>OY747131.1:26587324-27787324 GCA_963556465.1 Berberis vulgaris | reverse complement strand
CTAGATGACTCTACCAGAAGTCTAGATAAATGGTCAGCTACAACGTTTTTCGAATCTTTCTTGTCCCGAATTTCAATATCAAACTCTTGTAGCAATAGGACCCAACGGATTAAGCGAGGTTTATCATCTTTTTTAGAGAAAAGATACTTTAACGACTCGTGATCAGTAAAAATAATTACTTTGGATCCTATAAGGTAAGACCGAAATTTATCTAGAGCAAAGACTACAGCTAATAACTCTTTCTCAGTGGTAGAGTAATTAAGTTGTGCGTCTTGTAGAGTTCTACTAGCGTAATAAATGACATGTGGCTTTTTGTCCAATCGTTGTCCTAGGACAGCTCCGAGTGCAAAGTCGGAAGCATCACACATAAGCTCAAAGGGAAAGTTCCAATTAGGAGATTGGATGATTGGAGCTGAAGTCAATAATTGTTTGAGCTTCTCAAAAGCTTTTAAACAATCTTCATCAAAAACAAAAACCGTGTCTTTAGCAAATAATTGCATAAAGGACGAGCGATTTTGCTAAAATCTTTGATGAATCTCCGATAAAATCCAGCATGGCCTAGAAAAGATCTAATTTCCTTAACCGTCTTTGGAGGCGGAAGACTCGAAATTAAATCAATTTTGGCTTTGTCGACTTCAATTCCCTTGTGTGAAATTACATGTCCAAGAACAATGCCTTGTCGTACCATAAAATGACATTTCTCCCAATTTAAGACAAGATTTTTCTCCACACATCTATTTAACACTAAAGTTAAATGATGTACACATTCATCAAATGAATCACCAAATACTGAGAAATCATCCATAAACACTTCGAGGAACCTCTCAACCATATCGGAAAAAATACTAAGCATGTACCGTTGAAAAGTAGCGGGTGCATTACACAATCCAAAGGGCATTCTTCGATATGCGAAAGTTCCAAAGGGACAAGTGAATATGGTCTTCTCTTGATCCTCGGGTGCAATGGGGATTTGGTTATAACTGGAATACCCATCAAGAAAACAATAGTAATCATGTCCGGCTAACCTTTCAAGCATCTGGTCAATGAAAGGAAGAGGAAAGTGATCCTTCCTTGTGACCAAGTTCAACTTACGGTAATCAATACATACTCGCCACCCCGTGGTCATGCGGGTTGGTACTAATTCATTCTTGTCATTTTTGATTACCGTTACCCCTGACTTCTTTGGGACAACTTGAACATGACTTACCCAAGGACTATCCGAAATTGGGTAGATTATACCCACATCCAACAATTTGAGCACTTCGGCTCGGACAACTTCCTTTAGATTAGGATTAAGTCTACGTTGCATTTCACGCGATACTTTGGCATTATCTTCGATATGAATGCGATGCATGCAAACGATTGGACTTATTCCTTTAATATCCGCGATAGTCCACCCAAGTGCTGTTTTATGTTTTTTTTAAACATCTAACAATTTTCCTTCCTGTTCTTCAGTCAATGCAGATGAAATAATAACAGGTAAGGTATTGTCAACACCTAAAAATGCATACTTGAGGTTGTCAGGTAATACTTTTAGGTCGAGCTTAGGTGGTTGTTCAACGGAAGGGACTTGATTTGACTCACTGAGTGGAAGAGTTTCCACCCTAGGCTTCCATTTATAACTGGTTTCCATTATAGGGATAGAGTCAAGCAAAGCATTGACTTCCCTGATGGAATCATTAATATCGAGGTCTAAATTAAAATGAGTCAAACAAGCCTCTAAAGGATCATTAAACTGAGGAAATGAATGTTCCGCCAATCTCTCAATCATGTTAACCTCAAAGGAGTCCTCAGACTCGGGAGGTTGTTGACTTACATTGAATACATTGAGTTCGACGGTCATGTTACCAAATGATAATTTCATGATTCCATTTCGACAGTTAATGATAGCATTGGATGTGGCCAAAAATGGACGACCCAAAATAACTGGAATGTGACTAGAGGGATTGTGAACAGGTTGTGTGTCCAGGACTATGAAGTCCACAGGGAAATAAAATTTGTCCACCTTAATGATCACATCCTCTAACATACCGCGGGGGACTCGGACATATCTGTCTGCCAATTGCAATGTCACTTGAGTTGATTTCAACTCACCAAGACCCAATTGCTCATATACCGAATATGGCAATAGATTAACACTTGCCCCCAAATCTAACAGTGCCTTCTCAATCATATGATCACCAATCACACATGAAATAGTCGGGCAACCAGGATCTCTGTACTTAGGTGGGGTTTTGTGTTGAAGGATGGAGCTAACTTGCTCAGTTAGGAAGGCTCTTTTGTGCACATTCAGTTTTCGCTTTTGTGTACACAAATCCTTCAAAAACTTGGCATAAGAGGGAACTTGCTTAATGGCCTCGAGTAATGGAATATTGATTTGAACTTGTTTAAAAATTTCCATTATATCGTTGGCATTTGTTCCATTCTTCGCCGAAGCTAACCGCGATGGAAATGGGGCTCTAGGCATATAGGATGCCTTGGTGGGATTAGAATCAAGATGATGATCCTCTTGAGAAGATGAGGCTTTATCAGCCTCCTTCTCAGATGGAGGTGTGACTTGCCTTGGCGTGGATTGGGATTCATGATCAATCAGATTAGGCATTCTAAGTTGGTTGTCAACTTGTTTTCCACTCCTAAGGGTTATGATAGATTTGACATCTTCATTGCGTGGCTGAGATGTACTGCCTATTTCGAATTTGCCCTTAGGATTTTGAATGGGTTGACCAGGGAATCTTCCTGCTTCTCTTTCAGGAAAAGATTTTGCTATTTGACTCACAGTCATCTCAAGCTTTTGGATGGCTTGAGATTGTTGTTGAGAATTAGCTCTTAGTTCGGTGATAGCCTGAGAGTTCTGTTCGAGTATGGTTCCTGTTCTCTGCATAAATTGGTTCAATGTATCCTGAAAACTCTGAGTGTTAGAGAGAGGAACATCTTGATTGAATTGAGGCCTATTAGTAGGAATTGGAGCTCGAGGAGCTTGAGGGATAACAACTGGGCCTCCTTGATGTTGACCATGGGCCCATGAGAGTAGGGGTGGGCAATGTCGGTTCGGTTCGGTTTTGAGCCCAAACCGATTTTGAACCGATTTAATTCGGTTTGCCCAAAACCCAAACCGAAACCGAATTTTGTATTTGTAAACCGATGAATTCGGTTGAACCGAATTTCGGATCGGTTCGGTTCGGTTGGACCGAAATTTCAGGCTCAAGCATTTGAAAGACTTTCATTAAAACATGTTCAATTTTTTTACAGGTCCAATTTTTTTATAGACTCAATTTTTAGCCCAAAATTGAAAACTTTGAGAGAATGAGGTGATTTAGTGCAACAGGGTGTATTGCAATGCATTTGTTGCACTAATCAAGTATTGACACCTACTTTTTATTTAGTTATTTATATATATTTAATTAATCGGTCGGTTCGGTTATAAATCGGTCGGTTCAAAATCGTAAACCGATTTTGAACCGTTTATAATCGGTTCGGTTCGGTTTAAATTATTTTCTTTCTACTCATATTTCGGTTCGGTTACCGAACCGAATTTGAAAATCGGTTCGGTCGGTTAACCGAATTTAAATCGGTTTTTGCCCACCCCTACATGAGAGATTAGGGTGTTTAGCTAAACCTGGATTGTAAAAATTTGAGTGTGGATTATAACCAGATTGCCTAAAGGTATTGAATGCATTGACTTGCTCAGCAAAATAAGCAGGGTACTCAATTTTCAAGTGACAGTCTGATGTGGAATGACTAGAACTTGAACATGCAGCACAAACCTCGGATGGAACATTGGTTTGGACTGATGGCTGAGACTTTTCCAGATATGCATCAATCTTCTGTGCCATTGTCATTACAAATTCTTCCAACCTCGAAAAAGGGGGAAGATGAGGAGTAGATGATGTATCCCTCACTTCATACAAACCACCCTTTCGCCTATCCGCGTCTTTTCTTGAATAATCCCATTGTTGAGAATTTTCAGAAATAGCTTCAAAGAATTCCCAAATCTCATTAGCACTCATTTTCATAAGTGACCCACTACTAGTGGCGTCAATCATTCGACGGTTTTGAGGGGTTAACGCGTCTTGAAAGTATTGAACCAAGTGCCACTTTTCAAAGCCGTGATGGGGACACCTAGCAATGAGTTCATTGAATCTTTCCCAACATTCATAGAAATGCTCACCCTTTTTCTGTTGAAAATTAGATATATCTCTTCGGATGGCATTTGTTTTATGAATAGGAAAATATTTTGTCAAAACTTTTCCTGATAGGGCATCCCAAGTGTCGATGGTTCCAGTTTCTAAGGAGTTTAACCATGACTTCGCCCTATCTTTTAAAGAAAAGGGGAACAACCTAAGACGAACTGAATCATCAGAAAAATTGGGATATTTCAGAGTAGCACATATGTCAAGAAACTCTTTGACATGAAGATAGGGATCCTCTCTTTCTAGACCATAAAAGGAAGGCAAAAGGTGGATAATTGATGGTTTTAGCTCAAAGCTATTTGCAGTGGTCTCAGGCAAGACAATGCAAGATGGGGTGTTATTGGAACGTGGAGAAAAATAATCCTTAAATGCTCTCTCCTCAGCCATTTCAGTGGTCTCACTCGATAATGATTCTAGAAGGTCAATGGGGACTTCAATCAACTCTACAGGATCCTCTTTAATTAGTCTACCCCTTGAATCCCGTTCCCAAAGACGCATAAACAAGTCTACACCAAGTGAGGTTTGAAATGTTTGCTAACCTTAAAAAATTCACGCACAGACTCAAACACAATCAACAATCAACAATCAATTGATGCACAAGAAAAAATGCCTCCCTAAGCAATTAGTGTTTTTGAGATTAATTATCTTTTTATCTTTGGGGGACAGATTATTTCTTATGTAATATTTATATCAGAGCAATGGGTGCTAATAGATGATCCTAAGAGTGTATACTTTACACCACAAAGTTCAAAATCAGTAGGCTAGAGTTTTGTTTCAAAGAAACCGGATTATCGCACAAGAGAAGGAGGTCACAATGGTCCAATTAAGTACTTCCTTGTGCTACCGCTCTGTAAGTCAATAGATGTGAGAACGATGTGATGTTAAATGCACACTTGAGGCTTGTGTTCCTAGCCCAAAACTGTTAGTTACACCAATCCTTCTTGTGGATCGTAGCTTACTTATGACTTGGCGTACCGGGTAAATTACCCTTGTGGCAGTGGCCTCTCAGAGTTCATTGAATGATTAAACCCATCGCCACTTTTAGCAGCGGTCAACACAAAAATTATTGGATTCACCTTGGTCTTGGTTGTCTTATGAACACCGTACCTAAAAGATGCTCTATCTAACTTGCTAATTGATTTTAATTATGTTAGGCTATTGGTTGCACACAGCTGGAGTGATGAGGTGGGGATATCAAGTCCCACCAGTTTCTATTTATAAGCTGGGTCTGCTTATTATGAATTACTAAAGTTTAGCATCCACAATTACAGAAATTAAACAACCAATCACACAATTTTAAACAATTACACCAAGCACCCTAGTCGCTAATATGTTGCGTGTGATAGAAATACTTACAGTGTGCGTATTCCGTTCTGCACAAAAAGTTAGCACAATTAAAAAAAAGTCCGACTTCTTTTTATCTATTTCACTCAACACACAAGCACATGCAAATAAATTTACTGGTCTTGGTCTTAGAAGTCGAATTTCTAAATCATAAAAATTATTGGGTAACAATTAGAATTGTTTCCCTATAATTTCTTTTGACTTAGAGAATTTTAGGTTTTTTTTTTTTTTGTGATTAAACAAAATGAAAAACAGTAAAATTTAAAAATTATTACACCACACACTCGTAAAACGAGGTGAAAATTAAATTAAAACTCTTCTCACAAAAATAAAAATAAAATGTGCTTGATGTTTTTGCAGGATCGTCCAATTTCCTCGAGAAGCGTGTATTCTGCAAAATCAAACAAATAAAAAGAAATTAGTGTAAAAAGAACTTAGCAAAATAAAAATAATTTTTTTGTTTTGTTTTTTTTTTAAATTTTTTTTTAATTTATTTTATAATTAGTGAAAATAAATCTTAAATTCAATTACACCGCAACCTTCCCCAGCAACGACGCCAAAACTTGATGGAGATTTTACTAACCTAAATTAATATGTTAATTTAACCCACTTGTAATAACCGCAAGTGCACGGTGTCTAACTGGTACACAACGGCAAGTACGGGTCAATCCCACGAGAAAGGTGGATGCATTTGAATTTAATAATTTAATTAAACTAATTTAGGGAAAATGGGGTTACAGTGTTTTAAACTAAACTAAAAATAAATTAAAAATAAGAAAAATAAAATAAAAGAAAAAGATAGATGAGATGGATTTTGTGGGCTTGGACTCACCAATGAGTTAGCAAAAATATTTTAAATCTAAATTACTGAAAATTTAAACGAGAAGCTTTAGGGATGATAATCCCTTGCTTACACCGAATATGTGATCGTTAAAATCCAATTCAAATTATATCATGTTTCTATCAAACATTAACAAATTATTCAAGCAAATACGCTCTTACCAAGTATTAAGTGTCTTTTTAGGGCACACTTAATCAAAGTTTGAGCTTAATATTTTTAGCACATACTTTGAATATTGAAAATGTTTAGATTGGCAAGTTAATGGAGGGTGTAGACGGAGGGGACGACCGTTGAAAACTTGGATGAAGACGGTGAATGAAGATATCATTGAGCTTGGATTAGGTGAGGAAATGTGGGAAGATCGCATTGCTTGGAGAACCAAAATTCATGTAGCCGACCCCGAAAATCTCGGGAATGGGCTTTGATGATGATGATGACTTTGAATATTGAAAAAGGGTAATTCTAACTACCAAACATATCAAGATTAATTTCTCGAAAATGAAGGGTGAAAGCAATTTATCAAAAATTCAGAAATAAATTGGAATTAACAATTAAGCACACAATTCAGTAAAATAAATCAAAATGAATTATGCAACCCCATTGGTTTGTCGCAAACTAGATGTGGTGGTACTCAGTAGATCAGCAGGTGGTCCGAGCACAAATCCCGAGGAAATGTTCAAAAACACTATGTGGTGGTACTCAGTAAAATCGGGGGTGTGAATAGCGTAAAACATAATTTGACTAGTTCTCGCGCCTCTGCTACAGTACCCGCCTTGCGCTACAGTGCCTGGTCGTCGTCTCCAGCGAGCAGCACCGCCTTCCTCTGTGCTCCTCGCGAGGGTCCTCGTCCTCCAAATGTCTCCAGAACCTGCAAAAGAAGAGAGAGATGCAATAAGAAACTCAAAAACAGAGAGAGAGAACAGGAAGGAGACTCCCTGTTTCGATTCCTGTTTCAGCGGTGGTTGTGCACCTCAGACGAGCCGCTCTGTGGTGGTTGTACGGTGGCGGAGAGACGGTAAGGAGGCCGAGACGAAGAGAGGACAGAGAGGAGAGGAGGACGGCCTGCCTGGCTCTGTCGCGAGGCGGAATAGAGTCGCGGTGAAGGCGGCTCTGTTTCGCGGTGGTTGTGGTGGCTCGCGGATGTGTTCTGTCGCGAAACAGGGTGATGGTGGTTGATGGCGGATGGAGGTTGATGGATGATGGACAGGAAGAGGGACAGGGACGGTGATGGAGGTGGCTCTGACGCGAAACAGGGTTGTCACGCCCCTGTTTCGTGGTGGTGGCGGTGACTGTGGAGGAGCTCAGTGGTGGCGCTCGGGTGGCTGATGGCGGATGGAGGTGATTGCTGAGTGAGTGAGAGATGGATGAGTGGTGATGGTGTTGAGAATCACTTTTGAGGAAGAGGTTTTGATTTTTGTGTAATCCTTTTTTTCCCTTCTCTTCCTCCCCTTTTCTCACCCTATTATCTTATATTTATAGAAAATGGTCAAAGTGAACAGGGATGAAATAAAGGGGAGATTCATCAAGGTATAAATGAAAGAATATTCTCTAGGGGTAGGATTGGATTTATGGGTAGGTTTTGGGTTTAGGTTTGTGACCATCTGCTTTGTACCACCGCTAGAATCGACCAATTGTCATTCTTTAAATTGTCGCCTTAATACGATTTCATCGTTCACGCTCAAATTCCTACAAAGACATGAAAACGAAATAATTACTATAAAATATAATAATCGAAATACTAACATGTATAAATTAAGGGATATATTATGTAATAATTATGTGAATATCAATGATCCCACCTTCCTTCATCTTCTATTTCATTCTCACCCAAACCCTCATTGTCATTCTAATCCTCAATCACTTACATCCATCCTCTTCCCCTCTGCAAGTAGTACACTTGAAACACAATAAGACATGTCACTGAATAGTACAAATTATGGATGAACTTAGCCAAAATCTAGAAAGTATGTGGGCCGGGGTGACATAGAAATGAATAGGGGTGGGCATCCATCTCAGTCCCATCCCATCCCATTCTCGTCTCGGTCTCATCCCAATTTTTTTCAGATCCTTTTAGGATTATCAAACCCATCCCGATCCCGTCCAATCCCGATGTAGAGTGGGATGAGATCGGGATGGAGATTTTCAATCCCGCCCATACCGTCTCGTCCTGAAGTTATTTATTTAATATTTATTATTATTAATTTTAATCAAATTACTCTTCTAAAGGAAAATTTATGATGTGTTGAAATTAAATAAAAACATCTATTGTTTGAAAACTTACTTACTTGATCTAGTACTCTTTGTTTAGATAAAAACTTTAGTTTGAATATTTTAGGTCAAATAGAAACCATGAAAATTTATGATTTTTCACATTTTAGAATGGTTATACGACAATAATTCTTATATCACATAGATGATGCTTAACATAAAAAAACTGTAAGTTCATTTGACAATAAATTTTATATGACATTTAATATTTTTATGATAAAAGTTATATATAAATAAATTAGGCATCATTTGTGTTTGAGCAATGTGAGATGAAATTTTTTGTTATTTTTCATTGAAGGACTATTTAGTATATACTCATCCCGTCCCAAATTCGTTTGGGATGGGATGAAGTCAGAATGGAGTCTATCGCATAGCAATCTCATTCCAATTCCAAACAAACGAGATGAGTTCCATCCTGTCCCGTGCCCACTTACAAAAATGAATGCACACCAGAAAAAAAAATGTTTTTTTTTTGTTAAGAGCATGATGCATTAAGAAAACTTGGGAGCACACAAGGACTTCCCTGCTAAGGAAGCAAGTTCATGAGCTTCATAGTTGAGGTCTTGAGTTATATACATATAATGCCAATCTTTAAGCAAAAACAAAAGGCGTTTAATACTACAAAAGAGTGGGCTCCAAGCCCTGTCCAAAACAAAAGATGAGGTACTATCCTCCGAAGCAAGCGCCTCATGTAGATTGGCTGAGTCCCCAAAGAGAAGACCACATTTCCACCTTTGGGCCTGGATCAACATGAGGGTCGCCTCTCCTGCAAAGAACTTTGCCATCGTGTTATCCATAACCTTACCACAAATCGTACTCGCCGTTGTAGTCAAAACACGTCCTTCAAGATCCATTGCTATTACACCAAGAGAGCCCTGTTTCGAGTGGTCATAAAAGCACACATCAAAGTTAATTATCACGGTATCAGGGTCAAGCATGTCAAAGCACTGGAGCTGAGTTGGAAAACAACTATTGACACTATGGGACCTGGCTAACTGAAGTTGAGTTTGGATCAGGTGGAGTCTACTTGCTACAAGTGATGTTGGCAGGCCAGTTGCCGGTTGCGAAGTGACAGAAAGAGGTTGGTAGTTGGTGTCAGTTCGGGCTGTATTGACAATCTGATGTGCTGATGTCAGTGTTAGGTGTGTGGCCGGAGTGGAGTGACTAAACCATTGGGTCGCCCAGGGAGACCAAATCTTTGACATGGTTGAATTGAACTCATTAGTGCTGAATTTAGATCTGTTAAAAATGATGTTGTTCCTCATCTTCCAGATAGAAAGGAGAGTCACCATGAATTGAGAGAGCATCTCATCTGTGGACTGATGATGCGCCTTTGCAAATTGCCACCTAAATATGAAGAAGTGAGGAACAGAAGGTGGTTGGAGGGATGAAGAGCACCAATCAATAGGAAGAGTAGAGAGAAGCCAAAGTCGTCTAGTAATTGGCCACAAGAAGAAGAGATGTAGAGTGTCTTCTTTTTGGCTATGGCAGAAGGCGCGTCTATTCTCGAGAGGAACATGAACCCTTACCAAATTTGACATAGTTGGCAATAGGTTATGGCTTACCTTCCAAAGAAAAACAATGGCATTGGGGGGGGGGGGGGGGGGGGGGCTTTCAGATGTCGAAGGATTTTAGGCTCACAAATGGATAGATTTGAAGTTGAGGAGGTACTAGCTACCAAAGCGGAAGAAAAAGAACGGGTAGCATTCTTAACTAAGAAGAGACATTTTTTGTCAATGTTCCAGACGAGGCGATCAGGCCTAGACGTGTTACGTACACAAACATTTAAAATGTCATGTACCACTGGAGCCAAGAGCAAGGAACGGAGAAGAAACGCATTCCAAGAAATGGACGAGGAAGAGGATGACAACTAGAGGTCAGAAAAGCGTAGATTAGTTACCAAGGAGTCCGACACACAATCTACCAGTAGGAACTCTGGTTTGACCCAGGTATCCGTCCAAGGATTAACATTATCGCCCGAGAGCACTTGCCAATGTAAAAAAAGGCTTCATGGCATGGAAAGCTTTGAGTGTACCTCGCCAAGCGAAAGAAGCTAGAGCTGGAGATTTAGTAAGATGGAAAAGGGTCTTAGAATGATAGTAAATGGTTTGAAACAACTGAGACCTGAGGGAAGATGGGGAATTGATTGCATTCCCCACATTTTTTGCCAGAAGAGCCAGATTTTTGTTCCTAGTTGTAGGAATGTTGAGAGTGCCAAGGTGATGGGGGGAAGTGATATTTTTCCAAGTGCACATATGTCTTGCACGACTAGCCTCTTGACCATTCCACCAAAAGTTACGGGCCAGTGAATCAATGTGGTATGTTAGACCGGTGGGGAGAAGGAAGGATTGCATAGTATAAACTGGAATTGAGTTGAGAACGACTTTGATCATTACCGTTCTATCGACTTGAGAGAAAACCTTAGACTTCCATGTAGCAAGCTTGGTGGAGATTTTATCCAAGATAAACTGGAAATCCAATGAGTTACTCTTGGAGAAAATCACGGAGAACCTAGGTATTTCTCTTTGTGACTAAAAGGTTTTGCTCACAGGATTATAGAAATTAGCTTAGCATGTTTGGGGTGCACATTGGAACTGAAAAATATTGAAGATTTGACGAAGTTGACGCTTTGCCCAGAAGTTGTGCAGTACTGAAGAAGAACGTTTTTGACTGCGTGAGCTTCGATCAGGGAGACCCGACAAAAGAGAAGAAGGTCACCAACATAAATAATGTGGCTAGTCGAAGGGGAATGATGCCTAATCTTAATGCCTTGGATGATGCCATCGGCCTCAACTTTAGCTAACAAGCGGGAAAAGAGCCTCAGCCACAAGTAGAAAAAGATAAGGGGACAAAGGGTCACCTTGTCTGATACCTCGGGAGGGAGATAAAGAAGACAAGGGGGACCCGTTCAAGAGAAATCAAAGAAAAGTAGTTGAGACGCATTGTTCAACCAAAGTAACCCAGTCAGCCGAAAAGCCCAATTGGCGGAAAATATGTAAAATGAATGACCATTCAACGCGATCATAAGCTTTGGCCATGTCAATTTTAAAAGCCATCCATCCATGTTTTTTTTTTTTTTTTTCCTTTGAAGTGTTGCATTTGGAAGAAAGTCTCATGGGCTATGGAAACATTATCCTTAATGGATCCACCTTTAAGGAAAACCCCCTCATTAGGGGAAATGATGTTATCCAAGAGATGTTTGAGTCTATTTGCAATTTTTTTTGAAATGGCCTTGTAGATAACATTGCACAATCCAATAGGTCAAAATTTGCCAGGAGAAGTAGGATTACCCACCTTGGGCAACAAAGCTATGAACGTCTAATTGAGCTTTGGGTCCATGCGTTTTGTGGAAAGGAAATTTTGAACCACCTTTATAACATCTTCCTTAACAATGTCCCAATATTGTTGAAAGAAAAACGCGTGAAAACCATATGGACCTGGAGCCTTGTGACTCCCAAAAGAAAACAGAGTATCTCGAATTAACTCACCATTTGGGATTGCCAGTAACGTAACATTTTCAGCGTCAGAGATGACAGGTTGGAACAGATGAAGAATTTTAGAATTCATCTAAGGATGGAAAGTTTGAAAAATGGTGGAGAAGTACTGATTGAGGACTTGACCCATTCCTTCGGGAGTAGAATGCCAAGAATTATTCTGGTCTTTGAGACGCAGAATAAGATTGGATTTACGGCTCATGAGGGCTGAGAGATGAAAGAATCTCGTGTTTCTATCGCCCTCGGCAAGCCAAGAAACTCCTGACTTATTCCGCCAGAAGAGCTTTCCTCTGATCAACAGCTCCTCGAGGCGAGCTTCTAAAAAAGCTATAGATGAAGCAATGTGACTAGACAACGAGTCATTTTGAAGAACATCAAGAGATGCACGAGTTTCGAGGATACAAACATGAATATTGAGAAAATCAGTTTTGTTCCATCTGGTAAGAGCGTGACTAAGGTGTCGGGTTTTAGTGAGAAACACTTGGGACGAAGATCCTTGTCTGGGAGGATTCCAGGACTTAGAAATGATATTACAACAACCAGGATCCCTTGCCCACATATGAAATAATTTGAAGAGCTTAGAAGAAGATGTATGTTGAAAGACCAATTGAAGCGAAAGTGCCCGGTGATCCGAGGATGGGGCATGAATAGACCGGCATGTGGCCGAAGGAAAAAAGTCTAATCATTTCGTGTTGACAAGGACTTAATCCAACTTTGCTTTGATGCTATGTTTATCCTGGCGCTTATTGGACCAAGTGAACTGAGATCCTTTAAGAGGGATATCTAGAAGCTGATGTGTGTCAACAAAGTTTTGGAGATGATTGAATGACGATATAAAGACGGGGCCACGCCGCCAATTTTTTCCAAGGGATCATAAATAGCATTGAGATCACCGATTATAATCCACAGATGTGGTTGACAACTATAAACCTCTAGCATAGTGTTCCAGAAATCGACCCGGCGAGCCGGATTTGGTTCGCCATAGACAAATAGAGCCGATCAAATATTAGTAGCATAGTAATCTGGTATTGTGCAATTAAAATAATATTTACAAAATGAAAGAACAATAAGAGTGATACCTTCCTTCCAAAAGATGGCTATGCCACTTGACTGTCCTAGCACCGGAACTACGGAACTAAAAGTCCATGTCGAAAGCCCAACTTTTGGCGAGTATGGTCCATGTGAGGGGAACTAGCCTTAGTTTCAGAAAGAAAAAAAAAATCTTCATTGGACTGTGAGGATAAAGTCTTTATATGCCGGAACGTTTTGGTAGACTCGACACCTCGAACGTTCCAAACAAGAATCATGGTAACGGGGGCGACTTATCCGAGGTAGTAGCCGGAACCTGAGCATCAAAAGTGTGTATGAGAGCAACATAAGTGTGTATTGTAGAACTAACAGTAAAACCATACACCATGGTAGTGGGAATCAGTGAGCCTAGAGGAGGAAGTAGCCTTGGTAATGCTGAGTGATTAATCAAACAATTTTGTTTTTTGTTATGTCCGTGGTCATCATCATTATCCTGATTGGAATGCATATTCCTTTCACCTTTTTGCACCGCAACCTCTTGACGGGCCTGAACCACTGGACTGGTTTTAATGGAACCTTCATGAACTCGATTCATCGCCAATGGAATGATTAGAGAAGAGCCATCTCCTGCGGAACAGACTGTGGAACAACTAGTTTTGTTGGTGGAATGACCTCCTCTGTTGCATGGAGCCGGTCCTGATCTCTTGGTTGCTGATTGAACAGGAACCTTTGGATGAGAACTTGAAGATTGTTTTTTAACTATGGTGGCTTTTGGGAGATGAGAAGTTGCGATATCGTTGCAGGAGTGGTGGTAGATGTGTGAGAGCGTGCTGGTACCTAAAATATTAGAGCAAGATGTAGCAAAAGAGAAAATAACAGTCGGCGACTGAGTGAGAGTAATACTAATGGCCTGAGGTATGAAAAGGGGAACTACTCCAGAAGCTCGATTGAGTTGAACAGACTGCAAAGGAACTGAAACAAGGAGGCAGACCAAGGAGACGGCGGTGTGAGAAGCTGCAACATTACCCGAAACTGGAGTTGTAATTGTAGAGCATAAGTCGACAATGGTACCAAGTCTTGTTGCAGCAGATAGTTGTTCAGTGGGAGACGGGCCTGTGCCCTTTAGGCTGAGAAAAGTAGAACCCTGACGTGAAGAGCCTGTGCTATTTGGGCTGAGAATAATAGAATCCGAAAGTGAAGAGCCTGAAAGAGATGGGCTTGCAAAAGACGACCCTGCCAAATTGAAGTACTGTTCACTGTGGGCTGAAATGGTTGAGCTGGATCTACCCTGATTAAGAACTCCCAAAAAGGAGATGGCATTGGATTGCAAGTTTTGGTAAAAAACATGGCCAACTAAAAGTCCCGACAGAGAGGAAGTGGGCTGAGTGAGGCACTGATCCATACGCTGGTTGTAGAATTGGTAACTTGCATCAGGAAGGAGCCAGAAGAAGAAAAACAAAGGACCTTGGAACTTGTGGCCGTTTGTTTTTCCTTAATTCCAGGGTCAACGTTGATGTGAGAAGACTTAGAGCCATCATTGTCTCCTTTGTCAAACAAAGCATGTGAAGGAGTGGTTCCAATCTCTTTCAAATGACACGTGACCTCAGCAAGTGCACGTGAACAATTTTCATGTGCTCGGTTGCTGAACTCAGACTCACGGTGTCACCACTGCCATTGACGGGATGACCTCCGAAACCCCTTAATAGCGAATGACGGGGAATGGGAGGTTGAGAGTAGCGAAAACTTTGAGAACAAACTGGAGTAGGGGAAGAGCGGTGAGGTTCATATCGAGTTTTAATGCGAGCTTTATGAGAAAAGGGAAGTGACAATGAGTCCGGTGAACGACCATGAGCTAACAGTTGCAATGCCTCATAATACATTGAACAATTTTTTAGAACACATGGCCAATGAAACCGCAACAAAAACAAAATGTGGGTGGATTTTCATAACAGAAATCAACATATTGTCGGCCATATTGAATACCAAAATCCGTTTCCATAGTACACAGGAAAGGTTTGTTCACATTGAACCACACTTTAAATCTTATGAAAGGGATGTTGAGGTCTTGCAATGAGTCCACATCAACCTCCATTAGTATGCTGAAATTTGTTGCGAGCATTTGAATGTTTGCCTCTTCCAATTTACTAGTTGGGAATTCATGAAATCTAATCCAAATTGGAATATCAGAGAAATCCAGAGAAATAGTTTTCATGCCAAGGTTTTGTAATGACAAGCCATCCGAAGAGAACCCAGGGGCCGGAGAAGAGGACGTGGACCATATCGGACATGTAAAAAAACTGGATCATGTAGTAGTTGTTATCGAGGTCTCATTTCCTTGCCAAGATTTCAACCTCAAAGGTGTGTTTAGTTTCCCATTGATAAGCCATTCTTTATGCAAAAGCTCTTGTCCCAGTCTCTGGTGATGGAAATATTTGGCGACGATACGGAAATTGGTATCATATCCTAAATGAACCGAACGACGGGAGAATGGTGGTGTTGGGATGGTAAGATTCTTCTTGAGATGTGCTTTGAGGCTGAGGGGGTTGGAAGAAGAAGGAGTGGGAGCAAGCGTGGATGTATACGCGGGGGGGGGGGGGGGGGGGGGGTGGGGGAGGGGAGGGAGAAGGGGAGACTGTGAGTAGGATAAAATTAGGGACTGTGTTTGAAGGAGACCTGGAGTGGGGATCATGGTGGGGGGGGGGGGGGGGGGGGGGGGAATCAAGGAGAAGAGGAGTAGATGAAAGTGGGGAGAAGGACGGACAGGGAAGCTTGAGCAAGAAAGGAGAGGAGGTAAGTGACCCTACTGCCAAATACTTGCAAAACCAACAAGTACAAACAATTCTTTAGCAAGAAAAGCAAGGGAATAGCTAACTAGAAGGGAAGGAAGGAGGGGTTGTGAGATTGAGGTAAGGTCGGAAAAGAAAGTTGTAAAAACTATTGGAAGAGAAAAAGTTGCTACCGCTAGTAGCCTTGCACTTATCTCTCTATTGTTTTTTAAGAAAAAAACAAAAATGTTATGAATGGAAAAAAATGTTGGGCTGGTGAGTGGCAATAAATTGGGAGAGACGGATTGACAAGATTGTTTGGTAGCATTTTTTTTTGGCTTTTTTGGTGTTTTTACACCTTTTACTCATTCTGTTGTATTTTAAAGAAAAGGGGTAGAAATGTAAAAAATCCAAAAAACTAACAAACAAAGCTGACTAGGATTGTTGGAGAGAGAGAGAGAGTGAAGATCCTCCTAGGTTCTTCACCTGTTTTCAAAACAGAGAGAGCGAGGGACTGGGGGGAGCGCAGGAGGGGTCTTGTGCACAGATCTGGACGGTTAGATCTATTGGACGGTCCAAATCCTCAACTTTCTCTCTCTTTACAAAAACTCAATTTTCTTTTTATCTCTCTACTGAACAACAATGGCGATTACATCTTCTTCTAGAACCCGATCCAGTGGTCCAGCGGAGACTCTCGCGAAGTGGAAGGATTTCAACGACCAGATCGAATGTTCCAACGATGGATCTAAATGAGCTCGAAAGGTGCCTGCAAAGGGTTCCATGGATTCCACTGCTCCACTTCACCATCTGGCTGATTTTGTTCATCAACAACATTTGCTTCATCGAGTTCTAGCTTCTCCTCTTCAGGAGTCGTTGGAACTATGACATACTTACATATTATTGAGCTTGGTGGAGCGCAACTGACACACTCAGAGGTGATAGCCAGAAGCCAAGCATCCCAATACAACAAGCTTTACTGGTCACGAATGTCGTCTTCGTTTCATTATCATCAGAGACAACAAACCTGTCATCAAAGACAAAGCCCAGTGCTGAGGCTACCCTCAAACCATTTTTTGTAAATTATGTCATACTTACATATTATTGAGCTTGGTGGAGCGCAACTGACACACTCAGAGGTGATAGCCAGAAGCCAAGCATCCCAATACAACAAGCTTTACTGGTCACGAATGTCGTCTTCGTTTCATTATCATCAGAGACAACAAACCTGTCATCAAAGACAAAGCCCAGTGCTGAGGCTACCCTCAAACCATTTTTTGTAAATTATGTGATATAAGCTCAAGTTGCATATTGTACTGTGAATTTCCATTGGAAAGAATGGTTGTGATTCCCTCTTGAGAGGGGCAGTGGAGTCCACAGTGACTTCCATTTGTGCTAGGAGACACACTATTGAATAGCCATGATTTGGGTTCAGTAATCACAATACAAGTGTTTGGTTTGCTTTTCACATGTTTGATTACTTCCTCAGTTCAATACTAATCACACGCTCATCTCATCTTTTGGTCCTCTCTGAATGGACCAATGTTGGGAGGATATAATACTATCATCCCAACAGCAGAGAACTTGAACTATTTCAACTACAACTACTGTAAAATGAAACAGACACACTACCTATGTTCTTTGTTTTCACGGTTTTAGAGAGAAAAATCAAAAGAAAGGGAAGACAAAATGACCAGACTCAGTTTCTAATCATCTACAACACAACACAACACAACACAACTAAACTCAAAAACCAAGATCATCAGGGAACCCCAAATCAAAGAGCCCCTCATGGTTGTCTAAGAAATCAAAACTATAGTCGACGCAGACTGCGCTTCCTCCATATGCTGCAAGCTTCCCAACAATTTTGCATCCGGGTTCTACATTTGGTATGACAAATCAGCAGGACCAGCCCCATTTGCTGCCCATTCTCATCCTTCAATGCAAAATTGTTGTTGTTGCCACCAGATGAATCAATGGTCTGAAGAAGCTCATCTACATCAAACATGTCATCAACACACAAATCCTGCAATCCCTCTTGAGTAGGAGGAAACCCATCAAAGTAATTCGAGTCCATGATCCCAATGTTGTTCATTTCATCTTGACTATTAGAACCAAAACCATTGAACTCATTAGGCTCCATGACACTACTTCTACCATTTTTGAATTCACCTTCATTAGCACGAAATCCATTGAAGAAGTTAAACCCCATGACAGCTCCACCAACCTCAATTGGCTCAGACTACACATTATATTCCTCACACTCTGAATGATTTGAAGTAGTCATAGTGGACTCAGAAGTTGATGTAGTAGTAGCACATGAAACAAACTCGTTCGATTTCGACGACAAATCCTTTGAAAATCCAGGAAAATTAAGCCTGGCACAAGACCCATACATGGCTTTAACAGCTTCATCATAAGCAAGAGCAGCTTCAAGTGCAGTTGCAAAGGTACCCAACCAAAGCCTACTACCTCTATTGGGCTCTCTAATCTCTGCAACCCATTTGCCCCAAGTCCCTTGCCTAACTCCTCTGTAGTTGCAATGAGAGTTCTCAGGTCCTCCTTTCCCTTTCATACAACCCTTCTTGGAACCCTTTGCAGACACCTTTCGAGCTCGTTTAGATCCATTGTTGGAACATTCGATCTGGTCGTTGAAATCCTTCCACTTCGCGAGAGTCTCCGCTGGACCCCTGGATCGGGTTATAGAAGAAGATGTAGTCGCCATTGTTGCTCAGTAGAGAGATAAAAAGAAAATTGGGTTTTTTGTAAAGAGAGAGAAAGTTGAGGATCTGGACCGTCCAATAGATCTAACGGCCCCCCCCCCCCCCCCCCATCCGCGAGCGAGACCATTCAACAAAACCAACCAAAACCCCCAAATTTTCATTTCGTTCACGTCAAACCCTAATTTCGTCCAATTAATTAACCTTGAAAAAAGTTCCGACTGTAATAAAAAGAAAAAAAAATGGTGGATTTCAGCGACAAAGTAGCATACTTTCAAGCAATTACAGGCCTCGAAGATCCTGCCTTGTGCACAGAAATCCTCTCCGCTCACAATTGGGATATCGAACTGGCCATCTCCGCCTTCACAGCTTCAAGTTCTGACGATCCGATCCCCAACGACACGAGAACCACCAACGATACAGACATTGGAATCCGATCTTCCGAAGCCCTAGATCAATCCGCGCCCGATGCACCCGGTTTAGCGTGGAAGTTGATCACTCTACCCTTGTCTGTGATTTCTGGTAGCCTAGGGTTGATTTCGGGCGCAGTAGGCCTCGGTATATGGGTTGCAGGTGGGGTGCTTTCGCACTCGCTGGGTTTGCTCGGCTTCGGTTCCGGAGGGGGCCGTAACGGAGAAGCTTCGACGCCTTTGGTTTCGCTCTCTGCTTCGGCTGCAGAGGCTTTGAATTTCGTTACGAGTTTCGAGAGGGATTTCGGGACCACGAGGCCTAATTTCTTGACACTAGGGTTTATGGATGCTTTGCAGAGGTCTCGGCAGGAGTTTAAGCTCTTGTTTGTTTACTTGCACTCGCCGGGCCACCCTGATACGCCATTCTTTTGTGAGACAACTCTGTGTTCCGAGGTCATGACTAGTTTTATTAATGAGAATTTCGTTTCGTGGGGTGCTAGTATTCGCGCTAGTGAAGGGTTTAAGATGAGTAATAGCTTGAAGGCTTCCAGGTTCCCCTTTTGCGCAGTCGTTATGGCAGCAGCCAATCAGAGGATTGCTCTACTTCAGCAGGTAGGTATATACCCTTATATGTATGAGTGAAACATTTTAATTTACTCTGATAAGAAAAAATGAAATTGTTTCAAAACAGTTAATTTGAACATTTATATGCGGGCAAAGCCTAGACTCAACTCATAAATGCAGTACCTAGCAGTGGTTAGTTCTATTCTTAGAATTTCTTCATTATAACAGTTTAGAGACTTTGATGCTTCTCTTTAGGTAGTGGCAAAAGTAACAACACTTGTGATTTTTCAAAGATTAACATTAGGTGGAGGGTAGTGGATAGTGGATAAGGAAATAAAATTAATGTTGTTTAATTCTTCAAAACCAGAAATGACTTAATTTAAGAGGTTAACCTCCAGACGTGACCTCTAACAAGAGGGATTGTCTAACTAGAAGCTCTAATTAGAGGTTGCTTGGTTAATATCCCTGGTTAGAAGTGAAAGGTTCTGATAGAAGGAAATGACGATAATCGAAATAAACTGAACAATAATTGAAATAAACGGAATAAAATAAAGGGAAGTAATTAAGAAATAAAATAATGTTTCAATCAACTAACTAACAATGGACAACCTATGTGTTATTAACCTATGCAGTTAATGCGGAAAGTGGTCGCAAAGCGGTCAGGACCGCATTACGATTTTTCATAATTATGCAGGACTAAGCGGAATTATGCGGACAATTTTTTCAAAGTATATATTTTTAAAATTTAATCATAGTCATAGATTACAAAATAAATAATTAATCAAAAGGGTGTAAATATGTAATCATAGTCATATATTATTTTACTAATTAATCAAATGAATTTAATTTTGCAGGTTGGAACACCTATAGTTACCTGGACCGCTTTTTCACCGTTTTTACCGCCTTTTGACCGATTTTACTGGTTCCGTTTAAAGCCGGCCGAGTCAACCCTGTGCGATTCGGTCTAGTCCCGCATACCGATTTTCGGCCGCATTAATAGCACAGTTATTAACTTATTTATAACTAACCTAACTTCTAAAACAAACCCTAAACATAATAGGAAACAATGTCCTAATAATACTAGAATTTTGTCAAAATACTACTATTGCTAATATTACTAATTATTCTAATTACATCAACTTCTCCGAGTTGTAACATCTCGTCCTCGAGCTTAAAGTCGAAGAAGTGTGATAAGTACAAGCAATCAATCACGAAACATAAGGGAGAGTGCACTCGAAGTAATCAACCTCTAACCTTGCCACAATACACACTGGTTAAAACTGAGGAACTAACTAAAAAAGAAACCATGGTGACTCAAAGAGCCAAAAGCTACAAGAAACCTGAGAAGACACCTATGCATAAGTTCGTGTCACAAAAATGTCCCAATGAGGATCAACATAATCATTGTCATTAATTGTGTTGGTTCTGTAGAAACATCCTATTTTTTCTAAAAAATGGAAAAAAAGTCGCACAAGTAAAATGACCATAAATCGGAAATTGAGTGCATATGATGGTGCCCTGAACTTTCTCAAAAAGTTGGATGGACTCTGACAAACAGTAGGGCTCAGCCTGCTCTTCGCGTGTTCGTGCAAGCTCATCTACATCGAATAGTGCCTGAAGCTCCCAAACCTTGGCAGTAGCTATCTTGCGCAGG
Source organism: Berberis vulgaris (assembly GCA_963556465.1). Taxonomy (NCBI): domain Eukaryota; kingdom Viridiplantae; phylum Streptophyta; class Magnoliopsida; order Ranunculales; family Berberidaceae; genus Berberis; species Berberis vulgaris. The sequence goes on along the minus strand of OY747131.1, from coordinate 27,766,048 downwards.
TTTCGGTATATGCCTGCAATTTCATACCAAGTCGTAGTCGAGTCTGTCTCAACTTGCATCACCATCGAGGGGGTAGTGGGGTATACATCACTAGTAGATGAGGGTGGGGATGGGGTATACGAAGGGTACGGGTCATAATATGGGTCACTCATTAATTTTTTTTTTTATAGGTGGAGTATCCTCATAAATGTTGGGGTGGAAATAGGCAAGGTGGACTAGGGACTAATTTATAAAAATAGATGGGGTGTAAATAGTCTGCAGGGGATAAGGACTAACTAATAAAAGTTGGCCATGGACTTGTTGAAATTTCAGAAATTTCCTTCTTATTCCCCACGTGATATGTAACACAAAAAGGGGGTATTCATGCACCCGGGGGAGAGGGGGGTTCAGGGCTTGCAACGGCGGCGGCTGAGTGGCTAAAGCTTGCGGAGGGGTGGTTGCGGTCTGCAGAGTTTGGGGCTTGCCTGTGACAGTGGAGACATAGGTTGATTGACGAGACAGTGACTGGCGGCTAGGAATTGCTTGTGACGGGATCTGTGGGACTGTGACGTAATCTGCTGGACGATGGTGGTGATTGTTATTAAAGCTGTTGCGGTTGCGTTTGTTGGATAGTGTTTGCGATGGCAATCGAGAGGGAACTTGCAATGGTGATAGTGTGTGGTCGGAGACAACGACAACGGTTGACTGAGGTTGTTTCTAGCGGACAGATGTTGCATGGTGGCTTCGTTTTTGTTCATCTTCACTGTTTCTCTTCGTAACTCTTCGAATCTTCACTGATCTTTGATGTTCTTCCTTCGAACTTTTCTTTTCCAAATTGAACCGAGCAGAATCATTCGGCTCTATACCAATTGATAGAATAAAAGAACGATTATTGAAATAAACTGAATAATAATTGAAATAAACGAATAATTCGAAATCGCAATCATAAAATAAAGGAAAATAACTAAGAAATAAAATATTCTTTCAATCGATCAACTAACTAACGATGAGCAACCTATGCCTTAGTTATAACTAGCCTAACTTCTAAAACAAACCCTAAACATAATAGGAAACAATGTTCTAATAATACCAGAATTCTTAATATACTTAAAATACTACTATTGCTAATATTACACAATAATGAAAATAAATGGAATAATTCGAAATAATAACGATGAAATAAAGGGAAATAACTAAGAAATAAAACATTCTTTCAATCAATTAACTAACTAACAATAGGCAACCTATGCCTTATTTATAGCTGACCTAACATTTAATGCCACCCTAAAAATAATAAGAAACAATGTCCAAAAAATACTAGAATTTTTAAAATGCCGAAAATACTATTATTGCTAGTTGTTCTTATATGCAATTAGTGGTTTGAAAAGTATATACACGTAAGAGATGTAAAATGTTTGAACGCTCTTGGCTGTCGTAATTGCGTGTATTTGGAATTCAGCTTCCTTAAAGCCTAGTTTGGGGCGCATTTTGGGTTATAAAGAGCTTCTGTAAATCAGGTGAAGTTTGTTGATCTCTAATCTTTCTTCGGAAGATAGTTTGTATTTTTGTATATTTTGTTTTCTTTAGACTCAACAAATTTTCCTTTTCTTGAAGAAACCCATTTTAAAGTTTTTTTTTTGGGTGGGGTGGGGGGGATTTTTTGTTTTTTGTATTGTTTTTTTGTTTTTTGTTTTGAGCAAGATAACTTGTGGAAGAGGGTTGTATACGCTGAATAATATGGAAGAGGATTAAATTGGAAACACATATGTCCAAACATTTGATGGCACTGGTGTTTCGAGGACGAAGTGTGCTTTCGAAAACTTTGGGTACTTATGTGCTATCTTGACTGTGCTGGAACTGACAGGGATATCTTGCGTCCCTAGGTGGGCATATCCCTCAAATGGAAGATTGAACAGAAGAATAGGAAGAAGACTGACTGTGAAGTCATTTGCGTTTATTTGGCGCCCACCCCTTTATCCTTTGTTGGTTATATGGTATTTATCCTTTGTTGGTTATATGGCATTCATTGGTTGAGGGGATTGTGGATTTCCACTCCGCTCCCTGACTGTTTTATTTCTATTCTCTGACTGTTTTATTTCTATTCTATGGTCTCTAAAGATGATATTTGTAGAGATCATCTGTCAAACTGATCTATGTTGATATGTAATCATGTGCTGTGAATTAATTGTTTGCATTTGTTCAGGGGATATCTCTTTGCAACTAGAGCCTTCTGTGTATTATATGTATGCCATGTCAGATTTGACAGATATGATTTGAAGAACGACTCGCTTGTTTGTTGCTTCTTATTGAATATAGTTTGTTTTATGTTCTGCAGATTGAGGGACCAACATCTCCTGAACAAATGCTTACAGTTCTTCAAAGAGCAGTAGATGAAAGTGCTCCCGTTCTTGTTTCAGCTAGACTTGATTTGGAAGAAAGAAGAAGCAATATACAGCTGAGAGAAGAGCAAGATGCTGCTTACCGAGCAGCTCTTGAAGCAGATCAAGTATGGATTCCTCCTAACCCTCTTTACTGTGATTTGCGAACACAACAACAGAATACACCCTTAAGTAGCTAGAAAGGGAATACGACATGCTCGGGCATTTTGTACTTCTCACCGTAACAAACAAACCATTGGACACTTGTTTGTGTTGCTGTTGGGAAGTACACAATGCCCAATCATGTTCTGATTGCTTTCTAGCTGAGTAGAAGATGTGGTCTGTTGTTTGTTCTAATATGTGGATTTTCTGTTGTCGTCCATTTAAACATTTGGGTGCTTCGCTACTGTGTGGGCTTATGCAACTCAATTATGTTATCAGCTAGAACCATGTTCATTGTAAATTTAATTTGAAAGTAAGTTGACCTAATGTTTTTGGTTTCCCACACAGGCCAGGGAGCGCCAAAGGAAAGAAGAGCAAGAGAGGTTGGAAAGAGAAGCTGCCGAAGCTGAGAGGAAGCACAAGGAGGAAGAAGAGGCGCTAGAAAGAGCTGCATGGGAAGCTGCTGAAAAAGAAGCTGCATTAGCTAGAAGACGGGAGGAGAAAGCTATGTCACTGGGTGCTGAACCGGAAAAAGGGCCTAATGTTACACAAGTATGTAGTAGCAAAGTTGTTTCTTTGTTTGGTTCATCTCTTTGCTTATAAATATATTATTTAATTAAATATTTTTTTTTGGGGGGAGGGGGTTAGTTCTGGTTTTAATTTCCCGTATTGCTAGTATCATTTCATATAATGCATTCTTCCCCTCTTACTTTTACTTATGTTTGGTTGCATGGAAAATAGAAATGGAAATTGAAACCGTTTCCGGGGCCTCCCCTCAGACTTGGATTCCCACGAGTAGTGGAAAACAGTCTTATGAATTCCTGTCAGTAAATAGATAACCAAACAACGAAAATCTACCTAACAAGGGAAATATTCCATTTCCCAAGGAAAATGGCCAACCAAACAGACTCTAAGGGTGTGTTTGATTTTTCATTTTCCATGAAAAATGAAAATTGAAAAAGTTTTACTGAAACTCATGGCTTTCAGTGTTTGATTCTCATTTGGGTGACGAAAAGTTATATACGTGCCACGTTTTCTAGCTTGGAGCAAGACAACTTTTTCTAGCACCCCCTCCCCTTTGAACTTTGTCCTGGTTTTTTCAACCTTGAAACTGAACAGACTAAAAGAGAGCTTGATGAACATGTTTTTCTCCCTTTGTTTGTCTCATTCCCTTCATCTTCTCTTATTCTTCTTCATCTTATTGTTCATGTCTCCTTCTTCTCCCTCCCTTTTTTGATTAGTAGAATTAAATAACATTCAAATTGACTATACCTTTCTTGATTAGTAGAGTTAAATAACGTTCAAATTGTCTCCATCTCTGGTTTCATCAAATCTCCACTTTCAAACTTTTCCATCGATAAACTACCCAATCTCTCAAACTCACAATCAATCCAAAAATCCATTTTGAGAGCTTTAACCTTAAATTTTCTATTCAAACAACTCTTGGGGTAGTCACAAATGATCTCCTCATGCGTAATTATATGGATAGATTATTTGTTTTTTTTTTTTTTGGGTTTTTTTAGACGTACCCTCTATTCTAGGGGTGGGCACGATCCGGGATTGGGATTATCCCGGTCCCAATCCCGATCCAATGAAACGGAACGGGATACCACTTTTTGTTTGGTAGAACCGTTTGGTCCCAGACCGGTTTGAACCGGGCGGTCCGGGACCATACCATCCCGAATTTGTTGTTTGGCCCTTTAAACTTATAAAATTAACTAAGGCCCATGGCCCATATCTGCCATAACATTACACAACAATTACACATTTCATCAGAACAAACATTCTCTACATTTTCACTCATTGATTAGATACCTTTGGCATAACTCACACTTATATTCACAACTTGTCAACTATTAGCTGAAGTGGTACTTCATATAAGAACCAATGCACAATCACAAACAAACACAATAATGAACAAGAATTAACACAACTATAAGCAGTAAGTTCCATATCATCCCAAATGAAATGAAGAACCCATACTTCAAATACAACAATACTAAAAACCCATACTTCAAATCCAACAAAGCTAAGATCTTTCAAATATTAAACATTAATCGACAAATACCCATTCATCACAACTCTCAATTTCAAACCTTACTGGGCTCCAGCCTTGTGATAAACATAAGTAAGCCCACACTTTCAACAATAGTGTTGATCAAAGTAATTCACCATGAACGTCCCTCCAACCACACTCGACATTGGGGCACTCCTTCCTCAACATCTGGACCTTCCCCGAATCATCCACCTCGTAGAACTGCAACACAACTAGCTTCACCTTTTTGTGCTTGTGCTTGATCTTCTTGGGCTTGGTATAGGTTTTCTTCTTCCTCTTCTTCTCTCCTCTCAATCGAAGCACCAAGTGAAGGGTTGATTCCTTCTAGATGTTGAGTCCACAAGTGTTCTCCCATCCACGAGCTGCTTCCCTGCGAAGATGAGACGTTGTTGGTCCAGTGGGATCCCTTCCTTGTCTTGGATCTTAGCCTTCATGTCGTCGATCGTGTCTGATGATTCGACTTCGAGGATGCTTGTCTTCCTCATTAGGGTTTTCACGAAGATCTACATCTTCTGATGATATTTGATATTGATCTGTTGCTCGAATAACACCCATCTCACTTTGCATCACTTGAAACATTTCTCTTTGACAACTGAAAAGAAGAGGGGAAGGGGATCATTTGTGCAGAGGGAGAGGGGGAATGAACCTTACCCGATGATGGTGGACGACTAGTCTGTTGCTAGCGTTGCTTGGTAGTGGAGGCTGTGGAGCTGGAGGTGGAGGCGAGGGAGAATGGATAAGAAACTGAAATTCTTAACTTTGTAGAGTGGAGATTGAAGTTTAGGCGAGAATAGGGTTAGGGTTAGAGTTGGGCTTCAGGGCTTTGACTTGGGCTTGAAGCAGGTCCATTACATTATTCGGAACGGCTCGGAATGAAACAGGACTGCGTTTTTAGAACCGATCCGTCCCGATTTCAACCGGTCCTAGACCGGGATAAAATTATCGAAAACTGTTTTGGTATGGTTTGAAACGGTCCGAAACAATATTGATCCGGATCGGAACGTGATGGACTGAGAATCTTGCCCAACCCTACTCTATTTGCTAATCAAAATTTGAGATACCCTCTCAAACTAATTGAAATTATACTTGGCCCTTTATATAGCCAGAATTCGATGAAATTCTTTTGAAATGACCAAACTGCCCGTCACATGATCTGCACGTGCATTGCATATCTTGAGACCCAACTTCATGAACACCTCAATAATATCACATGTATCTCAATGAATGATTCAAGGCCATGATTAAATGTTAAAATAAAAAGTGTTTCAGTTACCTTCTTTCCCAACTACCCATTTCCCTTTCCCTCTCATCAACACTATTTTCTCTTATCAAAAGAAACTGTGCTACCGTTCTTGGCATACCCAATACCACCTTTCGCAACCAGAATCAACCCCATAAGGAACCATGAAGCAAAATAATGTATCTTTTAAGCTAAGATCGTATTTACAAAAATCTCTCTCTACCTCTCCAAATTTTCTTCGAAATCAAATCCTAGGGTTTATGAGAGATCAATCAATGTGGAAGATGGGTTTGTAGTGTGATAATTAGTCGATTTCAAATATTAATGAATTGTGCATTGTGGTGGGTGGGAAAGATGGTCTTTTTTTTTTATGAGAGAAAATTGTGTTGATGAGATGGAGTCAGATGAGGAAGAAAGTAGTTTTATGGTTCTTGTAGAGAACCATTTGCAGAAAAGAACAAAGGGGGATGGGGTAGTTGGGGACAAAGGTCATTGATACATTTTTATTTTAACATTTAATCATGGCCTTGAATCATCCATTGAGATACATGTGATATTATCGAGGTGTATTTATGAAGTTGGGTCTCAAGATATGCAACGCACGTGAAGATTGAGGGGGAATTTGGTCATAAAAGAATTTCACCGGATTTTGGCTATTTAGGTGCAAGTATAATTTCAAAAAGTTTGAGGTTGTATCTCAAATTGTAATTAGCGAATAGGAGGTATGTTTTTACCCTTTTTTCCCCCTCGGTATAACCAAGGACGGGGGGGGGGGGGGGGGGGGGGGGGTGGGAATAGTTTGCCTTTAGTTTTTTCTAAAGAAAATGTATTTTTTACTGGAAACTTTTCTACAAAACAAAACCTAATTTACTATATTTAGAGCTATAAGATTCAAGAGGAATTAAGTGTAGAGCAGTTTAATATCTGATCCATATGTCGATGATACTAAATTAATCTTGTTCAAAGGGAGTTCTCATAACCAGTAGCTTGCTATTAGGGGTTCTGAAGCAACTCCCGTGTGTTGCACGGGCTATGTGCACCCTAAATGAAAAATAAATAAATAAATCTTTATAGTTAATATTGTGGATGGCACAATGCAAATTATTCTTGTATAAACCAATATTCTTTCCCTGTGAGTTCCATCTAGTCAAGTAAATTTTCTTGAAATTTTCACGTAATTAATCTTTTTCTAGGGGAGTTCCCATAACCAGTAGCTTGCTATCAGGGGTTCTCAAGCATCTCCCAGTGTGTTGCACTACTGCACAGTGCACCCTACATGAAAAATATGTATAGGTAACCTGGCGGATGGCACAATGCACATTATTCTTGTAAACTCATTCTTACCCTGTGAGTTTCCTTTTGTAAAGTAATTCTTCTTGAACTTTTCACATGTATATTCTAAAGAGGCAGGAAGTTCCTACAGTGCCTTTCCTGCCACATTAAATCTACAGCTTTGCATGAGCGGTAAATTGTTACCTCTGACCCAGTGTTTTATACTTTGGATGTTTGGATGCATGTGGCCTTGTTCAATTATGAACAAATTTAGGGAGAAACCTGTTTACTATATACTTCAACCGTGTTTAAATGCTTTTGCAGTCAGTGTGTGTTCATCAGTTTTGCGCTTCCTTCTGCCATTATTCCTATAAGAAAAGTTGCTGGGATAATCTGTCTTGAATATACTAATGTTGTTTCATGTTTGTCTTTGCATAAGGTTCTGGTGCGCTTCCCAACTGGAGAACGCAAGGAGAGAAGATTCCACAACACAGCTACAATTGAAAACCTCTATGATTATGTTGATTCTCTGGATTGCTTGAATGCTGAAAAATACAGCCTGATCTCCAACTTCCCTCGTGTCGTTTATGGTCAAGACAAACACTCTTTGTCATTGACAGAAGCAGGTTTGCACCCTCAGGCCAGCCTTTTTGTTGAGGTGGATTCATGAGTTGATCTTGTTCACAGACTGTTTATCATCAGAGTCCGTAAGCTGAAAAATGGAATTTCATTTCCTTCATCTTGGTGGTACACTGAAATTTCCCTGCATGTATTATGCTGATATCCTGAATGGTGCAATTTCTTTTAAGCTGAAATGGACTTGAGCAGATATGCATTTTCCCCTACATCTTATAAGATCCAGAAAGAATCTCCGTGCTTACATATGAATAAAGAAGAACGATGAAATTGCAAGGCAATCTCTTGACTATTGACATGTTGTATGTGATCTTTTTCAGAGGTATTGATAAGAGTTCTGCGTCTACTTCCATTATTTTCTTTGATCCTTTTGTAATAGAGATTTAGCCTTTTCTTCAAGAAGAAAAGAACAGATAATATTGTTTCTGCTGGCAGCTTGGGGCAATTTACATTATTATTTTGATATTTTTCAGTCTACTAGATTGTTGACATTATCTCCCTGATCTTGTGTACCAAAACCCTAATTCCGAATCATCTTCCATCTTTATAGAATCACTTTTGTTGTCTCAGGCTAGGTGCTTTGATTTTTTATTGTATTTTGGCCCTAAAGTTGAGAGCCATTGGAAACTTTAGAATTAACCAAGCCGTTTAGTATCATTGTCCTGTGTGTTATATTACGGAATTAAATCCAGTTAAATCCATGTTTTGAGATGCATCCTAGCATACTTGAGGAAATCATATTCACGAAATAAAATCAAACCACCGTCACCACCTACCAACATCATCTGCATGAGTTCAACTCATTAGCAGGATGTGGTGGAACTGTGAAGTTCGTCTAACTGATCAATCTACTCCTAATAATATCTCTGTTTGTTGAAACTTGTAGAGAGCCCTATGCATATCAAACTTGTCAAAACCCACAAGCACGCAAATGGGATATTGATGAACGAAGTCATAGTAATTCAAATACAGAAAGGTGGTTGAACACCATAGATTTTCCATCCTTTAGACAAAACACTAGACTGAACCAAAGACTGGGTAGGAAGAAAGGAGAACATGTGATGAATGATTGGTCAGGCAAACTACTGATTCTATCTTCCATGCTTTGTGGATCACTATAGTTTGTAACACATAAGCCATTCCAAATAAGGAAACAAACATACACTTGAAAACTCTAGTTTGGTATTGTGTTCTACTTTGAGCAAGAAGGCTTATATCAGCAGAGCAGCTCATTGGAAATTGATTTATGTTGCTTGGGAAGCATAAATTGAAAATGCTGGAAATAATGCTACAATTATTAAAGTTGTAGGTCAAATATGAAGATTAATGGCATGCATTGATTTCCTAGATCCTATACTAATATCATGTTCTGGAAATAAATCAACAGTTGCTTACCAATGATATATAGCCCTGGGTACAAGATCAATTCCCAAACCTGAGAACCTTTGACTGAAGTGGCCAAGGCTTATTTATACTATGAATTTGTTTTTAGTTTTATCTTTCGAAGAAAACTATATAACTTCCTATATGCATGTTTGAGTTATTATAAAATGAGTGAAAAGAGTGTTATCCCATGAGCAACAGCTACAGACAGACAATAGACAAGGAGTTGCAAGTGAGCAGAATCTGGTTTCAATGTGTAATTGGATTCCCCCCATGAGCTCATGTCCTACTAGCTAGATACGTACCTTGCCCCATTGAAGGAAGGCGCCTAGGAATCGTAGAGATGATCAAAATGGTCTCACTAAGTTTATGTAATATCTTTGATGGATATATCCCCTTTGAAAGTCAGGATAAATTTCTAGACCACTTTACACATCGTTGTGTTAGCCTCTCTTTTGATCATTCATCACAACCTTCCCTTTCATGAAAATCAAAGAAAATGTCACAGATCCAAAGGGAGAAGTCGTTCGGTGAACCATCACATATCGGTATATCGCCCAATCCTAACAAAACTATGAAACTATTTACAGACCCCAATCACGACTTCTTACAATGATAGTCCATGCTACACATTTTTGACAAAGTAACATGCAAATACATTTAATAGTTCACCTGGTAATATGAAACCAATGCTTATTGCCAAACCAACTGGGAAGATAAGCCTACCTAGCTATATTCATAACTAAGAACATCTCATGCCACCCTGGATGCTTTTCTCTCCGTAGATGAATTCACAACTTGAGTTTGTGGAACTTGGTTGTTAGATTTCGCTTCCTCAGCTACTTCTTGAGGAGGACCAGCCCAACCAAGGTTCACAGCCATGTCCTCCACTGCTACCTTAATCACGTCAGTTCGAACACCTATATCAGTGGCATACCTGCTCACACAGTACATTCCAGCTGTTACAGTGGCCATCCCAACTGGTCCTGGCATTAACAGCTTTAGAGGAGAAGAAAGAAGGGCAGCCAATGGGGCGCCAATGACGGAAGAAGCTTGACCACTCCTTCCCACACCTGACTTGTCAAGAGTTAGAAGACCAGTCTTACAGTAGAGTGCAAAGTCTTCGCAGTTGTTCTGAAACACGTCATAGTTCCCAAATCCATTCTGAAGCAGATACATAGCCCTGTGGATAACTGTTTCTGGGGGGTCTGATGTTGCGGTAGTGCATGTTCCACCTCGAACTTTGGCGAGGAAAACAGATGGGACAACTCCATATTCAAAGCAGTAAAGAGATCCATTTCCAAGGAAACAGTCCAAGCAGGAGAGAACTACACCACTGTTCGTTTGCCTGAATCCACAATCAGGAAAGGTAGGACAGATAGATGGAAGCTTTGAGCTCGAAGCAGAGGAACCACCAGAGGACTCTGTGCTTGAACCATCCTCTCTTTCGCGTGTAAAATGAACTACCTTGCTTCCACCAACATAAATTCCTGAAACATAAAATAAATAAGACATAATAAAAGGTGTCTCCTTTCATCTTTATTTCTATTTTGAGCAAAAAATGTTAGTTAAATATGAAGAAGCAGCAAAAGCAATTACATGCAGAACCTGTGAAGTTGATTCTCGTCATTGGTTTTTTGATAAAAGTAAGCAATTCATAAAAACCGATCACATTCAGAGAAAGAAAAAAGAGCAATGAAAATAATCCAAATACAACCCGAAGCTTCATGCTAAATGCTAAATGATAATACCCACCAATATAAAAAATTAATTACATTTATTTATTTATTTATTTATTGTTTTATTGTAATCCCCTTGCCCATCGCCCACAACTCAGCATCAATGCCTCTTGAATCCACCACCATCTTCTCCCATGTTTTGTCGACTTTTCCCCCTCCTTCCCATCCCTAAAAAAATCCCATTACTGATCGCAAAAAGCACGAGCTCATTCTCCAAGATACCGTTCCTGTCCAAATCCTGCAGGAACTGAAACTGCTCTCCCTGTTCAGATGAGATCACCAAAACATTAGTCTCATCAGCCACCAAAAGGTCATAACATCATTCATTGCCTATCATTCATCTTGCGGAAACCATCCAGTATCCCAGATTCAAAAACACCAATCTGAATAAAGCTTTTCAGTAACCACAATTGTACACATAGCAGATCAATGCTAATGCCAATTTGCAGAGTGCAAACAGTTTATTTGGGATATTACTTGACATCAAAAGTGGAGTAATACGAGGACTTTGAGGAATATCTGCTATCCTTTACACATGAACCTCTTACCTTTGACCCTTATAATCACCAACTTCACATAACATGATTTCACCATCCACTGGCATATCCACAAAATCGCACCAAGGTGTTTAGCTTCTCAAACACTACCAACCTTATCTGAGTCAATCAATTGCTCACCAATGGAATCGTAATCCTGCACCAATACCCAACCAACCTAAACCAACCCAACAAGTGGAACTCAATGAATATCGACTACTCGAGCCTGTCAAAACCTACAGCATGTGACTGTGGGCTTATATGAGACAATGGGGATATTACATAATGAGTTTAACAAAAATATTGAGACTTTCCAATAACTTCGGTGTGAAATTCAGATTCATTTGAGATTCTGCCACTAAGGAACATTTTCCAGCAGATTAGCAAGAATTGAAGAACTTTATTAGCCTTTACCATCACCTTGAAAAACATTGTTTATGTAAAACGCAGAGGTGAACTATCAGTTGACACTTGTTAATGGCTGGAAGCCCAGCCCCCAGTTTGACCCGAACTCAACCACCCGACGGGAAGGCATCAACGCACTTGACATCCTTTGATTAGACTTTTCCCCCCTAATTTTTAGGTCCACGCTTTCTAGAATATTACATATAGATATGTGAAAATTGTTGGGAAAGTGTTGGCTTGAATAATCCCACATCAAGTAAGGAAGAGTTGTCACAAAGCGACGCCCTAACAAGTGGTATGAGGTTTTTCCCACCATCTATCGGGTCGGGCCTTTCATATGGGCTTAGGTGGTGTGAGGTTTTTCCCAAAAGGCCTCATTGCTATCAGAGAGTGGACCATCTCCTTATAAACCTTTGTGACAACTCTTCCTTATTTGATGTAGGACTATTCAAGCCAACACTTTCCCAACAATCTTCACCTTGGCGCGAATCGTCACACATCCTACAATTCATCCACTGGTTTGTAACATCTCGAAGTACACACTGTACACTACCTCCTCGAGTCTCATGTGCAACCACGATCCTGTGGGTAGCACTCGGTGTACGTGCTTGACTATTCCCGACGTTGTTGGCTCTACCTAGTCGCAACCTCCGCGCTGCCATGCGCCTACTCTCCTTGAATGATGGAGGATCTTGATTGTTCACCCGACGGACCTGCGCTCCCGCCTGGATCTGGCTCGTTGCCCTACGCCTACGTCGCGCACGTGCGCGCACCCCTTGATCCACTAGACATAGCAACGATATTGTCTCCAAGGTGGTGTGGGGTTTTCCCCAAAAGACTACCAATTGTTGGGGCGTTGCGTACGTGCACTTGCACACACCCCTTGGTCCATTATACATAGCAACGATATTATCCCCAAGGTGGTGTGGGGTTTTCCCAAAAAAGCTACCAATTGTTGGGGCGTCGCGCACGTGCACTTGTGCGCACCCCTTGGTCCACTATACATAGCAACGATATTGTTCCTAAGGTGGAGTGGGGTTTTCCCCAAAAGGCTTGTGCGCACCCCTTGGTAACAACGATATTGTCCCCAAGGTGGTGTGGGGTTTTCCCCAAAAGCTTGCGCGTACCCCTTGGTCCACTATACATAGCAACGGGGTTTTCCCCACAAGGCTTGTGCGCATCCCTTGGTAACAACGATATTGTCCCCAAGGTGGTGTGGGGGTTTCCCCAAAAGGCTTGCGCGTACCCCTGATTTTCCCCAAAAGGCTTGCACGTACCCCTTGATCCACTATACATAGCAACAGAGTTTTCCCCAAAAGGCTTGTGCGCACCCCTTGGTAACAAGGATATTGTCCCCAAGGTGGGGTGAGGTTTTCCCCAAAAGGCTAGCGCGTACCCCTAGGTCCACTATACATAGCAATGGGGTTTTCCCCAAAAGGCCTCGTTGCTATTAGGGAGTGGACCATCTCCTTATAAACCTTTGTGACAACTCTTCCTTACTTGATGTTGGACTATTCAAGTCAACACTTTCCCAACAGAAATATGCGCGCCATCTCTCTTTACCAGGAAGAAATGATTAACATGAGCAAAGATCTTTCTATAAAGTCAATTAGCACTTGTATACTAGCCGCATTGAGTGGTAAAGTGCTAGCACATAGCCACTACTTGGTTTATTCTGCTTATTGAGGAAGATGCAAGGAAACAACAGAAATCAATGCATGCAGAAAAAAGTAAATGCATATTCATATACAATATTTGTTTACTTGTTCCAAGAAATTAAAAATCATTTGACTTGTGATAATTTTTTATTTTTATTTTTTAAAAGGTAATATTCCATTGATAATCTGAACGACTACAATGAATCCCAAGCTGTTCCCATTACTGGAGACACCTTACAAGCACACCAAGGATTACTCACAACTCACTCCCCCAATACAGATCATCCAAAACAAGATAATCCCCACTCCTTCAGCTAGCACCTCCTCGAGATCCAATTTATTGAAATCCGTGCCTCATTTCGACTCAACATCATGCTTGCAATCCACGTCTGTGGGAATTGCAGTCTTTGCTCCCCCTAACAAACCCACTTCCCATTTTTATGAGACACACAGGAATGTGATTACTATATTATTTCGTAGAAAATAACTTAAATTTGACTTGCATTTGTATAGGACCCCCTCCCCCTTCCTTCCTTTATGAGGAGGATACAGGAACCCATGCAGTCCATAATTCTAATAAATGGATGTGAAATCGGTAAAAAAAAAAAAAAAACTGTAACATGTTTCCCAGCGTGTCACACAAACACCTATTAGAGGAAATTTCCAATTTTAGCTTAGATTCAAATGTAATTTTGATTAGAAAAAAAAGGTGCTCCAAGCTCCGTAAATTCCATTTGCAACTGGGATATCTAATCAGTTGACAAACATAATCATTTTGATACTTGGGACTGAAAATGGATATGTCTACATTCTAATCCTATTGGACTACTGCCCATTTTATACCCAGGTGAAAACAGTAAATGAGATCAACCTAAAATTGTGCAATTCAGAGATGGAAAAAACAAATTTCACCAAATTGACTCAGATTCTTAGACATCTTAACACTAGAATGTTTATCCTTTGAACCATTTTATGTCTTAATCAAAGAATCAGCATACATTGACTTGCATGCAAAGCAAGTCAACTAAAATTCCTTCATTTTCAAAGAAACTGCACAAAATTGAAACTTTTCAACAAAGCTACGACCAGAAATGCAGTAGGAATTCCAAAAAATTGAACTTCCATAAACTAATTTGGACTTTGGGATGAAACCCAATTAATCTCATAGCAATTAAACCCCAATCAACGACACACATTACAAGAAACCCCAAGTAGTAAAAATTAAGAAGAAAAACAAGGATTGAGTAGAATGGAAAATGATTGAAAAAAAGAAAGAAAGAAAGAAAGAGAAGAACCCACATTGCAGAATAAAGCAAATCATGAATTGATAGTGCAGAAGAAAGAGAAAAATTGAGAAACAGAGAAGTGGGTTTTGTAGTTGTTAGCATAGGAGGATACCATGATGAGAGTAGGTGTAAACAGCTCTCCAACTGTAGATATGATGGCCTGGCTTGATCTGGCTTCTGTCAACTCTGTTAGAGAGGAGTCCCATTTCTCTCAATTTCTTCTCTTATCTGAAATCAATCTGCAATGTGAAAAAAAGAGGCATGGGAGTCTTGTATAAGATAAACAACAAGTATAAAGAAAGCGACATTTACAAGAAAAACAAAGATAACGGATGGTTCTGTGAACGAACAACTAATGCTAGTGCTACCATTACCATACCACCTCACCGGTTGATTGAATAATGTATTTCTTTTCTTAGAGGGAATCAACGATTGTGACTTGCTTTTCTTTACTCTCTCTTCCCACCAACAAAAGTACCAAGTCCTCAACTCAACAAGCACGCAGGGAATCAAATGTTGTGGTGTGGTTTCTCTTTGGTCCGACTCACTGATACGCTTCTCAGCACTGCAGGACCCAGGAGGGCAGGGCTCATGATTCTATGATCTGAGTTAGGTGCCATGATGGGCTCCTTATCTCAACTGGCTTGGGTTGAGATGAGATCCAATCCAAAGTTGGGTCCGGCTGGCTAACAGTTGTACCCAATTGAATTTTTGGCTAAACATTTTAATGGAGTTGTTTGAGATCATGAGCAAATTTATTGACAATCAATTTATTATTGAAAAAAATTACTTGTACCTTTTTTGGGGATAAATATTAAGTGATCAGAGAAGAGAGTTTATGTCTAGAGCCTATACCAAGCTCATCGTTCTCACATATGATCAACATTTAGTAGAAACTAAGAAGTAATGGATAAACATTTCCTGTGCCTTGTTTCAAATTTAATACAGTAAAGTGATGAGTTACTAGCTTAGCTATAATGATAGTTTACCCGGAAAATGATTATCCATCCCAAATTTTTCCTGCAATCAAAACTGAAGCTATGGAATTGAATATTTTGTATCAAATCGTTCAATGAACTTTTTGTTATTCCTGATGTCTTATTACATGATGTCAAACACCAGTTCTAAGATCTGACAAGCACTTGGATTTGATATGAAACATCGATCCAATAACTTATTCAGTAGGATTTACATCCACGTGAATCACATCTGACACAACCACATTTTTCAGCTCATCACTTTGCTCTCGAACAGCCTTATGTTTCTTTTAAATGTATACGGGAAAGGCTAATAAAGTTCAACTCATTTGACCATAAAGAAACCAACAATATGATTGATGTAATTGTGAATCTCTACTTCTAGGATATACATAATGAAGCTTCATATTGGTGAATAACAAAAACAAGGAAAACTCCCATTTATTTTATTCTTGAATCCCTAGTTCAGAACTAGCCAGTAAATCAGAGGCCAATAATACTCCCGTATGAATGAATGAAATATACAACAAAATGCTTTCAAAGAATAATAGAACTCTAACTAATGTTCCAAATAAATATTCCAATTGTAGACTTTGACATTGAAATCTGCAGACCTGTCAAGCAAGTGCGTCAATTCTTTTGCAGAGTTTGCACTTTTAGCCAACAAAAGAGCAAACCCACCACCACCAGCACCCACGAGCTTGTAACCAGAACAGAAGGGGTCCACAAACTCAAACAGCCTATCCACAAACTCATTGCTGCAATATGGATCTAATTCTTGATGCAACCTCCAAGCCTCTAACATTATCTCCCCTATCTCATCTATGTCACCATTCATCAAAGCTTCTCTTCCTACCTTTGCCAGTTCAGCTAGACGCTTTATACTTGATATCAATTGGTTATCACGTCGAAGATATCGAATTACAACCTTCTGCAGAACTTTATTTGCAAGCCTGACCTGCATATACCATCATAAAAAATTCATTTCACAGCCTTACAGGATGAGGTTGTCGGTCATCTGATCCCTACCAACTCTTTACCATTATACCCACAAATCAAATCTCAAGTAAATTTATTGTATAAGGTAATTTTTTTCAAATTTTAATAGCCAATCATTTCCGTCATTACTACAATGTTCATATTTTACAATTTATATATGTGAAAATTTGATGACTCGCACTCTGATTTTGGAAGGAAAATGGTGCACAGGATAGCATGCACACTCCCTAACTGCAATAAGAGATGGTGTCCTGATTTATAGAAAAACCAAAAACACACACCCTCTGACATAAAATCGGTTATGTTTCCCATGAAATGAAAGAGTACACTGGTACAAAATAAAAATCGAGATACTCACTTGACCAGTGAAGACCACCAACAGTCTCTGCTCTAACTCTGACACCAACTGTGGTGAAGCCACAAGGGGGATGACTTGGAGCCGTAATGGTATTCCTGGAAAACTTGCTGTGTATTTGATGCCTGGGTACAAACCTCCAATTTGATCCTGCCAACCTCCTCCCGTTCCCATGATCTGCTCTAAGACTAAAACAAGTCTAGCAACATTGTCGTTACTCTCATCTCCTCCCATCACTTGAAGAAGACCTTTGACAACCGCTGCTGCTAATATACTAGAAGTCCCCAAACCACTACCACGGGGAACATTGGCCCATGTTCTGATTTGCAAGCCTGTTGATGAAAGGATTCTATGATGGATAATACCAGAAACAAGCAATGCAGACTTAACGAGTCTAAAAGGATCCCCATGATCAAATGGTGGGGTGATAGATGAAGGGTCTTCAATGTACAATTGGTTCTCCATCTCGTCACAAATCAAAATTCCATAAGTTGCAGTAGTCTCAACAATGGTGCCTATGGGAAGAGACCCATCCAAACTTATTGCCATATTCAAAACACATCCAGAGCGCTCCAAGCTCCAAGGAGGCGTATCGCTCCAACCCCCGACAAAATCCACACGGACTGGTAATTCTACTCTTGTTCTTCTTGGGCTCAAAGTGTGCGGTAAACAGGGATCATGGCCTGTAGTTGATTTGTTGTGTGAAGGCAGTGAAAGATGATCTGAGAAGAGAAATGAAGGTCAACTGAATGCACACTAAAATAGTGTATGGAAATTGGGCTCAGGAATAAAAGAATGAAATTTAACTCATTGAGCACTCTTGGCGCATTTTCGACGCGAATGATTAGAAGTGAGACACACACACACATGTTTGGTATCTGTCTGCAAATCATTTCAGTTTTTAAACTTTGGGTGACTTTTTTTATGCAAGAAATCAAGGTTTTCATTTGCTGTGGTTATAATCTTTGTTGCTTCATTTTGTTTCTCCCTTTTAAAGTCACCTCTTTTTATTAGAGGTTGGCTGAATTCAAAACCAAAAATAATCCATACCTCCAAGTCCATATTTTACAGCAGAAGCAGTTTCTTCAGCAACTGCCGCCCAAACTTTTGTCTCTAATGAGGAAGCCTTTGTTGCTTCTCCACATGCCTGAATAAGATCAAGTTGCACCTGGTAAGCCCTACTCTGGGGAAGTATCCTAGAGTGCTGTGCCTCAAGATTGGGACACTGGGATAAAAAGTCTTTACAAATATCTACTCCTGATTCTTCTCTTTGGAGAATTTCTTCACACAACTGAAACAAATTGCGACCTAACAAGCCATACTCAATGCAAGCTTTAGCAATTGCAGCTGCAAGATCAGCTTGATGATTACTCGAACTGATGCAAAGTTGTGGAAAGTCTATGGATCTATGCAGCTCCTCTAAACTGATTCTTTGTGAGCCTCTCCACCACGGAAGCATAGAGCAGTTAACGTCTTTGCACAAGCCCATCAGCCACATTGCCATACTAAGCATCTC
Source organism: Berberis vulgaris (assembly GCA_963556465.1). NCBI lineage: Eukaryota > Viridiplantae > Streptophyta > Magnoliopsida > Ranunculales > Berberidaceae > Berberis > Berberis vulgaris. The sequence continues at coordinate 27,747,471 of OY747131.1, read as the reverse complement.
GAAGTAAGGCAGAATGGGAAATATCTTTGCATTCCATAAGCACTTCTCGGTATCGGATGAGCTCCATAGGTCGCTTTCGAGAATACCTGAATCATGTAAAACCTTTCTCCAAGGGTTACCACAAAAAGTTCCATCCTTGGAATAAGAAATTTTTGGGTTATCGTGGAGGCCACAATAGATAACAACTCTTCCAGTGCATCCTACTAAAGGAACCTCCCAAAGGCAATGGCGATCAGGCAATATGAACCTAAATGAATCTCCTGTTGGTCCAGTATCACAGTCACCTGGGATGTTAACGCCAACAACAATGGACTGGGATCCTATTTGTATTCCACCTAAAAAGGATGAATCATAAACCATAGAATCCTCTCCGACAGAGACTCCAGGTGCAATTTTGCTTGAAAGAATAATAGCTGATGCTGCAATGTCTGATACAGTTGTCGCTGGAATAGAACACAGGTGCCTCCGACCTACTAGGTTTGAACAAGATCCAGCCAAGTGATCCAGGACTTCACTTGAGGTTCCAAAATGTAAAAATGACAAGTTATCTGCCAAAAAAAAGGAACTTTAGGAAACAACTCTATTAAGGCCGGAACATGTGAAATGAGGAACCAAATGTATATCTTATCTCATTTATCTTGAAAGTAACAAGAAGAATCTAAGGCTTAGACTAACTAGAACTTACGGGCACAATAACTGAACATTGTATGGTTTCCCAATCCATCTATCAACTCTTTTCCTAATGGGCGGAACTTCAACCATTCATGTCTTGCTGGTACCCACGCTGCTACCAATTCTTCATACAAACTCATCTGCAAAAGTTCCAAATGTAACATAAAGAATAAAAGATTTACAACGGTTACCTAAGGATCAAGGTGTATGATAAGGCTTTGCCTTCATGCAATGATGAAAAGTTCTCAAGGCTTGAGGTATAAATTCACAAAAAGTGTACACGAAAAGAGAAATAGCTAGGAAATCAAGAAAAGGAGTTCAGATCTACCCCTTTTGATTATTTGGAACAAGAATCATGCATTTTTCAGGCTTAGTGCTAATTTAGTAGCTGGTTATTGTGCACGCATGGAAAAAAAGTTATCCTTTCTTCATATGAAAACTTCATTACATTTTGTTATATCATAGTTGTCATCAATCAACCTCAATGGTTCTAACCATGAAGCACACAGGGTGGAAGAGTTTAGTAGAAAATGCATAAGCAATCAATGCAAGTTGTGGATTCACTGATTTCAGGATTAAGTGCCTTGAGACATTATTAACAAGGAAGAACAATATAAGCTTCACAAGCCTGCATTTACTAAATGCGTACTAATTTAATAGGAATGTGAAAAAGAAAAGGAAAACAAAAAGTATATAATATGTTTGTGTGTATTTTTATTTATTTTATTTATTTTGAAATTCTTGAGAAACACAAATATCCGCAGTAGTGACTACCTTAGTAAACCATATGCACGTCTAAACAAGTATTTATTACTTGCATTTAGATCCTCCACATTTCACTAATATGTAATTATGTACAACTCGATAACATCAAATTGTGGATTCATAACTAAAAGATGATAACTTGCCTCTTTTCTGTTCTTAAGAAGCTCTGAAATCATTGTATGGCTTGAGTTTGCAAGCGTAAGAAGTTGAACCCATGCTTTACCTCTAACAGCAATTATACCAGTATCTAATAGCGTTCTACCATCATGTAGTATCGCTTGCTTGTCAACAAGCTCCTTTAGACTGGGTTTCTGTAGAAGATTCTCAACCAAAGAGAGTGAATGGTTTTTATCAGCAATCCCGGTTTTTGAAGCCACAATAACACCATGGTTAGATGCGATGTCAAGGGTGATAGGGACAGTGATAATGCAGGATGAATCCTCTGGAAGAACCATAGTGAAGGCATCAAAACAGGGGAGAACATCTCCAGTCATAATGAATAACCCACCTGCAAAAAGGAATTTACTGCAGGTCAGTAATTTTAGGGGCATGAAGTGGATGCAGCAAGACTCAAGGTAAGTAACTTGTAGTAGAGAAAAGTTTAGGAATGTAATAAATCCAACCATCTTGCACCTAACCACAAAATTTTAGCACCAGAACACAAATGAGGGAATCCCATTCGATATCAGGCCACATCTATTTCACTAGCTTCGTATTGTCCCATCTCCACTACCTGTATTCATGTTATTTTAGCTCTTTATCATGTATACATGAGCCAACCATCTCATATGAATTTTCCTTCATCTCTCAGTATGGGGAAGCTCAATAGCTTCACAAATAAAGTTTCACCATAATTCATTAATTATGGAGCGGAGAAGTGGCCCAAACGTAGAGAAATCAGACACGACAATTCATAGGCAATTGGTGCATTTGTTATACCACCAACAAACACATTACTTGTCAAAGATATGCTATACAACTTCAATTAGATTGTAATGTATATAGCGTTAAGGAAGAATAAAACCAGATGAGACACAGATATCATTGCATGATTTTGACATGTAAGTACAGTCCGTGGTATAAAATTTAGATGATTGTTTCTACAAAAGGGAAAAGTCGATTTCATTTCAAAGGAGTGACATTGATCAAGATCTTAACCTTGGTTTTTAAAAGCTTGTCTAGCACAGGAGGAAATTGCAAGTATATGATCAAAAAGCAGTGGAACTGGCCCATCATGGTCATCTGCTGCTAAATATGGCAATGGCAGGAAGACTTTCCCCATTGGATTTGCCCAGGGAACCCTTTTAGAATCACCTCCAGCATGAAGCATCAATATGTGTTTTTTGGCCATGAAGTTGGTCACTGATATGCGTGGGACTTCATCGTTGGGAGTCTTATGTTGAGAAGATTGTGAACTGCCATGTTCCCCATTGAATACCTGTAATGATGCATCTACAATCAAATCTACAAAGGATAGTGTCTAATCACAGTTGAGAAAAGCACCCTATTGTTGTATTTTATTTTTTCAATAAATAAGACAGAAATTTTCTATTAATCACACGAGCATGACAGTGAGAAAGATTGTGCTCCCTAAAAAATACAAAACATCCATTAGTTCTTCACAATATCAGTGCAATCATACATACAAAAGGAATATCTTTCAAAATACTTCATATATACCCCCATATCCACGAAAGAACTACTTTCTATGACTAATTGTTGAATACTCCAGAGTTGTTGAGAAAATAGGGACTATAGCGTTGCATGAACCAACCTAGCCTATTCCCATTTCCCTCAAGGAGACAAGTCCAATCCAAAAGACCGAAAACTATTCCATTGAGAGGAAAGACTAAATGTGATAGATTCGGAATAGTAAATAAATGAAATTGCAATAAACAAAATTAACAAAATAGACAATGAAAGAAATAAACTAATAAACAAATAACTTTTATTAAATCAACTATGTTACAATGGGCAACCTACGCCCATATTTATAACTAACTTACATTCTAAATCAAACCTTAACCCTAATAAGAAACCAATGTGAGAACCCTATTGGAGTCCTTATTACAAAAATAATAAAATATCTAATATTGCTAAAAAACTACAATTGGTAATATTAATAAATATTATAATTCCATCAACCTCCCGGGTTGAAGAAACTTGTCCTCAAGCTTGAAGCCAAGGAAGTCATACGAGCACAAGCAGCAATAAATGGTGAAGTGTTCAAGCAGAAGTCGACTTCTAACTGTGCCTTTCTAGATGCTGGCACCTCAAAGAACTCGACACCAAAAATAAAGTCCAATATGAATTTTGAGTCCAAAGTAGATCCACTGCCTGATGGAAAAAGTGCGTGCAAAGTGGTCCTCAAAACATGCCATAAAATTGACCCAAATTGGATCATAAATTAACTGTTCCGTGGCGGTACAAGACACCATCCTTTGGTGAACAATTGTGGCATCATAACTAGAAAAATCAAATCCTCGTGGTGGTACTGATAAAACTTATGGGGGCAAATAGCTATAGGACTTGAATAAAATTTGGCGAGTAGGGACCATAATAAAAAGTAGATCAGGGAATGTGGGGAAAAATTTCCTTATTCTTCCCCAACTCGATGGAAACAGATAATAGGGGTTTGGGGGGGGGGGGGGGGGCTTCGATGGGCGGCGGCGGAATGAGTAGGGAGGTGGTTTCGAGGGAGGCTGAAGAGTGGAGAAGGGTCAGGAGACGACCGACTAGAAGCTGTGATGATGAGGGACGATTGACTCGATTAGAAGGATCGACTTTGTCGATTAGCCTGACTTGGAAAGGATTGTCGACATGGCGGTTGTGGGTCCCTGTAGCGCTGTCAGTGACGTTGCTGCTTGGGTCTCTTTCTCGCCTGACAGGAATTTGTCAATCCATCTCTTTGTCGAAGATCAAATCCATCTTCTCCATCTCTCTTTCAACTGTCTTTTCTAACTGCGAGAATTTTACTTCTTCAATTATCTTCCTTCGAACTTTTTCTTTTTTCCTTTCAAATCAAACGAACTATAATCGTTCGACTCTAATACCAATTGATAGATTCAGACTAGTAAATAAATGAAATTGCAATTGCAATAAACGAAGTAACGAAATAAACTAATAAACAACTTTTATTCAATCAACCAAGGAACAATGGGCAACCTACGCTCATATTTATAACTAACCTACTTTCTAAATCAAACCCCAAACCTAATAGGAAACCAATATGAGAATCCTAATTGAAATCTCTATTACAAAATAATAGAATGTCTAATATTGCTAAGATACTACTTTTTGCTAATATTAATAAATATCTTAATTCTATCAGAATGACTCATAATCATCAACCCCATACCCGAATTCAGGTAACATCTTATTCCTGAGCTCACTGGCAACTAGGCATAATAATATGAGGTCGCCTACTCATCATCATTCCCCACACACTACACGTCTATTCAAAAGTACCAAGTCGCATCTCACAATGTTGTCAACCGTAAGGGTGCAACCATGCATTATTGCCCACAACAAGAAACAAGCTCCAGGGGAATTTCTTTGCCCCAGATGAATTTGTCAAAAACTTTTATACTTTGGCCATGTTCGTTATGAATCTCATTAGAAGCCATCATGTTATAGCAACTTTTCCAATGACTTTCCACTTTAAATCTCCAAATCCATTTAGCAAGCAACGCTCTATCACAATCCTTTTACTCTTCCCAGCCCTAACCCTTCTTTATCTTTGTTTCACCGGCGATGACATTTTTTTGCCAACAGAGATGTGCCCTATGAAAAATTACCTTTTACCTCTCAATTTGGTTAGCTACCGATACCGGAATGTACATAAGGACATCACGTGAACTGAAATGCTTGCCAAAATGCTTTTAATAAATTCCCCGATATTGATAAATATTTTTTCTTCCAAATGACTAATTGATGTAAGCGGGTTGGTTTAGTAATACTAGTTTAGTAATATTGTAATTGGGCTATTATGTAAGGCCCATAATAGTTAGGGCATTATTAGCCAATTTGGGTTAGGTTACTTAACTTGCCAAAGAAGTCAAGGTGATTACAAATAAGGCAAAGTATTGGCCATTGTTCTTTGGTTGATTGAATGAAAGAATATTTGTTTTATTATTTATCTTTCAATTATGATTTATCATAGATTTAGTTTAGTTCTAGTTTTGTAGCTTAGATCATCAATTGGCATCAGAGTCGAAGAACTCCTTTAGTATATGCCAACGCAGACTAAATCTGATACGCAAAACAAAAAGCTTAGAAGATGATTGAAGAGAAAACCAAAGCAGTTGAAGCCATGGAAGGATGGAAGTAATCGAAAGATCTCTTGGATGTAGAGAGAAAACATGATAGACTCCGTAGAGAAGAAAATAGACTCTAGAGAGAAGAAGATTGGGATACAAATTAGCAGGGTTACAAAAAAAGATTCAGGCAGAGATCGCACAAGTAGTAGAGAAGTCGGTGGAAATGGAGATGAAGAAGATGGAGCTGATGATCGCAAGACTCCTAACAGCCAACAAGGAGGCCAACAATAACCCACAAGGGGTACCCGTTAGCCCCCAAGAACCGCACGACATCACCTGCAACCACCACACATCTAGCAGCAACGTCGGTGCTGGCACATCACCATGTGGGTTGATCGGCCTAGCTGATCGTTCTCTCCCCTCCTCCCCGCATCCTTTCCCAACTTGCTCTGGCACCCACCTCCATCTCGTCACAACCCCCTCGCCCTCCCAATCAACTCACCTCCTTCCAGCCCTCCCTACCATTTTGGCAGGCTCCCAACCTCAACAAACCCCTTTCCACGCCCTTCCGTCACCTCATCCTCGCCCCAAGACCCTTTCTTTGAATCCCTACGCCATCCCCAACCAGAATAACCCCTACCAAACCCTCGGACATGCAGTTTTTTTACCCCACAATGGGTAGTTATTTGAACCCTAACTTTCTTCCACAATACCAACATCCCAATTATCCGGGTTGTCCACCTCAGCAACCTAATCCTCTCGTATTAACCAAATTGAATCCTATGATGAGGTTCCTGTGCGATTTGGAGTGTCCCTACAATTATCTATTAACCCGACTGAGTTTCTACAGGAACATGTCAGACAATAGATGGAAGAGCAGCAAAGATATCCTAATCCGCCTTGGCCACTTGCGTAGGACAAACAATTTTGACCTCGTAGAGGATTTGGAATAGGTGGTAATCCCCCCTTTTGCCCAACTAACTTAGGAGAACAGAACTAAGGTGGAGGTAATTTTGTAGTTGGCTCGATTGATAGCAGTGATGGAACAAAGGGATGATACATGATTGAAGTTAAAAGTGCCATTTTATGATGGAATGGACATTGGTAATGCTTTTATGAATTAGTACAGGGAGATTTTTTTTTTTTTTAATTTTGGTCATTGACCATTTTTATTTATTTATTAATCCATGCCCGAAGGCTACATGACTGACCCTATAGGGTTAACCAAACCAGGCCCGAAGGCTACAATATTGTTGCCATTTAATATCCTCGTCGCCTCCATCTCGCATAGAGACTTGCTTTCGCTCCGGTCCATCGCCTCCACCTTGCATGAAAACTCGCTTTCGCTCCGGTCTAGTCTATCTAAGCAGCTGCATTCAATACCCGAAGACTTATCAACGGCGGAGCAAATGTACTCCTAATAATCGGGCGAAAACTCACAAAATCCTAACTGGTGAGTCTGGAACCCCCGCGACCTCTCACAAGGAGAGTGAATGTCCGACCAACTGAGCTACAATTGGTGGACAGTCCAGGGAGATTGATCGTATCCTTGATGTAAAAAACATGCACGGACCAAAAGTAATATAGTTGGTGGCAACTAAGTTGAAGGGCACTGGCCAACTTTGGTGGCAGGAAGAATGTGCCCGTTGAACAATTATGTGTTTACCTCCTATAAACAATTGGAATGACACGAGCGAGGTGATGCATGTTGTTTTTGTCCCTTTGGATTATGAGCGAGATTTCTTTGAGTGCTCGATGGGAGTTGGACAGAATGGGCGCACAATTAGTGACTAAGCTACCGAATTTTGAACTTTATGTATGAGAGCCAAGCACAAAAACTAAAACAAAGCGCTTTTCTTTTTTTTACCATGGTTTGGATGCGATGATCAGATCTGTCATAGCATTGGAAGAATCAGATACACTTTTGGTGGTTGAGAACATTGCTAAACGAGTAGAGACAAAGCTGCGGTTATAGGACCGTTCCGAAAAGAAGTCTTTGGCGACTATCACGTGCGTCCACTACCTACCCACCGCGGCCTACTACTGATGGACCTCTTAACTCCTTTGGATGTGGTGAACCTGACTATGTTCGGAGTAATTGTCCTAAAGGGAAGGAAATTGATGAACATGAATGCATGGAACAAACACCTCCAGCTGATTGTGCAGGCGAACTTATCTCCTTGATATTAGAAAGCACATCTTGTACCCTTGAAGCTTGTGGACAAGCTTCTTCAACTTGGGAGGTTGATGTAAGTGCGTTATTTAGTAATACTAGTTTAATAATTTGTAATGGACTATTAAGTAAAGCCCATAATAGTTAGGCATCATTAGCCAATTAGGATTAGGTTAGTTAGCTTGCGAAAAAATTTAGGGAGATTACAAATAAAGCAAAGCAGTGATCATTGTTTTTTGGTTGATTCATGTATCACTGAATTAGGGTTTGTAATAGATTTAACGTGGTTTTAACTTAGTTATACTTTATTAGTAGCTTAGATCTATCACTAATCTTCCTTCAATTCTCTCCACAACCTCATCCCACACTTTCACATTTTCATACAATACCCCAAGGGGAAACCAGAGTAAGAACGTGGAAGAGTACCAATCTCGCATCCTAACAAATCCACAAGTTGATGTAAATTTCGCACCTCACCAACCCCCCAAATTTGAGTTTTGTAGAAATCAACACTCAAGCATGAACAAGCTTCAAACAAAAGAACGATACTCTGTAGGGCCTTGACTTGCTCAATTTTTGCATCACTAAAGTGTCATTGGTATATTGGAGATGGGAGCCAAAGGGCCACTATCATTAACTCGAAACCCACAAATGAGACTTTCTTCTTCTGCTTTGACAATCGTGGCGGCCAAAGCTTCTCCCACATGTATAAACAATAAAGGACACAAAGGATTTCCCAAACTCCATGTGAAATCTTGAAGTGGCCAATGGGGTAGCCATTAAAAAGATCGAAAAAAGAGGATGTGGAGAGGGGCAGTATGCACCCAATCCCTACATCAAGTACAAAAACTGAGTTGCTCCATCATGAAATCAAGAAACTTCCAACTGAATGGTTTGAAGGATTTGAAGAAGTTGATTTTACAAATGATTCCAGGCTCATTTTCTCTTAGCCAAGAGTCAATAATTTCACTTTTCTATGAGAGCTCCGTCAATCGTCTTCCCTCCACAGCAGCCAACTAAATGGAGCAATTACTTTGCTCAAAGATCTTCTCAACCTTGAAGACAAAGCAAAGGAACCAAAGAAATCCGGGTTACTGGGCGGAACTCTTCTACCCTTATCGCTCCTTGTTTCATTGAGATTAAGGTGATGGGAGTCACATTTAGGCGCCAATCAAGAAAAGCTCTCTTTGACCACTTTGAGCACATCCACTCAAACCATATCCGATCCCTTGCGGAAGAAATCAATAGGAAAGCCATCCATGCCTCAAGACATCAGATTGCTTGCTGTAAATCAACCACATAAATTTCCTTTTTCGAGGTGGCTACATTATATAGAATAATTTGAAATTGCCAGCCTTGAAGGGAGGGTCGCCATGGCTCATGCTCGGTGTACAGATTTGAAGAACTCAAGAATGTGGCCAGAGATCAGGCTTTGGTTGTCAGTTACTGCTCCCTGCACCAAGACGTGATCCATAGATTAGAAGATTCACGGTAATTAGCAAGATTATGAATGAGTTTAGAACAAAAATCCCCATTCTCCGTCCATTTCACTCCCGCTTTTTTACGTTTCCAGCAAGTATGTTCTCTTTTTAAAAAAGATTCTAGCTCCCTTCTTAGCCCGCTCTATTGTACCATTCGTCATCAGATGAGCCCCTAAATTTTTCAGTAACATCCAGATTGTGGAGAACTATCTTGCAGTTTTGGATGAATGTATCCAATTTTCCCAATACCTCAACATTCCAAGTTTTGAGAACTTGCTTTAACATGGTGAGCTTACCCCATAACATAACTCCATTGTTATCCTGCATTTGGAAGCCCTTCCATGCATCATCCACCATCTAGAAAAGGTTGGGAGGCTCAGACCACATCCTCTCAAATCGGAAGGGTGAAGGATGTCTAATCGCCTCAGACTCTTTAACAACACAGCATTGTGGTCTGAGCCTGCCCACTTCAACAATAATTCATTCAACTCACTAAAGGGATCAGCCAATTATTGCCAAGAGACGGTCTAGCCATAACATTGCTCGCAATCCTGGTTGGTTCAACCAGGTGAAAGAACCACCCTTCCACACGAAGTCCCTCAACCCCTAATTGTTGATAAAATCTGCAAAGTCAACAATTCTTTGCGATCTCATTCCTGTACCTTTACGTTCAGATCTACTCCTCACATTAAATCTCCTCTCATAAGCCAGCTATACTCTGCAGTTCTTCCCAAAATTATTGAGTTAAGCCCTACCAACCAGACCATATATATTGGAAACAGTTCAGTCAAACCCATCCACCACATCCTTAAACTTCATAGAAAGGAAGAAAGCCCCTTTCAGCACCTCACCACTAGTAACCACATCAGTATCCCAAACAGTAAGCCTCCAGACCTTCCCTCAGTTGGATTAAGATCCCAATTAAATTGATCTCTGCCCCAAACCATTTTGATAAGCTCTATCTCTATCTCTTACTTTTTGGTTATTTGAATCAAAGTGATGAGACGCTTGTACTTTTGAATCAAATTCCAAATATTTGTAACTTCTATCTTCGCTAAACAACTGTGCTCTCCCCCTTACTGTCCTATTCCACCATTTCAATGGATAATTTTTAGAACCTATTCCGTGTTCATAGAAATAGAGAAATGCTAGAAAAGCAGAAGATTCTCTACAGTTCAAACAAGATAAGCACCTGATAACTATGTTCAGATTGAGAAAGATCTTGTTCTGAAACTTAATCAGATGAAAATCTTGCCAGTTTCCCCTCTGATAGTGACGTCATCGTCATGTTCATGTCTTGTTATGTGTGTGCGCGTGTGCAAAGCACTAAAGCCATTTGCTCATATGGCGGAAGTCAGTATGATACATACACATACAAGGATTCAAGTGTCTCCAATAAAGCGAAATGCAGCACCCAGCTGTAAGTAAGATGTAAATAGCATTTTCCCCTGACAAGAATATATATACAGGAGTCAACTAATTTTTTTTTTTTTTTTAAAATCAGAACACATCCACAATTTACTGGTCGGTGTTTCTTAAAATCTCTCCCCAATCAAACATACAAGAGGAGAATGTGTCTCTAAATATGCCCCAACTTTGACCCCAAACCCAAAGGGTTATCTTAACGTCAACCCATAAACAAAGAACATCCTTGGATACATTTTTGAAAATCCTATTGTTTCTTTCCCTCCAAATGACCTAGGCGAAGGCATGAAAAGTCTAGCCCACACCCATTTCCCCATTGCAGTCAGGTTGAAAGTCCCTAATTCTCTGCCAGCTGATGTATAGTAGGAGGAATAGGAACTTGAATCCCGAATTCCCTTATACTGACCAAATAGATTGAGTAAAGGTGCAGGAGAGGAGAAGATGATCAGTGCTCTCAAAGTCCAAACCACAAAGAGGACAATGATATGTAAAGATCATCGGTTGAGATTGTCAATTGTCAAAAGCCTGCCATGTAGAATGGTCCAGAAAAGGAAGCAAGCTCTTTTGCCCAAATGAGTTGGTGCAACTGGTGGACTCTGTTTCCCAAGTCAGTGAAGATCACTTGAGGCCTGATCTTGTCATAATAATCTTTGACAGTGAATGCACTACCCTGCTCTGTCCAAACCCACTGATCTTGCTCAACATCAAGATGAATGGCCCGAGTATCTTGAAGCTGATGTGCCATTTAGGAAACCTCCCAGTCATTGAGACGTTTTCTCAAGTGAAAATCCCATGCAGGCTGGTCATTATTGACTGTGTTGTGGCTGTAAAAGTCTATATTCTTACCTTGCTTGAGATAGCAAGCATTGAAGATGGCTGGATAGCTCTATTTAACGGGTTTGTCACCTATCCAGAAAGCATATTTCATTTGGCAACAATTACTTTCTCCAGACTCCAGAGAGCATCAATCTCTACCCCATATCTCCAAATCCATTTCATGAGAAGAGCTTTGTCGAATTCCTTCACTCTTTTGATACCCAAGCCCCCTTTCTCGGTTTCTCCTTAGGCTGGCAGACTTTATTTCAATTCAAAAGGTGGTATTTCATTTTTGTTTGAGAGCTACCCCAAATAAAAAGTTTCTTACACTTTTCCATTCTAGAGGCAATTGAGTTGGGAATAGTGCAAAGGGAAAGCACTGTGGACAGGAATGCTAGAGAGAATGCTTTTTATCAGTGTTGCTCTGCCAGCTTTGGCAATATATTTCTGCTTCCAAGTGCTCAGCCTCCCCTCCATGCATTCAAGAACATCTTCCCAAACCTTGAAATCTTAGTATTTTGCTCTAAGAGGGAGGGAGTCCCAGGTATGTTGATAGGCCTCCTATAAGATTTACATTTACATATGCAAGAAGAAAGTATAAAGTCAGGTAGTTAATAGTGAAACAAGTTGATGTAATAAGCAAGTGTTAGGTTTGTTAGGAATGCAACTTGCTGGGTTTGTTAGGAAGATGCTAAACTGTCCAAAACAGTGAGCTGGCACTAAGAGGAGATATTTCTATAAATAAGAACAGAGAAGTAGAAGGGATGGGGGGGGGGGGGGGGGAGGATTTCTTTCTTGTTGATAGAGCTTTTGCTCACTAGGAGAGTCCAAGCCTCTCAATGCTTGCTTTGTACAATTTTGCTTGTAATAACAGATTTCATTCATCAATAAACCCTTATGTGTTCTCAATTGGTATCAGAGCAATCAGATCCTATCAAATCTGGTATCAGAGCAATCAGATCCTAAGGAGTCATGACTGGAAAAGGGGCTGGAACAAGTGCTACTGCAAGAATGGATGACATGGAAGAAGTTGTGGAAAATGTTCAGGAACAAATAGGATTGTTGAGGGGAGAATTTCAAGAATGGATGCAAAGAATGGAACAGATGATGAAGATGCAAGAAGAAGCCTTAAAAACTGCTTCTACAACGGAGAAAGATCAAATACCTACAACAAACATGGAGGCGCAGAGTCCAAATGGGGTGGTAGGTGGAGGATTTTCTTCGCAAGGTACCAGTTTGACAGGAAACATAGGAGATTGGAGATGCCAGCTTTTGAAGGATCGAACCCAGATGGTTGGATCTTGAAGGCTGAGCGATTTTTCTCCTTACAAAGATACAACAATGAGGAAAAGATCGAGGTAGCGATCATCTCTTTTGAAGTAGATGCATTTCTCTGGTATCAATAGGAGAGTAAAAGGCGACCGATTTTGTTCTGGGAAGAACTAAAAGGGTTACTACTAAAACTGTTTAGAGCAAATCAAGAAGGGTCTTTGTGTGAGCAATTTCTTGCTCTTCGGCAAGAAGGATCAGTGGCTGATTATCGCAGGAAGTTCGTCACACGTGCAACCCCATTAGAAACCCTTACCGAGGATGTTTATCTGAACAAATTCATCAATGGGTTGAAACCCTTGATTTAGGCAGAGGTGAGGATGTTAGAACCGGGTCAACTGGGTCGGGCGATGGATTTAGCCCAAAGGGTGGAAGAGAAACAGGCCTTAACGGGCTTAGCTAGAACGGGCCTGCAACATTTTCACAACCGGCCCATGGCGGGCAAAGGCAGTCCAGGCCCATTAGGGCATCCAATAAACGCAACCTCCAGAGACTTCGATAAGTCTCTAGCTAGAGATTTCTCTTACAACCACCGACAACCAATAGCTTCTAGAGAGTTTGAGAGAATTTCGTTCCCGAGAGGAGAAACCAGAAGACTCTCTGATGCTGACTACCAAGCAAAGCGAGAAAAATGGTTGTGTTTCAGATGCGATGAAAAGTTTTTGCCGGGTCATCGGTGCAAGAAGGAGGTCAGTGTCCTCATCGCGCAAGAGGAAGGGGAAATGGAGGAGGAAGAAGTTTAGGAGCAAAAGGAGTTGGAAGTGGCTGAGATAAGCCAAGTGGTGGAAGTGTCCTTAAGCTCGGTTATGGGTCTAACAAACCCAAAGACCATGAAAATCGAGGGAGAGATCGCGAGTCAGCCAGTGGTGGTTTTGATTGACAGTGAAGCGACACATAACTTTGTTTCTCGGAAGTTGGTGGAGCAAGTGGGATTACCAATCACTTCCACTGGAGTTTATGGGATTACCATGGGATCAGGAGATTCAATTCAGGGGAGTGGGGTTTGTCGAGGAGTGCGATTGATGCTACAAGGGGTTGAAATTTTGGAAGATTTCCTTCCGTTAGGGCTCGGTAGTTCTGATGTCATGCTGGGAATTCAGTGGTTGGAGACCTTGGGTACCACCTCTGTAAATTGGAAGGAGCAAGTGCTGCGTTTTCAAGTTGGGTCAGAAACACTCACTCTCAAGGGAGATCCCTCTCTAGGGCGAAGTCTAGTTTCGCTAAAGACTATGCTTCGCACAATTAAGCAGGAAGGTCATGGGTTTTTGGTGGAGTTGGGAAGTATGTCAATACCGTTGGAGGAGGTCTCTGAGATACCAGCTGAGTTGTTTGAGGTCTTGTGGAGATACCAAGCAGTGTTCCAGACACCATTAGGGCTACCTTCAAAATGAGGGTATGAACACTCTATTGTCATGCATGAAGGATCAAGGCCAGTCAATGTACGCCCTTATCGCTACCCTCAATTCCAGAAAAATGAAATTGAGAAACTGATAGTAGAGATGTTGGACATGGGAATCATCAGACACAGTGTGAGTCCTTTTTCAAGCCCGGTACTACTAGTCAAGAAGAAGGATGGGGGTGGCGATTCTGTGTGGACTATCGTGCGCTAAATAAACAGACAGTTCCGGATCGATTCCCAATTCCCATCATCGACGAACTGTTAAACGAGCTTCATGGGGCAGACATCTTCTCGAAGTTGGATTTAAAATCGGGTTACCACCAGATTCGACTTCAGGAAGGGGATGAAACAAAAACTGTTTTTCGCACACATGAGGGACATTACGAATTTTTAGTAATGCCCTTTGGCTTTACAAATGCGCCGGCGACGTTTCAAGCATTGATGAACTCCATATTCCGACCATATTTGCGTAAGTTTGTGCTCGTTTTCTTCGATGATATTCTAGTATACAGTAAAGGCCTGGAAGCACATGTGGAACACTTTGAGACAGTTTTGGGGTTACTACAGAGACATTGCTTGTATGCGTATCAAAAGAAATGTGAATTTGGGTGTGCGAAGTCGAGCTATTTGGGGCATGTAATTTCAGTTAATGGGGTCTCCATGGATCAGTAAAAAATTCAGGCTATCCTAGATTGGCCACAACCCAAAACCATTACTGAGTTACGTGGGTTTTTGGGTCTCACCAGGTATTATAGGAAGTTTGTACGGGAGTATAGTCAGGTGGCTTGGCCTTTAATATCTCAGTTAAAGAAGGATGGGTTTGCATGGAATCAAGAGGCAGATAATGCATTTCAAAGCTTGAAGCAGATAATGACTACGGCTCCGGTGCTAGCAATGCCCGATTTCTCCAAAGAATTCATAGTAGAAATTGATGCTTCAGGGTATGCGGCGGGGGCTGAGCACAACGACCAATCGCCTTCTTTAGTCAGGTTTTGGGGCAACGGGCTAGACTCAAACCCATCTACGAGAAAGAACTGATGGCCATTGCCTTGGCGGTTACAAAATGGCGCGCATATTTGTTAGGGAGGAAATTCATCATACGTACTGATCACAAGAGCCTGAGGTTCCTCATGGAGCGACGAGTAATTGGGTCAGAATAGCAGAAATAGGTAAGCAAGTTACTTGGCTACCAATTTGAGATTCATTATAGAATGGGGTCGTCCAACGCAGCCGCGGATGCTCTATGTAGGATTCCTTCTTCTCCATCCTGTTTCCAGTTTAGTTTACCTACTTGGCGGGATTGGAAGGTATTACGGTCAGAGATATTGGGTGATACGACTCTAGAAAACTTGAAGCAGACAATATTGCAAGGCTCGGGCAACCCTGGTTATGTGGTCATTCAGGACATGTTACACTATAAAAACAGGTTAGTTATACCACGATCTTCTTCTCTCATCCCCATTCTCTTCAAGGAGTTCCATGATTCAACGGTGGGGGGGCATTATGGGGAGACAAAAACGTACCAGAGAATAGCTAAGGAGCTATATTGGGTTGAGATGAAGGCAGATATTCGGAAATTGGTCAGTGAATGTGAAGTTTGTCAACGCAACAAAACCATGGCTACCTCCCCGGCTGGTCTGCTTCAACCCATTCCCTTGCCCTCTCAAGTCTGGGACGAAGTCACCATGGATTTTATTGAAGGGTTGCCACGTTGAGGAATGTTTGATACTATTTTGGTCGTAGTGGATCGCCTTAGCAAGTATGCTCATTTTTCGGGGTTGAGGCATCCATTCACAGCTGAAGGGGTGGCATTTGTATTTTCTAAGGAAATTATTCGACTTCATGGGACACCAAAATCAGTTATATCAGATAGAGATAAGGTCTTCCTCAGTAATTTTGGCGTGAATTGTTTCGAATGCAAGACACCAAATTGAAGCATAGCACGGGGTACCACCCTCAAAAAGATGGTCAGTTAGAGGTACTGAATCGTTGCCTTGAAACCTATCTCCGATGCTTTACTTCTGAAAAACCCAAACAGTGGTATAAGTGGTTGCCTTGGGCTGAATACTGGTACAACACTTCCATGCATTCAGCTACGGGGTACACTCCATTTAAGGTTCTATATGGAAGGGATCCACCACCAATACTTCGGTATACGACAGGCACCACTGTGGTATCATTAGTGGAGCAACTACTCTTGGAGAAGGACAGTGTTTTGGAGACCCTCAAAATGCATTTGTTGCGTGCACAACAATGTATGAAGAAACATGCTGATAGGTCTAGACGAGATGAGTCATTTGAAGTGGGTGATAAAGTCTTTTTTGAAGGTCCAGCCTTATCGCCAAAAGTCCTTGGTGCGTCGAACTAATCAGAACTTATCGGCAAGATTCTATGGGCCTTATGAGACTTTAGCAAAGGTGGGATCTGTTGCCTATCGACTGGATTTACCATCTGCCACACAGATTCATCATGTGTTGGTGAGCTAAAGGGGTCTATTCTCATGTCAATTCCCTACCTCCACAACTCAACAGTGAATATGAATTACTGGTTCGACTTGAATCAGTGTTGGATGTGTGTCCAACGACTAAGGGAGAGCCAGGTACAATGGAAGTTTTGATCAAATGGCAGGGTTTACCAGCTTATGAGGCAACTTGGGAGGACTTCAATTTGTTACAACAACAATTTCCTTATTTCCACCGGCGGGGGTATTGATAGGCCTCCTATAAGATTTACGTATGCAAGAAGAAAGTATAAAGTCAGGTAGTTAATAGTGAAACAAGTTGATGTAATAAGCAAGTGTTAGGTTTGTTAGGAATGCAACTTGCTGGGTTGTTAGGAAGATGCTAAACTGTCCAAAACAGTGAGCTGGCAATAAGAGGAGATATTTCTATAAATAAGAACATAGAAGTACAAGGGATTGGGGGGGGGGGTATTTCTTGTTGATAGAGCTTTTGCTCACTAGGAGAGTCCAAGCCACTCGAAAGCTTGCTTTGTACAATTTTTCTTGTAAAAACAGATTTCATTCATCAATAGACTCTTCTGTGTTCTCAATTCTTTTCAGATCCTATCATATGTACAGGGGAAATGCCCTATGGTATAGCCAAGGAGAGAGGCCCAATGATTAATTTCGGATACTTCTCCAACTGGGAAGGGCTAGGTCTTAGCATTATTAACTCTAAGACCTGAACAAACTTCAAACCAAATAAGGATCTCCCTTGTGGCAACAACTTCTTCAGCGTCAGCTTCATGAGTGTCAGCTTCAAAGAAAAGCACAATATCATCTGCATACTGTAAAACTGGAATGGGTGGGGCTGTTTTGGTGACTTTGAAGCCATGGATCATGTTGATACCTCAACTTTCAACACCAAGGAAGTGAGTCCTTGTGCAGCTAACACAAACAGCTAAGGAGAGAGGGATCCCCCTGCCTAACTCCTCTAGTGGATTTAAAATTACATGAGGGGGAACCATTGACAGAGATTGAAAAAAGGCTGTAGAGAGAATGGTGTGGATCCATTGGTTCCATTTAGCTCCCATACCAAAAAAGAGGTCATCATGTGAAGCAAATATTCCCATGAGATAGTATCAAATGCTTTGTAGAAGTCAATTTTGAACATAAGGTCAGGCCTGCGTTGTTTCATTCTAGAGTCAAGGACCTCATTACTCATAAGCACACTGTCAACCCCAGCTGATTGATATGGAGAGATAAGTGTGGAAAGAACAGGGGACAGTCTAGTGGACAACACCTTGGAGATACATCTTCACATGGAGGGAATCAGACTGATAGGTCTGAAATCTTCTATTATGCTGGCTTCTTTCTTTTTTGGGATCAAGGTGATAAGGGTAGTATTAAGCTTCAATTAAGAAAGCCCCTGTTGTTAAAATCTTCTATCACCTTCAAGACAGCCTCTTTGATACAATCCAAAGATTTAATGAAAAAATCACTAGGGAAACCATCAATGCCTGGGGCCACATGGAATTCATAGCAGTAAGAAGCTCAGATTTAGCAACAACTGGATTGGAGTTGAAGACTGACTTCAGGAGTGATACTTGCGAATTGGAGGCCATCAAGAGAAGGTTTCTAGTGATTGGTTTCAGCTTAGAGGGACTTCTAGAACCCAATGATATGATTGGCAATTTGGCCCTGGTTGACAGTGATTTCATCCTGTATAGAAAGTAAAGCAATGGAGTTTGAGGTTCTTCTGAAATTAGCCAGCTTGTGAAACAACTTGGAGCAATACTGCCCCCATTTGAGGCCAGCCTTTCTCTTCCTAAAAATATGAACCCTCTTGAGAAGCTTCAATAACTCAGATCCTTCTTTGGGTCTTTGCTCCCATTCAACATCATTTAACTCTGTCTTCCTCATTAAGGTGTGCAAGGAGTCTTGTGTTCTAGAGATCATGGAATGCAAGGGTTTCAGCTGCTTTAACTGGCTCCAAAGACTGAAACTAGCATTACCACTAACTGAGATGGAATTTCAGTGATCAGCAACATCAGTGAAAAGAGATGGGTGCTCAAACCACATCCTTTCGAATCGGAATGGTTTTTTACCCAAGTTGAAGAACAACTGCATTATGACCAGACCCATGTCTTTCAAACAACACTTCAACCAAATCATCGACTAAATCTCCCCAAGAATTAGAGCAAAGAAATATGTCTAATCTAGAAAGAGAAGGGGTCCTCTGATTGTTAGACCAGGTAAATCTCCCCCCTTTGAGAATGAAGCCTCTCAAGCAGTAATGATTAATAAAGTCTGAAGTCTCTTCTTACACTCGATCTCCAAACAGCTTCTTTCCTTTCATCATTGTTGATTACTACATTAAAATTTCCACCAAGGAGCCAGCCAGGGTTCCTCCCACAGCCCTGCAATGCGTTGTAATTCTTCCCAAAATTGATTAGAGTAACAATAATCAACTGGCCCTTAAATATATCATCAATCATCATGAACACATCTGAACTTAATAGTGAGTGAGAAAGTACCTTAGAGGACCTCAATTGCGTAAAGAAAATCTTTATACCACGCAGTGAGGATGCCACCTGACCTGCCATGAGCTTCAACGAACTCCCAACCAACAGTGTTTCTCTCCCAAATATTGTGTATAAGCTTAGCATCAATGAATTCCTCAGTTTCTTGAATTAAGGTGACAAGTGGCTTAATTCTGGATACCATAGTCTTCAACCCTGCTATTTTCTCTATTGAACCCAAACCTCTACTGTTCTAAGTAAGTATTTTAAACTCCACTGAGATCAACTGCCCTGTGCGGTGTGGAGAACCTGCAGTAAGCTGCAAAGGTGAGCCAGCTGCTTCAGATAGTAATTGAATAACCAAATCTCTGTTAGGACCCCACTTGATACCAAGTCTACATCCTGTCTCCAGCAAGTGTTCAATAATGGAGAGACTGGTGAGGGTGGCTGATTTGGAGAAGGACTCTGGTCTGAAGTTGACCTCTCCAAATCAACATGGCTGGGAGGAAGAGAAGGAGCAGGTGAAACATGAACAACAGGGGAGGAACTGCATTTGCCAGCGAGAAGACGAGGAGGAGATAGGTGAGATAGCTTTTGCACTATTTGCTACAACTTAAACACTGAAACCCAGTTAAATCCACCCTTCACTTAATGAGCTAAAAATACTATAATTTTTACTTCTACAATAGTGGCCTAATATTGCAATGAACTTTAAAATAGTGTGATACCCATACACTATCAGTGTCCTAAATTTAAAAATGGTATTGTATCTTGCATCCATCTCCATTCTTCATAGCCCGCAACACCTCAATTTCCTCCACCAAGGTTCATACGGACATCCAACAACTCAATAGAGAACCAAACTGTTGGCCCTTTATTTCACTAGGGAATGATGGACAAAAGTGATATCTACTCTAGATTTCCAGTGATTGTAGCATGACAATTTGACAATGATATTCTACTTGCTTTTCCCTGCTAATGAGCTGTCTCTCCAGGTAATGATTCCAGTCCACACTCCACAAAAAGAGGGCTTCAATAAAAAGATTTTAATTCTCACACATAAAAAATGAAGATATGTTTGTTATAAGACATTATTTGTTTATAAGTGATCATGTAATCTTGATCCATGAAGTATTCAACCGTTGTCACCCGTGTGACACATACGTGAGGCAAAATGGTTCTGGATACCATAGTTTGCATGGGCTTTAGGAGTTAGGTTAGAAGATTATAATGAATCTTGTTCAAAACACCATTCGTTTTGGAATCTAGAATGAAAGGAACCAAGGGTGGTGGAAAGCATTATGATGCCGTACTTATCATGCATTATTATTACAGTTATTCTCTGCCTTTAGAGACAATCTAACATAGCTCTCAAAGAGATCCACTAGTCAAGGTTATTTTTTTAATTTATCAGCAAAACAAAAAATTATTGTATTGATTGAAAGCTAACCACTGGTGGAAAGAGACCAGCAGCTAGTTTATCAAATATTAGTGACAAAAATATGAAGACCATATGACATATAATATATTTATTCACATATTAATCCCACAATACTACTAGAATGCGAAAAAAACAACAAACACACTTAGAAGTCATAACCAAAACATATTACACTAGACTCAAAAAACTTCATGATGCATTCGACTAGTAGTCATGATAGCAAAATAACAGAAACACACAAACAAATAACACAAGCATAACGGCTATGACTAGTGGCGGAGCCACATAGAGACAACCCCCCCCCCCCCCTGCCTCCTGAATAATTTATGAAATAGTTACCTTGGTCCCACTTTTCAGCCACATTAATTTCTTACAAATACCAACACATATCCTTTGTGCTTCACGTATAGTGAGGAAATTAGCATAGATGGGTAATAGTAATCTCCCTGTCTTATCTTCAAACTTTCTATTGCTCCAATACTTAAAGATCTTACTCAACTTTTACATGGTCACATGCAGTGTAGTCAAGGCGACCGCCTAGGTGCGCTTCAAGGCGTTTTTACAGAATTCCGCCTCAAAGTGAGGCAATGCAGTGTGGTGGATTGAGTCGTCCGCCTTGGACCGCCTCAATGCCTCAGCCCAAAAATGGTTACAACCATCCCAGTTGCAGCCCATTTGAAACCCATTTGCAGCAAAAAAGGTTGCAACCCACTTTATAAAAGGGTTTTATGTTTTTTGGTGCAATATTTGACAAAAGTTTTGACGAATTTATCAAAATTTTTATTTATTTATTTTTATTTTTAGAGAAAACATATCATGTTTTAACATCAATCTTGATTTTTCATAGCATAGGAAAATGATTTAGTGATCATACTGGTGGATTTTTACCAACCAATACAACAATTTCTTCTAACAAATGCTCAATAATTTCAAGTTTCTATTCCTTCAAGATTATAGATTTTTAATAATTTAGTGGATGTTTGCAAGTTACTTGAGAATTATCTCGTGCATCTTTTCGTTATGCTATACAACTTTATTATAATTTCATTTCGACCCTAGGTAATTATGTCACTTTTTGTACATAATTTGCTTATGATACTTATCAAAATAATGGCGTATACTACTATGTTGATATGTTTCAATTTATTATAAAAATATTTAAAAAATGTTAACACCGCCTTGCCTAACGCCTCAGGCGTTTTCAGGCTCGTCTGCCTCAACGCCATAACTACAATGGGTCACAAGTTAAAATCTTACTCCCTAAACGAATGTGATCAAATAACTTGTAAAACACAGGTAGGAAAATCGGGTATGGATAATATCAAAAAAATAAAAAATTGTTTAGTTGCTCTTGTTGTATGCAAAAAGGACCTCTATTTTTAAGTTCGCGTGGGGCTTGTTGGTGTGAGGCTTAAGCCTTGGTGCGTTTATGGACTAAGGCACACTGAGGGTAGCCTCAAGACGCGCAATTTCTGTTTGTTCTATCTGACCACGCTAGTATCATTGCAAGAAAAGGGCTTGATTGTTCAGGGGTGCTTAGCAATCACTCGTGAAGGTGGTGTTCACAGTTCCACTGTTTGTTGAAGTTCTAGAAATAGGGTCTTAAAAGGGAAAAGAAAATGCAGCATCAATCTTGTTGCAACTAAGCTTTAGTAACCATATTTTATTAGCTTTGTCTCGCAAGGAGTTGTGCCACCCTTAGTTGCAATGTCTCAGTCTGGCACGCTTAGGGCAAAATAAATTTTTCCTGGATGAAGAAGGGCTAAACAAGCATGCGAAGGAGCATTTACTCATTAGAGCCAAACACTATCCTACGGGCCATTCTCACAAAAATCACCTCAATGATTTTTAGCATTCTGAACATTTCATGTCTTAAGCTTTCCAAAAAGCTATTTTTGAGGTTGACACTCCTTGTAATGGGGGAGAATGTTCCATCCCTAATGGTTTCACAACTCCTGTGGAGGGGATACTTCTGCTGACCCACCCATCAAATGGATGAAGATTGCCAGGCTTTTCAAGGCTGCTAAGACACTGTTCACACAATGTAGTAGTATCATCCATAGAGTCCAGAGCTGGGTGGAAAGGTCCCTAAAGTAAAGGGTATGATGGTTGCAGTAAGGGTAGACTTGTACTCTTCTGAGTGTAGACTTGAATTCAGCTCAGCGGAAGACGTTGTGAGTTGTATGGTAAGACAGATCAGGGTTTTGATCCCCATCGAGACAAATTTGTTGAATGGTTGTTTCGAGCTAACCCCCTACACCTCTGTGGGGGGGGGGGGGCGGGGGGTGGTGTTGGTCCTTAAGTGGGGATGGAATTGGTGGTTACAATTTAGAAGAATGAGCTGTTACAGTATGCGGCGGAGTTGGAGAGGTTAGGTGATGAAGAGGTGAGCCTTAGTGTGATGGAATGACGTATGAAGAGCCAGATTGGGAGAATGAAGGCTGGGTTGAGAGTACTTTTATTTTTATTTTGTTTTGAGATGGGACTCATTAGGTACCTATCTTTTTTATTTTTATTTTCATTTTCTTGTGGGTATTGACTTCAATTGCCATCAATTTCTACATGAGACTTTGAAGATCAGTGGGACTCTATTTGATTTCCACCATGTGAAGGAAGCATCTATGATACAATTGATGGTATCCTTAGATCTCCTATCCTTGATCACCATGTTAGTAGGAAGTGTTTTTGTCTTCACTACTCATTCCAAAGTGCTATTTTTGTATCTAATAAGAACCTAAGTTATTTGAAGCCAACGCCTATAATCTATTTACAAAAATAGCTATGGTCTAATTCTTCCTATCAATGAATCTTCTTCTCTTAGGCTCAATCAATTGGACAATGCACTTTTCAGTTTTCCACTCACATCAACCTAAATCAGCTTTTCAACAAATACCCCAAGATCTAATTACCTGAGACGACAAGCGCTCGAGATGCTCAGCAAGCTTCAAAATGGCATTAAGAGTGGCGGCACCGGATCCAATGCGAGCTCCTTCAGGATCAGGAACTGCGAGAGTAATAGTGAAGGTGGCAATTCGACCGAACCTCTTGGCCCGATTGAGCTGCCACTCATAAAGCTCTGCTTGCTCAGGACTTGCAGCAGTGAGAACAATAGCGTCCCAAGTTGGAACCCTAGATGGATCACGCACTGATAGTCTGAGATGGTACCATGATTTCCGAAGAATTCCCGCCAAGTCGATCTTGTTATTTCTCCTCTCCATTGAAATGAATATTGAAGAAAAGGATGAAAACCCTAAATTTGGGATCTTTGTGTGTGAGTTTGGGGATTGGGATTTAGTGAATGTCTGACATTGGAGAGAGCTTAGAGTGAATTATGCAGCCAAGTGAGAATCAGTGAAGGAAGAGAAGAGGTTTATAATTTGGAAGAGAGATGCTAGGGCGCACTGGAAGTTCACCTGGAAGTTCACCTGGATGGTGCTAGTCACGTGCACCATCCACGCATGCCAAGCACGTGCGATTAAAGGTGAGAAAAAAAAAAAAAAAAAAATGAATGAACCCAAATGTTGTGGTGAAGGGAGAAGAGGACAGTGGCAGCATTCCTCATCCCCATCCACTTGCTCCACCACGAACCCAACATCGCAGAAGCTCATCGCATCATCATCCTCTTCTTCTTCCTCCTCCTCATCTGATTCCTCCACCACTGACTCCTCATCAACTACTTCATTTGCAATTTCAACCCCAAATCCCTTATTTCCCCCAACTCCCTCTTGCTCTTCTTTCCTTCTCTGCTTTTGCCTTTGGTTTTGCAGATGAGAATGAAGAGAACCCATTCCTTCTAATGGCTTAATTGTTGCTTCTTTTTTGGTTACCACTACTCCAAAGACTGCATTCAATCTTGATCAAAAGCAAAGAAAGCAGAGTGAGTGAGAAGAAATGGTTGGGGATTGGAAGAGAGGAATCTCATTTCATTCATTCTCCCCACAGACGCAACATCTGAATTCACTCTCAGTAACCCACCATTAACCATAGGATCATTCACCAAAAGCTGCGAATGATTATACCCACCAACCCCAAGTTGCAACTCCTTCGCTTCGAGTTTCTTCACCATGCTCCCCACCTGCTCCAGCTCACTAGTCAGCCTCCTTTGGCTCCTTTAATATAGCAGCTGATGGATTCACTAGTCAGAGAGTTGGTGAAAGCAAAGGAGGGGAGAGATACATTATTAGGGATCACCCCATCTCCTGCAATCTCTGTGTGTTGTGAAGTCAGTTCTCTGAAGTGGAAATGGTTGCTTACACAAGCAACCAAGTGAATCAGTCCTTTTTAAAGCAGAGTATAGAGAGGAGTACTGAAAGAGAGAAAGTGAGGTTTTTTTTTTGTCCGCTTTAATCACACGTGCCTGGCACGCCTGAATGGGCACGTGCCTAGCACCATCCAGGCGAAATTCCAGGTAAATTCCCAGTGTGTTTTAGAATTGTTGAAATGGGAATGTTCGCGTGGACCAGGACGTGAACAAAAAAGCAAAAGCTCGGAGACCTGACCCAATAATTGCTATGTATGAAAGTACCAGGAATTTTTTGGATTTGGAGAAAAGAAATAAAAAATGAAGAAAAAATCTAACTGGCGATTCCCCCTCCCCCTGTGGGTCCCTCACTGTTTTCCTCGCTGCGTCCCTCGACAATTAGACGAGTTCAAAAATGAAACAACTTTGCTCATAATGATAAACTTTTGTCTGGTTGGAAGAGTCCTCAAAAAAACAATTATGGGCTTGAATCAATGATCAGTCTCCATATTTTGAAATCCGAAGAGAGAATAGAAGATAAGCTCATTACATAAACATATATATAAAAAAAAAAAAAAAAAGGGAATGCCCCATAAGTGACTGAGTGTGAGAGCCAAATGAACTGAAAGATTCATGTTTGGTTCGGAAAGAGATCATGAAATTTTTTAAATGAATGAGAAGATAACTACTTTCATTAAGTGATTAATTAGATAATCGAAAGCGGAGAATCTTGAATATTATTCAAAATTCAAAAGAATTACGAGGCAGTGTCGTTGAAAGCTAGAAAAGCCAGAGCCCGCTTACGGAAACTAGAAAAGTAAGTAGAGGATAATATGGTGAATATCCACCTGGAAATAGAACGAGAAAAATTGAATTTGCAAAATTCAATAGGTCAGAATGAGGTATTCAAGATAAATCCTTGCCTCTCTCTCTATATATATAAAACCAGACTAGTAAGTGCTACAAGATCTCGTGCACTGGAAACAATGGTTATGGACCTAAACCAATTAGTATTGGAACATTTTCTTTTCTAAATGAAATCCCCAGTATATGAAAGAGTGAAAAAGTGCTTTCGTTGTTGTGGAATAAGAAGCATTCGTACTAGGGGTGGGCACGAAACATGATGGACCTCATCCCGATCCCATCCCATTCCTTCAAGATCGGGACGTGATAGACCTCATCCCATCCTAAACGGGTTTGGGACAGGATGAGATGGGATGAGCAGGTACTAAAAAATTTGCTGCAGCGCAAAAAAAAAAAAAAACTTTGCCACCTTGGAGTTCATTATGTTGTTCATTGTTTTCAGACCATGCATATGGCATACTAGCATGTTCTATATGAAAAGAAGCCCTGGATATGCAGACCCTGCATACTATAAAACACTACTTCAAAACACAATCTAGTGAGGAAAATAGATGGATTTAGTCCATTCTCAACCTTCACATACAAGTCATGTTCAACAACCTAGAACAACAATCAACAAACTTCACACTCTCCTTCATTTCTTCATCATTTTAGCCATGCTTTACTAAAAATTTCATCTCTCTTCATGGACATTCATGTCATTTCATCCATCATCCCATGGGTGTTCATCATTACTTCAAAGTTTCTACTCTCATTTTACTAGGTATTGGGTCAAACTTTTCGATCGCTTCCAATTTGTTGAACATTCTACCTATAAAGACTTTAGCAAGGCGAAAAACTTCCACCTATAGGTGTGTTTATATGCACTACAGATCCAACAAAGGAACCAACAGTGGAGGTAATGAACGCAAATTTATTAGCCATGTTTTTGGATTACCCTCTAGATAAACTGTACGTCTACATCTCATATGATGATGGTGCTCTTATAACATTGTTTGGTATGAGAGAGGCTTTTAGCTTCACAAGGTGATGGATTCCATTTTATAAGATTTATAAAATTAAGACAATATGCCCATAGGCCTATTTTTGCTCTAAATTAGTTGTTGATTATGAGGGAAATAATAGTGATGGTACCGCAAAGTTCATGGCTCACAAAGAGAAAATCAAGGTTTGTAATAGTTCATTTTCCATTCAAGCCTTATGGGGCATGCGAAGTTAGTAAATGTTAAGGGATTGCATCATACTATTAACTAGTTACATCCCTACCTGAATTACACTCATTGGTGGTGCATTCTGTATGAATTAAATTCAAGAGTTTCGATTTGTTGTTGGAGAGATAGGTTAGGGATGAGATGAAGGAGAGTTGAGTCTGAAGATAGGAGTTGTCGACTGTCGAGTTGTGTCGCCTGTACGATTGCATTATTATTGTTGTTGGAGAGATAGGTTAGGGATGAAACGAATGGGAGTTGAGTGAGGGGATGCGAATTGAGATGTTGAATGACCGATGAAGCCAATCAAGCCATGAAGGGCGCTATCTCTACCAGTGGATGTTATGTTGGCATCCAAAAAGATTCATTCTCTTCAAAAAGTATTGATTGGCTGCTTTCATTATGTTGTTGATAGCAAACACCACTCTTTTTTGTTTTGGATCTTCCAAAATATTCACATATTGGACCTAATTTTTTTCTTATCTGTTGATAAAAAGATTCATTCTCTTAAAAAAAAACGAAAATTCTAGGGGTCGAGGGAGGGAACGAGGGAAAGGGGCGAGGGATGGGTGGAAGCCACCCATCCGTCTCGAGATGAGCGACATCGCGCATCTCGAAGCTGATGCGCTCATCTCGAGGCAGATGGGTGGTTGCCACCCATCCCTCGCTCCCTCCCTCGACCCCTAGCAAAGCTTTAAAAAAAAGGAAGAACAAATAAAGACTTCTTTTTCGATTCATCCCTGGAGTTGAATACCTCATTCAAGAATTTTTCGATCCAATCTACATAAATCAATAGACAAGGGAAATCCCTTATGATACACCAAATCCGGCTCGATTATTGATAGAGTTACCATTTCTTGAAATCTCTCTTCTGCATAGTGAAACGTGTATCATCCCCTGTTTTGGTCATGGAATAGATGAAATAAGGTAAAAAATGAATTTTGGTTCAAGAATGAAATTTTCTTGGAAATGTCAATATCCAGTTTATCATTCAGAACCATATTGCATCCCTGATCTGATGAAATATGATGAATTGAAACAATTTTTTATAAATGTGTAATTATCTTGAATATATCAACAATTTCTTTATTTTTTGCATGAAACAGACAAAAGAAACATCTTGTTGTTCCTTCAACAATTTCTGATCTCTAGTGGACCTCTCAGTAGGATTCGAACCTAGATAAAGTTCAGACCATCTGACAGAGAAAAAAGAAAGACAAAATCTTGTAGGATTCACAAGAAATTCTTTGATTTCTTTGGGAAGTTGTTGAACCTCTATTTGATTGATCCAAGTACTCTATTTCGGATCCATGATAGAATTCTCAGGGATCTCTTATCGTTTTGGAAAATGCAGGAGCGAACAGTCAACTTTTGGTCATTGGAAGACTCTTCCAAGTTCATTAAGAACATCAACAACAACAGACAACTTAAGGAAATATTAGACAACTCACATGGCTCTTGCCTATATGGAAATCCTAATCGCCCAACCCCCGTTATATCTGGACTATTTAACAAGACAAACCTCAATGAATAGTGAATGAACAGTGAAAATGTAATCGACTTTAATTTTTCTTTCTCATTTTGCCCTCCCAAAATCTGAATAAGTACAAGAAAAATGAAAAGGCGAATGAACAATGACTAAGGGTAGTTTTATAAGTCCGTCATTATTTGAATTTCCAAAAACGCTAATGAATCCAACAGTTGATATTAATTTGATTCCCACCACAGGAACTTCTTCCTCACAGACCCTCTCTCACTCTCTTTTCTATCTATAAAATATTTCCTCCTATTCTCTTTCCCTCTACTCATAAACCTCTCTCACTCTTTTTGTAATCTCTCCTAAAAATTAGAAACCCCAAACCCACCTTGAATCAAATTTTCTATTCTTCCTCACAAACCTTCCTATTCGCCTTCTCTCTTCTATCAAAAAACCCCCTTTCACTATTTCTTTGTAATATCTCCCCTCCACTTCCTCTCTCCCACCATCAACATCCTCTCCCAATAATTCCATTCACAACCCTAGATCGTCCTCTTCACTTCATCTCCCCTTTCACCACAAAAATCACCAAAATATATTTTACCAGGCACCTCTTTCTTCCCACCTTTCAGTTCAATTCATCAACCACCACCGACTACCCTTTTCTTATCATTTCCCTCTATCTAATTTCAACCACCACCGACCACCACTCCCATATTCCATCTCTCCATTCAGATCGCAAACCAGCACCCACCGTTGGCCTCACCCTTTTCTTTCTTTGTTTGAACTCACCAAACCCACCACCCCCAATAATTTTTAGGTAGAGGCATTGATGGAGAAACCATCACCCAACATGTAGATCTTGAAAAAGTTACTTTTAGCAAAATACACTGCCGATTTGTCTGACAATTTCACCAAAAAGAGGGGCACTTTCACTGTGGTTGTATCTGGGGTTCTCTCTTAAAATCTCTCATGTCAGATTTGCAAGGGATCCATATGAATTGATGTTCAAAAGGTTTCTCCTTTTTTTACAATGTTTGATTCAGAAAATTTTGCCCCTTTATTTGATTTTGGAATTTCAAGAAATTGGCTTAATCGTCGTATCGTGATTCGATCGATTGGTCGAGATGGCATATTTTCTGGGTTGTTGAGAGGGTTATTCCTAAGGATCGTGAAGACAACAACTATAATTTTGCCTATTATGGGTTTCTCTCAAAGGTGACATTTTCCTTCTTCTTCATCCAATTGGTTACATTAGTAAAATTTTGTTATTATTGTAGAAGAACAATAAGATTTGATTGTTTGATAGGCTGAAATTTGGATGTCTTTATGTTATTCTAACTATGTTTATTTTGCTTATAAATCTTTAGTAAAATCTCCAAATATTTTAACTTTTACGTATTATTGAATTTTAAAAATAAAATAAAAACTACTGAATATACGTGCACGTAGAGTGCGTCGACCCCCTAGTATTGTTAATGCCCTTTTCAGTTATGGACGTTTTTACCTAGATTGGAATGTTTGACTAATACTTCAGCAAACCCTAAATAAATCAGGCAATTGTCGAATGGTCTATTTTTAAACTTCAATACTAAAAAAAAAAAAAACTTAATGTCAATTTAGTACTTGTTCACATGCAACCATAAAACTTCACAAATCTAAGGTTTCAAATGGTGGTGGTAGTCGCAGGTGGTCTGCTTGCACTGACCTAACTTTACAAGGATTTGGGGTGGTGGTGGCCACAGTTGGTACGTGGTGGTGGCTAAATCAGAAAACAAAAAATGTTGAAGAAGATGAGATAAGAAAGGGGAAGAAGAAGAAATCACGTGCAAGGTTTAAAAAAGAGATGCTAAATAGTAATTAAGTATTTAGGGACTGAATAGGAAAAATAATTTTTTTTGGATACTATTCAATCATTTTCTATAAATAAATTCAAAAAAAAAAGTTTCTACTGTTGTCATGCAATAGTTGTAATGCAAAAAAGCTCTATTTGACTTAATTTTTTTGTCTACAAAGATTTGTACTCAATGACCTGGAAAATATGTATACTACACAATTACACATTGTGATATCCAATACCATTGTGATGATGACACAAACGTTGTCATGTCATTGATAGGTATCTTAGTTTGATTAAGAGTATAAGTACTCATTGTAGTGAACAATATAGCATGAGTGTGTTCATGGTGATGGAACATTAATTTTTATTTTGAATATAATGGTTCTATCCAAATCTAGGTCTAAGTGGCTTTTTATTGTAAAGGACACAACAAAATGCTACTGGTCATTGTTTTTTTTTAATTAAAATTTTTAAATGTTCCCCAAACTCAAAACCAACAACTGAATTCGAAGAACTTAAAAATAAAATGGTCATACACCTTTGTCTGTTGCCTATTGTGGAAGTCTTGTTCACTCAAACTTACTATATGCATTGTTAAAGGACCCTTCAGTTGTCATTCAGTTGTCGATGCTCTCACCTGATTTCTGAAACTGAAACACCTAACTAATATTTTATCGAAACATCAACAAATTTTCAAAAACAACATTCATTCAAGTGAAAAATCTTGGGATGACAATTTACCATTGATCTTATTTCCACATTTTTTTAACGTCTTATTCACGATTGCACATTTTTTTAACGTCTTATTCACGATTGCATAAAGTGGTTGTGTCTCCCTTTATAGTAGTCCACATGAATGTGTTGCACGTCATCAACACCGTCATGCACACCAACAAAGATCGAATTCTTTATTCTGTAATCAAAATCAATGTACACAATAACTTTTTCCCCTTTTGTTTGGATTTTTTAAATTTCATTGACCATCCTTTTATAATCTCTCTCGATTCCACATTTGGAAGTTTTTCCTCATTTAATATGGAGCAATTCTAGATGTCGAGTTTTTGGGCGAGGGATGGTGCGTCGCACGCGAGCAGCTGACGTGGTAAAAAAAAAAAAAAAATTTTTGCGACGGAAATCAAAATTTTGGGCGAGAAGAAGAGGGAATGGAAGCTCCATTCCTAATTCATTCCCTCTCTCGCTCCCTGTGTCTCTCGCTCCCGCTCCCTCTCCCTCTCCCTCTCCCTCTCCCTCTCCCCATTATCGACACATTCGACCTCCCTCTCCCCATTTTCGGCAGATTCGACCTCTCCCCCAAACGAAGCTCCTCCTCTCTCCATCAACACTGAAACGAACGAGAAGAACGAAAATTTAGGAAGAAGAAGGAAATAAGGAGAAGAGAAGAAGGTCTCCTTCGTCCCTTCCCTCTCGCAAAAGGTAAATTTTCCCTCTCATTTTAGGTTTTAGGTTTTAGGTTTTTGGTTTTTAGTTTTTGATTTTCCCTTTACTTGGGTGTTTTAGGTTATTGGTTTCGGACAAGAAGTTGGTTTTCATCGCTCGGACGCAGAGGTAAGCCCATTCTTCTTCTCTTCGTTTCGTCTTCAGATCTAGGGTTCATCTAGGGTGCATTTTTTTTTTAATTTCAGTGTTCTTCAGCCGAAGAGCTTCATCTAGGGTTCTTTTTTTTTCTTTTCAGTGTTCTTCAACCGAAGAGCTTCAGTGTTCATGTGGGTTCATTTTTTTTTTTCAGTGTTCATGTGGGTTTTTTTTTTTTTTTTTTTATGAATTGTGGGTTTTTTTTTTATAATTTCAGTGTTCATATCTGTAGAATTTTTCTTTTTCTTTAAGATTTGTTTTCATCAAAACTATTCTTAGATCTATATTCTTAATCGTGTTAAGGCACCACATGCGAGGTAATACTCGGCGAGCCCACGATTATTAAGATTAGATTAAAGAAGAATCTTCAAAATCATGACTATATTCATGATATTTATTCTATGTTGTGTATTTCATTTCTGTTTTGATTTCTGCTTATCATCTCTCTGTGATTTATAAACAAACATTACAGGAATGGATTGTGTAGAAGATAATGATTGTATGTTGGTGGAAGAAAATGTAGAAGAGGTGAGGGAACCTAAATATGGGATGGAATTCGTCAACCTTGACGAGTTCCAACGATATTATCATGAATATGGTAATGCAAATAAAATTATGGCTTAAAAACCTTTAGCCTTTTATTTGTAAGTCTTTCCTTCTGTTCTTAAGTTTTCATCTTTCTGTATTTATTGTACATATTAACTAAATAAAGTCTTGTTGTAATGTATAATGAAATTAAGGCAGAAACAACCGATAAGGTTTAATCATATGCAACACTAACTCCCTTTGTTCTTCTCTTCGTTTCGTCTTCAACCTTCAAAGCTTCAATTTATTTTTTCTCCTCTTATTTTAGATCTAGGGTTTACGATTTTTGTTCAGAAATAGTCTGTACATCTTAGGTTTATGTACTTGAGTTTCAAGATGTTAATGAACTTTTAGACCTTTGTGTGAGTTTCGACTTTGTTCGCACGCCTGAATTCCAACAGCCTCTCACACTATACTTCCCTCTTCCTTATATCCCCTCCTGTTGCAGGAATGGCATTCAGAGCGTATGTTGTCTATCGAGGTCGTCAGCCAGGAGTATACCTAAACTGGCCCGCATGTTTTTCGTCGGTATCAAGGTATAGTGGTTCTTCTTACAAGGGGTTTATGTCAGTTGAAGAAGCTGAGGAATCATACAAGTTGTGGGTTCGCTCAGAAGCGGCGAGGAGAGATTCGGAGGAATCCCACAACAATGAAGATGTCACAGTTAACAATGTAGTTGTTGACGATCAAGCCGGTCCATCGAACGATCAAGCCGGTCCATCGAATGATCAAGCCGGTCCATCGAATGATCAAGTCGGTCCATCGAATGTCAGTCAAGGGAACAATGATCCTTGGGCTTTCACGAGGGACTTAATCAATACTTTGATAATTGTACTTATTATCTTAGGTATAATAAATATTCTTAAGCAGTTGGACGAATGATGGAATTATATGTAATGTAATATGTACATAAATATGTATGATGTGAATATATTTCATATTCCAATGAAATTTGTGTTTGATATTGTTATATTTTTCTTCCGTATGGTATGCTTGTCATTTCATTGTGTAGCTTGCTGTTTGCATTCCAAATTCTGCCAGGATTCTTCATCAGACTTCCTACTCTCCGTAAGTACACTGATTTGCTTATAGATTACATCTAAAATGAATCGCTTCTCGTATCTTTAATTGCTTTATAGTTTACATTCAAGTTATTTGAATGATGGGATGTGTTGAGTGTGACTTGCAGGTCACTAAGAATATGCTTGAAGTTCCATGTTATAGCAAGTTAGCAACGAAAATTTTGCATGTTTCACATGTATTTACTTTAATATTTTGAGCAATGATGGTGTTATTTTCGATTTGAAATTCTGAATAATACCTTCGTTTTCTTACTGGTAGTGCCTCTTATGAAACACTTTTATGTTGGGTTTTGGTGGATCCTTTACATAGACATGCTTTTTGCAGGTAAAACACTTTTAACATAAGCCTTTTCATTGGGTTTTTTTTGACATATTTCTGCAATACCTAGTTGAAATATTTTGTGCAATTTTTATTACTTTACATCTGAGTCTTCTTCTACATGCTACGGTTGATCTGACACTTTTCTTTTCCTTTATTAGCCGAGCTGATTTTAGTGACAATCCTGCATTCAATTGAAGAGGCTGAGCAAACTCTCAGAAAGGGTGAAGATGGCAATCGAACAATCAAAGATTCTTTTCTGCAATGGTTAAGCTTTTGAAGAGTGAATTTTTACTTTTGTCCTACTCAGCATATAGGTGTGTGCCACTTGCATGTTAGCTTTGCCTTGAGATGTTAGCTTTTCCTGTGTGCCTTGAATTGTTTGGACAGAGTCCACTGCCTTGGTTTTCATTTCATTTGATTTTTTTTTCATTTGTTAAAGTTCCCTTCCTTGTATTCAGTGAATTTTTTGTTGTATGGTAGAAAATGTTGAGCTGCACAATCATTTGCATTATTCAGATCATTTGCATTCTTCATTTTACTTCATTCTGTCTTCTATATCAGATCAGAGGTTTGATTTTCCATTCACTGTCAGTTTGTCTTCTGTAGCACAATCATTGCTTGGCTTCCAGATTGCTTGAAAAAGAGGAGAGGACTAAATATGGGGAAGCAAGAGATGGAAGAGCAGTGCAAGAAGGAAGCCTGTGAGATACAAGCTTGTCTCAACAAAAACCAATTCATGTCAAAAAAGGTATCTCTGCTTTCCTTGTTTCAATTTGCATCAAACATCAAATTTGTCATTAAAAATTGCTTGAGAGAGATAACTAAATATGATTACTGATTTGAAAACTCTAGATTGTTGCATGAACTTCATTTCCCATTCAACAGTATTAATTAAAGGAATAGATATGCTCAAGACTTTTCTATTTGTGATGCAGGATGCAGTAAATTAAAAAAACACAAAAAAACAGAATAAAAGTTTGTAATTAAAAAAAAATTTGAAAAGGATATCTTTATCTGAGTGTTTGAAATGTTTTCCTGGTTTCTTTACAGGATGTTCACGAAACAGTTGCAGGTGCACTTTGGAATCTTGCTTTTAATCCAGGTAATGCTCTTCGTATAGTGGAGGAAGGAGGAGTTCCTGCTCTTGTTGATCTTTGTTCTTCATCAGTATCAAAAATGGGACGCTTCATGGCTGCACTGGCTTTAGCTTACATGTTTGATGGGAGGTATGTGGTGACATTGATTCTTTTCTGACTTGACTGAGCTTGGCTAACGGAGATGTCTATGATACTTTGTTTGTTGATGTTATTTTGTTGTATTGACTGATGGTTTCTCATGGTCCATGGATAGAATGAAGGAATGATTAATGTTGATTCTACTAGGCCTATAGAATTTTCCGCATTGGTTGCTTATTGAGTTTGTCTTATTTCAATGTGTTAGCTTATAAGCTGTGGTAGTTTGCTCTTGGCAGTACTAGTCATGAATCTGCAAAAATTCTATCTTGTGGGGGTGGGGGAGGGAGGAGGTGGCATGAAGCTTGATTTAAGCATCTAAGGATACACATCATATCAAAAAATGTGTAACCCTCTGTAGATACAAGGTGAAAGCCTTGAATCTTAAAGCCACTTAGCCTCATATCAAAAAATGTGTAACCCTCTTTTCCTCTCCTCTTTTTCTCTTTCAGATTGTTTACTTCTCTTTCATTTCTATCAGAGCAATTCTAGATGTCGAGGTTTTGGGCGAGGGATGGTGCGTCGCACGCGAGCAGCTGACGTGGTAAAAAAAAAAAAAAAAAATTTTGCGAGGGAAATCAAAATTTTGGGCGAGAAGAAGAGGGAATGGAAGCTCCATTCCTAATTCATTCCCTCTCTCGCTCCCTGTGTCTCTTGCTCCCTCTCCCTCTCCCTCTCCCCATTTTCGGCAGATTCGACCTCTCCCCCTAACGAAGCTCCTCCTCTCTCCATCAACACTGAAACGAACGAGAAGAACGAAAATTTAGGAAGAAGAAGGAAATAAGGAGAAGAGAAGAAGGTCTCCTTCGTCCCTTCCCTCTCGCAAAAGGTAAATTTTCCCTCTCATTTTAGGTTTTAGGTTTTCAGTTTTTGATTTTCCCTTTACTTGGGTGTTTTAGGTTATTGGTTTCGGACAAGAAGTTGGTTTTCATCGCTCGGACGCAGAGGTAAGCCCATTCTTCTTCTCTTCGTTTCGTCTTCAGATCTAGGGTTCATCTAGGGTGCATTTTTTTTTATTTCAGTGTTCTTCAGCCGAAGAGCTTCATCTAGGGGTTTTTTTTTTTTTTCAGTGTTCTTCAACCGAAGAGCTTCAGTGTTCATGTGGGTTCATTTTTTTTTTCAGTGTTCATGTGGGTTTTTTTTTTTTTTTTTTTTATGAATTGTGGGTTTTTTTTTTTATAATTTCAGTGTTCATATCTGTAGAATTTTTCTTTTTCTTTAAGATTTGTTTTCATCAAAACTATTCTTAGATCTATATTCTTAATCGTGTTAAGGCACCACATGCGAGGTAATACTCGGCGAGCCCACGATTATTAAGATTAGATTAAAGAAGAATCTTCAAAATCATGACTATATTCATGATATTTATATCAGATCTAGGGTTCAATTTTTTTTTATTTCAGTGTTCTTCAGCCGAAGAGCTTCATCTAGGGTTCAATTTTTTTTTTTTTATTTCAGTGTTCTTCAACCGAAGAGCTTCATCTAGGGTTCATTTTAATTGTAATAATTTCAGTGTTCATGTGGGTTTTTTTTTTATGAATTGTGGGGTTTTTTTTTTATTTTTTTTATTTATAATTTCAGTTTTCATATCTGTAGAAATTTTCTTTTTGTTTAAGATTTTATATATATAAGCATCTTTTTATCTCTGTGTTTTCATCAAAACTCTTCTTAGATCTATATTCTTAATCGTGTTAAGGCACCACATGCGAGGTAATACTCGGCGAGCCCACGATTATTAAGATTAGATTAAAGAAGAATCTTCAAAATCATGACTATATTCATGATATTTATATCAGATCTAGGGTTCATCTAGGGTTCATTTTTTTTTTTAATTTCAGTGTTCTTCAGCCGAAGAGCTTCATTTAGGGTTCATTTTTTTTATTTATTTCAGTGTTCTTCAACCGAAGAGCTTCATCTAGGGTTCATTTTAATTGTAATAATTTCAGTGTTCATGTGGGTTTTTTTTTTATTTTTTTTTTTTATTTTTAAATTTCAGTGTTCATATCATGTATTCTATTTCCTACTTGAACTGTAAATTAGTTGAACCTGCCACTAAGGTCCTAGATTTTTTTTGTTTAATTTCAGTGTTCATGTGGTTTTGTTTTTTTCATTTCATTTCTGTTTTGATTTCTGCTTATCATCTCCCTGTGATTTATAAACAAACATTACAGGAATGGATAGTATAGAAGATAATGATTGTATGTTGGTGGAAGAAAATGTAGAAGAGGTGAGGGAACCTAAATATGGGATGGAATTCGTCAACCTTGACGAGTTTCAACGATATTATCGTGAATATGGTAATGCAAAGGGATTTCCAGTTAAAATAATGACTACTGAAAAAGATGATGATGGAAAACCTTCGTTCATTCAGCTTTCATGTGGTCGGGCTGGGAAGCAAAGAGGTGATGGAAAAAATGTTGTTGGATTGCGTCTGTCGACCAAATGTGGTTGTCAGGCTAAGATTAGAGGTCAAATACGGGTTGATGGAACAGTTTCAGTGAAAAGAGTTACACTTGATCACAATCACGTGTTAAGCCCTAGTAAATCGAAATTTTATCGAAAGAACAGATATATGAGCTCGTATGTGAAGAAGAGGCTTGAATATAATGATAGGGCAGGTATTAGACCAAATAAGAGTTATTCGTCATGTGTGGTTGAAGTTGGTGGCCATGAAATGTTGCCTTTTTCCCAAAAAGACTGTTACAATTATTTGGACAGAGTGAGGAAGTTGAGACTTGGTGAGGGGGATGCGATGGCTCTTAATAACTACTTCCAAAGAATGCAAGCTAATAATGCTGATTTCTTTTATACGATGGATTTGGATGATGAAGGTAGGTTGAGAAATGTATTTTGGGCTGACGCATGGAGCAGGGCAGCTTACAAGGAGTTTGGGGATGTTGTTACATTTGACACTACGTACTTGACAAATAAGTATGAAATGCCATTTGCTCCTTTTGTTGGGGTGAATCATCACGGTCAGTCAATTCTTTTGGGATGTGGATTGATATGTGGTGAAACGATTGAAGAATTTGTATGGCTTTTTCAAACATGGCTCGTGTGTATGAATGACAATGCTCCGTCTGCTATAATCACTGATCAAGATAGGGCAATGAAGAGGGCCATTGAAATTGTATTTCCTAGCACACGACACAGATGGTGCTTGTGGCATATCATGAAGAAGTTGCCTGAAAAACTGTCTGGTTGCAATCAATATGAGGCGATCAAGTTTGCAATGCAAAGTGCAGTTTATGATTCCCTGTCTTATGATGAGTTTGAAGAAAATTGGCATGGTTTTATTGATAAATATAGTCTGCATGAAAATGACTGGTTGGGTGGATTATACTCTGAAAGGATGCGATGGGTGCCAATATTTCAAAGAAATGGTTTTTGGGCGGGGATGTCTTCAACTCAAAGGAGTGAAAGCATGAATGCTTTTTTTGATGGTTATGTTAATTCAAAAACCACATTGAAGCAATTTGTAGAACAGTATGAGAATGCACAATGAAGTAAAGTACAAAAGGAAGTTGAACAGGACTTTAAATGTTTTAGCCGAAGTCTTCCATGCATTACTCCTTATGCAATAGAGAAAAAATTTCAAAATGCTTACACTACAAAAAAATTTAAAGAGATCCAACATGAGATCCAAGGGAATCTATGTTGTAGAATTGTGGGTGAAGATATGGATGGGGGTGGCTGTGAGTTGTACACTATTAAACAAGACTTGCTGATAAATGATAGGCAACGATCGGTCCATTATGTAGTCTCTTTAAATGTTGACGACTTTGGCATCAAGTGTAACTGTCAATTGTTTGAGTTCAGGGGGATTTTATGCAAACATATATTTAAAGTGTTGTTTGAAAGAGAGATTCATGATATACCTGATAACTATGTTCTTCGGAGGTGGAGGAAAGATGTTAAGAGGGCTCATACGAAGGTGAAAATTGTTTATTCAGATTGGGGAAAGAAGCCTGAAAATGTGCAATTTGAAACGATGTGCAATGCCTTCTATGAAATGGCTGAATTCGCCGCTGAGGATGAAAAGAAGACAATCGAAGTTCAAGAATGGATCACTTTGAAGATGGACTAATATAAAATTGTCGGTGGTGATGAGCATGTTGATTCACATAGGTATTTGGAACTGGGCACCACTACTTCTAGTTCTGCCATCCAGATTCATAGTCCATTAGCGGTTCGTAGCAAAGGACGACCGTCTAAATCAAGGATAAAATCCACCGTCGAGAAGGTGTGTAAAAGGAGACAAGGGAAAAAAAAAGAAAGACACGCAAACGAATCAGGCCATTGAGACTAATCTGGTATGTTTTGCAATATGTTTTATGAATGTATATGTTTTTATGTTACATATATTGAAAATGTTATTTACAAATGTCATTTGTAGGGTTTACAGTGTATGCCTCATGTTATGCCTCGTAAAAGCAATCCGATGGCTAGTCAAAGCAATACACAGGTTTGTTTTTTATATTTACAAGGTATGAATCAGTAACTATGTTTGGCCACTTATGATTTGTATGTTTGTTATCGTTAAGGATGATAATACGGGGTCACGCGATTTACAACCTGGAAGCGTTGATCAATTCAACTCGCTCCTCTCACAGGTACATATTATGTAGTTTGTATGTATCTCTTTGTACGGTTTGTTAGTTATGTGTTTTGTATGCCTCCTATTATTTAATTTTTTATCAGTATTATTTATTTTTGCACCCGCCCGGTTCAAGCCACGGAATGGACTATACAAATTATAGGTTATGATAAGGTTGGTCAACTAGTCTATATTCTTATAAATAGTCATCGTTGTCTGTGTATGGGACAGGTTTACCCCTTAAGTAACATATTATAGAAGAGAGAGGCTACACAGCAAGGAAATGGGCGAGGGGAGTAAGGTGGCGGGAGTGGGAGCCGTTCATCTCGCTCGGGATGCGCGCTCAAAAAGTCAACGCACACATCTCGAGTGAGATGAACGGTTCCCACCCCCGCCACCTCACTTCCCTCACCCATTTCCTCGCCCATTTCCTCGACACTTAGAAATTCTGATTAGAGAAACTCTTTATGTTGTTGGAGTGATTCTACAGGGCGAGGGGAGGGACGTAGCGGGGTGGGGACCGTCCACCCCGATCGGGATGCGTGCCGTCATTTATGGTACGCGCATCCCGCGCGGGGTGGACGGTCCCAACATTTAAGAACTCCACTTCTGAATTCGGTTTGCTCCGCATCCAGGCCCCATTTGTTAGAACCCTGTCTATTTTGGAACTGATCCTATATAGTTCAGCCTGGACAACACAGTTTAAGAGATCAAATGCACCTGTTGTATTCTGTTCAGCTGCTCCACTTCTTTCCTGTGCATGAACAACCGCATTAAAATCACCTAACACTACCCAAAGCAGTGTATTTGAGCTGCAAAGGTAGTGATTTCATTCCATAGTTGTTGTCTTGTTAGATAGTAATTGCTACCATAAATAACTGTAACAACACACATGTATCCATCAGGCCATCTAGCATGAATGAAAACTGCTTGTGCTGATTTACTGATGACAGTAACATTGATACGTCTAGGATCCCAGCCAATCCAGACTCTACCTTCTTGACTAGCATCATTGTTGTCTACCCATCCCCTATGAATCATAGAATTTTGAATGATTAATCTCCTTACTTCAGCTACTTTAGTTTCCGATTAAACAAAGTTTGTGTTTACTCACCAGGTCTCTAACCTCCTTCTGTTTTAGGGGGTCATTCAACCCCCTTATGTTCCAGCAGCCTAGCTTAAACATGATTAACTTTCTGGTGAGAGAGCTGCTTGACTCCTGAAGCAATGACAAAGGTCAAGCTCGTGGCTTCTCTTGGGGCTTCACTGGTGTGGTTATCTGCTGGCTCCAGTCTTGTTCATTCCTTGATGAAACTCTCTCCTCTTGGTTTCTATCAGTGCATGGGTCAGAGCAGGAAGAAGGATGGGAGCAATGCTGGGAGGTTATGCACTTGCATATTTTACAGTTACATGCGGGACGATTGCTTGATGAATATATAGCAGTCTCAGTTAGCAATCTTCAGAATGTATAGCAGTGTCAGGCGTAAATTCAGTAAATGTTCAGATATGTTTGAATGTATTTTGGCAGGCTATGATGTAAATTCAGTTGAAATGTTCAGATATTCAAGCTTAAACATATGTTGGCAGGCTATGACATCAATTCAGTTTGCAATGTCAGTCGTTTTTATCTTTGAATGTGTATTTGTCGCATTGTTTGATAATGTATAAATTCAGTTTAAATGTTCAGATATTGACACTAGGAGGAAACATGTGCAAAGCAATTAATATAAATGCTGATATTGACAGGGAATGTTATTAAGAAGTGTTGAAGATGCTGAAATTTTGTTGGCAGTGCTGAAATATGGTTGGCAGGGTGTGTATTCAGAAATATGCAAAGTGCTGAAGTTGTATTCAGAAATGCTATGCAGAAGTACTGGAAGTGCTTAAGTGGTATTCAGAAGTGCTATGCAGAATAGAGGGCTGATATTGCTGCTATTAAGAAATGCTGAGGAATACAAAGAGGAGCATCAAGTGCTATGGTTGCTTTTAGAAATACGGAATAAAATAGAAGGGGGAAACAGCTTTGTAAATAAAGTGGATTGGGAAGACAGCAGTATATAAATACCAATAAGATAGAAGGGAACATTATTCATTGATTTGTAATCTCATTGTACAGATAGCATTAGCTGTCTAGGAGTTTTGGAGCTTCTCGAATAGCTCTACAAGGAGATTGGCACTCTCTAAGCTGCTATGTACATTGCTTGTTATCTTACTTCTATCTCTCTAATACAATATCACTTTTTCATCTGTTTCACTTCTCTGCCTTCCATATCTGCTACTTCTAATTTGTCTGTTCCCAAATCATTTCACTGTCTACTATTGTGAATCACCAACTGACAGTATATGATTTCGGAAGTATAGTGCTGATCTTGATCAGTTGAAAGAGCATCCAAGCTTCGAATCTGCAACAAGAATCAAGATAAAGAAGTGCAAGACTGATCTTGTTCAGTGAAATTATAGCTGAGTGGTGAATCTGCAAGAAAGAATCTGAGTGGTGACTCTGACATTGGTGCTGAAATTGCATTGCTTGGAACTTCAATTCTGCAGAAACCATTATAGAGAAGGTCACTTCATAACACTGGATTGTATTGATAGAAATGAAAGAGAAGTAAACAATCTGAAAGAGAAAAAGAGGAGAGGAAAAGAGGGTTACACATTTTTTGATATGAGGCTAAGTGGCTTTAAGATTCAAGGCTTTCACCTTGTATCTACAGAGGGTTACACATTTTTTGATATGATGTGTATCCTTAGATGCTTAAATCAAGCTTCATGCCACCTCCTCCCTCCCCTACCCCCACAAGATAGAATTTTTGCAGATTCATGACTAGTACTGCCAAGAGCAAACTACCACAGCTTATAAGCTAACACATTGAAATAAGACAAACTCAATAAGCAACCAATGCGGAAAATTCTATAGGCCTAGTAGAATCAACATTAATCATTCCTTCATTCTATCCATGGACCATGAGAAACCATCAGTCAATACAACAAAATAACATCAACAAACAAAGTATCATAGACATCTCCGTTAGCCAAGCTCAGTCAAGTCAGAAAAGAATCAATGTCACCACATACCTCCCATCAAACATGTAAGCTAAAGCCAGTGCAGCCATGAAGCGTC
This sequence comes from Berberis vulgaris, assembly GCA_963556465.1. Classification (NCBI taxonomy): domain Eukaryota; kingdom Viridiplantae; phylum Streptophyta; class Magnoliopsida; order Ranunculales; family Berberidaceae; genus Berberis; species Berberis vulgaris. The sequence goes on along the minus strand of OY747131.1, from coordinate 27,704,588 downwards.
CCATTTTTGATACTGATGAAGAACAAAGATCAACAAGAGCAGGAACTCCTCCTTCCTCCACTATACGAAGAGCATTACCTGGATTAAAAGCAAGATTCCAAAGTGCACCTGCAACTGTTTCGTGAACATCCTGTAAAGAAACCAGGAAAACATTTCAAACACTCAGATAAAGATATCCTTTTCAAATTTTTTTTTAATTACAAACTTTTATTCTGTTTTTTTGTGTTTTTTTAATTTACTGCATCCTGCATCACAAATAGAAAAGTCTTGAGCATATCTATTCCTTTAATTAATACTGTTGAATGGGAAATGAAGTTCATGCAACAATCTAGAGTTTTCAAATCAGTAATCATATTTAGTTATCTCTCTCAAGCAATTTTTAATGACAAATTTGATGTTTGATGCAAATTGAAACAAGGAAAGCAGAGATACCTTTTTTGACATGAATTGGTTTTTGTTGAGACAAGCTTGTATCTCACAGGCTTCCTTCTTGCACTGCTCTTCCATCTCTTGCTTCCCCATATTTAGTCCTCTCCTCTTTTTCAAGCAATCTGGAAGCCAAGCAATGATTCTGCTACAGAAGACAGACTGACAGTGAATGGAAAATCAAACCTCTGATCTGATATAGAAGACAGAATGAAGTAAAATGAAGAATGCAAATGATCTGAATAATGCAAATGATTGTGCAGCTCAACATTTTCTACTATACAACAAAAAATTCACTGAATAAAAGGAAGGGAACTTTAACAAATGAAAAAAAATTCAAATGAAATGAAAACCAAGGCAGTGGACTCTGTCCAAACAATTCAAGGCACACAGGAAAAGCTAACATCTCAAGGCAAAGCTAACATGCAAGTGGCACACACCTATATGTTGAGTAGGACAAATGTAAAAATTCACTCTTCAAAAGCTTAACCATTGCAGAAAAGAATCTTTGATTGTTCGATTGCCATCTTCACCCTTTCTGAGAGTTTGCTCAGCCTCTTCAATTGAATGCAGGATCGTCACTAAAATCAGCTCGGCTAATAAAGGAAAAGAAAAGTGTCAGATCAACCGTAGCATGTAGAAGAAGACTCAGATGTAAAGTAATAAAAATTGCACAAAATATTTCAACTAGGTATTGCAGAAATATGTCAAAAAAAAACCCTATGAAAAGGCTTATGTTAAAAGTGTTTTACCTGCAAAAACCATGTCTATGTAAAGGATCCACCAAAACCCAACATAAAAGTGTTTCATAAGAGGCACTACCAGTAAGAAAACGAAGGTATTATTCAGAATTTCAAATCGAAAATAACACCATCATTGCTCAAAATATTAAAGTAAATACATGTGAAACATGCAAAATTTTCGTTGCTAGCTTGCTATAACATGGAACTTCAAGCATATTCTTAGTGACCTGCAAGTCACACTCAACACATCCCATCATTCAAATAACTTGAATGTAAACTATAAAGCAATTAAAGATACGAGAAGCGATTCATTTTAGATGTAATCTATATGCAAATCAGTGTACTTACGGAGAGTAGGAAGTCTGATGAAGAATCCTGGCAGAATTTGGAATGCAAACAGCAAGCTACACAATGAAATGACAAGCATACCATACGGAAGAAAAATATAACAATATCAAACACAAATTTCATTGGAATATGAAATATATTCACATCATACATATTTATGTACATATTACATTACATATAATTCCATCATTCGTCCAACTGCTTAAGAATATTTATTATACCTAAGATAATAAGTACAATTATCAAAGTATTGATTAAGTCCCTCGTGAAAGCCCAAGGATCATTGTTCCCTTGACTGACATTCGATGGACCAGCTTGATCATTCGATGGACCGGCTTGATCATTCGATGGACCGGCTTGATCGTTCGATGGACCGACTTGATCTTTCGATGGACCGGCTTGATCGTTCGATGGACCGGCTTGATCGTCAACAACTACATTGTTAACTGTGACATCTTCATTGTTGTGGGATTCCTCCGAATCTCTCCTCGCCGCTTCTGAGCGAACCCACAACTTGTATGATTCCTCAGCTTCTTCAACTGACATAAACCCCTTGTAAGAAGAACCACTATACCCTGATACCGACGAAAAACATGCGGGCCAGTTTAGGTATACTCCTGGCTAACGACCTCGATAGACAACATACGCTCTGAATGCCATTCCTGCAACAGGAGGGGATATAAGGAAGAGGGAAGTATAGTGTGAGAGGCTGTTGGAATTCAGGCGTGCGAACAAAGTCGAAACTCACACAAAGGTCTAAAAGTTCATTAACATCTTGAAACTCAAGTACATAAACCTAAGATGTACAGACTATTTCTGAACAAAAATCGTAAACCCTAGATCTAAAATAAGCGGAGAAAAAATAAATTGAAGCTTTGAAGGTTGAAGACAAAACGAAGAGAAGAACAAAGGGAGTTAGTGTTGCATATGATTAAACCTTATCGGTTGTTTCTGCCTTAATTTCATTATACATTACAACAAGACTTTATTTAGTTAATATGTACAATAAATACAGAAAGATGAAAACTTAAGAACAGAAGGAAAGACTTACAAATAAAAGGCTAAAGGTTTTTAAGCCATAATTTTATTTGCATTACCATATTCATGATAATATCGTTGGAACTCGTCAAGGTTGACGAATTTCATCCCATATTTAGGTTCCCTCACCTCTTCTACATTTTCTTCCACCAACATACAATCATTATCTTATACACAATCCATTTCTGTAATGTTTGTTTATAAATCACAGAGAGATGATAAGCAGAAATCAAAACAGAAATGAAATACACAACATAGAATAAATATCATGAATATAGTCATGATTTTGAAGATTCTTCTTTAATCTAATCTTAATAATCGTGGGCTCGCCGAGTATTACCTCGCATGTGGTGCCTTAACACGATTAAGAATATAGATCTAAGAAGAGTTTTGATGAAAACACAGAGATAAAAAGATGCTTATATATATAAAATCTTAAACAAAAAGAAAAATTCTACAGATATGAACACTGAAATTATAAAAAAAAAAAAAAAACCCCACAATTCGTAAAAAAAAACCCACATGAACACTGAAATTATTACAATTAAAATGAACCCTAGATGAAGCTCTTCGGTTGAAGAACACTGAAATAAAAAAAAAAAAAATTGAACCCTAGATGAAGCTCTTCGGCTGAAGAACACTGAAATAAAAAAAAATTGAACCCTAGATCTGATATAAATATCATGAATATAGTCATGATTTTGAAGATTCTTATTTAATCTAATCTTAATAATCGTGGGCTCGCCGAGTATTACCTCGCATGTGGTGCCTTAACACGATTAAGAATATAGATCTAAGAATAGTTTTGATGAAAACAAATCTTAAAGAAAAATAAAAATTCTACAGATATGAACACTGAAATTATAAAAAAAAAACCCACAATTCATAAAAAAAAAAAAAAAACCCACATGAACACTGAAAAAAAAAAATGAACCCACATGAACACTGAAGCTCTTCGGTTGAAGAACACTGAAAAAAAAAAAAGAACCCTAGATGAAGCTCTTCGGCTGAAGAACACTGAAATAAAAAAAAAAAATGCACCCTAGATCTGAAGACGAAACGAAGAGAAGAAGAATGGGCTTACCTCTGCGTCCGAGCGATGAAAACCAACTTCTTGTCCGAAACCAATAACCTAAAACACCCAAGTAAAGGGAAAATCAAAAACTAAAATCCAAAAACCAAAAACCTAAAACCTAAAACCTAAAATGAGAGGGAAAATTTACCTTTTGCGAGAGGGAAGGGACGAAGGAGACCTTCTTCTCTTCTCCTTATTTCCTTCTTTTTCCTAAATTTTCGTTCTTCTCGTTCGTTTCAGTGTTGATGGAGAGAGGAGGAGCTTCGTTTGGGGGAGAGGTCGAATCTGCCGAAAATGGGGAGAGGGAGGTCGAATGTGTCGATAATGGGGAGAGGGAGAGGGAGCGAGAGACACAGGGAGCGAGAGAGGGAATGAATTAGGAATGGAGCTTCCATTCCCTCTTCTTCTCGCCCAAAATTTTGATTTCCCTCGCAAATTTTTTTTTTTTTTTTTTTTACCACGTCAGCTGCTCGCGTGCGACGCACCATCCCTCGCCCAAAACCTCGACATCTAGAATTGCTCTTTAATATGGTCAACAAACTCTTTATATCTATCTACTTCTGTAGAGCAATTCTATATGTCGAGGCTTTGGGCGAGATTTTTGGCGAGGAAGGTGCGTCGCACGCAAGCAGGTGACGTGGTGAAAAAAAAAAAAATTTTTTGGGAGGGAAACGAAAATTTTGGGCGAAGAAGAAGAGGGAATGGAAGCCTCTTCATTTCCCTCTCTCGCTCCCTGTGTCTCTCGCTCTTTCCCTCTCTCGCTCCCTCTGTCTGTCGCTCCCTCTCCTCTCCCTCTGTCTGTCGCTCCCTCTCCCTCTCCCCATTATCGACACAGTCGACCTCCCTCTCCCCATTTTCAGACTCGAAGAAAAGTTGTCCCCAACTGAAAAATTCAACCAAAGGTAAGTCTCCCCTTCATCTTCACCTTCTTTCTAGGGTTTCTCTCTCTCGTTGTTGCTTCTCTTCTTCTTCTTCACCTTCTTTCTGTGTTTGTTGTTGTTGTTGATGTTTGGGGTTTGCTAGTTAGGGTTCGGATTTAGGGGGATGGGGGGGCGTTTTTGATTTAATTTGTTACTCAGATTTGATTAATTTGTTCTGATTTAAAATGGGTTGAAAGTGTTTTGTTGTAATTTCAGTTATTTCTTGTCTGGGTTGATTTAGCTTTCGAGTGATTGACTGATTGAAGAGTGATTTGTGTGTTTGATTTGGATTGAATTCAGTGAGGTTCAGCTTGATCTGATTGAGGTTGAGTTTGATTTTTTCACTTGTATGCATGTTTATAGTAAATCTGTACCCTCAGTTGATTTGTAATGTTCTTCCCAAACATGGGTTTTGTTTTCCTTCACTGTTATTGTTGCAGAAGTTGCAGATTTGCTACAAAAGTCGTCCCTTGAATCTCATACCAAGACTATTCAAGTGACTGATGCCACCAAGAAGGTAAATTAATTAAAGGTCTAGATTGGTTTCTCGTGAATTACCACAGAATTTGCAGATTGTTGTTTTGATTTTGTTCATGGTGTATGGATTTGTGTTAGGTGATTGGTGTATTTAGTTAGAATTGTTTTGGTGATGTTTAACTTTTAACACTTGACTTTTTATGATGACAGTCATATGGCTTGCAACGAGGGTCAGTTGATGATAAAGAAGCAAATGGGACAATCCATCTGACTGAGTGGTCCACGACCCCTATGGTGCCGGACTTCACAGATCCTGCGATGTGTTATTATCCTAGTGGTTATCCATCCACTGCTTATTACTATGGTGGTAAGTTGATGTCATAAAAACTGTTATATAAATGTTGTCTTCAAATCTAGTTTGCAATTTGCAATTATCCATTGCTGATAGTTGTGTGGAAGGAATAACATCCTTCATAGTTTTGTTTGTGTTTTCATTCTCAACATTGTTGGTGTTGATGATTTTCAGGTTACGATGGGTCTATGAATGATTGGGACGATGGCTCTAGATATGTAAATCCAGATGGAGTAGACATGTGCCAAGTAAGTTAAGGCTTGTCCATAATTGTGGTTCTTATGTTTGCGATGTCTATATTTGATTATAATTCCACATGTATTCCAGTAATTATAATTCATAACTCATTATATTTGATTGATTTTAGTTGGAGACTAGGTCTACACAGATGTCTTTTTGAAAGTGATACTGATGAGTTTAGGTATATTAACTGGAAGTTTTAATCTACATGTGCAACATAAAGCTAATACTGAGGCCTTAGTTTTTAGAGCTTATATTTTGAGTGAAAATTTTCCATGTTTCAGTCCATCACATAATCTCTATTATTGAGCTTATATATTGGGAAAAGACAGTTAAAAAAAATGAGAGTGAACTTTGTAAGATTTACCGAGGCTACTGATTCTAGTCTATTATTTACCGAGGGTTATATATGGTGGTGCATGTGTGACCTTTTAGTATTTATTTAAGTATTTATATGTTGCCTTGTGGGCATCAGTAGAATTTGTGTGAATCTCATACTGACCTGCGTATATTGTATGAGTTCTCTTGATTTGTGTTTTTGGTGAGAGATTAGTATAATTTTCAAGGCTTGTTGCCCATCATCTTAGTGTGTATGGATGATACATCCATTTCTAATAATGTAGTTTTCTTTGGCAGTGTCGCTCACCCAGCTCCCGGGATTCCGGAGGGTTTGATCCAAGAGATGTATAAGTTATACTTGAGAATGACAGATATAAGGCTTGCTATGTAGATAAATTTACTTGTTTGTGTTTGTTGTGCCTTTCCTGTGCTAACATTGTGAAATAAATATTTTACACTGGATGATTAGATGTCTGATCATTGTACTGAATCTCTTATCAGGTCATCAAGCATTTTGATGGGTGTAAAGCTGATCTGGTTGTCTGTGATGGTGCTCCAGATGGTTAGAAGAAATGTGATTTGAATGTTATCTTCTCAGCCAATCTTTTTCTCCCAACCACCTTTGGGTTTACGGTATGTTAGCGTTTCACTTTTGACTCTAGATTTGGTGTTGATGCTCATAGACTTCTTGACTTAGCTGCACTACTAGAGATATGGTGCACTCTTTTTAAAAAAAATTCCAAAGCTTCTTTTATTAGCCCTTGTAAATTGTCACTGATGAGATAAGGTGGGGTTGGTTAGAGGCAACTTTCAAGAAACCAGAGTATGGGTGAAAGCATTCTGGTAAAAGTCACAAATTATAAAAGTTGAGAGACCTTTACTGCAGAAATGTTAGAGATAGACTGGCAAGTCTGATTAGTTATCCAAGTGGTAATGCACCCACGCTCTGTTATTTGGTTTAGAACTAGTAACCTCAATAACTTATACCAACCTTTTAAGTTCAATTCTTTTAAGTGGTTGCATCCTTGTCAAATACTAGGCCCGCACAAGAGGGTTCTGCAGTGGATTGAGGATACTAGAGTTGCAACAAGCCCCTTTTTTGAGGAAATACATGCACACCTCTTCAAGGCAAAAGCACGATTCAGCAAGCGCATCACTGGAACGGGTTCAAGCATAAAGGCCATGTCGCCATCATCAAAGCTATGAGAGCACGAAATGAATCTGTATTGCATTTTAACTATCAGTAAGATCAGATGATTTTGCTATGTTGTGTTCGTTATTCAAGCACAGTTGTCTGTAATACGAAATGAATCTGTATTGCTATTTTGCTATGTGCCTTGTTGATTACAGGAACAGTTGTCTGTAAAATAGATTTGTCTGATTGAATGAATAGCTTTTAGTCTGTTTCAACATGCATAATTGTAGGACAGTCAGATCTCTTTTAGCCAGGTTGTATGATTATTTTGTCTTTGCTTTGGAACATGTCTAATCGTAACCCTTGTTCCTTTCCACTGTCTCTGAATCTGATAATTGGTTCCAATGAGCTTGTATAACCAAATGAATAAACAAAATTATAATCCTCTTCTTTATCTTTAAAGTTCAGAGATCAATGAGCTTAGTTAAAAATGGCCATTACATGATTCACTATGAAGTTGAAATAATTTCCATATCATTGTGACTTTCGATTCCTTGAATAGAAAAATTAACGAGCCACAAAATACATTTTAAAAATCAATAAACAATGCAAAAGATCCCGGCCAAAACAATGCACCTCTGGTTCACCATACTTTCTACCTTCATAGATCAATCACTGCAGTGCACCCAACTGCTGAGTTGAGGCCTATATCATCAAGAGTTCCAATAGTATGGCCTAAATCAGATTCGCCTTCTTCAGAAATCTGACTGTCCTACAATAGTATGGCCAAATCGACTCTACATAAAGATCAATCAACAAAATACAACATTAAAAATTCAGACGTTGTCTATATGATGAAGGCTTTGCTGCTTTTTCTACTTGACAACAACATTTTAACGCTTGTAGCAATAAAAGAATTTTCCTAAACGCAATTCTTGCCAAAATTATGGTATTCACGGCGACAACAAAATTGTCATCACCTTAAGTTACATGTTCAGTTTGTAATGAGAGTGCTAAATCTTTCTAATAAGTGGACGGAATTCTGACACTATACATCTCAACTAACACCTAGAAATTCTAAACCTGTTGCTGAAGGTGTCAAACCATGCTGAGACAAATACTGAGCATTATAAAACTTGCTCAAGTGCCTCAGTCCATTATCACACAAAGTTGTCACAACTGTGTGTCCAGGGCCAATTGACTGTGCTACACGAACAACTCCATCAAGGTCCGCCATCATGAAGTTCTTGGTTAGTCTGTTGATTCCGATTCCTTCGGTTATGGTGTCAAATGGGTTTTTCAGTCTCTTTCCTTCAGCCTCCTCTCTGGTGTACATCACCCCTCTTGTCACTTTATTGAACATGCCAGACCCAGGAGGATCAACCAGAAAACACTTGATGTTAGCATTCTTTTCCTGCAGAAAATGAACAACAATTTTAATACGGCATCACAAGATTATAGGCTCTGAACGTGGAAAACTTGGCTGGCTCAGATAGATCTCTTTTCAATTTATTATGCCCAGCCAACATGCAAGAAAAATATCTGTTTGCATGAAGAACTTATTACCAAAACCAATTATAGTGAGAAAAAAAAAAGAAAAAACATGAGACGGACCAAAATGAAGTGTTAAAGGACTTGAACATTATGTGTTATGAGACACACTCTAATCCAATGCAAGGACATTCCAATGGGAACTAACGCTAACATTTTTACTTGTCCTTTGAAGGTTCCAATTCTTTATACATGTTATGAGAATATCATGTCAATACGTATTGTACTATTGATCTACACGAAAAGAATATATCCGTAAAAATGAAGTTTCTTATTGAAAGTTTCTATCCTAATATAAGAAACATGCCAAAAAAGGTCCAACATGTTTATCAGCAACTGGTATTTTAAAAAATAGATAAACAAAATTCACTAGTCAAATATTTTTAAGGCACCATTGAAAAGTTAAGGCAAGTGGCTTTACGACTTGAGCGACTTTGAAGATTGGCCTGCATCATTCTAAGATTCAAATTCACCTAATAAACATGTAAGTTGCTTTTGCACGTACTCATTAGACTAGAATCAGTAGCCTCGGTAAATCTTACAAAGTTCCTAACACATGCACCACCATCGCAAACATAAGAACCACAATTATGGACAAGCCTTAACTTACTTGGCACATGTCTACTCCATCTGGATTTACATATCTAGAGCCATCGTCCCAATCATTCATAGACCCATCGTAACCTGAAAATCATCAACACCAACAATGTTGAGAATGAAAACACAAACAAAACTATGAAGGATGTTATTCCTTCCACACAACTATCAGCAATGGATAATTGCAAATTGCAAACTAGATTTGAAGACAACATTTATATAACAGTTTTTATGACATCAACTTACCACCATAGTAATAAGCAGTGGATGGATAACCACTAGGATAATAACACATCGCAGGATCTGTGAAGTCCGGCACCATAGGGGTCGTGGACCACTCAGTCAGATGGATTGTCCCATTTGCTTCTTTATCATCAACTGACCCTCGTTGCAAGCCATATGACTGTCATCATAAAAAGTCAAGTGTTAAAAGTTAAACATCACCAAAACAATTCTAACTAAATACACCAATCACCTAACACAAATCCATACACCATGAACAAAATCAAAACAACAATCTGCAAATTCTGTGGTAATTCACGAGAAACCAATCTAGACCTTTAATTAATTTACCTTCTTGGTGGCATCAGTCACTTGAATAGTCTTGGTATGAGATTCAAGGGACGACTTTTGTAGCAAATCTGCAACTTCTGCAACAATAACAGTGAAGGAAAACAAAACCCATGTTTGGGAAGAACATTACAAATCAACTGAGGGTACAAATTTACTATAAACATGCATACAAGTGAAAAAATCAAACTCAACCTCAATCAGATCAAGCTGAACCTCACTGAATTCAATCCAAATCAAACACACAAATCACTCTTCAATCAGTCAATCACTCGAAAGCTAAATCAACCCAGACAAGAAATAACTGAAATTACAACAAAACACTTTCAACCCATTTTAAATCAGAACAAATTAATCAAATCTGAGTAACAAATTAAATCAAAAACGCCCCCCCATCCCCCTAAATCCGAACCCTAACTAGCAAACCCCAAACATCAACAACAACAACAAACACAGAAAGAAGGTGAAGAAGAAGAAGAGAAGCAACAACGAGAGAGAGAAACCCTAGAAAGAAGGTGAAGATGAAGGGGAGACTTACCTTTGGTTGAATTTTTCAGTTGGGGACAGCTTTTCTTCGAGTCTGAAAATGGGGAGAGGGAGGTCGACTGTGTCGATAATGGGGAGAGGGAGAGGGAGAGGAGAGGGAGCGACAGCAGGGGCGGAGCCAGGATTGCTAATAAAGGGGGGCAAAAAAAGTTTGAAAATACCAATTTACCCCTGAATGTGATTTTTCGAACCGAACAAAGATTTTTTCTTTCTTTTTTAACTCCTAGCAAACCCATCCTCACCAACCCTCTCACTCTCTCCTCTTATCCTTCTCCTTCTCTTATATTTTCTCTCCCTCACAAACCCTATCTCACTCTGTAATCTCTCAACTCCGCCTCTCATCTCACTTCCAATTCACTCAACTTCGTAGCAGCTGACTATATCGAACCCTGAAACGCGAACATATCGGTTGCAGAGATTTGTATAGAAATGGGGGACCTATACTTTAAAAATAACCCATAATATAATTTTTAGTAGAGTTCGGAGCCAAGATTGTATATAAAAGGGGGCAATATGCAGCCTCTTTCTCTATGCTATACTCTAACCATGTAGGAAATTCATCAAACCATGAAGGATTGAAACGCCGTAAGACTTTTCCTTGCAAAGTTTGCTTAAAGTTATGTGTCCGAGGTTGGCAAGGACCTTTTTGCAAGTATGTTCTTCGAATTTCATCCCTTATGTTGGGATGATACTCCTTGATTGACTTACGTAATCCAGGGTCTGCTGGAAGAGTTTTTGGATCAAACTTAGTCTCAATACAACTCCTTTTTGAACTAGGAAGCTCATTATCAGACCTATCAGTGACAGCTTGAGCAGTAGAACTAGAACTCACATCATTTATTCTTTTAAAGTATCTATCCATGACTCGTCGCACAAGTGCTCAAATATTTAACTACACAAATACAACAACACAATCCCAATATTCATATTAATAAATGCTATCCTAGATTATCAAATTTGTAATATAAATCAATAATTAATACATGAAAGAGAAGAAACCTAACCAAATATTAAGAACTTGAGATACTAGCCTTTTCAGCAGATGAAATTAAATACTCACTTAAGCTTTAAGGATCAAATACCCACTTTGTCAAAGCCTAAACAAATAAACAAATAAACAAATTAAATTAAATTAAAAATCAAATATGAAATATTCCTGTATAAAGATAAGATAATAAATTAGATGCTTAAACAAATATGATTTTAAAAAATAACCATTCTTTCGTAATTTCATTCATCTATATCTCATTTATCTGTTTTTATCAAACCCTTATCTCATTTCTCTGTTTTTATCAAACCCACCTCAAGCCTCATTTCTCTTTTTTATCAAACCCAACCCACAGCCACACTCAATCGGTCAATCCTCACTTCACACTTCTTCCTCTCGCTCAAACGCAGTCTTCTTCACCTCACTCAAACAGAAAATTCAAGCTTCACTCTTCATCATCTCACTCGAAAGCTCAAGCTTCACTCAAGCTTCACTCTTCATCATCTCACTCTCACTCGAAAGCTCAAGCTTCACTCAAGCTTCACTCTTCATCATCTCACTCGAAAGCTCAAGCTGACTGTTCTTCATCTCACTCAAACTCAGTCTTCTTCATCTCAGTCAAGCTCACTCTGAATCTCACTCAAACTCAGTCAATCTCACTATTCTTCATCAGAGAGATCAAGAGTTCAAGAGATCGAGGAGATCAAGAAATCGAAAGAGTTTGTCTGATGAAGAGACTCAGTGAGATGGAAGTGTTTTGCTTTCTTCTTCATAAGACTCAGTGAGATCGAGAGATCAGACTCAGTGGGATCGAAGAGGTTGCTTTCTTCTTCATCAGACTCAGAGAGATCAGACTCAAAGTCAGAGAGATCAAGAGATCAAGAGATCAAACTCGGAGAGATCAAGGACTTTGCTTTCTTCTTCATCAGACTCAGCGAGATCCCTCTTTGATCTCTCTGAGATCCCTCTTTGATGTCTCTGAGATCGATCTCGCTCTGATCTCTCGCTCAGATCGCTCTGATCTCTCGCTCAGATCGCTCTGATCTCTCGCTCAGATCTCTCTGATCTATCTGAACTCGCTCAGATCTCTCTGATCTGGCTCACATCTATCTGAGATCCTGCTATGATCTCTCTGATCTCCTTGTTTCAATTTTGGATCGCCAAAGAGGGAGACAGATACCAAGGTAGGAAAAGATGTTAAAGCTTAAGATTATTTTGTTGTTGTCCTGTTGATTTTATTTAGAATCCATAATCAAACAAACTCACCTTGTTTTGCAGGGATGGAGAAGAAGTTATTGTTGAGGACCGAAGGCGTGGAGGCGGAGATTAGAGGCGGCGAATCAATTTTTTTCATTCAATTGTTATACGAGATTTTTTTATTGTAATTCTTAGTTTTATAAGAGGGGCAAGATGGAATTTTTAAGGGGGGCAAAGGATGAAATTGTATATGCTCTGATAGAGTTTTTTCAAAACCTAAGGGGGTCAATTGACCCCCTTACCCAAGCTGTAGATCCGCCCCTGAGCGACAGACAGAGGGAGAGGAGAGGGAGCGAGAGACAGAGGGAGCGAGAGAGGGAAATGAAGAGGCTTCCATTCCCTCTTCTTCTTCGCCCAAAATTTTCGTTTCCCTCCCAAAATTTTTTTTTTTTTTTTTTTCACCACGTCAGCTGCACCACGTCACCTGCTCGCGTGCGACGCACCTTCCTCGCCAAAAACCTCGCCCAAAGCCTCGACATATAGAATTGCTCACTTCTGTAATACCAATTGGGTTTGTGAATAGTCTCCGTTTGCTTATATCCGTCCATATTATGGATTTCCTAAAACACCCTCACCCATATTTCATAACCCCAAGCCATCCTCGAATTAAAAGGTTTCTCTTCATCACAAACCCTCCCTCCACATCTTCGAGAATTCTCACCGCCACAGATTTTACCACTTCTCCCAAACCCTCTCAGTCTCTCTGATGGAGAAGCCAAAACTCTCTTCCTTATCTCTTAATGTGCCAAACCCCATTCATTGCAAGCCCATTTCTCCCAAAATCGATTAAGACGAGCTTCATAGCTACCAAGCCAAGCCATAGGTGGTGAAGGGAAAGTAGATATGTTCCCATCTCGATCTTTTCAAATAGATGTGATTGTAGATATGTTCCTCTCCGAGCTTCGTCTTTTTCATCTTTTTTTTAGTTGAGGAACAACACAAGGTAGGGTATTGGATGTTCTCTCCTCACCGTTCATGATCAATTGGAATTTTTTAGGGTTTCGAATTTGGGGATTTTACTATAAATGTGGAATTTGGATCTTTTTCTTTTGCCAATCCGTACTCCCTTCTCTCCCCAGGGTTTTACTTGATTAAAGAACTGAGCTTTGATGTGAGAATTCCAATTTTTAGCTGATTTAGATTGTCTTGGCTAAGTTTTGCTCTTAGAGTTTTTGTCAAAATCTGGAATTTATTCAGTTGTCTGAATGGTTTCTTCATTCTTTTCCTTTGTATGTGCGAGTGTGAGTTTTGTGAGATTTCGAGAAGTAAAATGTACTTTTTTTGGGGTTGAAATCTTCTTTTTACTAAAGAGTTCCATCTGAACTTATATTTGTGGTTATTTTTTGATTACGACAAAATCATAGATTCTGATTGATGATACATTAAAGTAGATCGATCATTATGGCTGTACACGTGGCAGAGAACATCCATCACGAGGATATAGTGTTTTATTTATTGGGTCAGCTCATAAAACCCAAGAAGATTAAAGCCAATCACGGAGGCCCAGACAAGGCCCACTAATAAGAAAATATAAACGAAGTCCGAACCTAGACCTGAATCCAGGCCCGACACGAGTTCTCTCATAAAGAAGAGGAACGTTGCACCAAAAAGAGTCATGGATGGAGTTACACCTCCACGGACGCATCTCCATTAAGAATGAGACCGTTATGAGAAACATCTCCTTCCGTTGCGTCTCACATGCTTAAGTCACACACAGAATTAACCACGACCATTATTAAAGGTAAAGGGAACATTCGACACAGGTATGCAACTTTAACTGAGTTTAGTCTAGATTTACTTCCTTCTTCAAACATAGTTGTTGACTTAAGCATCGGAGTGCCTTCGGCCACCAAAAAGGTGGTCCTTGGTAGTCTAACATTTGTTTTACAGGTCAACCTCATAGGACATTTTTGGACGCATTAATTTGGCGCCATCAGTGGGGAACGACAAGTTTCCTTTCCAAAAAGAAAAATTCAGTAACAAAGCTCACAGAGACTTGGTTAACAATCAAACAACTATCAAGATCAATGGAACACTCCACAAATCCTCAATCTAGCGGCGAACAAAATGACATGTCGCCTAACATCGATCTAGCGACAACCATCGAATTAATCGTGCTTGTTAGAAGAGAGCTTCAACAAGTAACAATTCAGATGTTTTTGACATCTCGGGGAATCCCCTAGAATCCCCGAGTAGAGATGCTTATGGATAAGATGAACCACGTAATCGAGATGGTGGATAGACTCATTCGAAACCTAGAGAGCAACAAACCTCGAGAAGAAATTGCCTAGCTTACAAATTTAATCAAGGGAAGTTCTAAAAACTACAACCAAAGAAGCCTAAATGCGAAAAATCGTTTGTGACATTGATAGCGAGTCAGAGCGAGATCCTTAAAGCTATGACAGGAAGGGAAGATGTCAAATGGCCACAAAAAATGAGACGAGATCCGGAGAAACGGGGCAAGAACAAATGCCGCCTCTTCCACAATGATTACGACGATGATACTAAAGATTTTCATAGTCTGAAGGACGAGATTGAACGCCATATCAGAGAGGGATGACTCGGAAAATTTGTCGAACTCGAGGACGAAACAATCATCTCAAGGAAGCGAGCAAAAGAGACAATATATGTTTTGCACGGTGCAGCCAGATAAAAGGAGCAATCCAATCGATCCAAAAAGTGTATAGTCAGAGACCTGCGGGCAAAGATCAGATACCAAGAACCGTCAGCACAATGCGCAAAAATGATGTAGAGGACTCTAACTTTCTCGAACGAAGATGCAGATGAGGTTAATTTCCTGCACAATGATGCTTTAGTGATCTCGGTCATGAGAGCTAAATGGAAAATCAAAAGGGTGTTGGTCGACACCGACAGCTCGGCCAACCTCCTAAACCTGACAACTTCCCGAAGGATGCAATTCACCAATGAGATGGTTTTACCTAGCGATCAATCTATGGTGGGTTTTAGCGGGGAACAATGTCATCCGCTAGGAATGATTCAACTACGGGTCGAAGCAAGAGAGATAGGAAAACATCGAGTATTATTGACAGACTTCCTTGTCGTCGATGCTCCTGCTGCGTACAACATGCTACTCGGGAGACCATGGATACACAAAATGGGTGCAGTCTCTTCCACTATGCACCAATGCTTAAAGTACCATACCGACAATGCTGTCGGAAGAATCAAAGGAGACCAACTAGAAGCCTGTGAGTGTCATTTCGCAACGATAAATACTCCCCATAAATAGCAATTACTGCAACGACCGGATGAGCCTTCACAACAACTTGATGAAAAGAGTTCATACTCTACAGTCTGTGAGATCGATCAAACACTGGACAACCGAAAGAAGAAACGATCGAAGTCTACCTAGACAACAAAGGGGAGAAATCAGTCCGAATTGACACAAAGATTTATCCCGAACTTTCCAAGGAATTGATCCAGTTCCTGAAAGATAACCAAGATGTTTTTGCATGGACAATGAAGGACATGGTAGGGATAGACCCATCCATCATCTCTCACAAACTACAAGTGAACCCAGACAAGAAGCCGGTTCGCCAAAAAAGAAGACTGGTGGCCCCGAAGCGCAATCAGGCAATAAGCGAGGAAGTACACCGATTACTCAATGCAGGAATGATAAGAAAAGCTCACTACCCGGACTGGTTGGCAAACACAGTGCTAGTAAAAAAGAAGAACGACAAATGGAGGGTGTGCGTGGACTACACCGATCTAAATAAAATTTGCCCTAACACTTATGCGAATAGATCAGATAGTGGATGCAACTTTCGGGCACAAAATGTTGAGCTTTATGGATGCATACACCGGATATAATAAGATATAGATGTACTCTCCGACCAAGAAAAAAATCTTTCATAACTAAAAGTGGTACATACTATTATCGAGTTATGCCATTTAGATTGAAGAACGCAAGGAGCGATGTACCAACGACTTGTGAACATAATGTTCAAAGATCAAATCGGCAAAACAATGGAAGTTTACATCGATGATATGCTTGTCAAAAGCTCACGCCGAGCAAACCACGTCACACATCTTGAACAATTTTTTTTTCCAGCTGCGAAAGTATAAGATGAAACTGAATTAGGAAAAGTGCACTTTTGGCGTAGTGTCAGGGAAGTTCCTCGGGTCATGGTCAACCAAAGAGGAATTGAGGCCGATCCAAAGCAGATACAAACGCTTTTCAACATGCACTCACCAACAAATGTAAAAGGTGTCCGAAGTCTTAATGGGAGAATAACAGCTCTGAATAGGTTCATCTCCAGATCATCGGACAAATGTCTGCATTTATTCAAAATTTTGAAGGGGAATAAGACATTCGAGTGGAATGCTGAATGCGAGGAAGCCTTTCAAAGCCTTAAAACGTACATGGGAAGCCCAAAGCTACTAATGAAATCGAACACGGGAGAAACACTGTATCTATATCTATTTGTGTTTGATCACGCGGTGAGTTCAGTGTTGATACGGGAAGAAAATGCGTGCAAAAACCAGTGTACTACATCAACAAAACACTCGTGGATGCAAAAATCAACTATCCGACCCTATAGAAATTGTTGCTCGCTCTATTCGTATCGTCTAGAAAGTTGTGTCCATACTTCCAAGCACACCCAATCGTGGTTATGACTGAGCAACTGCTTCGGTTGGTACTACACAAACCAGATCTATCAAGAAGAATGGTGATGTGGGCAATAAAAGACAATTTGACATAAGCTATGCCCTCAGAACCGCTATCAAGGCTCAGGCACTAGCATATTTTATCACCGAGTTCACAAGAAGCAACAACCAACAAATGGAAAACAAGAGCGGAGAAGAAAAATCCAAACCAATCACCGACGGAAGGATCCTCCACTATGATGGAGTGTCCAACCTGGCATGAAGCGGAGCTAGACTAGTCTTGTACAACTCAGAAGGTATCGCATTAGAGAAGGCGATATGATTTAGCTTTAAAGCCTCCAGCAACGAAGTCGAGTACGAAGCTGTGATAGCAGGGCTATAGTTAGCAAAACACTTGGGAATAAAAGACATTAGTGTCTTTACTGACTCCAAACTGGTGGTCAATCAACTAAACAATGACTTTCAACTCAAAGACACCCTAATGAAAGCCTACCACCAGAAAACCACAGAGTTAGTAGAAGGCTTCTAGTGCGCAAGGGCAGAGAACAAAAAAGCCGACAAACTAGCAAAGAAGGCATCAACAACCAAAGACAATGACAACCCACTCGTCATGACACAAGGAAGCTCCATACTTGAAAACCAAGTGGAAAAAGCATGCGCCGTGAATAAAAAAAACAACTGGACAATTCCAATCTTGGTGTATATATCAAACGAAAAACTCCCAATAGATAAGATGGAAGCTAGAAAACTACAAAATCGGGCAGCAAGATACACAATGATCAATGAAAAACTATATAGAAGGTCTGCCACGGGCCCGTTACTAAAGGTGCCTTGCACCAGGATATGCTGAATACGTTCTGCAAGAAATCCACCACAGCACATGCGTAAATCATCCAGGGGGAAGAACATTGGCACATAAAGCTCTCACTCTGGGTTATTACTGACCAACAAGCAAGGAGATGCTCAAAAGCTTGTTTGCAAGTGCGACAAAAGCCAAATATTTGCCTCGTACACTCACATGCCGAGAAAGAACTTGATCTTGATGAGCAACCCCTAGCCATTCACACAATGGGGAATGGACATCGTAGGACCACTGCTAGCGTCTGATAAGAAGAAGTTTCTTCTCGTAGCAGTAGACTACTTCACCAAGTGGTTATAAGTAGAACTCCTTACAAAGATAGGAGAAGCCCAAGTTGAGAAGTTTCTTTTGAGAAACATCATATGTAGATTCGGGATCCCAAACGTAACTGTCAAAGACAATGGGAAGCAATTCGAAGGTAAGAAGATTAAGGAGTTATGCGAAAATCTGAATATCCAACAACATTTCTCTACGCCCGCTCATCCACGGGCAAATGGACAAGCCAAGGTCACCAATAGGACAATCTTGGAAGCAATCAAACGAAGACTTGAGGCATCTAATGGACAACATCAAAGAACTTTGGGCGTACAAAACAACAAAACGAACTCCGATAGGAGAAACACCTTTTGCCCTCGCGTACGGGTCAGGAGCAATGATACCCGTGGATATGGGAATGCCAACATTCCGAACCAAAGAATTTCGTGCTGAGGACAACATTAAAGCATTGAGAGTCGGACTGGACCTCCTCGAAGAGAAGTGAAAAGCATCCTCTATCAAAACAATAGCCTTCCAACAACGTATGGCAGGATATTACAACAAGAAAGTGCGAATCCGCACTTTTAACGTCGAAGACTGGGTACTACGAAAAGTCCAACTCAACACAAAGGAACCTGGTGTAGGCAAGCTAAACCCAAACTGGAAAGGACCGTACCGAGTAATAAAAATCAACAGACCAGGAACATACTGGGTGGAGAACAAAGAGGGTGAAATGCTACCTCGACCATGGAATGTAGAGCACTTGAAAAGATATTATCAATGAAATCTTTCGCTCCCAAATTCGAAACAACAAGAATTCAATCAGGACAAGGAAATCAGATTAAAAATCGAACTTGAGAAAATAATCGGCACGGCTAGTGTATCGAGTAAAAACAAATAAATGTACTGGACGAATGAGTCGGTCATGAAAACAAAAACTTCTGGCATGATCAACCATGAAGTAATAAGAAACCAGGACATAGGAGCTGGATTTTTTCTTGTAGACTGTAATGTATGATATCGTAATCCGAATATGGAATCAGATTCCGTAAACTAGAGCTTCTACACGACTATAATGTCGAACATCGAAGCCATTCGTGAAAATTCTGACGGACGAGTCGGAAACCTCCTAGGAATGTTGTAAATAAAAGCTGATAAGCTAGACATACTGGACACAACAAATGCGACATAAAAAATTTCCATTGATCTTCTAAAAAAAGAGATTACAAAAATCAATTAAGAAAGATAATCAACATCAACAACATCTCCAGGCAATATGAGCTCAGAAGGTTTTTCGACATCCGGATCTCCTAGTGAATCAGAAACGACTTCCTCGATGTCATCGAATTCCTGCTCAGCAAAACAATGATATTTGGACATGTCTAAACCTTGTGTCTCCAGGAAATCTAAGAAATCATGGCGACCATCGACCACTCTTTTCCAATTCGCGGCCTCTACCATCTTCAAGCTTTCAGTAACAGATGATAGCTTAGCTTGGGTTGACGCTAATTCTCTGTCAACATCCGCAAGTTTAGCAGAAATCGCAAACTTGGTCTCGACAAACTCGGAATTCAGCTGAGCGATTCGAATAGCAGAAGCCTTAAGATTGGCAGAACATTCCTTAGCAGATCGAATGACCTCGTCATGTTCAACCTTTCGGTCGGACAACTCTTTCTCAGCAACATCCAGACGGGACCGCAACTTGCCCAATTCTACTTCAGATGTCTCGAGGTTAGAAAAAACATTTCACGAATGACCTCGAGTTCCCTCAGCGATGTCTATGCAGAATCTGCAACCCTTTCATGCTCTATGCATTACACTTTCGACAAATCAAATTGGCGGAGAACATGAGAAAGGACCAGGATATGTTCTGCTAGTTTTCGCTCAATATGTTCCACCTGGTGACAAGCAGCCTTAGAATCCGACCCCATCACGACCGCATAAGTAAGGTGTCATCCCCTCCTTAAGGTGTTGGAGACCATCGTCAATATGGTGACGTAGCGGGCATACGGACATAAGAGCCTTATTAGCCAACCGCCCATAACCGTCAATGAAGTTGCGAGCGTTGTCCTACACATCAACCTCGCAAGGCCAGAAGATCTCCTCAGGCACAGTCCCAAAACCTCGGGCAGCGACTGAAGTAACTCCGCCTACACGCTCATCAACAGAACCCTCTTGGTGGCCAACATCCACATCACCAACGTGCGCAACAGTCACTTCCAAAGCGCGACCCACTTCACTTGACAAATATAAACCACTATGGATAATGGCATTCATAGTGAGAAAATCTTCCACTGAGACTCAGGGAAGATCGCAAAATTGACTGCAAAACTCCTGCTCTTCCAAAGACAACGACAGCTCAACTTTCTTAGCCTCCCAGAATGGCTACAAAATCTGATTTCTGCGAAACCTGAAGTAATTGGAAGAAAGGGATGCTTAGAATCAAGATTGTGACCAGCCATCATACTCCTCACGCAGGTCCTTGAAACAAGAAGGAGAGCAAAGACAACATGTGCGATTTGGGTTTATGCTAAATCCCACCAAAGAATGCAAAACCCTAATGTTCATAGGGATGCGAGATGCGAGATGCGACAACCCTTGCTAAGGTCGAAATCATCACTTTCCAACCATTAGGGACCAGTTGGGCCGGAGCGATACCAACAAAATCCAAGTACTCTCAAACGATTGTAGGAACCATAAGCCTGAAACCAAGGTGGAACATACTAGGATACAAAGCGATGTACCCATGTTTTGGACGACAAGGATTGTCGCTCTCTTCCGGGCGAACGATTTCCAGTTCAGTCGACAATGAGTAATCATGATGAATATTGTCCATAGTTGCATGCATTGCTCGCTTAAGCAAAAAGAAAGCCTCATAGGCATCAAGAACATCACCACTCAAAACCCTGAAGTCAGACATGACTACGGAACAAAAGGCGTGAATTAAAGAATTAACAACTAGAAAATGAAGAAGTGCAAAAGGAAGTAATACACACTCAAACTTCTTCTTTTATAAAGACGAGCAGCGAAAGGTCCGCTCTTGGGAAAACATGCAAGATATGACAGTCGAACAAAATCCCAGAAATAGCGCCAAAACGAGTAGGCGGATGGAACATCGGAGAGACAACATCTGCAATAGATAGCAAGAACACTAAATGTGCCGTAATGTTGAAATCGAAAACAAAACTGTCACACAGTTAGTGGATACATAAACATACCCACTAACTAATGGGGGAGTAGCTGATGATACATCAAAATAGACTGATCATCATGGCTGTACACGTGGCAGAAAACATCCATCACAGGGATATAGCGTCCAATCTATTGGGCTAGCTCATAAAACCCAAGAAGAATAAAGCCAATCACAAAGGCCCATACAAGGCCCAATGAAAAGATATAAATGAAGCCCGAACCCAGGCTCGAACAAATCAAAGCCCTAATCCAGGATCGACATGAGTTCTCTCATAAAGAAAATGAATGTTGCACCAAAAAGAGTCGTGGGGGGAGTTACCCCTCCATGGACGCATCTCCATTAAGGAAGAGACTATTACGAGAAACATCTCCTTCCGTTACCCCTCACATGCTTAAGTCATGCAGAGAATTAACCGCGACCATTACAAAAGGTAAAGGGAACATTCTACACATGTATGCAACTTTAACTGAGTTTTGTTCAGATTTACTTCATTCTTCAAACAAAGTTGCTAATTAAAGCATCAGAGTGCCTTTGGCCACCAAAAAGGTGGTCATTGGCAGTTTAACATCTGTTTTACATGTCAAACTCACTGGAGGACGATTTTTGGATGCATAAATGATAATCATAACTTGGCGATTGATAATTGGGTGCAACATATTTGTTCTTATACCCATTCTCTTGATTTTACATGTTTATGATAATGATGACTTGGTGATTGATAATTGGGGTGCAACATATTAGTTGTTGCACCCATTTTTTGTTCCTATATTTATTTTTAACTGATGATTTTTAGTTTTAGGAATTAATTTGAATACAGGTAATTGCAATTTAACGATTAATGGCTATGTACTTACTGACATGTCTTATGTATCTTATCGCTAGGCCACTCTTACCATTGCTGAAGGAATTTTCTTTTGTTTCATCTTGGATGCAATTGGTCATTTTAAGGTAAATAGAAATGCAATATAGGTGTTTGTTTCTTCGATCTCTTTTGTATTGTGTTATGTAGGGTAATAAAGGGGATTTAGTTGCATGTTTCCTTTCCTTCCTCATTTATTACACATTGCCCCTTCCAGAAACAGAGATTTGTCAGAGGCCAATTTTACCATTACAAGATGAATTTTCTTTTGTTTCACTTTGGATGCAGTTGGTCGTTTTAAGGTAATTAGAAACGCAACCTAGGTGTTTGTTTGTTTGTTTTAATAAAGGGGGATATACTTGCATTTTTTCCTTCCCTTCATCATTTAGTATACATTGCCCCTTCCAAAA
Source organism: Berberis vulgaris (assembly GCA_963556465.1). NCBI lineage: Eukaryota > Viridiplantae > Streptophyta > Magnoliopsida > Ranunculales > Berberidaceae > Berberis > Berberis vulgaris. Next base: position 27,681,784 of record OY747131.1, on the reverse strand, counting down.
ACAAAGATTTGTTAGAGGCCAGTCTTACCATTGCGAGAGGAATTTTCTTTTGTTTCACCTCAAATGCAATTGGTCGTTTTAAGGTAAATAGAGACACAACATGGGTGTATGTTTGTTTGATCTCTCTTTGTGTCGTGTTATGTTATGTAGAGTAATAAAGGGGAACTGCTTGCAGGTTTCCTTCCTTTCCTCATTTATTACACATTGCCTCGCTATAGAACTCTATCCTCGACATACAACTATGTCTAACTCATAAATTAGAAGCCATGAGGTAAGCCTAAACAACAACAAGGCCTTTTAAGATAAAACCCACCCGAGGCTCAGTTGAAGGGCCCAAGTCACAGGTGTTTAAGTTGGGGACAATATTGTTGCTATGTATAGTGGACCCGAGTGGGCACACATAGACAGCGAGCCAACAAGTGGAGCATTGTATAGCTCATTCAAGGGTATACAATCATTCAAGGGGAGTAGGCACATGGGAGTGAGTCAAATGAAGCATTGTAGGTGCGTAGTTTGCCAGATGATTGATCCAGATTAGGCTTTAGATCCTTGCCAAGTGGGCGTCTTACTAATTCTGACAAGGTTGAGTTAGTACTGTGGTTGCGACTAGGTGGAGCAACAACACCGATAATAGTTGAGCCCATACACCGAGTGTTATCCACAGGATCGCGGCTGCGCAAGGCACCAAAGGAGGAGATGTACTTCGAGGTTGCGGACCAGGTGGATTGTAGGACGTGTAACAATTCGCGTCAAATCTAGAGATTGTTGGGATTGTGTTGGCTTGAATAGTCTCACATCAACTAAAGTGGAGTTGTCATGAACGTTTGTAAGGAATTCTCAACTCCCTATATAGCAACGAGACTTTTTATGATAAAATCTCACACCCAAGGCCCAATTGGAGGGCCAAAGTCATGGGTGTTTAAGTTGAGGACAATACCGTTGCTATAGCGCGCCAATATGTGGTATCAGAGCCGACGGTTCAGTTGGGACTTGGCGAGGTGGAGGTACAGATGACACATTGTTCAAGGGGAGTAGGCACATAGGAGCGAGCTAAGTGGAGCATCGCAGGTGCATGGTCCGCCAGATGAATTATCCAGATCGCGCCAAAGGTGGAGATTATTAGGATCGTGTTGGCTTAAATAATCCCACATCATTTAAGGTGGAGTTTTCATGAAGGTTAATAAGGAATGATCCATTCCCTAAATAGCAATGAAGCCTTTTAAGATAAAACCCCAAACCCAATGCCCAGTTGGAGGGCCCAAATCACGGGTGTTTAAGTTGGAGACAATATTGTTGTTATGTATAGTGGACCCAGGTGCGCACATATGCACAACGCACCAACAATGTGACCGTGTATATCAGAGAGAAAGATGAAATGAACTATTAAGTCTCACTGAAGAGGAAATATCTTTGTAGCGAGAGCAAAATCGAAATTATCAAAGGCAACGATGGCTAAATATGAGTGAAAAACAACGCTCTTTGCATAGAGAACGTCGTCGTATAGGGAGAAAATCAAAATTATCAAAGGCAACTGTGGCTGAATATGAGTAAAGAACAACGTTCTTTGCACAGAAAGCGTCATCGTATACGTAAAAAACAATGTAAGGCAAATGCCATTGAAGAGCAAATAACTAATGAACAAACTAGACATCATATACGTCAAATGCAACATATGGAAAACAATAGTCCTGATGGCATGACCCAAAGCAACAAACAAAATTTTCCGCAACAAACAATATGTAAGATATATATCTACATTGCCAAAGGGGTAGTGGTCAAGTGGTTAAGGAGTTGTGGACTTGTTCCACAGGTCCTTGCTTCGAGACCCACTGGAGGCATCTTTATTTCGGGGTGATATTTCGACCAGTAGGTCGCATCTCGGGAGTAGGTTACGGATCCTATGCTGAAAAAACCGGCTTGCCTTTCAAAAAAAAAAAAAAAAAAAAAAAAAAAAAAAAAAAAAGATATATATCTACATCAAATTTTTTGTCTATATTATTTGACGTAGTTTTATTAACAATATAATAATACATTTTTACGTGCAGTCGTATTGAACAAAATAGAGTTCTCACAGTCATAGATAATCATGTCCAACATGAAATTAGTCAGATGAGTGGACATAGTTTAAACGCCAGATTGAATATAAGAGGGAGCAACCTAGAAGTTGACATTGGTAAGAAAAAATAAATACACACTGCAATCACTTTGTCTAATACATGTTCCATACATTTGGAAAAATACTAAATCGACCTTTTTTGTGTAAGGGTCGATGCACATAATTGATACTAGAAGATCTAGAGCTACTCATGTGAATAGACAATGATCACAATACTACCCGAAGGTATTCAATGTTTATCATCTTATCCAAAATTTATTTAGTTTAAACAATTCATCAATCACAATTTCCATACAAACTAATAATACCATTTAAATGATATAACATAAGACTACGATGGAACAAACTTGGTTGACCAAGTTCCAAGTACGTCAATATGGTCAATGCTTTGGGCATACCATAATTGTGCAAGAGACTACAATGATTTACCAGATATTCGTCCATTTAAATTAAGAAGTAGCACCACATGTATTCATTGTAAGGCAATATGATTTTCTCATGAATCAATGGATAAATCTTGTCACAATGGAAAAGTAAATCTGCAATTCTTATCTCCACTAGAAAAATTGATGTACTTATACACCACACAATCATGCGAATGGCTCAGTTTTAGACAGAACATTCGATCGTACAATCATGTTTTCCCTTTCACATCAAAAGGAGTACATATGGATGGAATTTAGTGAACATACTTGATGGTGTATATACTTATCGGACACGGCGTACAATTTATCACAAAATTGGTAGTCTCCTTCCACTACCTGATCATAGACCAGGATATCTACAAATATATGTATATGACACAAACCATGAAATTAATAACAAAATGGGAGAAAGTGAACATCTTAATCCACATGTAATTGCAATTTTGAAAATAGTCTTGGATATTCGTAATCCTTTTGTTCAAGTGCATAGACATGTTTATCAACGTAAAGAGATTCAAGACATCAGACTACAGATAAAGGAACTTGCCTTTAACCGTCATCAATACAATTTGCCAAGTTCTTCACAAGTATATGCTGACTTAGTTGGTGGTGAGAACTCAATAGAGAGAACTGAAAGAGACATTATTGTTGAAACAAGAAAAGGGTAATTGTTCAATTTGCCAGACACAGTTGGATTTTTTTACCTTCTCCAATATCCCATTTTCCATCCATATGGAGATTTTAGATGCGATTTAAACGTGTTCAACAATGATGCTCATAAAATCAGTTATTGGGCTTTCTACTGCTATATGCTTCAGGTAACATGTACTATATTTTATATTTGTATGACCAATCTTTAATTTTATATATTATTTCTATATTAATTTTTATAACATAACAAAAATATGTAACATATTCGAGACAATTATGATTATTTACTTCTTATTGGTGGTCGAATCCTTCTACAATATATAGTTGATAACAATGTCAAAATTTCAACTGAAAAATTAAGATATATACGAGACCACCAACGTACCATCAACTATACTAAGGTTTGCAAGATTCGGTTGAATGTGGTGAAACCAAAGCAGATAAATTTGTATATAACACTTTCGCTTATATATATTAAGTTACTTAATTTTCATTTTTTTACCTTAACATATAAATTACAAAATTTTCAATTGTTTATGTCACATTGGTCAGAAAATCATTGTGCCATCATTTTATATAGGAAGTCCACGAGATATGAATGAAAGATATTACGATGCAATGACTATAGTTCAAAAGTTTGGAAAGCCATATATTTTTATTACAACATGCAACCAAAATTGGAAAGAAATAAAAAATCAGTTGTTACATGGACAGCTTCCTCAATATCGACATGATATTACAACAAGGGTTTTTTCATGAAAAAAGTGAAAAACTGAAAAAATACCATTTTGTTGTCCATGCCATTGAATTCCAGAAAAATGGACTCTCCATGCTCATGTTTTCATAATAATTAGCGATGACGATAAGCTAAAAAGACATGTTGATTATAACAAAATAGTTCATGTCGAAATCTTTGATCAAGTTGTGGAACCCGACTTACACAATATTGTTGTTAGACATGATTCACAGAGCATATGGTGCGTTAAATTCAAGATCCGTGTATACAAAAAATGGTTCATGTAAAAAAGATATCCAAAACAATTTGCACCTGCCACTCTTCAAGGGAATGACTCATATCCAATATATAGGAGACATAATGACGATTGATCTGTTGTTCTTAGCAATAGTCTTAAAGTTGATAATCGTTGGGTTGTTCCATATAATCCTTGGTTACTGAGAAAATACGATAGTCACATCAATTTAGAAATTTGTTTTATTACCAAAAGTGTCAAATACCTATAAAAGTACGTATATAAGGGTGTTGATCGAATCTCCATGCAAAGAATGTCGCAACATGAGCATGATGAGATCAAAAATATGTTGATGCACTTTGAGTGTGTCCTTAAGAAGGAATTTGGAGGATATTCAAGTTTACATTCAATAAAACATATCAAGTTGTATGTTATCTACAAATACATCTTCCAAATATTCACCAAAATTTTTTTGACGAGAACCAAAATCTAGTTGACTTACACGTGATAAAAAGGCCCCCGACACTATGTTAAATGATTTTTTTTCAGAACAAACAATATTGATGAATATGCAAAACAACTTCATTATCGAGAGTTTTCTGAACATTGAAAATGGGAGAAATCGAGAAGACAGTGATGAAGAAGAACATGCTATATTAAAGTCATCAGCAGAATACATATGGTTTTACCTTTCGATCCGGAAAAAAAATACTATTTACATGTCCTGTTAAACCATGTTAAAGGTCCAATATCATTTCAAGCAAGCTGCCAAGCAACGGGGATTACTGGAAATAGATGGTGCCACACGTGAATGTTATTAGAAGCATCTGGGATACACATGCCTCCAGTCTTGAGAAAGTTATTTGTCACAATATTGGTATATTGTAATCCTTCTCGGGTTCATGAGTTATGGGATGAGTTTTATCAATTAACGAGGGAGGATTATGCTTCCACAAGTTCCTCAAATCAAGTAGCGATAAACTGTCTACTCATGGACATTAACTATTTATTGGTTGAGCATAACAAAAACATATCACAATATAACTTTCTGCAAGTGAGTCGGGATTTGACTAAAATTCTAATATGTCAAGGTTGATTGAAGAGGATCATCAAACACTTGTTCTTCCTGAAGAAATATCATCACTATAAAAATTGAATGACCAAAAGTATACTTTTTATAAAATAATTGATTTTGTCATGTGTAAAGAGAGTTTAATCTACTTCATTGATGGTCCTAGAGGCACGTGTAAAACATTTTTTTTATCGTGCAATCTTAGCATACTTAAGAAGTAATGGTCACATCGCGATTGCTACTATTACATTAGGAATTGTTGCCTCAATGATACCTAGTGGCTCTACAGCGCATTCGAGATTTAAAAATTCTTGTACCCCTTTTTGCATCTTCAACATGTAAGATAACCAAACAATCTGATATGGCCGAATTACTTCGTCAAATGAGTATCATTATTTGGGATGATGCCACAATGACACATCAATATTCTTTTGAGTCGTTGGATAGAGCACTTAGAGATATAATTGGTGTTGAGAAATTATTTGATGGAAAAATAATTGTTTTAGGCGGTGATTTTCGTCAGGTGCTCCCAGTTGTTTCCCATAGTTCAAAAGTAGATATAATCAATGCTTGCATAACAAACTCCTATATTTGTAAAAATGTGAATATCATTCAAATCATAGAAACATGCTAGCAAGAGAAGACTGCTAATTCTCAGATTTATTACTAAGTATAGGGGATGAAATTGAACCAAGCATAGTGGATGGCATGATCAGAATTCCAAGTGAAATTGTTATCCCATGGGAAAATGATCAACAATTGAATCGATTTATACGTGAAGTGTTCCCATCATTACGTGACAATGCAAAAAAAAAAAAACTTATTTGATTGAGAGGGCACTAATATTCCCAACAAATGAACATGTTGATAAGCTCAACAAAGAAGTTATTTATATGTTTCAAGGTGAAAAACATACATATTCCTCATTTGACTCCGGTTATAATGATACCGGAAACTTATACCCACAAGAGTTCCTGAACTCTATTTGCTCAAGTGGTTAGGCTCCACACAAATTAACACTGAAATTATGGCTCCAATTATGCTTATGAGAAACCTTGATCCCAGAAAATGGATTATGCAACGTGATAAAGTTATTGTGTTATGGATCTCAAAGAAATATAATTGATGCCGAAATCATGATTGGACATTTCTTTGGTATAAGAGTGTTTCTGCCTATAATACCAATGAAACCTTCAAAAGATCTTAACTAACCATTTACACTCACAAGAAAATAATTTCCTGTACGTTTGCGTTTTGCATTAGCAATAAACAAATCTCAGGGGCAAATGATACATTATGTTGGAGTTTACTTACCTGAACATGTTTTCAGTCATGGTCAGTTACATGTTGCTTTGTCATGAGGAATTTCTAGGCAGAAAACTAAAGTTTTAGTAAAAAAAAATGGAAATCTTAGTACCCTTCAAGGAGCACATACAAGAAATGTTGTTTTCATGAAATACTTCCTTCATACAATTCAAGAATGGGCTCCAACTAATAAAAGGTAAGTATATAATTTATTTATTTTTTTACGAAAATAGTGTCACTTCATTGTAAAGTTTAATTCACAAATTTTGGATCAGGTAATGGATTGTTGTGGCTGAAATGAAAATCTAAACTATTAGTGATCTCAAAGATGTGCATCATGTATCTCAAAGTCAAGTAGCGAATTGTTTTTCAATTTGGTCATGCCAATTTTGAAGCAAGATGTAGTGCATACTTGTGTTTTAAACTAATATTTTTTTTCAAGACTTTGGTGCCTAATGCATTTTCCTCTAAGCCATTGACAAGTTTTAATGATCTTTCAGCACCTATAGTGTTTTATATTTGTGATTTGACAAGCAAGCATTTGATTCTCGTTGCACTGCTTTTTCTCTGCAGAGCTTTCATTTCAGGGCAAGTAAAAGTCTATCATCTTCTTCCCCTTTGCAACTAATGGGTTGCTACGTGCACAGTGAAGAACAAATCAATCCGCACCCAATTTGATTCTTTTGTAAGAGAGAAGTAAGGCTCTCAATATATATTTTTGCCCGTATTCCTTTATTCTTTTGTTGTTATGTTGAAATGGGTAAAGGTTTTATTGTTTTGTAACCATGTGATATAGTTTTTTTTTTTAATGAAAATCAATAATTTTTTTTCATATTTGAGGAGTGCCGAATGCACGACCCAAGGACCAGGGTGTCATGCTGAAGTATCTTCTATTTTTGATTGAGTAGCAGATTTATTATTGATATGGAATTCTAATATTTCAGATTGTTGATCACTAGTATAAATTGGTTGTGATATTTGAGGATATTTTTGCTTTTACCTAATTTTTGTTAAATCAACGTGTGTCACAGATGGAATTTTCGAAGGTTGGAAGGTTGTTTTGTAAGATGATGTTGATGATCTTGGAGATTGGAAATCTACAATTGATACTTTAGTTTTCCTAATAGATGGAAACTATAGATCAACAATTCCATATTCAAATGTCACTATTTATGATAAGTCATTTTATTGTGAAAGTCTTGGTTAAGTTTGTATTTGCCATGTAGTTGGGAGAGTGACCTGATCCCAATGTATGGTCTTGGGGACTATGATGTTTTTTTTTCTTTTTTCTTTATTTGTTTGGAAAATGACTGTATATCATTTTTTGTCTTCTACTTTTGCCTGAGGACTTATTTGAGTTTTCATAACTTTGTATGCCATTCTACAATAATGCTAGTGGTTCTGAAGCAGGTATCATATCGTATCCTAATGTTTGAAGATTAAATGTTAATGTTTCTAAACCATTTTGACCTGAAAGGTAGATTGAAAAGTTTGGATAACAATTGAATTAAATTGAACTAGTCCTAATGACGCCTCTATTATTCTTAACAAAAAGTCTTTGAATTGATTGTGTCTACATTCCCTTAAACATATAAGTAGGGGTGGGCATCCCATCCTGTAATCCCGATCCCGTCCCGTCCCGTCCTGATTTTTTTGGGTCCTTTTGGGATTGATCATACCCATCTTGATCCCGTCCCAACCCGATCTAGAGTGGGATGGGACTGGGATGAAGATTTTCAATCCCGCCATCTTGTCCCATTTCGAATTTATTTATTTAATATGTATTATTATTAATTTAAAATCAAATACACACATACACTTTACAATGAAACTCTATTTTATCCTTTCATTTCCTTGTTGTTTGTTTTACTTTGTTTCTTTCTTACATTTATTTTCGCATGAATAATACGATATACCATTTGGATTGACAATAAACTAGAGACTGACAACTCATCAAGAATAAGTTTTATGCAAATTTTCTGAGGATAACCAACTCTTTATACCTTCTACAATGTCTTTTTGTTTGTTGACATTTTCATAGTATATGATGAGAAATTCAAGGATCCTGTCACAAGTGTTGGTTTCTTATGATCAGTTGTCCAATTTAATATCTAATTATCATTTGCAGTATACTTAAAAGAGTAAATGATTGACCAAGTAGAAGTTTCCACTGAACTTATCTCCTAATGCGCTACAACACAGAGGTATCTATACATCCTACACAATATAAATGATATTTCAACTCTTGCATAAATATGCAAGAAGGATCTATGAGGGGCTCATTCCCTTTACCATTATTCTATTGAAAAACTTAATTCCATTATAAGGTAACCCTCAACAAATTTTATATGACATTTAATATTATTGTGATCAAAGTTATATACATAAGTTTGGCATTATTGGTGTGTGAGCAATGTGAGATGAAATATTTTTATTATTCTTCATTGGAGGACTATTTAGTACGCGCTCCTCCCGTCCTGTCCCATCCCAAACCCATTTGGGACTGGATGAGGTCGGGATGAGGTCTATCCAGTCCCGATCCCGAATGAACGGGATGGGATAGGGATGAGGTCCATCCCGTCCCGTGCCCACTCCTACATATAAGGGCTGGAATGTCTAATCATGTTCTTGTTAAATATTTGATTTCTATTTTGATTAATCCTATATGGATATAATTGTATTGTTGGTGTTTGTGCATTTCTATGGGGTAAATAATTTGATTCGCTCTTGAGAAGTTGTTAAAGGTATTGTTTGTTCCACTATTTTGATAAATTGTTGTCTTTTGGGGAAAAATTTGGGTTCCATAAATGTTTGTCTTATGAGAATAACTCGTTCCGCATCCTCTAGGCAAGGGTCATCAAATATAATTAATAGTTTAGAATGCCAAGTACCTGAAATAGAAAAATAGTTACAACAATGGTCAATTCCAAAAGTTCCAAAGAAAGATATTTATGCCGTATAGCTAAGGCGTTGGTAGGCTCTAAAAAGCATTATAGCTAGGCATTGGTAGGTTGTTAAAAGCTTTGTAGCCAGACGTTCATGTAGCCCGTTAAGCCATGAAAAGGCGTTGAGTTGGGTGGTCTAGTCTCGGTGTGGTTGAGCAAAAACATTGTCATCAAATTAAATATCTTACAATCAACATGACATACATCATCTGAACTTGTGCAAAATTATCAATCTATTGCTTGGATGCAAGTATTACATGGATAGTGCGTAGTTACTATTTTTGTACTTCCCTTATATGTGTAATTCCAGTTTAAACCGAACCTTTTTTTTTCTTGTTTGTCATTTTGGTTAGTGCATCAATGGGATTATCATTTTGCCTTGCAAATGCACTTAACTTACAAATTTGAAATGTGATTTGAGACTGGATTAGGATATTACCACACGCAACTTCTCCTATTAAGTTCTGGAACCAATTCAATCAATTAGCAAAATTTATTTATGTAATAAATTCTCCTTGAATGAAACAATCGGTCAAACGTAGTCTCCTTGATTGAAACAACCAGTCGAAATTATCCTCTTCGATTAATTCATTAACACTTAGTCAGTATCCCATACACAAGCCGTCTATGAGATTTTACGGGGCTTGTGCGAATGACCTTTTACTTGAGAAAAAGAAAAGGGACATATTCTAGTTTATATGAAAAGAACCTATTGCGTCTAAACGTATAACTTCTTTCTTCTTAGTCTTGACATTGGCAAATCATTTCTTCCTCCAGACTTAGAAGCAAAATATCGGGATCCGATTGACACACTCGGTGATAAATTTCTCCATGAGTGCGTAAAAAAAGTTCCTCACGTAGTATAGTGGAGACCATTGTTTTTAATGCCCATCAAGCACACACATCTCATTGTCCAACAGATTCCGCATTAATGCAAATGCAACAATCCCATTTGTTTGACCTAAATCTTGTTCATGTCTTTCATTTTTAGGACGATATTTGCCGGTGTCTTCTCATGGTAATGCAATTGCCTATATTTTTATTTCCTTTTCTATTTTGTATTGGTTTTTTCATTTGAATTGTCTATCTTCTCTAGATAAAAACAACTGTGTCAATTTCTATGCGATTCATTTAGAAAATTGCCCTGATGATCAATGACGCGTCCATTATGTACATTTTTTGAACAGATGAAAATGCACTTATTCAAAAGCCAAAATTCCAATCCAAAGTGAGATAAAAATAAGATCTTTGAGGGTGGTACTTTTGTACTACAACAGTGCCACGTGCCTCCAAGTGCTCTACCTTTTTTCACCTTATGAACACACGAACTCAAATTGTGGCCTACTAGGATCCACTAATAAAAGAATCAAAGAACATGAGCATCCCTAATCAGTGCTTTCAAAGAAAACAAGTTAAAACTTTGCATCAAGGAATCATCATGGAACTCAAGTAGATTGGGTTTAAGCTCGAGCTCATCCCTATCTTGTACATGAGCTATGCTTTTAGTTAGAAATGAACAAAAATTTCAACACAATACTCTTTAACTTCAATATGCGTTTCTTGCAAAATTGATCTCAAGAAGAGAAACAAAAAGCATGGGTCATGTACAACCAGGCCACATTTTGACATATATCTCAAGGAACACATGTTGAATCAAGCATAAAGTTAACACATTATTCCTGGTGTTATTCTACATGATTTCTTCAAAAGCTTAGCTCAAAGACATTAATGACAAACATAGTTCATATGCAAGTTGGTCAATGAATTACGTACATAAAAACCAAACTAATTTATTTAATATGAAAAAACTGGTGTTGGTCACATGAAACCTTATCCATTTTTTCCTTTTAATAATAACTAGCTTTCAAACGCATCTGTTGCACGCGTACTCTAGTTATCTTGCGAAGCCCCATTCAGATTATATCACTTGATATTACTTTTAATTAGGTTATATGAGCAGTAAAAGTTAATATAACCAAAGACAAACATTGGGATATAATACGGTAGATATGACCTGGTGTGAGTTTAGATCATTAAATACTTAACCATCTTATTTGTTGTTTTCATCTGCTAAATAGATAAGTTACATAGTTGTTTGTCTTTGTTCAACAATGACATTAAGATGAACATCATCCCAACAACTTTGATTTACGCATACATGGTAGCAGTACAAATTATTTACTAACATGTTATGGTATTCATTTATAGTTATTTTACATTGAAACTATTCACTCTCATTGTTTGTTAGTTTATCCAATAATAACACCCAAAGGTAAAGTGAGAAATCTATGTAGAACATTTACAAAATCTCATGTTAATAGCACTCAAGGGCAATGTGAGAAAGGTACGGTGAACATAAATAGTATACAGGTTTGGTAAAATATAACACCTTTTTTGGTATTGTGCAATCTTATGCTCATTTTATATGCATTTCGTCTTCTCATATATATCTCATGCTCCTTTGTATTATCATCTATTTGTCTATATTTAGATTGCCTTGAAGTTCATGTAGGTAAAAAAATTACATGTGAGTACTTTAATTCTAGAATCCTACATATTTTCAAACTCTGAGTGTGGCATATATTCGTAGTTGACCGTTTTAGAAACCTTAACCTTCTTTGACTTCATGTTCGGTTTAGCTAAAATTATGTTACATGTAAACCTTAGTGCATTTGGTGCACTCTGAGTATCTATATGCGTACTCGAACATAAAAATATGATATGTGGGTGCATTAACAATTGTTGGGGTGCACGTAGCTTATAGGGTATATATGTCGGTGATGGATTTTTCTCTCCATCCTTAGAGAAAAGAGGAGGGAATCAGCAGAAAAAAAGAAGGGTTGATCTTGTGTCAATTGTGCGTGCATGCATGATTAAAGGCACCATTTTGGAATGTTACGACTGGAATTGCATTGGATGGGAGTTACTTTCATAATTTAACTCAATCTATTTGTTATTTGACCTGATTTCAGAGCATCAAGCCATGAATTTGTTGTTATCATCTTGATTAATTTTTTGTGGCGTTGTTTAAAGATTCAATGTTTTCTATTGCTTTTAATTTAGTATACGTATGTTGATAATTTGGAGATCTATAGAGTTTAATGTGTGATCCAACACTTGCATGTTTTGTGTGAGCTTATCAAATCATGTCTAGAGATAATTTCAAGCATATGTATGTGTATTCTTTGGATTAAGTTATATAGGGATAGACGATAACATATCAAATGATTATATGTAGAGATTTTAGAGTAATCTCGATAATAAATTTTAGAATAACCTTGAATGGTAAGTTTGTAATTCATGTTTCAAGAATTACCCAGAGGCAATTTATACATTTATCAGATCTGCCTTAGACTTAGGAATGGAAGCCCCATGCTTTGGGTGAGTTTTGGTGCGTTGCAGTGTGCAATGACACCGGAAAGCCTACTATTTCACCTTTGCTGTTCTGCAAAATTTTTGGTTAAAACCTTACTTATGATTTAATCTGGTGTTGACCGAGATGGTTTCAGATGATGAGCTATACATTTTTGGAATCTTCTACAAGTTTATTTTCTAAATCACTTTACGGTTCTTCAATTGAAATTTTGTGCAGAGAGTTACACTCTTTAGCGTCATGATGTGTATCTGCAGATTACCAGCAGACAACCTAACTTTAACATGAAACTTGTACTGATTCAGAAATAACCATCAAACATATCTTATATGGATGAAAACCAATTTGTATCTAGTTTTTGGCAGTTCAAATAGTACTTGAATCGGAGTTCTTGAGTAGGATATATGAGCATTTAAGTAACAATGCGTCGGTCTGAATTTTTGTCTACAACAGATGTGTTGTTTTGCAGTAAGTGTTTGGACTGGTCATAATTTATATTGATAAATTCCTGGTTGAGTCTACTTTTGATAGTGTTACGGAATTGCAATCAAAGTTTTTAAGTAGGAGATGTGAACATTTAAGTCATATAGTCAATTGTCTGCAAGTTCACTAATTTTGAGGATAAACTTATTCTTTTCCACAACACATTAGGGTTCTTATATATGATTAGAAGCATATAGGAGTCTAGTTTCTAAATCCGAAAATAAACATTGGTTTGGATCTATGTGGTAAGAGTTATGATGGTATTTGTAACAAGGTGTTGATTTGACTATGTCAGAAAATGCACCAACTTTGCAAAGAAAACTGTATTGTTTGGAAGCATTTAAGATTATGTAATATATATGGTTAGAAACCTCTTTGTGCCTACTTTCTATAACCCCAAACGATATTCAATTTGGAGTTTTAGGGTGAGAGATATGTAAGTTTGAGTGACGACTTGTCAAGTTGTCCTATTAGGATAGCTTGTTCATTTCGGTATTGTTTGATTGGGTATTTAGGTTGTCTTGGATTGTGATCCAAAACTTAATTAGGAGCTGATTTGGATTAGTTTTGGAGGCTTTTGTGATTCCTTCCAATCTACTTCCACTTGATATGCGATGTTTGTTGGATGTGGTTTTTGTCTAGTTCATGGAATCAATCTCAAGCAATTTTTACGGCCGTACACTAATATGAAATAGTGAAAGTATGATAACTTAATATTTACCATGTGAATTTTAGGGGGTTCTTTGGTAAATGATGTTGGCATTAATGTCCTTCTTAATTGTACAATGACAATTATAAACTAGTTTTGATGTACATTATGATGCTAGCATTAGTGTCATTCTTAGTGACACTATGATGATTATAATTTAGAACCTATTGCGTCTAAACGTAGAACTTCCTTCTTATTAGTCTTGACATTGGCAAATCATTTCTTCCTCCAGACTTAGAAGCAAAATATCAGGATCTGATTGACACACTCGGTGATAAATTTCTCCACGAGTGCATAAAAAGAGTTCCTCACGTAGTATAGTTGAGACCATTGTTTTTAATGCCCATCAAGCACACACATCTCATTGTCCAAAAATTCCGCATTAATGTAAATGCAACAATCCCATTTGTTTGACCTAAATCTTGTCCGTGTCTTTCATGTTTAGGACGATATTTGCTGGTGGCTTCTCATGGTAATATAATTGCCTATATTTTTATTTCCTTTTCTATTTTGTATTGGTTTTTTCATTTGAATTGTCTATCTTCTCTAGATAAAAACAACCGTGTCAATTTCTTTGCGATTCGTTTAGAAAATTGCAACGATGATCAGTAACGCGTCCATTATGTACATTTTTTGAACAGATGAAAATACACTTATCCAAAAGCCAGAATTCCAATCTAAAGTGAGATAAAAATAAGATATTTGAGGGTGGTACTTTTGTACTACAACAGTGCCACGTGCCTCCAAGTGCTCTACCTCTTTTCACCTTATGAACACACGAACTCAAATTGTGGCCTACTAGGATCCACTAATAAAAGAATCAAAGAACATGAGCATCCCTCACTTAGCTTCTCCTCCTTAACATTTTCCAGCTTTCCCATTTATAATTTCTGTATATGTATTATGTTTTTTTTTTTTAATTTCTATTCCATAGTTTAATGATGAAACTTTGAAATATAGAATTTCTAATAAATATTTTTATATGTTATCACTCACATTTTTCTTTTCCTCAAAAAAATTATTACATATCACTTCTTTGTTATCTTACATGTGAAAATTGAAAGGTCACTAAAACATTAGTGGGGTAGGTTCTTATGAATTCAAGTTTATTTTTAACTATATATTGAAATATTAAATATCTTAGGAAAAAATATCATGCACTTGTAGTTGCACCGCTTGCATGTCACTCGGGCTTGCTAATACCCCCTTTAAGTTGACTAAGCCTGGCCTATGACCATAATAAGCTTGGTGCACAAATGTTAGTAACTAATCAGTGCTTTCAAATAAAACAAGTTCAAATTTTGCATCAAGGAATCATCATGGAACCTAAGTAGATTGGGTTTAAGCTTGAGCTCATCCCTATGGACAACTTGTACACATAGGTGGACCCAGGATTTTAGTCGCATGGGGGGGGGGGGGGGGGGGGGGGGAGGCCGAAATGGAAAATTCTTATTAGTTGATAATAGTAGTTATCATTGGTAAAACCATTTTTTTTCTACCCGAGCTAGTAACTAATAAAAAAATACAACTATAAAAAATACAGTGCATATACCAAATTGAATCCAGTATAGTCCAATTTAAAGCCAAATAAGGTCATTATCGATAACCTTAATAAGGAGCGAACGAGCATAATAACTAGAATATATAACAAATATTACAAAATAATTAGGATAAGTATCTAGATGTAGCTAAAAAAAATTTGAAATTTGCGAACCTAATATGATCATAACACAATATCATAGAAAAAAAATAGTTTATATGAGGCTCAAATTTAAATATTTTTTTGTTGGAGGTTTTATACCACTTGTGAAAAAAAATTATTTCTTTAATGTTAATAAATTTTTATTAAACTAAACATTTTTTTATTTTTCAATTACTAATAAAATTGCATTGAAAATAAAATAAAAATGCACTCGAAGAGTATCGAACTCGGGTCTTTTACAAAAAATAATAAACCTCCAACCATTACACCAAAAAGACATATTAAAATAGTTGTATAACCAATTGTCATATTGTATTCTACATTATATAATCGATTTTTTTAAGACTAAATAATATATACAAAATAAATATTTTAAAAGTTGAGGGGGCCCCTCACCCCTTAGTAGGTCCGCCCATGCTTGTACATGAGCTATGCTTTTAGTTGGAAATGAACAACAATTTCAACACAATACTCTTTAACTTCAATCCGCGTTTCTTGCAAAATTGATCTCAAGTAGAGAAATGAAAAGCATGGGTCATGTACAACCAGGCCACATTTTGACATATATCTCAAGGAGCACATGTTGAATCGAGCATAAAGTTAACACATTATTCCTGGTGTTATTCTACATGATTTATTCAAAAGCTTAGCTCAAAGACATTAATGACAAACATAGTTCATATGCAAGTTGGTCAATGAATTACGTACATAAAAACCAAACTAATCTATTTAATATGAAAAAATTGGTGTTGGTCACATGAAACCTTATCCATTTTTTCCTTTTAATAATAACTAGCTTTCAAACGCATGCGTTGCACGTGTACTCTAATTATCTTGCTAAGCCCCATTCAGATTGTATCACTTGATATTACTTTTAATTAGGTTATATGAGCAGTAAAAGTTAATATAACCAAAGACAAACATTGGGATACAGTACGGTAGATAATATGACCTGGTGTGAGTTTAGATCATTAAATACTTAACCATCTTATTTGTTGTCTTCATCTGCTAAATAGATAAGTTACATAGTTGTTTGTCTTTGTTCAACAACGACATTAAGATGAACATCTTCCCAACAACTTTGATTTGCGCATACATGGTAGTAGTACAAATTATTTACTAACATGTTATGGTATTCATTTATAGTTATTTTTACATTGAAACTCGCCACTCTCATAAAATGCTTCAAGCAATAAAGTTTTCATTGTTTGGTAGTTTATACAATAATAACACCAAAAGGTAATGTGAGAAAACTATGTAGAACATTTACAAAATCTGATGTTAATAGCACTCAAGGGCAATGTGAGAAAGCTACGGTGAACATAATAGTATACTGGTTCGGTCAAATGTAACACCCTTTTTTGCTATTATGCAATCTTACGCTCATTTTATATGCATTTCGTCGTCTCATACATATCTCATACTCCCTTGTATTATCATCAATTTGTCTATATTTAGATTGCCTTGAAGTTCATGTAGGTAAAAAAAATTACATGTGAATACTTTAATTCTAGAATCCTACATATTTTCAAACTCTGAGTGTTGCATATTTTCGTAGTTGACTATTTTAGAAACCTTAACCTACTTTGAATCTATGTTCGGCATGGCTCAATTATGTTCCATGTAAACCTTAGTTCATTTGGTGCACTCGAGTATCTATATGCGCACTCGAACATAAGAATATGATATGTGGGTGCATTTACAAATTGTTGGGGTGCACGTAGCCTATAGGGTATATATGTTGGTGATGGATTTTTCCCTCCATCCTTAGAGAAAAGAGGAGGGAATCTGCAGAAAAGAGGAGGGAACCCGCGTTCTTTTTTCCGTGGCATGTGTGTGTACTCTAATCGTAGTGCAAACAGTTTTTTTCAGCAGGCAGAGTTGATGTTCATCTTGTAGGGTTTTTATCTTTGTTCATTTTTATTATTGTTTGTATGTACTTTATGTTATTTCTTTCGAAAATGATTGTTCATGCATATTACTCTTCGTCATGTGAATGATTATGGTTATACATATGTACCTATGTAGTAGGGTGGGGTCGTGCTTCGAGTAAAAATAACCACCTACTTAATTTTCAGAATGTTTTAGTGTATTGAGAATCGGGCGTTCCAGTGAATCATGATTTGGTAACTCAGTTTTCCCCTTATCCACCATAAGCCCGAACTAATACTTTTATCAGCTATGAATTTGGCAAAGGGGTTGGTGACATTTCATAACTTGCAGTGGAAATCAGGAGTTGTCCATTGGAGATTACATTTGAAGATAAACAAATTATATACTAAAAATACAAAGCTACTAGAGTAACCAATCTGACATGTTTTCTTCATTAAATCTCAAAGTAATCTAAAGGTTCAATTATAAATCGATCATTAGATAAACAAATCTAGTAGAGTGACCAATCTGACATGTTTTGTCCATTAAGTCCCAAAGTAATCTAAATGTTCAATTACAACTCAATTAATCCAAGTAGTGATTGTTTTAGATTTAATTAAGTCACTTAGTTTGTTGATCGGTAGTAGTATTATGTGTTACTCGCTATTTTGTATTGTCAAATTAGTGCGGAGACATTTGTGTCAATAGAAAATCGAAATATCCACGATCAAAATACTCGGAATAATTGATGGGGCAGATTGATGCAAATTAGAGACTTCAGATATAAATATCAGGTATATTACTTATATCGAGAAGGCTTAATGAAAACTCAAGAATTTTACTGGGAATATTTTCAGTATTTCAATAAAACAAATTTATGATTATTTTGTTAGAGTGTCAAAATATAAATTTTGCAATTTTTGGAAGACTTTCATATTACTAAAGTTGTATTTTTTGTTTCAAAAAGGTAATTTAAGTTTCTAAAATTGCTCTAGTTATTTTCCAACTTTGACAATGTTTTATGTTTTATAAATACAAGTCTTGGGAAAGCAAACACATATATTTCTCCTATTCAAAAAGCTATTGTGAGACATAGTTTTCCATAGTTAGAGAAAGCCTTTGAAGAACTAGAAAAACTCTTACACCATTATTTTCTTCCTTCTTCAAATAATGTTTTAATTAAGCCTTCCAATATACAAATTCTACAACTTGTTGATATTGTTTGGTTGATTCTTAAGTGTCTGCTTTGATGGATTTTAAAGTGTAGATTTGGTGGATTCCGAATTAGTGATCTTGGAGGAGCAAAACTATGAGTCAAGTCCTCAAGGATTTTTGGTGTTGCAAGGGCTGGATAACTGAAGACGACAACGAGAAGGATTGTGGACTTCGATGTAGGTTGTGGGTAACATTTTGAACTTGTTCGTAACTTGCATCATTAGTGTATTTTGCTCTAGATCTGTGATTGTTTCATCTTAAGAGGTTTCTATGTAAATTTGTGCATTATTAATCTTTAGTTTTTGCACTTTGTGATTGATAACATAGTTAATTAATTGAATATCTATTGAGAATCAATCTTTGAAATTTCAATTAATATCAAAGCAGGTTACACTACAAAGGAATAAAACCTAAGATTAATTTTTAATGGATAAGATTGTTGAAAACATTAAGATTTTTGAGTTACAATTGGGAGAGATGTAAAAGGATAAGGACAAAAACCCAACTCTTAGGAATTTTGGTGAAATCGAAAAATCCATTGATGATGACATAATTTTTTACCAAACAATTTAAAAAGAAAAGATTTTTGGATTAAAATCCAGAGGCATGAAAAATTTATGGATTTTGAAAACCCAAAATTTGTGATGACAATGATTTTGTTAGAGATGAATCTGATTACTTTGTTTCTAATTCTTCTTTTGTTACTCATAAAGTCTTCATTGCTAGTGTTAACCCTTATGTTCTAGATGATTTGGACAAGTGATTGTGGTTCCACTGTAGCAAAGATGATAAAAAGTTAGAAATTTAAGTTGTGTAATTTTAATTGTTGGATAAAATTATGAAATTTGCTCGGGAGAATGAGAAGTTAAAGGTTGAATCAAAATCTTTGAAAATTCAAGTTAAGAAGTTGAATGTTGAAAAGATTAGTCTTTTAGATAAGGTTAGATTTTTGGAAGATGAGGAAAGTTTCTTTTCCACCTCTGATTCTCATATTAAGAATGCTCAAAAAGTTTCTAAGCCCAATATTTCTAATAGGTTTATCCATACTTGTTTTTCTTGTGGTGTGAGAGGTCATTGTAGAAATCATTATAATTTTGTGAGCTTAGAGAAAATTTTCTTATGGTAGACGATCTAGGTTTTCGTCTTATTTATCTCATTATAATTTTGATTATTTTGATAACAACTCATATTCTTATAGAAATCACAAACACACACATACTACAAAGCCACATTCCAAGCCTATTCAATTTGTGAAAACTCGTATTATGGGGTTTGAAAAGATGATCTTTTAGCTAAACCATTAGACTTTTGTAGGAAGTCTATTGGTGTTAGTTCACCACTTGATTTTTTTTGTTTCACCCCATGTTTAACTTTTTTCGATATTTTGTGGTTATAGTTTTTCAAAATTTTGTTTTATTTTTTATAGGTTTTATTTTTATTTTCATTTTGGTCATGTTGATTAACTAGTTATATTATGAGAAATATGTGTTTTTCACATATTCTTTTGGCATCTTAATTTATTTGTATCATAGTGTTCATAAATTATATAATTGCATCTATCCATATTCTTTGCACTTGCATGACATGATGTACAATTTTTCTTTTGACAAGATGATGCTATTTTGTAAAAAAAAAAAAAAAAAAAAAAATTCAATACTTGTAGAGGTTGACTGTACATATTTGTCTTTATTTTTTGGGGATATTCTCAACTTATATTTTCTCGACTCATCCTCATATGTTTAGCTAAGTTCTTTCATACTTAATGCATGTAGCCTTGTCTGGCTACATGTAGTTTTATGAGGATGCATGCGCAGGTACCATAAACACCTATAAGACAAGGAGAAGCCCCTTCTGGCTCCTTGTATAGGTTTCCCAGTGATGACGCTAGGGCATTTTGATTGGCTCGGGGTTGTGATGGATTTTCGAGTGATGATGCTGTAATGTCCATAGTTTGCTCTGGATGGCCTTTTTTTCAAAAGTTGGCAATTTTTTTAATCTCTCATAACTCATTTCATACTATAGATTTCAAACCCAATTTCACTTCCTCCTCACAATCCCCAATTATCTATTAAAATCTCAATTAGGGGGAGTTCATTCAATAAAATATTATTTACAAGAAAGGGTTATGTGTATTGTCAATGACTAATTTTATGTGAACTTGAGATATTATCTTATGGGTGGGTATCCTTAAAAGTTTCTATTATGTTGACAAAATTTCAGTTAGGCCTTAACCCCCATTGCGTGTGTGCAGTCACTTATGCTTGTATTAAAAATTTTTCATGCATTTTGCTATACATTCTGTTAAAAATGAATATTATTTTGATTGTTGCTTGCACACACACACACATGGATATAATTATATGGATTATGAATTTTATGGTGTGAAATTATTAAATTGCTAGACTATTGTGTACGAGGTATACATTTTTATGTAACATATACTTGAATTGCGTAGCACTTGATTCTTTAAAATATAAATAAATAAATAACAATGTTTTTATTATGATTGGATTTCGTCAAGTTTGACCAAATTTGACTGGTTTGACCAACAAGGTTCGAACCCAAAAAGGTATGAGAGGACAATTTATTTTTGTTGTTGTTTTGGGTGCTCTAAGTTCAAACCTTGGTTCGAATTTGAAATTCAGTTTTTGTAGCCCATAGTTCTAGTTGAAACCTCACTTGTCCAGAGGGGTGACACGTGTTCAGTTTCCAATGGGTAACTTGTTTTGAGTGGTGATTCAATGAGGTTAACCTCACACCTACTTTGTGAAGATGCACCTCTTGACTATTGGATTAAATAAATCTAGATGAAAGTGTTAAACAAAACAATGGAAATATTTATTAGTTTCCTAAACCGACACAACTCCGTAATTTTAGAAACTTCATTCTCCCACTTCTTCTTCCTCTTTTGATCACACAAATTCTTCAACAGACAATGAAAGAAAAAAAGAAAAATAATATTTGGTTGTTTATTATTCATAAGCAATGACATCCATTCCTTATCTTTCATCCTTTTATCTTTGAAATTTGGTGCAAAGTATCAACAAACTCTAAAAGATAATTCATGCGCATGCCCTCTTGGACCTCAACAATTTTAAACTACAAAAAATAAATTATTCAATTCTTTTCAATCATATCCAAAGTCAACATTTCATAACGTGAAATTCAATGATCATAGGCTTTTCTCTAGTTCATTAAAATCTTGTTTAATCAAAATAAAATCACTTATGGAGAAGTTTGAAAAAATTTCCATCATAAATATAAATCCAATGTGTTTAGTAATTAGATTTATTTGAAGAAGATCAGAAACAAGAAATATACTGCGGAGAGGGTGGGAAGAAGAAACGGGGAATAGAGTTGCTAAAGCCTAAAACTAAGGAGTTGTGTAAGTTTAGGAAACTAATATATATTTCCATTTTTTTTGTTTAACAACTTCATCTAAATCCATTTAATCTAACGGTTGAGAAGTGCGCCTTCACCGAGTGGCCGTGAGGTTAAGCCCATTGAATCATCACTCACTTATTTTTAGTAATTTTACTTGCTTGCTTTTTCAGTCTATGGTTCTTATTCCACCCAATTGAGTTGCTTGTGTTTGCCACCCATTTTGTCTACCCAATCCATTGATTGTTATATTCCCCTCATTTGAATGAAATCCCTTTGGATTGGGAAATTTAAAGAAATTACTTTCTGTGTTTCACCCTTAATTTCATGCTCTTTAATGGGTTATTCAGAGTTTTTTTTTTGTTGGTGACAAAAAGGAGAATTATCATTGACATATGTTGGTTATTAATTGAAGGCGCAAAAAATTGTGCATTAATGATTTTTTATTTGTTCAAATAAGATTGCGCTAATATTTTGATTAATAATTTCTTATTGTTACACATGTCATGAAGTGTTTGATTCTTTAAATGTGTGTAGATTATACAGGTAATCTAGATAGGGGGAGCAGTTGGTGAAGAAACAAGCTTCACTGCGTGTGTATGTTTTTTTTTTTTTTTTTTTCATTTTTTTGGAGAATAAATTACTAAAGTTTGAGCTTTTGTCTTTGTTGAGTTTTTTCACATTTGAAAACTGTAACATGAGCAATATTGCGGAAGTAATTTTTTTGTTTTTTGTTTTACAGGGTTTAGGTTTTGTCACAAACTTCACAAAAGGGGAGACTGTTACTCCATATTTCGATTGTCAGTTTAGTGATGGGGACATGTGTCAATAGAAAATCGAAATATTTATTATGAAAAGACTTGAAAGAATTGATGGATCATATTGATGCAAATTAGAGCCTTGAGATACAAATATCATGTATATTACGTATATCGAGTAGGCGTAATGGAAACTCAAGAATTTTACAAGGAATATTTTTGTATTTTAATAAAATTATTTTTATGGTTATATTGTTGAGTGTCAAAATATAAATTTCGCAAATTGAATTTTTGGAAAACTTTCATATTGCTAAAGTTGTATTTTTTGTTTCAAAATGTATTTTGATTTTCTAAAATTGCCCTAGTTATTTTTCAACTTTAATGATGCTTTATATTTTATAAATACAAGTCTTTTGAAAACACATCACAAATCTTTCTCCTATTTGAAAATTAATTAGCGTAAAGCTATTGTGTGACATAGTTTTCCATAGTTAGAGAAAGCCTTTGAAGAAAAAGAAAAACTCTTAAAACTTTTTCTGTCTTCCTTCATTCTTCAATGATGTTTTGATTTACAAATTCTATAACTTTTTATTGTTTTCTGGATTCCGAATTGTTTGCTTTGGTGGAGTGGATTCAGTGGTTTCCGAATTGGTGATCTTAGAGGAGCAAAGTTGTGAGTCAAAGCCTTGAGGATTCTTGGCGGTGCAAGGGCTGGATAACTGAAACGACAATGAGAAGAATCATGGACTTCAATCTAGGTTTTGGGTAACGTTTTGAACTTATTCATAACTTTTCTCTTTCTTTTTATTTTTTTTATTTTTTTAATCTTTTCTTTTAAGAGGTTTCTATGTAAATTTGTGTGGTATTAATGTTTATCTTTTGCACTTTGTGATTAATAACATAGTTAATTAATTGAATATTTATTAAGAAGTTATTCTCAGGAATTTCAGTATGCATAAACCCTTTTTGCCTTTTCCCTTACGTGACCTTGATCCTGGACTTTGTTCACACATAATAAATATTGGATGTGTAGAAAACACCAAATTGATTTGGCATTGATTAACTTCTTAATCCTTGCTAAAGTAGCGGTGGCGTAAATCACAAACTTGGTGAACCAATAAATTGAAGTAGCGTTGAAATGTTGAGAGAATCGGAATCTGGAAAAACAAGTGAAATTCTAGGGAGAGAGCAAACCGAACATCCGCAAAGAATTGTATAAATTGAACTAAATTGTAATGGCGTGATGTGAATTTTCATAAAGCAACAAACACCTGCAAAGTGTTGTATAAATCAAACCAAATCAGAGTGACATGATGCAATCTGAAGAAAAGGGAAAGACTACACCACCACAACCAGAGGGATCCGAAAAAAAAAGATGCTAGTGAATGGCGCCATCAAAATCTGAAGAGAGGAGAAACCACTACACCACCAGATATAGAGAATGCAGATAATTTATAAGAGAGAGAAGAAGACTGATCGAAAAAAGAAATCCAATCGTTGTTGAGTGAAAAAGAAAAGTGTGCTTTATGCCATTATGCCAGAGTTTGGAAACGTTTATAAAGAAAGCATTAAGTGTGAGGAGTCACGCAGCCGCGCGGTGAGCACAGAGCGAACTATTCTTTCGCCTTTTACTAAAGAATACTGTGTGCTCGCCGCACTTAGCGGCATACGCCTATTTTTTGAGGGTTTTCTGCTCTTAAGTGGGGAACCCTAAAAAAAAAAAAAAGTGTGAGGAGTCGCGATGCTTAGATTTTTCATTTCAACCATACATACAATTTCCATATCAATGGATGAGATTAAAAGGTGGGTATGAATTTACATTCTTTCAAATGAATTACGCCTCTCAGCTCCTGAACAAGGCTTTTCCTTTTCATATTATAGAAAATCAAGACAAATGAGTGAATCACATGAGTCGTTTTTACATAACTGCCTCCAAAATGTGTAATATATGTCGTTATCTTTCTCTTTCATTTGTTTGTAGGTCTTTTCTTGTCCTCTCATCTTCCTTCTATTCTCTTCCTTTTTCCTCTCCCACTTTTTGTCCTCTTAACAAAAAGATAAAGGATGTTTGTTTTAGGTACTTAATAAGAACTAAACGTAAGATATCTCCTCCCCCCCAAAAAAAAAAATTTAATAAATAAAAAAAATTGTGTTTAGCCTCTAAGTTTAACCTCTAATTCTAGTCAGAGACTCATATAAATATAACACCCTTTCAATTAAGTAAATTTTTTTTAATGATAAATACCTTTCTAATGTAAACACAATTAATTTGGAAGGCTGAGTAATGTGACTTGCCATTGTAGGCAATGCAGTCATTTACTTTCCTTGATTATAAAAAGTTGTAATTAGAGCTTAAACAATAAACCACCAATTAGACCCTCTAATCCAAAATAATAATCAAACAAAAATAATTCCATAAATTTAATCTTATAACCTTTTCCCACAAAAAATGATTCCAAATTTGGATAAGTTGATACTGGAACCACAACCGACACCATAAGGTTCATGTTTTACAGTTCGCATTATGAGCTATCAAAGGTTGAAAGACTTATTTTATGGAAGACATTTGCAAATGACACCACCATTTTTGTCGAAGGACACCACCAGTACCTTACTTTCTGAAGGACACCACCAATATAAACCTTAACCCTTCCAAAATACAAAAATTTCCCTTATCTCCTACAAAATGGTCTCATCCTTCTCCCAAAATTTGAATATTCACACCCTTTTCTCGCCCTCATTTTCCATCTACTCTCTACTTTTTTGCTCTATCTCTGCCATTTCCCTCTATTCTCACTGTGCGACACAAAGGTAGAAGGTTTTGGTGTGCGATTCTAACCAAGAACGAGATTTGTTGGTGTGCAATTCTTTACGATTTTGTGTCGATTTGGTGCATGGTCATCTTCTTTGCTTTTTTGTGTTCGATTTTTTTGTGGGAGTTTGTATTTACATTCAACCAAACTAACAAAGTTAGGTAAACTCTAAATCTCCATGCCTCATGTTTGTTTTATTTTAATTGTATCATTTTGTTTAAAATGTTTAGTATGGTAACGACAAACAAATACGTGTTTTCTTTGGTTGGTGGTGGTGATGGTAGTAGTAGTGGGGATCATCTAGCTCAAAGAAGACCAATGACAACGTCTTTGCGAAATGTCTTTGTAATAAAAATAAAGAGAAGATAGAAGAGAGAAAAAATGTTAAATAGAGGGAGAAATAAAAGGAGATGAAGTGGAAAGAGGTTGTAATGGGAAATCATTTGATTGACTACGATGAAACAGTGACACTCCTATTCCTATCGCAAAGTCAACGTGGTGTGGTTGGTGAGAGTGTTGCGCATGAAATTGAGGAAGCGAATGAGGGGGATGATGAGGGTCGTGGGGATGAGAGGGTCATGGGGATGAAGAGCATGAGGGAAATGAGGAGGTTCAAAATCAAGAGGAACTGGTTATTTCTGTCGAACTTGGTTCCCATGAAGATGAAGAACATGACAAAAATTCTTATACTGCAGGTCCCAAAGATGGCTCCATATTAGAGGATTACGATGGCCATGTTTCTCAGTCCATTTGGGCTTCTGAGGAGGTAATTATAATATTTTTAAAATTTTAAAATATGCAGTACTTATTATTTTTATATTATTTGGACATTGACTAGTTTTTCTTAGTGCTAGTTGTATTTAAGAATGAGGAGAATTGAGATGTCAACATCAATATAAGAACTTTATAGTTTGAAAATTGAGTGAGGAGCCAAGAGAAGTAATTTCAATGGTCTATAAGAGTGGTCTATGACCGTCGCTCGACCATTGTAAGGATCATGTCGATAGGGTGACCATTTGTGCTTTTGGAGAGATGACCATCACCATCGATAACGTCCATCGTATCACTCAGTAGTCAGTTGTTGGTAAGCCGATTATAATGAAAAAACTCAAGTGAAGGGCAGAGGAATATGTGCAACTTTGGTAATTCAAAAGAGTGAAACACCAAAGCATGTCCAGAAGAATCTTAGTTTCGTGGAGATGAAATTTATTAAGGAGCATTGTTGTGGGAAAGTGAGTAGAACTGATTCTCTTTAAAAGAAACAAGTTGTTCGAGGTTACTCGTTATTTCTTTTGGGCATGACTATCTTAGCTGATAAGACTGAAACAAAGGTTCACACTGAATATTTGAAGTTGTTGATGAAGGTGGATGATGTTAGGAAGTTTGCACGCGGAGTTGATACTTTGGCGTTCTTGTATTGTTAACTTGGTTGTGCTAGCAGAGTGGGTACCAAAAAATATTTGGATATATGCCGCTTTTGGAGATATATTTAGGCTTTGTTGTTTAGTTCGTTATCTTTTTAGTGTTTCAGATATTGAACTAATATATTGATGTGTTTTTTTAAATTTTTTTTAGTGTTGGATATACGATCACTTTAGGCTTTAGGGTATGGCCCGAACCTTGTGGAATGATTGTCTCCCCGCCATGGCTAAGTCAGATTGGCCCCAACTTAGTGGGGTCGTGATTGAAGAAATCTCGACTCTTAAAGAGCATCTCGATGACATGTCTCCTGAAGAGGTAAAATTTAGTCATTTAATTTCATGTTTCATCTCATGTAATTGTTTTCATTTTTCATCCATGATTTAGTAACTTCATGTTTGTATTGTTATGTCATTTGGGACCCATGAAGTTTTCCAGGTCAATTGCTTTGACCAAACCAAGCTCTCCGTAAGTCACAAACGCCGTTGGCAAGTTGTCTGGCTTAAACACTTCCAGTAGTATTTCCATGAAGTGTATGACTGTTCATTTTCAGAAGACATAAAACAACAACCAACATTGAAAGTCTTGATGATCGACATGACAAACACAACCATAAGTAGCGGCATTCGACAGCGATTGGTTTTGTAAGTGCAATCCATAAGCATCATCGATGGGAAACACTTTGTTAGTTGAATTAACTCGGGATGCGACCAAAAAACCAAAAAAATATTGGTGAGTCTATTCTGATCAGTGACTGTATGCCACTAAATATAACCATTCTCGCTCAACAAATGCATTGTAGCTTGCAAAGTTGTCTAGCATTTCGGTTGGAATGTTTTTAGCTGATGAATGGCAATGTAAATAATCTTCAAGTATGACACATTGTTTGGATACATCTCTTTCAAACTGGATAATATGTAGCGAGGAGCTACACCTGATGTTGACATGTTCTGCAAATACGTGATCTCTGCTTTGTTGAGTGTGCCAACAAAGGAATAGCCAATAAGATATTTCGATCGTGAATGATTGTGGGTTGTTTAATGATCGTTACCTTGTGGCACCCTTTTCAACTAAAATGGGCACCCACACTTTTTTTGTACTAGTCGATCGACCAACCTCCAATTTTTGCCTTTGATTTTTCTTAAGCTTCCATCATCTCTCACATCCCAAGTGGATTCTTCCTTTACGTCTGCTATCAGCGAGTTTCAATTTTGTGATAATCAGAACTATGTTATTATCCCTATCAACACCTTGACACCAAGCTATCAAGGACGAATTCAATGGGAATACCTACAAAAAAATAATGCATACTGGCGTTAGAAACACTAATAAACTTGTTAATCAATGAACTTGTGAAACAAGATTAGATAAGAATGGAATGCATACAAGAATTAACCTTACTTTTTCCGTAATAAATAAGTCGCTATCATCGACTACCTCTTCTAGCGCTCATTCCTCATTCGTGTCAACATCATCATCCTTCCACATTAATTAAATAAACATTTTTGCTATTCTAATCATATATTAAGAAAGGTAATGAATAAAATGATTAAAGGCAAAGGTTACCTCTACAAGGTTGGTATCTTCCAAATACTATTTAAGTATCTCCAGGTTGTCAAGATTATTTGAAGGTGATGAGACATCAAACAACCACTCAATCACAGCCATGCACGTGGCATGGGCTAACCCTAGCACGTAAAAGGCTTCAGTGTAGTCCCAAGCGGACTCATGCACAAACTACTGTTCAACCCGTAAGTTAGGTGCCTAGGCCCAAGACATGTTAGCCCCAGAGGAATGGGTCTCAGGGCTTGGTCCAAGACAATAAGATCCAAACAACGAATCTCAGAGCTGTCACATGCCTGAGACACGCACAAAATCAGCTCTTAGTCAAATCAAGCATTGGGTCCTAAACAAAGCCAAGTGCCGAAGAGACTCAGTCATCAACTCTTAGCCCAATCAAGCATTAGGTCCTAAACAAAGCCAAGTGCCGAAGATACTCAATCGTGCATAGGTAAGATCTTATGCGAGATCTCCTCCCTCTATCACACCGTCGATGGCAGGGACAGTTGGGGAAGGAATACTTGTTATAAGAATCGGTGAAAGCAGAAAGAAATGTACGCATACACACTGTAATTTACATACAGGGTCTGTTTGGTTAGCCATTTTCTTTGATTCCATTTCCCTTGTTATGCAATTTTTTTCTGTTTGGTTGTTTATTTACTGATAGAAAATTGATTCTTCATAAGATTGTTTTCCCACTACTTGTGGGAATCCAAGTTCGAGGGGGAGGCCTTAGAATCGGATTCACGGAAATGGTTTCAATTTCCTTGTTTATTTTTTGTGCAACTAGACAGACCAACGATTTTCAACTACCACAACTGTGGTCCCTGGCTTAACTGCTGCTCATTTGTAGGTTTGATACCGTCGGGATCAGCAAGGACAAGTCTGAACCCATCAGTTTGGCATTGTCAGTGGGGAAGACGACGATACGTTTTCCCTGAAACGAACATATAAAGTTTCTTCTAACTAGGCAAAGCATCGAGAAATCGTCACCAGCACCAGATCTTGAGCACTCAAAAATGTTGAATCAAACAACTCTCAGGCTAGAGAGCCTCTTCATCGAGTCGAATGATCCAATTGAAAGGGCAGAGCAGTCACATGGCCTAGTCGCTGAGGCAACACGACTAATCCTCGTATAGACCAGATCCTGCTTCATATGGAATCTGGCTCGGGTGGTAGAGAGACTCGCTCAGGATCGACAAAAACCGCACAAAGGTGGCGGAGATCCGGAGAGATCCCACACCAAAGAGGATGCCTGAGGGCGCGTCCAGAAAAGTGAAAACCTCCCCAAAAGGATCAAAGAACCAACCGACAGGAGAGCCTAAGGGACAACAGAGATCACATGGACCACGCCCCGAAAACAGACCGTACCATGATCAGGAACCTGCTTCGACTGGGGGCAACCAATTCAGACGTCATGTACGACCTCAACGTCCCCCAATTCTTAGAGGAGATCATAAGTGCACCACTTGCGAAGAAGTTTGTCGAATTCGATGATGGAACATTAGATCCGTCAGACCATTTGCGCTATTTCCATCACATGATACACTCAACGAAGGTTTAAAGGCCATCCTGTGCTGAACTTGTCCTACCAACCTGAAGAAGGCTGCACTGACCTGGTTCCACAGTTTCCAGCTAGGATCTATCAATTCGTTTCAGGTCTTGGTGAAGGCATTTATCATAAGATTCGTAGGGAGCCAGTGAATCAGAAAATGACCTTACTACCTGCTGAGTCTCAAGGTAGAAGCAGAGCCAGAGAGTATGTCACTCGTTTCAATGACGAGTTGATCCTGATCGACTGTTGCAGTGATGACACGTTAGTAATTGCCTTCACTTGTGGCCTCCGAGGAGGTCAGTTTTACAACTTCCTCATCCTGAAATCCCTGAGGGATATGACGGACTTGCTGAAAAGTGCACAAAAATACATCACTCTGAAGGAGATGTTGGTCGCCAAGAAAGGAGGCAAAAATAAGGCCAAGCAGAATCCTAGGCTCCGGGAAAGGGGAAAGAAAAAAGGCGCGAATAGGAGAACATGTCAAAGAGGAGAAAGATCGACAACAATTAATAAGACTTGTAGAATTCGTAAATTCTGATGAGAAACAACCCCAAGGGAAAGAAGTGGCCCCAGAAGCCGAGAAAAGGTTGCAGATGTATCTACGTCCTGCATAGTGTGCACAATGGATAGAAAAATCTAACCGATAGAGGAAACGAGCAATCTGAGAGCTACAGACAGATCCCCACAACGGAGACCACCCAGTCCAAGATGCCTAGGTGCAACATCCAACCTTGGACATAGTGTTCACTGAGTAGGACATGCAAGGGGTTTACTCCTCGCACAACGACGCCCTGGTTATCACTATTGCCATATCGAAATGTGACATCAAAAGGTCGCTGGTGGACATAGGGAGCTAAACCAATATCCTCTTCCTGGAAGCATTTCGCAGGGTGCGGCTGAAAGAAGAGGAACTGAAGGTAATCTCTTTAAAAAACAAATATACTCCACACTCAACTCCTTCTATAGGGGAAGGCCCGATCCATATATAGGGGCTAAAATGGCGCATAAGCGGCTGAGTCTAGCCCCACTGAAGACAATGATGGCTCACCGCATAAGTGACCTAGTCTACCTAAGGAGCCGAGGTATAATACGGCGAGTCGAGTCGTGCCCCCGGATAACTCACCGCCCAACAAAGCCTGATTCTAACACAGGGACCAAAAATGGCTCACAAGAGGTCGAACCTAGTCCTATTCAGGATGCTGACAACTTACCACATAAGTGGTGTAGTTCACCTAAGGAGCCAATGCAGCTCAATTGCATATTGAACCCACTCCCTGAACAGTTCGCTGCAAGTGGACCCGACTCGTTCCACGGACAGTACAACGCAAGCAAGCGAGTCTAGTCCACAGACAACTCACTGCTCCTCAGACAGCCTAGTCCAACCACATGACCGCGATGGTACACATGTGGATTGGACCCATTCCACGAACAATTCACCACAAGTAGGCAAACTTAGTCCTATGATAGTTCTCCTAAGCGGGGATGACTCACCGCTCCTAAGATAGCCTAGCCCAACTATGGCGATTGAAATTGTGCACAAGCGGTTGAGCCTAGCTCCACTTAAGGCAACGACAACTCGCCACTCAAGTGACCTAGGCTGCCAAGGATCCAAGGCACGATGCATAGGATTGAGCCCAATCTTGGACATCTCACCAATGAAATAGAGTCTAGCCTAGATAGGCATAACGTACTCCTTCCCAGCGTAGGTCCTCTCGAGGACTAAGCTAGAGAACTACATGGACCTAGCCCGTTCGAGCAAAGATGGTTCCTCAACAACTCAACTCCTGTTCAGGATTGAGGTATATTATGAAGTCTAGCCTAGATAGGCATAACAGACTCCTTCTCAGTGCAAGTTCTCAAGAGGACTGAGCCGGAGGACTACAGGGACCTAGCTCATTCGGGCAAAGAGGATTCCTCAACAACTCAACTGTTGTTCAGGATTGATGAATATTATGAAGTCTAGCCTAGACAGGCATAACTGACTCGTTCCTAGTGCAGGTCTTCCCGAGGTCTGATCCAGAGGACTACAGGGGCCTAGCCTAATTTGGACAAAGATGGTTCATCAACAACTCAAATCCTATTTAGGATTGAGGTATATTATGAATTCTAGCATAGACATGCGTAATGGACTCCTCCCTAGCGCAGGTCATCTCAATGACTGTGCAAGAGGACTACAGAGACCTAACCCGTTAGGGCAAAGATGATTTCTCAACAGCTCAACTCTTGTCCAGGATTTATGTATATTATGAATTCGAACCTAGATAGGTGTAATAGACTCCTTCCCAACTCAGGTCCTCTCAGGGACTGAACCTGAGGAATATAAGAGCCTAGCCCGTTCAGGCAAAAATGGTTCCTCATCAACTCAATTCCTATTCAGCATTGAGGTATATTATAAAGGCTCGACAAGCCTATATAACTTCTCCCAGCTCAGGTCCTCTCAAGGACTGAACCTTAGGAATACAGGAGCCTAGCCCGTATGGGCAAAGATGGTTCCTTGACCACTTTCCTATTCAAGATTGATGTATATTATAAAGCCCAACCTAGACAGGTGTGAAGGACTTCTCCCAGCTCCCCTCAGGAACTAAACCTTAAGAGTACAAGGACCTAGCCCGTTCAGGCAAACATGGTTTTTCAGGCGCTCAACTCCTGTTAAGGATTGAAAGGAATATTATGAAACCTAGCATAAATAGATGACTCTTCCTCGGTTCAAACCCTTTTAAGAATTGAATAGGATATGCACAGGAATCAAGCCTGTTCAGGCATAGAAGGTCCCTCAGCAACCCAACTCATGTTTAGGATTGGGGTCAAAATGAAAGGCCTAGCTTAGATGGGTGGAGATTACTTCTTATCAGCTCAATACCTCTCAAGGGTTGAGCCAGATAAATGCAAAAATCTAGCCCGTTTGGGCGAAAATGACTCCTCGACAACCTAATTCCCACCAAGGAGTGGGGCATATTATGGGAGCCCAAACCAGAGGCAACAACACTTCAATTTAAAGTCCTCCTCAAAACATACAAGACTGCAGGTATATGGTACCGAACTTTAGTTTAACAAGAGATGGTTTACCCAATAACCTAATTTCTACAAAGGTCGGAGACCATCAAGGAAATATGATGCATATTTCACTAACCTAAATTAATAGGCTAATTTAACCTGATTGTTACACCGCAAGTGCATGGTTGCCTAATAGTAGACAATGGAAAACAAGGGTCGATCCCACGAAGATTGAAGACACAAACAAAAACTACAATCTATTTTAACCAATTTGAAAAGGGGTTACAACAATCAAAAAATTTTAAATTAATGGAAAACAGAAAAACAACTGAAATTTGGGTTTGAGAATCAAATAAAGAGATGTTAAGGGTTCTGAATCATCCATCAAGTTCATAAAATTATACTATGTCAATTATTGTCTCTTAGCAATGCATTAGATTGATTTTAGCAAAGATGCAAACCCCTAGCATTAATTGTCTGTTTAAGGCATAACCAGTCATAGGCTTAACTAATGCGAATAAAATATGCTTAAATAAAAACATAAAATAATTCTAACTACCATGGACGCATGACATACACGGTGAAAGTAGTATGTGTTTGTTCACGAATTAACCCAATATCAATTCATACAATGCTCGAAATAATAAAAATCAAGAGAAAATTCTATTAAGCCTGAGGAATCATCTATGCCTTAGCAGCGGGTTTAGAAACCCATGGTGGAGGTGGTCACTGCAACAACAGTATAAATAAACTCCATTTCCTCAATGAATACGCTTCGCCAACGTTGTGATTGCTCTGTGGTGGGGTGCAAATAGTGAAGAGTTAAAATATCATTTTCTATCCCTCCCAAAAACTTTTCTTCTTGTTTCTGGTTCCTGGTCCGTGCTCTGCTATATTCAACACTACGATAGAGAGAAATAGAGAGGATGAATGGAGAGATGAAGAGAGTCTAGGGTGAGGCGAGCATGACTGTTGCAAGGAGAAATAGTGGAAGAAAAGGGATGCTGGTGGCTAGCCCTGAGGAAGAAGAGATGCATGCGAGAGGTGGAGTAGAAGAAACAAAAC
The DNA here is from genome assembly GCA_963556465.1 of Berberis vulgaris. Lineage (NCBI taxonomy): Eukaryota > Viridiplantae > Streptophyta > Magnoliopsida > Ranunculales > Berberidaceae > Berberis > Berberis vulgaris. Next base: position 27,647,400 of record OY747131.1, on the reverse strand, counting down.
TGCACCCTGTGTGGTGGCTGCGAGGTCGAGAACAAGAAGAAGCAGGCATGAGGCGAAGGTTGTCTCTGGCTGGCGATTAAGTGGTTGGGTGCTGGCTATGGCGACGAGATTGTATGTGAGAGAGGGAAATCAATGGTCAGAGGAAAAATATAAGGTGATTGCGAGTTTGTGAGAATGAGAGGAGAGGAAGGGAAGGGCTGGTGAGATGGGTTTTTGCGAGATGGCGAGGTGGTTTTGTGGCAGTTTAAAGGCTATTATGTGATTGAGAGGAAGAAAGAAGGTGAGATGATGGTTGTTGCCAATCTTTCTGGTGAGCGAGAATCACCGGTAGGGGGACGATGTGATGGTTCTTTGGTGGTTGGAAAAAAATAGGAGAAGAAAGAAAGGTGTGAAAGAGAGATGAGGCAAAAGGGGCTGCCCCTAGGGAGATACTAAATAGAGTTGGGAATTTAGGTTAGGCTTGGGTTTGGGTTTAGTTTAAGATGGGTTTGGGTTTAACTTTTCTTCCTAATTCACCCATCCACGTCACTTTGTACAACTATTTGAGGTTGTCCAATAATTGCTTCTGATTTGATGTGATTTCACCGTTTAAGCTCCCAATCCTATAAAAACACGAAAACAAAATAATTAGGATACAATATGATAGTCGAAACACTAACAAATATAAATTATAAGATAAATTGAGCATAAATTATGTAAATATCAAATACCCCAACCCTATATTTTGCTAGTCCTCGAGCAAAACAAAAATACAATTCTATCTCACTTTCGTAGGAATCATCAGTTACACTTACCTTAAACGTGCAACAAGGCTTTAAACCCCTAGATTGCCTCTAATGGACAAGTTATAGTCTTGTGAGGGTTTCAAAAAATGTTACCCACAAACATTACTGACCCGATAAAATAAAATCTACTTTCTAAAAAAAAATTGCAAATACATGGTTAAATGGTCACACTAATTTTCCTCAGAGTAATCATCTAATTGCCAAAATTTTCAAGAAAACAACTAAAAGTGTCACAGTAATATATCAACAGATTTTTGCAACAATTTAATAGTATCCAAATGTTAAATAAATTTCATCATCATTCTCAACTCGAAATGTGTGTGTGCATAGCCTCATCAACATAACTCTCCATTTCCTAGTAAAGATACCATTAGATAACATTTAGAAAATACGCTTCGACTACAAATCTCTCATGCCACTCAGAAATGAATCACCTAATTTATATGTGAGGACGAGAATAAATTATGGAAACACAAAAATCTCACATATAATAATCATAAAAAACAAACTTTTCAAATAATGAAATGAATACGAACTCATGGATATGAGTATCAACTACTAATCCTTAACTTTTCGAGGAATCCTTCCACAGTGGTTGTGAGTGACTAACCTTTTCAATATTTTTGACCTTGGTTCCATAGGAGCAAGTAAGAAAGATTGAGAAATAGAATCATCTGATTTGATTCGTTCTCAATAACCATGAGATGATCATCTTAGGGTGATCCTTGAAAAGTAGTTGTGCATTACGTGTTAGGGCTAGCCCATGCCACGTGTATGGCTGTGATTGAGTGATTGTTTGATGTCTCATCAGCTTCTTCACTTAGTTAGTGGGTCTTGTTGGGCGACTAACTGTCTGTGCGTAAGGGCCTATGCAAGGTCATGATGGTATATTTTGGCCCATTTTCGGCTCTTGCACTGCAATTATTGCTTGTGTGATGGTTTTTTGTGATTGCTTCACCTGCAAGTCAAGTATATAGAGACTTTTTTTTTAGAGAATCTGAATTTTTCCTTGTCCGAGTTCTTGTTTTCTTGTCGAGAATTCTCTTTAGTTGAGTTAGGTGCAAACTTATTTTTGATCATGACTTTTTGATTCTCGCCTGACCGCCTATACCGAGTTTATGGAACATTTCTGATGACGGAAAAGGATCTCGCCGACCTTCGCAGCCGATATCAGATCCCCGACACTTTAAGGTTAACTCTCATGTGCGACGATAAGTCTCCAATAATCCCAAGGGAGTGGTACATAGCTTTGTATAAAAACACATTCAGAGTGGCCTGCACTTCCCTGTTCCTGAAATTATTTGGGAATTTATGTCATTCCATGGTATCACTCCAGCCCAATTGGCACCAAATGGGTGGAGGATTTTGATTGCCACCTTGGCTAGGCGAAGGCTGTTGAGCTCCTCCTAACGGCTAGGTTGATCCGATCTATGACTCCCATCTAGACGAGCAACCATGACACCTTTTTGATGGTGAAGCCCTCTTACTTTAGCAGGCATTCAGAGGACAAGAATTGGCAGCCGTATTGCTTCTTCGGTTCTATGCGGTCTGGGTTCTTTAAACATGGGAATCGACTGATTTATCGCAACTTCAAGAACGTCAGTAAGTCCTCTGACTTTTCTTGTTTGATGCTTCTGGCGTAATGCTTATTGTATTCTGATGTGTCATCTATTTTCTCTACTAGGGGAACACGACATTGTTGCCCTTTCACATGAGCAGGAGAGAGCTAGAGACGACTTTCTTTCTCTGTCGCTTATGCCCTTTGTGGATGCACTTATTGCTACGTTTATCGAGCGCAGTGGTCTATTCTTTGACAAAGTTGGTAGGGTGGGCCGAGTGTTGAACACTCTGATTGGCTCTTCTTTTGGAATAAGAGCATCCGGGATGCAGAAAAAGATAGTTGTGAGGGATTCCCATCCATCCAAGAGAAAAGATGTGGAGAGGATGCTTCATCTGGCTCGTCAGTCCAAAAAGGTTAAGGTGGGGGGCTACCCAAGCTGTCCTCTCCGATCCGTTGTCTATTGTGGAGAGGGTGTTCATCGAGCATTCCCATCAATGGTACCTTTCCTGGCTTCTTATGAGCCAACGCCTGAGCCTTGGCGTCTACCTCCTTGCCCCCCTGCCCTGATGTTTTCCTTCAAGGGGAAGCATTTTCGTCTTGCTGGGGTGGACCCTGGTGGTCTAGATGAATAGCAATTTGAGTGCATCAACATTTATCTTCTTGATGCTGCCATGAGGCTTTCCGTTGGTGGTTGGAGTTTCATGCTTTGAGGGGCACTGTCTGCTTCCTTGTCGCCTGTTGTTGCAAAGTGAAGGGATTCACGAAATTTCCTCATTATTCAGAGGTCCTAGTTGCTAGGGGGTGCGGGACTCATCCCTGAAACCCAAAGTCCCCTATTTCGGCGATCACGTCAACTTTCATGACAAAAGCAATATTAACCTCAGTTTTGATGGTCGACTTGTGTGGCACCCGAAGGTTAATCAAAGGAACAAGTCCCTGTAGCTTCTGAAGAGGTCTTTTTCCTGTCTGGTTGACCATCCACCGAGACCCGCGAGGAACCACCTTATCAAGGTTGAAGAAGCTCATGTAGGTCAGTTAATACTTGTTTATTTGTCATTGGCCTCTTGACTGTAATTTTTTTTGTAACCTTGTGTTTGATTTCCAATCAGGGATGGCCCACCTGACGTATGTTGGGATGCTGGGCATTGAAGTGAACTCTGTGCAGAACAGAGACTATGCCATGGAGAGGTCGTTTGCTAAGCAGCAGTTGCAACTTTCAGCTGCTCTTTTTGAAATGGATTTGCTGGGAAAGTAGTTGACCGTCTGTCGCAGCCTAGAGGCTTAGTGATAGGATGCCACGAGAGTCTGGATAAAGATTCGACTGCTTGGATTGACCTGGAGGTCTAGCTGAAAAGAGTCCAAGAAAATCTAAACGAGGCCCTTGCTACTAGGGCCGATTTGATGATCGAGCTCGGGAGAGTTTGAGAAGATTAGGATAGACTGGCAGCTGAGCAGGTGGAGGTTGCTGACCATTTGACATCTGCCCAAAAGTCAGCTTCTGAAATCTAGACTACTTTGGATTTCTAACACGCTAAGTTCTCTGGTAGAAAAACTCTATAATGTTGTTCTAATACAAGTATCCCAGCTTACTCGGGAGCGGGACTCCGAGCGTGGAAGCCTGGTTGTTGTTCAGCGCAGGCTTGCAGATTCTGAGAATGGCATGTCCATAGTGCGTCAAGAGCTGTCTAGCTTGAAGGTGCAGTGGTCGATCAAAGAGAAGGAGTTCCTTGATGCCGCTATGATTACTAACTACATTGCACAAGATCATGCAGACTGGGACCTTTCAGCCTATAGGCATGTGGCTTTTGCCCGCTTTGATAAGGAAGATTGTTCATCTTCTTCCTCTCAGAGTGACCCTGAGGCTGATCCTCGTGTCAGAGATGATCTTAGATCCTATTAGTCTAGAGCATGCTGCTGACCCTAAGGCCATTCTAGATTCTGAGTTGTAGGACGAGGTTCCTAACTATACTCCCGCTGCATAAGTGGGTTTGTAATGAAAGAAAACAATTTGTTAATGAGAAAAAATTCTCTTTGTTTTTCTTTAAATATGTGCTTGTAGATGTCGTACCCATTTCCAGATTTTGTTTAGATTAGGCTGAGTAGGTAGGTGTATCTACCCCCACCTGAAGTAGGGCTTTAGTCTGGACTGAAGCACTTTCTTTGCTTGTCTGATCATATTTCGTCAACAGTAATAACTTAATCTGCTGTGAGAGTTAAGTTGTAGGATAGTCACCTTTGTTTATGCGGGTCATGTTCCCCTGGTGACGTAATTACTGTCCCCCTTAGTAGTTGATCCTGCGTAGGAGTTGTCCTCGTGCTGCAGACTATATTTTGATATTCACATAATTTATACTCAAATTACCTTATAATTTATATTTGTTAGTAGTTCGAATCATATTTTATTCTAATTATTTCGATTTTGTGTTTTTATAGGATTGGGAGCTTAAACGGTGAAATCACATCAAAGCAGAAGCAATTATTTGACAATCTCAAAAGTGATACAAAGTGACAGAGACGGGTGAAATTAGGAAGAACAGTTATATCCAAAGCCATCTTAACCTAAACCTAAACCCAAGCCTAACCTAAATTCCCAACTCTTTTTAGTCTCTTCCTCTCTCTGGGGGTATCCTTTTTTGCCTCCTCTCTTTCACACCTGTCATTATTCTCCTATCTTTTTCCAGGCACCAAAGAACCGTCTCATCGTCCCCCTGCCGACGATTCTTGCTCTCTAGAAAAACCGGTAATGACCATCATCTCGCCTTTTATCTTCCTCTCCATCACGCACTGTTCCTCAACCACTAATAGACCCTATTTTCTCCATGCACAGATCTCACCACGAGCTAACAACCACAAAACCGCCACCCTCCTTGCCACAAAACCACCTCGCCAGCCTTTCCCTTTCTCCCATCTCCCTCTCATAGACTCGCAACCACCTTTTCTTCTACCTCTGATGGTCAACTTCCCTTTCTCACCTGCGATCTCGTCACCATAGCCAGCGCCCAGGCACCTAATCACTGGCCAGAGACAACCTTCATGCTTCTTCTTATTCTCGACCTCGCAACTACCAAATAGGGCGTGGTTTTGTTTCCTCTACTTCACCTCTCACATGCATTTCTTCTTCCTCAAGGCTACCTCCACCATGCCCTATCTTCTTCTACTTCACCTCGCAATAGTCACGCTACCACACAGCAAAATAGAGTATGCAATTTCACCTTCCATCATCATGCAATTCCACTTAGCCACCTCGCCTTACCCCCAGCCTCTCTTCATCTCTCCCGTCGTCCTCTCTTATTCTCTCCGTCGTAGCATTCAATCACAACAAAGCACTAACCTGGAACTAGAAATAGGAAGAACTCGTGAAGATGAAGAGTTTTTGGGAGGGAAAGAAATTCAGTTGTAAACTCTTCGCTATTTACACTCCACTGATTACTCTGTACCACCATAGAGCAATCACACCATTGACGAAGCGCGTTCATTGACGAAATGGAGTTCATTTTTACTGTTGTTGCAATGATCACCTCCACCATGGGTTTCTAAACCCTTCGCTAAGGCATAGATGATTCCTCAAGCTTAGTTGTTTTTTTCATGATTTTGATTGTTTTCTGATACATTGTATGATTTGACATGGGGTTGATTTTTGACCAAACACATATTACTTTCATTTTGTATGTCATGCATCCATGGTATGTACAATTATTCTATGTTTTTGTTTAAGCATGTTTTATTTGTATTAGTTAAACATGTGATTAGTTGTTCCTTAAACAGACAATTAATGCTAGGGAAGCATATTTGCTAAAATCAATCCACTACATTGCTAGGAGACAATAATTGATATTATTATAATTTTATGAACTTGATGGATGATTTGAAAGCCTTAGCATCTATCGCTTTGATTCTCAAACCCAAGTTTCAGTTGTTTTTCTATTTTCCATTAGTTTAAAAATTTTCGATTGTTGTAACCCCCTTTCAAATTGGTTTAAATAGATTGTAGTTTTCGATTGTGTCTTCAATCCTCGTGGGATCGACCCTTATTTGTCATTATCTACTGGTTAGGAAAGCGTGCACTTACGGTATAACAATTAGGTTAAATTAGCCAATTAATTTAGGTTAGTAAAATCTCTTGCCGAGGATTGTAAGGGTACAATCGAAATCTAGGGTTTATTTTCACTAGTTTATAGATTAGGTATAATTGTTTTTGTTCATGAAAAGTGTTAGGAGTCGCTTGCTTTTTTATTTATTTATTTATAGTTTGAGTTTTAATTTCTTTTGCAAACAATTATCCACATAGGAGCTCTAGTGGGAACGAACTTAAAATGAGACATCGTGAAACAAAAACAGAAAGGAAAAAATACCAAAGCAACAAAATACAAAATAGAATATATATTGATGCAGTCTTTTTCTGCTTCCTGCTTTGACATAGTCATGCTGACCTACACAAGTAACGCACGTGAGCTACGGACTACCATTGTGGTGGTCGATAGCACTCCGGTGCTAAAGTCGGACAAGGATTTGAGGAAGACATAATGTTGTAAACAGGGAATTTGTAGCATACCTTAGCTTACCAACCTCATGTCTTATTAATAGTGCAAGGAGTCCTGGTTCTACTAGGCCATCGTAGAAGTAGTTTAGGAAGGAGATCTTCATGGAAAGCCTTCTCTAATTAGGAGTCGCGTTGTAGGAGGGAAGTCCCCTGTTAGCCTTGTGCTCCTAGATACGCAAGAGATAGTTTCCAATCCAAGAGAAATTCGTAGAAGAGAGTTTCCCTGTGTGGAATGTACTCTGGTATTTGCTTCCTAGTTGGAAACAGATAGCTGTTGTAGTTGCCCGTCCGAAGCTAATCCTCGAAATACTTTCCTTAGTAGGACTTATGGGTATTGAGGATAGTTGTTAGACGTGTGGGCCTAGCATGCTGTAAGAGTTCGAGTCCATTTGGTGGATTGAATTGGGCGGGCTTAGAACCGCTTGGGCTGGATCAGTGTTGGGCTGATGTTAAGGTTCGTAGTTCCTCGAGATCATCTTGACATGTATATGGCTCAAGGATGTGACCATTTTTATGTATCATCAGCTACTACCCCCAAGTCAGTGGGGTGTTAAGTCGGTCCACTGACTCCTTGAAAGGGAAACTGTACCGTCGTGATGATTGGACTAGAAGCATTCATCTTGAGCGGCGCATGACATTTAATGAATACACGACTGCTCAAGGAGGGAAAATGCGATTTGCCTTCCCTATAAATATTTACCATTCTGAGAAGGATTTCCTAATTCTTATCTGCGCTATTTTTTTTGAGCCATAGTATTTTTTTTCTACTGATGGCTGACAATGTTAAACTTTCTCCCAAGGATCTGTTATCCCTTACTTGCATCAATTTCTTTGAATGTAGCTTGGTCGACAAAACTGAGTTGATCAGGCTTCGTAGTATGTACCCTATCCCGAGAGATTTGCAAATTTTTCTCGGGTTTGAAATTTTGGGCTCGACTGTACCTCCTCATGGGTTCATAGGCTTGATCCGAGGCATACTTGAGTTCGGACTTCGATTTCCAATGTTCGTTGCCGTCTGGCACTTCTTTATCCATTTCTATATGCCTTCCGCTCAAATGGTTCCGAGCCGATTCAAGACTCTGCTCGCAATTCTCCCTAGGGCTCATGATGCTAGCCTCCGTTTGACCCCACCGGTACCGGTGATCCATCATATGACAAAGGCTCGATTGGACCCCAGGGGTATCTGCATGCTGGAATGTCCTTTTTTTCTGCAATTGACGATGAACAACGCTGAATCTTGGGAGAAGCATTGGTTCTTAGCTTCGGCGGATTCCGGTTACTTCAAGCTTGGGAGTCGTAGAGTGTCTCGATACTTTCAGTTTGATCTTGGTGAGTTTCTTGGTTGTTTCGGTGCATGCATATTTTTGTAGTCCCTTCTGTGCTGCTGGTTTTGCCGTGATTTCTTTAATTCAGGGAGGTTTGTTATTCCGTTTCTCAGCGAGGAAGAGAAGCGGATAAAGTGGGAGTTTCTCAAGATCCCTTTGACATCCGTTAAGGAGGTCATAATGCCAGGCAATGTCGTACATAGCGGGCTGCTGCGGTGTTCTCATGGTGTTTGCCCCGTGTTAGGTTTACCGGCTGAGGGGGTAGTTGCTTGTCGCACGAGGAAGATAAGTGTGGCTTTGCCCACCTTATCCAGTCTTGCTAACTTGGAGGCGAATGTACTTCTCGTCGTTGTTTCGAGAAAGAGGCAAACCTATGTCAGGGCGGCCTGTCCCCTGTGTATGTTGCGGCCTGCACAGGCGACTCTCTCGGAGGGTCGCGACCTTCCTCCAGATGCTTATGTTTCCCTCGTTGACCTAGATGGGGAGGGAGTTGGGCTGCATGTTGATGTTCTGCGTCATCGCGATCCCGAGACGGTTGTTCGCGCCCTTGAGTCGTACAGTCCTGCTTTGTTGCACCCCAAAGCCCGCGAGAGAGTTCTTGCTCTGGAGAAGGCCTTTTTGGATCTACAGATGTCATACTCGGACGCTCTCTATCAGGTGGACTCCCTGGATGGTCGGTTGCATAATCCTGATAGTGTCGCGAACCACAAGGGCGTGGTGGCCACGACCTTCATCATCGAAGTGGAAGTTTCTAGTATGAGAGCTCTGCTGAGGGCTGCCGAGTCTGATTTAGCATCAACTTATGCTGAACTGAGCTGGACCACGACTGGATTAAAGTTCCTGGATGCGACTGAGGACGGGTAGTCTTCTGGCCAGGAGGCTCAGGAAGCCGAGAGGAACCAGGCGGAGGCAGAATGGGTCATTGAATGACGACAGCTGGAGGTTGTAGTTGATGAGGGGATTCGCCACGTTCTGGAAGCGGAGCGGTTGCTGGTGGAGGAGCGCTCTCATTATGCAGCCCTGTTGGGTGCAGTGGACTTTGACATGTCAGGCAGGAAGCCATTGATCTCGTCTGAGGTTATTCGGGGTAGACTGGAGCTTTTGGAGCTGATTAGAGGAGAGCACCCCGGTATAGATCTTGATTTTGCACGCTACAGGAGGGCAGCCTTTGGGCAAATTAATTGAGGGGGGGGGGGGGCTCTGCCCCCACGAGACTAATTGATGAGGAGGATGCTTCTCCTTAAATTGATGGTAACGTCCTTTCCTAGACAGACAATATATATATATATTTTTGAATGAAAGCATTGTTTTTTCCCATATTGACGTGTTTACTTTAGTTGCTTCGTAGATTGTAGAGTTTGTACTAAAAATATATTGTTGCTCCGGGTCGCTGTTGTTGACCTTGTGACGGATTAGGGGTTAACCAGTAGAAATCGTTGTTGGTCAGGGGTTAACCAGGCTCTCTTGATCATTGACTATAATGACTTCCTAAGTCATTGGTGGAGCGCCGACTATGCTCCTATTCCTTCGTTCGTTGCTGCTCGCAGGGTGGACTAGGTGCCAAGCACCAGAAGTTTTCGTTATCAGTCGCGAAGTGACTGAACTTACCTAGTAAGTTCGGCGATGATTGTAAGTACTGAGAGTAATGATCCCTTGGCGAGTCATCATCATTAGCGGACAAGCGCTGACTAGACTCCTACTTCCTCGACCATCGTAATCCGTGTGGAACGGATTAGGCTTTGGGCACCAAAAACGGTCGTCATCAGTCGAGAACTAACTAAGCTTACCTGGTAAGTTCGACGATCATTGTCTGTACTGAGAGTAATGATCCCTTGGTGAGTCATCGTCACTAGTGGACAAGCACTGAGTAGACTCCCACTTCCTTGGCCGTCATGATCCGCGTGGAGCGAATTAGGCTTTGGGCACAAGAAGTCGTCGCTATCAGTCGCGAACTGACTAAGCTTACCTAGTCAGTTTGGCGATCATTGTCTGTATTGAGAGCAATGATGCCTTGGAAAGTCTTTGTCATCAGCAGACAAGCACTGATTAGACTCCCACTTCCTCGACCGTTAGGATTCGCGTGAAGCGGATTAGGCTTTGGGCACCAGAAGCCATCGTCATCATTCTCAAATTGACTAAGCTTACTAGGAAAGTTCAGCGATCATTGTCTGTATTGAGAGCAATGATCCCTTGGCGAGTCATCGTCATCCACGGACAAGCACTGAATCGACTCCCACTTCCTCGGCCGTAGTGATCCGTGCGGAGTGGATTAGGCTTTGGGCACTAGAAGTCGTCGTCATCTGTCGCGAACTGACTAAGCTTACCTAGTAAGTTTGGCGATTATTGTCTGTATTGAGAGCAATGATCCCTTGGCGATTCGTTGTCATTAGCGGACAAGCGCTGACTAGACTCCTAATTCTTTGACCGTCATGATCCGCGCGGAGAGGATAAGGCTTTTAGCACCATAAGTCGTTGTCATCAGCCGCGAACTGACAAAGCTTACCTCGTAAGTTCGGCAATCATTGTCTGTATTGAGAACACTGATCCCTTTGCGAATCATCATCATCAGCGGACAAGCTCTGACTAGACTCTCACTTCCCCGGCAGTCGTGATTCACACCGAGCGGATTAGGCTTTGGGCACTAGAAGTCGCCGTCATCAGTCGCGAACTGACTAAGCTTACCTGGTAAGTTCGGCAATCATTGTTTGTATTGAAAGCAATGATCCCTTAGCGAGTAATCGTCATCAGCGGACAAGCATTGACTAGACTCCAACTTCCTCGGCCGTCCTGATCCACGCGGAGCAGGGGTTTGGACACCAGAAGTCATCGTCATCACTCGCGAATAGACTAAGCTTACCTGGTAAGTTTGGTGATCATTGTCTACATTGAGAGCAATGATCCCTTGGTGAGTTGTCATCATTAGTGGACAAACGCTGACTAGACTCCCACTTTTTTGGCATTCGTGATCCATGCAGAGTGAATTAGGCTTTGGGCACCAGAAGCAGTCGTCATCAGTCACGAACATACTAAGCTTACCTGAGAAGTTCAGCGATCATTATCTATATTGAGAGCAATGATCCCTTGGCGAGTCATTTTCATCAGCGAACAAGTACTGACTAGATTCCCACTTCCGCGACCATCATTATCCGTGCGGAGCGGATTAGGCTTTGTGCACCAAAAGTCGATGTCATCGGTCGCGAACTGACTAAGCTTATCTGGTAAGTTTGACAATCATTGTTTGTATTGAGAGCAATGATCCCTTGGCAAGTCATCGTCATCAGCATCCAAGCATTGAATAGACTCCCACTTCCTCGGCCGTCGTGATCTGCGCGGAGGGGATTAAGCTTCAGGTACTAGAAGTCGTCGTCATTAGTCGCGAACTGACTAAGCTTACCAGGTAAGTTCGGCCATCATTGTCTATATTGAAAGCAATGATCCCTTGGCGAGTCGTCGCCATTAGCGGACAAGCGCTGAGTAGACTTCGACTTCCTTGGTCGTCGTGATTCGCACGAAGCGGATTAGGCTTTGGGCACTAGAAGCCATCGTCATCTATAGCAAACTGACTAAGCTTACCTTGTAAGTTTGGTGATCATTGTTTGTATTGAGAGCAATGATCCCTTGGCAAGTTTTCATCATCAGCAGACAAGCAGTGAGTTGACTACCACTTCCTCGACCGTCAGGATCTACACGGAGCGGATTAGGCTTTGGGCACCAGAATCTGTTGTCATCAGTCGCGAACTGACTAAGCTTACCTGGCAAGTTCAGCAATCATTGTCTGTATTGAGAGTAATGATCCCTTTGCGAGTCGTTTTCATCAGCGGACAAGCACTGACTAGATTCCCACTTCCTCGGGTGTAGTGCTCTGTATGGAGCGGATTAGACTTTGGGCACCAGAAGTCGTCGTCATATGTCGCGAACTAACTAAGCTTACCTGGTAAGTTCGGTGATCATTGTTTGTATTGAGAGCAATGATCCCTTGGTGATTCATCATCATCAGCAAGTGCTGATTAGACTCCCCTTCCTTGGCCGTAGTGATCCGCGTGGAGAGGGTTAGGCTTTTAGCACCAGAAGTCAAAGTCATCAGTCGCGAACTGACTAAGCTTACCTGGTAAGTTCAGTGATCATTGTCTGTATTGAGAGCAATGATCCCTTGGCGAGTCGTCATCATCATCAGACATGCACTGACTAGACTCCCACTTAGCGAGTCATCGACTTTCGCATGGAGCGGTTTAGGCCTTGGACACCAGAACGGGCCGTCATCGAGCAGACTAAGCTTACCTGGTAAGTTCGGTGATCATTGTCTGCATTGAGAGAAATGATCCCTTGATGAGTCGTTGTCATCAGTGCTCAAGATTTGACTAGACTACCACTTCCTCGGCCGTCGTGATCCACGCTAAGCGGATTAGGCTTTGGGCTCCTGAAGTCGTCGTCATAAGTCGCGTACAGACTAAGCTTACTTGACAAGTTCGGCGATCATTGTTTGTATTGAGAGAAATGATCCCATGGCGAGTCGTCGTCATCAGCGCACAAGTACTGACTAGACTCCCACTTCCTCGGCGTCGTGATACGTGCGAAGCGAATTAGGTTTTGGGCACTAGAAATCGTAGTCATCAGCCGAGAACTGACTAAGCTTACCTAATAAGTTCAAAGATCATTGTTTGTATTAAGAGCAATGATCCCTTGGCGTGTCATCGTCATCAGCGGACAATCATTGACTAGACTCCCACTTCCTCGACTGTCGTGACCCGCTCGAAGTGGATTAGGCTTCGGGCACCAGAAGCAGTCGTCATCTGTCGCGAACTAACTAATCTTACCTGTAAGTTCAACGAGCATTATTTGTATTGAGACCAATGATCCCTTGGTGAGTAGTCGTCATTAGAGGACAGTGCTGACTAGACTCCCACTTCCTTGGCAGTCGTGATCCGCGCGGAACGGATTAAGCTTACCTGATAAGTTCGGCGATCGTTGTCTGTATTGAGAGCAATCATCCCATGGCGAGTCGTTGTCATCAGCGGACAAGCACTGACTAGACTCCCACTTCCTCGGCAGTCGTGATCCACGAGGAGTGGAATAGGCTTTGGGTACCAGAAGCCGTCGTTATCAGTCGCGAACTTTGTAAGCTTACTTGGTAAGTTCGGTGATCATTGTATGTATTGAGAGTACTGATCTCTTGGCGAGTCATCGTCATCACCGGACAAGCGCTGACTAGACTCCTACTTCCTTTGCCGTTGTGATTCGCGTGGAGCAGATTAGGCTTTGAAGTCGTTGTCATCAGTCACGAACTGCATAAGCTTACCCGGTAAGTTCGAAAATCATTGTCTGTATTGAGAGCAATGATCCCTTGGCGAGCCGTCGTCTTCAGAGGACAAGCGCTGACTAGACGCCCACTTCCTTGGCCATCATGATTCGCATGGAGCGGATTTGGCTTTTGGCACCAGAACCCGTCGTCATCAGTCGCGAACTCACTAAGCTTACCTTGTAAATTCGGCGATCATTGTCTTTATTGAGAGCAATGATCCCTTGGCGAGTCGTCGTTATCAGTGGACAAGCACTCACTAGACTACCACTTCCTTGGCCGTCGTGAACTGCGCAGAGCGAATTAGGTTTTGGGCAGCAGAAGCCGTTGTCATCAGTTGCAAACTAACTAAGCTTACCTGGTAAGTTTGGTGATCATTGTATGTATTGAGAACAATGATCTCTTGGTGAGTAATCAACATCAGCGGACAAGTGCTGACTAGACTCCCACTTCCTCAAACGTCGTGATCCGCGCGGAGCACATTAGGCTTTAGTCACAAAATCCTTCGTCATCTGTCACGAACTTACTAAGCTTACCTGGTAAGTTCGGCGATCATTGTCTGTATTGAAAGCAACGATCCCTTGGCGAGTCATCGTCATCAGCAAACAAGCGCTGACTAGATTTACACTTCCTCAGCCGTCGTGATCCGCGTGGAGCGGATTAGGCTTTGGGCACCAGAAGCTGTCATCATCAGTCGTGAACTGACTAAGCTTACCTAGAAAGTTTGGCGATCATTGTCTGTATTAAGAGCAATGATCCCTTGGCGAGTCGTCGTCATCAGCGAACAAACACTAACTAGACTCCCACTTCCTCTACCGTCGTGATCTGCGCGGAGTAGATTAGGCTTTGGGCACCAGAAGCCGTCGTGATCAATCGCGAACTGACTTAGCTTACCTAGCAAGTTTGGCGATCATTGTCTATTTTGAGAGTACTGATCCCTTGGTGAGTCATCGTCATCAGCGGACAAGCACTGACTAGATTCCCATTTCCTCAGCTGTTGTGATCCGCGCAAAGTTGGTTAGGCTTTGGGCTAGTTGAGGGTTGTAATGGACAGGAATGGAAGTTTTGGTAAAAGCAATTATTTTATTGATAATATTTTTTGAGATGTTATACATTCCATGGTCGTTTAAGCCCGTAGCCGCCTTCGTCTTCCAACCAGTACATTCCTAGCCTGTTGACCTTGGTAACTCTGTAAGGTCCTTCTCAGTTTGGGTTTAACTTTCCCGCACCGGCTTCCTTGGTGCTCTGCTTGGTTTTCCTGAGCACCCAATCCCCCACCTTGAACTCGCATGGTTTGACCTTCTTGTTGTAATATTGTGTCATTCGCTATTGGTAGGCGGCTATCTTGGCAAAGGCTAGATCCCACTTTTCGTCGATGAGGTCTGCCCTACGCGCAAGGCTTCGTCGTTGCCGTCTGGTCTAAACTCCTCCGTTCGGAAGGTTGGCACCTCAAGTTCTACTAGAACCATAGCTTCTGATCCGTATTCTAGGGCAAAAGGTGTCTTTTTGATAGGGACTCTTTTAGTTGTCCGATATGCTCAGAGTATCCCTGGTACCTCTGTAACCAATTTTCCTTTGGCTGCATCAAGTTTTTTTTATGGCCTCGAGGATTGTTTGGTTGGTGACCTTTGCTTGGCTATTGGCTTGGCGGTGCCCTGACGATGAGAAGTGGTGGTCGATCTTCAAGCTTTTGCATAGTTTCTTAACCTTACTACCATCAAACTGGGTTCTGTTGTCGTTGACCAATATTCTGGGGATGCCGAATCTACAAATGATGGAGGTCTATATGAATTTCTCGATCTGGACTTGCACTATTTTGGACAGGGGCTCGGCCTCAACTCACTTGGTGAAGTAGTCGACAGGTGCAAGAAGGAACTTTTTACAGGTTGATGCCAGGAGTGGTCCGTTGATGTCCATTCCCCATTACATGAACGACCATGGACTAGTCATCGGAGCTAGTGACTGGGCGGGCATCTGCGTGTATGGTGCGAACCTCTGACATTTGTCTCATTTGCGGACAATATCTTTGGCATCTCGCTACATGGCCGACCAATAGTACCCTAGAGTTAGGGCTTTATGGGCGAGGGTTCTCCTGCCTGGGCGGTTCCCGCATATACCTCCATGGATCCTACCTAGGACCTGGCTTGCCTCTGTAGGTGCTAGACATCGAAACAGGGTCCTTTCATTGATCTTCTATATAATTTTTCATTTAAGAGAGTGTACCCTGCTGCTATGTTTTTTTAGTCTTCTTACTTCGACCTTCTCAGTTGGTAGGACTCCGGTTGCTATGTATTCCAGTATCAGAGTCATCCAATTTGGCTGTGTTTTCGCGGCATAGATATATCTACTTTCTTCTTCATTATGGATCGATTGTTCTTGATATTCAATGAGGTCCCTGAAGACTCCATCCGAGGCTGAGGCTTCTTTGGCTAGCTCGTCAACTCTTTTATTGTCGTCTTCGGGGTATTATACGAGTTCGCAGCTTTTGAACCTGCCCATTATGCCAAATACCTTTTCACGGTAGGATATCATGCGGGGTCTTTGTTGTTGAAATCCCCTTTGACTTGGTTGACTATCAGTCTTGAATCGCTGTATGCTGTTAGGCGATCTATTCCGATCCCTAATGCTAGCTTTAGGTTGGACAAGAGGGATTCATATTCAACTTCGTTGTTTAAGGTAGGGAAGCCAAACTTGACTGCCTTTTCGAGGATGAAGCCACTGAGGGAACGTAGTGTGATCCCAGCTCCGCTTACCCGCCCAGTTGAGGACCCGTTGCAACACAAGATCCACACTGGGACATCTAAATCAGGGGGTTGGTGGTCTACCATAGGCTCTTTTCCGCATGTAAACTCGGCTATGAAATCTACCAGTGTCTGGGCTTTGATGGCGGTTCTTGCAGCGTAGTTTATGTCAAACTGCCTAAGCTCCACTTACCATTTCACCATCCTGCCTGATAGCTCGGATTTATGTAATACCGATCGGAGTGGATGCTTGGTATGGACCGTTATGGAGTGGGCCTGAAAATACGACCTTAGCTTCCTGGAGGATACGACCAGTGCCAAAGCCAACTTTTCTAGGCCCGGGTAGTGCGCCTCCGCTTCAACGAAGGTCTTGCTGGTGTAATATACAGGTTATTGGATCCCTTGGTCATCTTGTACGAGGGATGAGCTGATAGCGTGTTTGGAAACAGACAAATTTAGGTAGAGTGTTTCCCTTGTCGCCGACTTCGAGCGTAGCTCCGGACTTCCCAAGTATGCTTTCAGGCTTTGAAAAGCTTGTTTGCACTCTTTGTTCCAATAGAAACCTTTACTCCCTCTTAGTATCTTAAAGAAAGGAAGGCATTTGTCGGACGATTTTGATATAAATTAGTTGAGGGCTGCTACCCTCCCAATTAGGCTCTGAACATCTCTGATGTTGGCCAGGGCTTTCATGTCGAGAAGAGTGTGAATTTGCTTTGGGTCGACTTTGATTCCACTTTTGTTCCCAATATAACCTAGGAATTTTCCAAACCCGACTCCGAATGTGCACTTCTGTGGGTTGAGCTTCATCTGGTATTTCTTGAGTTGGCTGAACGCTTCGGCGAGGTCACGCACATGGTCGGGGCTGCATAGGCTTTTGACCAACATGTCGTCTATGTAAACCTTCATGTTTTTGCCGAATGGCATCACCCTATAACAGTATATTCCTCTCTCCGTTACGAAAGAGGTTTTCTCTTGATCTAGGGGTGCATCAATATCTGATTGTAACCTGAATAGGCGTCCATGAAGCTGAGTAAGCTGTGCCAGGAGGTGGTGTCTACGATCTGATCGATGTGGGGGAGCGGGAAGCTATCCTTTGGGCATGCTTTGTTTAGGTCAATGTAGTCCACACATACTATCTACTTCTCATTTTTCTTTTTTACAAGAACGATGTTCGCGAACCAATCGAGATATTGTGCTTCCTTTATCATGCATGCGTTGAGTAAGCGATTTACCTATTCATTTATTATCTTCCTTTATGGCGCAACGGGTCTTTTCTTCTGCCTAACAATTTTCCTCGAGGGATCCACCTCTAGGTGATGAGTGATTATTGATGGGTCGATCCCCACCATGTTTTGAATGGTCCAAGCAAAGATGTCCTGGTTATGCTGTAGCACCTCTACCAATTCTTCATTCAAGCAAGAATCGATCTAGATAACCTAATTATTATGAGGGCTATCAAGGTAGATGGTAAATGTATCTTCCTCTGGTTGTCCGGCATTGAGCCTGCCCTCGAGGGCTTACTGGTGCCTCCTTGTTCGGGGCCTGTTGTTCCCCTTCTGTGCTTCGAGCAAAACGAAGGGTCATCTTAGTTTTTGGGCTAGCCGCTAATTGAGAGTTGTCGGGTGGCAGGGTTGTCGTGCACTAGCATTCCTTGGCCGCTATCTGGTCCCTTTTCAATGTATCGACCACTTGGTTTGTTGGATACTTGACACATTGATGTAGAGTGGAGACTACCGCTCTCATCTGGTGTATCCAGGGTCTTCTTAGGACCGCATTGTATGCCAAGGGCACGTCGATTACTATGAATTCTCATAACAGGGTTTCGGAGCCGGAACCCTTCCTATTGCTGTCGTCAGTTGTATCATCCATATGGGGAACCGTCTTTTGCCGCTGAAGTCAACCACCGGGTGATCATCAGGGGTCAATGTCGTCTCCTTTAGCTGCATATTGCGGAACGTATGGAGAAACATGACGTTCATTAAGCTCCCTATGTGTATTAGGGATATTCTTTCTTCCCAGCCCGCCAGGGAGATCGTCACCACCAGGGCGTCATTATGCGGGAGCTGTAGACCCTGGAGGTCTTCTTCTGTAAATTCCAGTGGCTCATTGTGAATCATGCAGTAGTAATTGCTCGCCGCATGTTGCCTTGGTTTTGAGACCTCGAAATACCTTCTTTCTGGACTTGTTTGACAGTTCAGATTCAGAATGGGTTCCATAAAGCACACATATTTTGTTGATCGGTTGCTCCTTGGATTCGATTTCTCTTTGGGCTGCCCATTCTTCTCTTAGGGCAATGAAACTTTGTGCTTCCTCTGTCAGGTTTGCCATGTTTGCCGGAGGGTCTAGAGTCAGAAAGTCGTAGAACTCTCCTTCCCACAGTCTGTTAATGAAAGCTGAGACGACTGTCATGTCATTGCACACGTCGAAAGTGGTTAATTTGTTGTTAAAGCGAGTTAAATACGCCTTCAGTGTCTGGTCAGGCCTTTGCTTCATTGATGCCTAATGTACTATTTTAGGAGCGCCAACTTGACGTTCGTGTATTACTTGCATCATCAGGGGTGGTGAAGCACCGCTATGCTGAGTGCTCAGCACTTCCCCTTGCTCTCTCCTACTGGGTGATCAAGTGGTCATCATCTATCTGTGTTTCGAATGGAGATGATGTAGTCATTTTTTGCTCCTTGCTTTGACCTAGTCCTACTGACCTGCACAAGTAATGCACGTGAGCCATGAACCACCGTTGTGGTGGCTGATGACACTCCGATGTTAAAGTCAGACAAAGATCTTAGGAAGGCGTAATGTTGTAAATAGGGAATTTGTAGCGTACCTTAGCTTACCAACCTCATGTCTTATTTATAGTGCAAGGAGTCGTGGTTCTACAAGGCCATCGTAGGCGTAGTTTAGGAAAGAGATTTTCGTCGAGATCCTTATCTAATTAGGAGTCATGCTATAGGAAAAAAGTTCCTTGTTAGCCCTGTGCTCCTAGATACGCAAGAGATAGTTCCTAATCCAAGAGCAATCCGTAGAAGGGAGTTTCCATGTGTGGAATGTACTCTGGTATTTGCTTTCTAGTTGGAAACAAAAAGTTGTTGTAGTTGCCCGTCTGAAGCTGATCCTCGAGATACTTGCCTTAGTAGGACTTACCGGTATTGAAGATAGTTGTGAGACGTGTGGGCCTAGCATGTCGTAAGAGTTTGGGTCCGTTTGGCGGATTAAATTGGGCGGGCTTAGAACCGCTTGGGGTGAATCAGTGTTGGACTGATGATGGGGCCCTTAGTTCCTCGAGATCATCTTGACACGTGTATGGCTCAGGGGTGTGACCATTTTTATGTATCATCATATTACATTATGATTTCCCTTTTCAGGTTGTGATTCATGAGGACACTCTCAGAAGTTGGCGAGTTGTCAGGTGGACAATGGTTCTGATTGACGACAACTCGACTTCTAGCCGATGTCGCAAGTAACCAAAAAGAGGTTCACGCTGGAGGTAACTTCTCCCCACTGCCTCTGCACGTGATTTCTGTTGTAATCACCCGTGTTTTGGTTGTTTTAGGGAATATTGCATGCAAATTTGAATAGTGACATGATT
Source organism: Berberis vulgaris (assembly GCA_963556465.1). Lineage (NCBI taxonomy): Eukaryota > Viridiplantae > Streptophyta > Magnoliopsida > Ranunculales > Berberidaceae > Berberis > Berberis vulgaris. Next base: position 27,627,566 of record OY747131.1, on the reverse strand, counting down.
GATGTGCAATTTTCATGCCCTCTCTTGTGGATAGGTTAGGGTTAGGAACCTAAGCCTTCACTATTTAAAATTTGTAGCAAGATAATTGTCTAGGACCAGGTTAACGCTCATAGGGTCCCTCTTTGGAAGCTTGAAAGATTATAGTCAAGTGAAGGAACATATCTTATCTTGGAATAGTTCTTGAACTGACATTTCACTTTGAGCTGGAAAGTAAAAAAAAGGTAGGAGCAATTCTGTAGTGGCGGATTGATGGGAAATTACCGTGCCTTTCCCATAGTTAGATAATTTAAAATTGAATATCAGCCTTGCATTAGTAACAAAACTCTAGGGTCGTCTGTCATTCATCTTGCTTGCGCATCATTTAGGGTTCCGTCATTTTTAATTTTTTAGAGTTAGATCACTTTCATGTAGAGGTTAGGCTTGCATTTAAAAAATAATTCTTAAGACCAAGGAGATGGTTGAGGAGAAGGCTTTTAAGGACTATTTGTTCCATCTTGCATTGTCTTACCCGAGACAATTGCAAATAACTTTGAATTCAAACCATCCATTATCCATCTTTTGCCTTTTTACTATGGTTTTGAGAAAGAAGATCCATATCTCCATGTCAAAGAATTTCTTGACATTTGTGCTACCCTTAAGTTCCAAAACTTTTTAGATGTTTCGGTCTGTCTTAGGTAATTTCCCTTTTCTCTGAAAGATAAGGCAAAATCATGATGAATATTCTTTAGAAACAGGATCCATCACAACTTGGGATGCATTGTCAGGAAAGGTTTTGTCAAAGTATTTGCCCATTCATAAAATGAATGTCCTCCAGCGAGATATGTCTAATTTTCAACAAAAAGAGGGCGGACATTTCTATGAATGTTGGGAAAGGTTCGTTGAACTCATTATTAAGTGTCCCATCATGGATTTGAGAAGTGATGTCTAGTTCAATACTTCCAAGACGATTTGACCACTCAAAACCGTTGTATGATTGATGCCACTAGTGGTGGGTCATTAATGAAGATGAACGTTAATAAGGTTTAGGATTTCTTTGAAACACTTTCCGAAATTCTTAACAATGGGATTATTCGAGAATGGATTCTGATAAGTGTAAGGGTGTTATATATGAAGTTAGAGATACATCCGTTCACTCCTCTTTTGCCTCGAAGCTGGAAGCAGTTGTTATGACTGGCTCATAAAATTGTTGCAATTTTGAATATGACTCAACCTACACCTCTCACGAATGTTCCATATGAGGTTTGTGCTGCATGTTCGAGTCCTAATCATTCCATAGCTGATTGTGATTTGCAAAATGATTATCCTGCATACTTTACAGAGCAAGTCAACTCTTCTAATGCTATGTAGCAACTTGGTAATAATCTACAACCTAACTATTACAATCTAGGGTTTGCCAAGCATCCAAATCTCTCTGGGCCCACGGCACACACTAAGGGGACATGTTGTCTCCCAAGCTCCTCAAGTCCCTAGCTCTATTAAGCCTCAATTTAACCAAGTTCCTCCATCCAACACATCCAATTTAGAGTGAACGCTTAATCATTTTATGTAGCAGAAAAAGTATACTTGAGCAGAATTCTTAAGATATATCAGAGTTAAAAGCCACGACTAAACACCAATCTCAAGCCATCAATAGACTTGAGATAGCTATAAGAATGTTAAGTCATTCCCTAAGAGAGAGCCAGGAAGATTTCCTAGTCAACTTGTTCCAAACCCAAAGGGTCAATTCGCAATTGGTAGCACATCTGAGTTATGTCATGAAGATGTCCAATCTATTGCTTACCCCTAGGAGTGGAAAACAAGTTGACAATTGGGTATGAGTGCTCGATTCTAGTGTCATTGCATATCCGCCTAAGTCAAAGCAAGCTGCACTTCAATTTGACAAGGAGGCTAATAAGCTTCACCTTCTAAATATATTCCTTTAATCTCTGACCCCACTCAGGTATCTTATTTGCCTAGGGCATCATTTCTATCACGGTTAGCTAGGCAAAGAAATGAACAAATGTCAATGATGTAATGGAAAATTGTAAACAAGTTAACATTAATATCTCATTGCTCGATGTTATTAAGCAAGTTCCTACCTATGCCAAGTTTTGTAAGGATCTTTGCATGCAGAAGGATCCCGGATGCCCAACCATTTATTGTGTTATTGGTGATATGATTGATAAGGCATTATTGGATTTAGGGGCGAGTGTTAATTTATTGCCATATTTTGTTTATGAGCAGTTAGGTCTCGGCGAGTTAAATCTGACTGAAGTAACACTGCAATTGGCGGATAGGTCACACAGTGTTATAAAGGATGTGATCATTAAGGTTAAAAAATTCTATTTTCTAGCAGACTTCATAATTTTTTTACACAACCTGTTCATAATCCCTTCAGTCACATTCCAGTTATTTTGAGTCGCCCATTTTTTGCAACATCTAATACTATTATTAACTATAGGAATGGAATCATGAAATTGTCGTTTGGTAACATGAGCGTCGAACTCGATGTTTTTAATTTAAGTCAACAACATCCTAAGTCCGAGGATGTCTATGAGGTTAACATGATTGAGAGTTTGGTGGAGAATTCATTTCTGTAGTCTGCGTTAGATGACCCCTTAGCGACCCGTTTGACTCATTTCGGTTTAGACTTTGATATTGATAATTTCATTAGGGAAGTGAATGTTTTGTTTGATTCATCCCCTATTATGAATCCTAGTAATACATGGAAGCCTAAAGTAGAACTCCTTCCACTCAGTGAGTCAAAACTGACCCCTTCTGTTGAGACTATTTTGCTTCTTGATCCATTCTCTCCTCACTTTTTCATGTTGACCCATTCGAAGTATGCCTTCCTAGTAACTCGTGTATGAAATCTGATTTTCAGTATTCTTTGGAGTCCCACCTTGACAACTTCATGATACAACTGATACATCTAATGAGAAAATTCATGCCATATGTAGTGCTAATCCTAGGTTTGGGGGTGTTGTTGAGTTGTCTAGCCTATCATCTTTGTGCAATTCATTTTGTTATGATGAATCTATACCACCCAATATATCTATATACATACTTTTTTGCATCCCTTTCACATTGACTGACTCTACTTATGTGGATTCCTTGATTTTAAGGGATGATTTTAGTTTCGCCATCCTAATGTGAAACATATTCAATCCTTTTATTTGACACTTGGCTTAGGATGTCCCTTAATTTACGACATTAATTTACCTACTAAAATATCACCTGTTTCTACCCAAGAGCCTAGCATCACAATTTCATTTATGTCTAAATTGCAAAGTAAATGGGCTTCTAAATGCGATATTTCGTTAGTGATTTTTTCAGGGCATTGGCTTGTCACATGAGTCCGAATTTCATATTTTCGTAAGTCAGGTGCTCAGACCCAAGACATGCCACCCCAAAAGGCATAGGTCTCAGGGCTTGGCCCTGGACAATAAGGCCCGAACAACGAATCTTAGAGATGTCATAGACCCGAGATCCACTCGCACGAAATCAACTCTTAGCCCAATCAAGCATTGGGTCCTAAACAAAGCCAAGTGTCGAAGAAACTTCGTCATGCATAGGTAAGATCTTAGGCGTGATCTCCTCCCTCCATCACGAACTCGATCGTAAGGACAGTTGGGGAGATAACACACGATATAAGAATCGGTGAAATGAGGAAGAAAGGTACGCATACACACTGCAATTGGCATACAGTCTTCACTCTTCCGTGCATCGATATTGACTTAAGCATTGGAATGCTTTCGGCCACCACAATGGGTGGTCTCTAGCTTAACATCGTCGAGATTAGCGAGAACATATATGAACCCATTTTTTGGTGGTCACTAGATTTGGGAGATTTTTGTTTTGGGTGTAAATAGTGGGGCGTTCTTTAGTAGATTCAAAAAACAAATTTGGGTAATGATGTCCTTCAGAGAAAACGGTGATGTTATTTAGTAAATGCCTTTATGGAATAGCATAGCACTTCATTTATGGTCCCTACCAAATAACACCACCACTTCTGCTGATGGACATCACCAATCCTATACTTTTTGAAGGACACCACCACCTTTCTGAAGGACACCACCACTACTGAAGGACACTACCAATATAAACAAAAAAACCCTAACTTATTTTCTCCTCTCATCCTCTCTTCTCCATTAAGCACCCCGCCCCCTAACCGCCGGTCGAACCTCTTATTTTCCTCTTCTTCTTTTCCTCTATTCTTCTTCTTCTCTTCTCCGTTTTTTCTTTTGTTTTCTTCTTCTTCTCCTCCTCATCTCTCCCCCTCTTCTCCTCTCTCCATCTCTTCTCCATCAAGAACTACCCGCCACCATCGACCGCACCACCTCTCCATCCACTGTCGTCTTCACTCGGCCTCCATCTCTTCTCCGTTTTTTTTTTTCCTCTTATGTGTTTTTTTTCTTCTCCTATCTTATTTTCTTCTTTTTCTTCTCTTATTTTATTCACAACAAAATGTCATGAATTAACAAACACAAATTGAAATTTTAAAAATACTCATTTGAAATCAATCAACAATAAACAAATTAGAAATAAACCAATAGAAAAAATGAGGAATGAAGGAAACATTATGACAGAAAAATAAAAGCAAGCCTACTTTAACTAATATTTTTAAATATTAAAAAAATAAACATTAAAATAAAACTAATCATCTAGGAGGCGTTAAACAAAGTCCTTTAGGGGGTGATGTTCGTGGCCCTCTTTGTCGGAGGAGTAGTAGTCCACTAACGAATTTCCATCATCACCATCATCATCATCCTCATCAGAGGACGATGATGATTCATTGTCCTCTTCCCCCTCTGACCGTTCTTCCTCGTGGTCCTCCTCATCATCGTCCTCGTCATCATCTGAAGTCAATGATGAGTGGGGGTCATCGTTCCTGAAAAAGTAATCTTCTGGATCGCCCATGTATCTCATTCTTTGTTTGAGTTTTCTTCTTTCATCTTCTCTTCTTTATCTTGATTTGGTGATGAATACTAATAGATTACTCCCTTTTTATAATGCTCAACTTAAAATGACATTTGTCTTTCCAAGCAATTCTATTTGTCTTTCCAAGTAATTTTCTTGTGATTATGCAACCATGGTGTTTTCCCATGTATGCATCAACACTTTCTAAAAGGCTGTTTGAATTTCATAGACAAAAGAAAAAGTAGAAATAATAGGAAGATAACGACCAATCCTTCCCAGAGATACCCAAACGCAGCGGAACATGTGAGCACAATAATCATATTCGCGGAATAGGGTTGCGAATGTGATCTTAATACTCGAAGTCTTTGCCCAAACGCAATGATACATGCGATCCTAAGAAACATATTCGCATGATCCGCTGCGATGGGACAAAAACCAGATTTTGTCCTTTTTAAAAAAAATTGTTTGAGCCAAATTTTAAAATTTTGCAATTTCTAAGGTTTAAATACACTCTTAACAAATAAAATCTATTGTCGAACTACATTTTGGACAAGAAATGTTCCAAATTAAGAGCAATGTCTATTTTGTGAAAGAATTTTTGGGCCTATAAAAAGTGGAATTTGTGCTTGTGGAAATTATCGAGTAATCGGAGATAAAAAAAAGAATACCCAAAATTTTGTGAAAATGTGGCGTTGAATTTGTTGATTTTCGGGTACGGCGATATCAAATGGGATACATTAAACTGGATAAGATGCTTCAAGACAATGTCCAAAATCTGTTTTGACAATAGATTTTATCTCTTAAGTGTGTACCTAAACTATAGAAATTACAAAAATGTGGCTCAACATATATATATATATATATTTTTAAATGGACAGAGTCTGGTTTTTGTCCCATTACATTGAATCATGCGAATTGAATATCTAGGCTCGCATGTACCGCTGCGTAATAGTATTTCTAGGCGATTTTGGATATAGTCGCAGGAGCTGCTGCGAGTTTTATTATTGCACTCGCATTTTAGTCTGCGAATGTGAGTGTGGAGCTCGCATGAAACTGCAAATGGAAGTGTTCAGTGTGCAACTTGTAGTTGTTGTGTTTATATACTATGCATGCATGTATAGATGCCAAAAGTTCACCTCCTCCTCATCTTACAATATATATTATTCTTCCATGAAAATGATTCATTTACATCAGAAAGCAGTAAGGGGAAGCTTTTGTGTATTTCTAGCTACAAGTTTTCGTGTTTTTAGCAAGGGGAAGCAACAACGCAACTGTATGATGGACTATTTGATTTTAATCATTGTTTTTAGCTACATGTTTGATGTTAACCGTCAATCATGTGCATGAGAAAACAAAATCAGATTTCATCAATTGTCATTTCCTCTAAAAGTTGAGCATTAAATCTGAGGCATTATCACTGTGAGACCCATTCCTATAAGTTGAGCATTAAATTGTTTAGGAGAACACCCTCTCCAATGGGATTGGAGGCTCCGAAAATTTTAGCCCTTTTTTTAATTTGTTTTATTCGTCCCCTTTCTTAATATGAGATTTTTAGCTTCCAAAAAAATTGGCTTTTAAGAATTTAGTTAAAGGAAGGGGTTGTGTGGCCAATGGTTGACGGTGAGGCCAACTGCTGGTGGGGTGCAGTAGTTCCTCATAGGAAAAGAGAATAAGAGGAGGAGGAGAAGACAAAGAAGAAGACGAAGAGGAGAGAGAGAGACATACCACCCCTATTGAAGGACACCACCACCACTTAGAGAAGAAAAGGAAGAGAATATAAGAAAAGAAAAGGATGAAGAGGTGAGAGAGAGAGAAAGAGGAATAAAGAGTGAGATAGAGGGGGGTAGTGACGGGGCGAGATGGTTGTGTTGGCGGTGGTGGGAGAGGTGGTGGTGATGTTCGTAATGGAGAAGAGATGGAGAGAGAAAAGAGAGAAAGATGAAGAAGATTAAGATGAACAATGAGTGAGAGGGGGTTTATAATGGTAGTGTCCTTCAGCCAAGGATTGTGATTTTGTTTTTTGAGGTATATTTGTTCTCCTAATTTTAAGAAATATTTTGAGAAATATTTTGGTGTGTAAAATTTTTTTTTTAAAATTTCATGGATAAATGAAATGTATAATGAATTTCGAGGGTACATTAAATATGTTAAAAATGATATGCAAGTAAATAAATGTATTAAACACATTAAATATATTAAACTCATCAAGGCTCTGCTTGGTACGCTATAAAATAATGCATTTGCAAATTAATGCAAATGCATTAATTAGCATTATATTGGTTTGCAATGCATTACTTTACAAGCGTTTGGTAGTAATTATAAAAAAATCAAAGACAATTCGAAAAAGTGACTGTGGTGATGGTGATTGCAAATGTAGGCGATGATGGTGGTGGCAATGACGGTGGTTGTTGAAATGGTGGTGGTTGTGGTGGTTCAGTGGATATAATGGTGGGGGTGGTAGTAGCGGCAGACATGGTGGTGGTGGATGGTTGTGGTGGCTATGGTGGTCGCAACGGTGATAATAGTGATGGTGGTGGTTGTGGTTATTATGCTATAGTATTGGTGGTGGTTATGCTCTGGTAGTTGTGGTGGTGTTAGTGGTGGTGGTGGCGAAAATGGTTATAGAGGTAGTAGTAGAGTTAGTGGTGGTTGTGGTTAATAGCATATGGTAGTGTGATCATGGAGGTGGCGGTGGCGGTGAAGGTGGTTATATTATGGTGGTTGAGGTGGTGGCAGTGGCTATGGTTGTTGTGGTGGTGGCAATGACAGTGGTTGTGGTGGTGATGGTTGGAGTGTTTTTAAGGAGTTGGGAGTAGAATTCAAGTAAGAGGAGGCGATGAGAGTTTCGCAAAATAATGCGAGAGATTTTGTCCCGCAAAGTTTTACAGAATATTATAACTAGATGTGGAGGTCATGAATTCAAATTTCAATAACTGCTTTCGGTAAAGTCAACCAAGCATCCAAGTTTATGTGACCGTCGTAAACTTTTGCATATGCATTCTTTTACCGTATACCAAGCGGAGCCTAAATGAAACCAAAATACCTATAATTAGAAAATCAGTAGTTTGAAAAATCAATATATAAGTAGAAGAAATGATAATCAGGAAATTACGGAGTGGTTTTAAAAAGCAATAAATAATTAGAATTAATGTAATTAGAAATAAAAAAAAACTCAAAATTTATGAAAAACGTCCTGAAAATTTTCGAAAATATCCTTGAAAAAATGTAATCTTTAAGTAGCTGATTTTTGTGAAATTTATTAAAAAAACCTCAAAAGTTTTCGAAAAAATGTAACTTTTTTCTTTTCATAATTTCATAAAAACGAAAATTTCGGCAAAATCGAAGTCCTTGCCTTTAGCACATCTAAAAAAAAAAAAAAAAATGGGGTGGTGGTTTCTATCAGCAGAACTGGTGGTGTCATTTAGCAGGGGTCTTCATTTATACAACTTCCTGAAAGCCGTCTTTATTTATTTATTTTTGTACTCACACTTCTGATGCAAGTTGCCAAGAAGCTCAGCTAATCAAAGTCCTCTTTCTTCTTCAACTAAGAAACTTCACTGAACCAACCCTTCTCCCCCCTTTCACACACTATCTCTCTCCCTATGCAACTATGGCAAGATGGGCAGGTCAGTACGGCAAGATTTTGTTAATTTATTTTCTTTATATTTTATGTTATTCTATAATTTGTTCTTCAAAGTAGATAATCAGTGGAGCCCCTTAATTTTGATACATTCAAGCAAAGAATAAGGTATTTGTTTAATCTTGTCTGCTACGAGGGTTACTGGGTTTTGTGTTAACTCAAAGTGGATTATTTTTACAGACCCATTTTTTTCTGACTTTGTTTTGTGAACTGATTTTGCACTTACAGCTTAAATTCTCATCCCTTTCTGTCAAAATTTTATTTTACTGTGATGGGTTTTTTTGTTTTATTAGAAATCCTGATCTTATTTTAATCAAAGATTGTAAGTTTTGGTGTTTGTTTGTTAATTTAATGGGTTTTGTTTTACTTCTTCTTTGGTGTTCTTGTTGTTTACTTTTGAGGACCAAACCTGTCTTTGTCAACTCATTTAATTTTCCAGTTTGATTGTCGTACTTGCAATCTTTACTCAATCGTCTAATTATATGTTTTCTAATCTCTCACGCTATAGTCTTTCATCTTTGTAAGAACAACTGAAGAAGACTAATAGGCGAGTGTCTATCGTCCTCAGTTCGAATTGTAGGTAGAGAATCAGGAGGAGGGAGAATTAAGGGTCTGTTTGATAATGATATAGTTGTTTGATTGTTATTTATTGCTAATTTGGATTCCTTCCTGTCTCTAGGTGTTTCGTAAGGAGATTCAAGTAGTGCTAATTCATAATTTTGATGGCGGAATTGGTTGGGCCTCGGATGTATAGTTGCTACAATTGCCGAAACCATTTATCCTACCATGATGATGTTATTTCTAAAGCTTTTCAGGTGAGCCTTTTAGGCTGATTTTCCTTATTCAGATTTATCATATTGTGTTCAATTTCTTTACTAGTTACTTCCTTTGGGAATTGGATGCTAACCTTGCTACACTCAGCATAGAAATTCCTTTGCTAGGATTTCATATTGGATTAGACTTATAAAATAAAGGAGCAAACGATGGAGGAGATTTTATTCCTTGTGTAAGTTTTCATATCATGATACCATTTTATGGTTGATTCGATTAGGCTATGGTTTTCAGTCGCTATTACTGTCATATGATATGTCCTTCTATCACATGAATATATTTTAAACTTTTTTCAAGTAATATCATATATCTATATCTGGATTCAGCGTCTAATGTTTTTTTTTGAGTTTTGCTATAGGGTAGTAACATGTTTTATGTTTACTCTAGAAAGTGATCTAGTTTTTATATGTTTATTTGATTTTGTGTTTTTGTTTGTCTGCATGTTTTCCCCATCAGGAAACATCATCTAGAAATGGTATGATTAAAGAAAGTTTGAACAACTGGAAAATCATTTTCTTAAACTGTCTAACTCTTACCTGCAAAAAGTCAAGTCATGGTTGAAGGGGACAAAATTCTGTGTTCTGCATATAGGCTTTCCCAATTTAAACTGAGTCTTAAATTCAGATCGGAGTGGATTTCAAATATTTCTAGGGGAAGAGAGAGGGAATTTTGATTTCTATTTGTTCAAAGCAATGCAGAGTAGAATAGTTTGCTCACTTATCTCTCGTCAAATGAAAGTCTAGGTTCTGCTTCCTTTCAAAATCTCTTTGTTTAAGTTAAAAGTTATTTGGACTCTGCATAAATATATCAACTTTTTGCATGATAATAGGGGAGAAATGGTCGAGCATTTCTGTTCTCTCATGCGATGAACGTGTCAATAGGACCCAAAGAAGATAGGCAGCTAATGACTGGGCTTCACACAGTTGCTGATGTGTACTGCTCCGATTGCCGTGAGGTGTTGGGTTGGAAGTATGAAAGGGCTTACGAAGAATCACAAAAGTACAAAGAAGGGAAATATATACTCGAGAAGTCAAAGATTGTCAAGGAAAACTGGTAACCCTAATTGGATCCTAATTGTGATGTAACTGTGCACGTTCGTCTTGTACAAGAAATCCTTGTCAATTGAAATATTCGATCATTGTTACTTTCTGTTCATTCTCTGCTGTCTTGTGTGTGGAAGTTGTGTATTAAAGACTATCCATTTCTTTTTTAATAAACCCTGTGCTTGTTGTCTATTTCCTTATTGTTAGTTAATTCTGTGATTTTTTTTGGTTAAAGTTTTAATTCATTAGTAATCAAACTTGATTACAATGAACGCAAAGACTTTATCTCTGGATCTTGGCACAAAAGAGGTCAGCACATTACACAGGCACAAAAACAACAAGCAGCAAAAGCCTGAAGACCCCAACTTGAGCATCTTATACATTTTCTTAGTTAATTTTGTGAAATGTATCATCCAAGTCCATTATGAGCATCTTATACATTTTCTTTAAAACCAGTCTATTTGCTTAGAACTCAGAAGGTCTAACACACTGGTTCTTTGCTAAATGAACCCTTTGAATCAACTTTATTTTGTGCTTTCCTTGTCAACATGAAAAGCACAAAATGAATCAGCTCAAACTTTTGTAACAAGTATATTGTCGACTGTTTTTTTTGGATGCAGTGCATGACAGTTCTCGTGTATTCCTTAGAAGGGTATCTAATATAGTGTATGAGATTCGGTCTTTAACCTTTTTCCACCTTAATCCTATGTAAGAGTTATAATTTTATCACAGGATCATTGGAAATTTTTAGGTCTCTGCTTGAACCAAGTATATTGTAGACATGTTTGTATCCTGACTAAAACTTTGCCCACTTCATGCCCCGTTTCTTTTGTTTGTATATGTGTATGTATGTGTGTGTAGGAAAAATGGAGTGGGGAGATGGGATGGAATGCCGAGCTGATTTAATGTCTCCCCTTCTATCCTTCAATTGCACCTTGAAGAACATAAACTAGTTACAGTAACCCTCTTTAAGTTACTAAAGCACCTTAGGTTCACATAGAACAAGTGAATCACATCCTGTACAGGTCAATAGCATCCAAGGGTATAAGGTGTTGCTCCTCTCTATGAAGCTTGACTAGGGAGAAAGCCACTTTATTTGTTTCTTGGCGTACATTGAGAATAGTATAATGTCCAGAACTTCAGTTAGGTCAGAGATCCTATCCTTGCATCCTTCCCCATGGGTTAGTGCTAACTCAAACCTCTTCAGACTCCCCTGAGCTCTAGGACTAGAACATATCTCGTTGGGCTAGGACCGAAGGCACCCTACATTTCCATTATACCATCTCGTAAGACACGTCCAAGGCTGCTTACTTGATTCTAAAACAAGCATGAAAATCAAGCTCCATCCGATGTAGTCTTGGCGATGCCTAGGTGCACTATGCAGGCTACACACAACCTACCGCCTCGCCTAGCCTAGGGGCAGCCTAGATGTTAAGAAAAAGTGATGCTCACTTAGACGAAAGCCTCCGACTACAGATTGCTTTGTTGCCTTTTGCCTAGGTTGCTAGGTGCCCAGGACAGGCTTCTCGCCTCACCTAGCGCATGGGACTACATGGGCTTCATTACCCATAGGGTGAGTCAGCTGTAGGTTGGAATAGACTTGCCAAAAACAAATACGAACAACCCAAAATAACTGGTGTAGTATGTTTCTAATGCATTATATCTTGTGTAAAAATAGTTGTCTTCATCTTGGTCTTCATCTTGAGTATAATTTCGATAGAATGAATTTAGCGACTTCGAATAGCCATGAAATGATGAGTGTTCTTGCTAGGCATAATCTAATACTTCAACTTCTGGCAGAATGAATTTAGTGAATGCAGGATCAGCAACAACTCGGTGTGGTGTTCTAGCCCAGGCCAAACCTAACTTGATTTCACCCTCTCAAACCTAACTTCTTGATGATTTAAGCTTATTCAGAAGAGTTGGTGGGATATGTGATTGCTGTCCTCTTACCATTGTTGGACATGAGGTAAGGGTTGCAAGAGCTTGTTTTTTTTTTTTAATTTATTTATTTATTTATTTTTATTCACTCTATGAAGCCTCACCCTCCTACCCTTACATTCTTGCTTATCTTACCACTAGTGTGCTCCAGGGATCATGCAGAGCTACTCTTGTCTCTGGTTCAGTTTTGTGTTAACATGAGGACACTTTATTGTTTTGCTACTTCTGCATATCCAGCTGCAAACGATGGGCACATCCATTGCCCAGATGTTTATGTTCCAAATTTGTTCTCCGACGTCAGTTTTGATATCGAGGAGTTAGTACTGTGGCTGAGTTTATAGAGGTGGGTGCTTACTGACCAATTAATTATTCTTTACCTACAAAAAAATCTTGTCTTACATTTTCTATTATTTTTCTTTGGTGTGTTGTGTGTGTATGTGTAAAGTATAAATCTGAACATGCTGAATTAACCTAGGCCAGTTCAACTTGTTCTGATAGATTTCTAGTCCACTTTGTGAACTTGTATGAATGCACAATGTTACTGAGAAAACTGGGAAGCTTGGATCAGGATGTGTGGATTTGTTGAGAAGTGTGTCTAACATTGATTAAATAACATGAATCTGTAGGGCTAAGCTCAGGATGTAAAGCGGTAGGACGCCTTACATGCTGAAGCAAGGCTTATGCATGTCATTAGGGATTGGAGTGCGGACAACCACATCAGATCAACTCGGTTTCTATCTTTGTCGGCACAAGTCAAAATGGATTTACCAGCAAGAAGTGACTGCGGGGTAAGCTTCAATTTTTTGAATGTTGAGGAGTTCCATGGTTATATTATTATTGAGAGATGCTAGGGTGCACTGGGAGTTTACCTGGTATTTCGCTTGGATGGTGCTAGGCACGTGCACCATCCACGCATGCCCAGCACGTGCGATTAAGGTGAGCAAAAAAAAAAAAAAAAAACAAAGAACCCAAATCGCCAGAGAAGAAGTTTTCTCTAGCAAGCAAACCGAATCCAAAACCCTAGATCTATTTGTGTAATCAATCCAATCCATATCAATCCAATCCAATCCAAGAAGAACACAACACAAAGGTATTTTTCTCCATTTCTTTCTCTCATTTTGATTTTGAAATGCTATCCCTTTCTTTCAACCAAACCGAATCAATTTGGTGATTTTCACTTTGATTCAACCAAACCGAATCAATTTGATCTTTAAAATAGATCAATAAAATGTTAAGTTAAAATAGGAAGGAAATGCTATCCCTAGTCGACAAATAGGAACTTCTAGGGTTTGTAGAACCACAAATTAATGTTTTTGCAGACTAAAAATTTATTAAAATCTATAACCTCATTACCCAAATTCTAATCATTTCTTTTCATACAACAAAACTATAGATGGTTTTCAGTACCATACAAATCAAATGAGTCAACAGACTAAAGGGGTTTGAACAATGTAGAATAATTCATAAATACTAACTTACAATTCAATTAAAAAGACCAAAACATCTCATTTCAATGTATTGAAACATTTTAGGCTTTCCTGAGTGTTGTATGATTAGCAATTGTATTGTTAGCCTATATATATATTATTGTTAACTTCAGTATAGTAGTATTAGAGATTTAATGGGGTTTTGCTTGTGTTGAATTTTTCATATTTTCAGGGATGGATACATTAGAAAATAATGAATGTATGGAAAATGAAGAATTTTTAGATGAGATAAAAGAGCCTTGCATAGGGATGGAATTTAACAATATTGAAGAGTTTCAGTCGTATTATCATGATTATGGTAATAAAAAAGGATTTCCAGTGAGAGTAAGGGCGACTGAAAAAGATGTGGATGAAAATTCTAGATATGTTATTCTTGCATGTGGTCGGACTGGGACATCAAAAAGTAAAGCAGAAAGTGTTATAAAATTGCGTCCCATGGGTAGATGTGGTTGTAAGGCTAAGATGAGAGGTCGTATACGCCCTGATGGAACAGTGAAAGTGACAACAGTAAGTGATGAGCACAATCATGATTTGAGCCCTGGAAAATCGAGATATTATTCTAAAAATCGAGTTATGAGCCAATATGTGAAGAAGAGACTTGAATATAATGATAGGGCGGGCATTAGGCCAAATAAGAGTTTTACTTCGTGTGTGGTTGAAGCTGGTGGGAATGATAATATGACATTTTCCCAAAAAGATTGTTACAACTATCTGCATAAAATAAGGCAGTTGAGACTTGGTGAGGGGGATGCGTCGGCACTTCATAACTACTTTCAAAAGATGCAAGCCAACAATGCTGAATTTTTCTATTTGATGGATTTGGATGAAACAGGGAGGTTAAGAAATGTATTTTGGGCTGACGCATGGAGTAGAGTAGCTTACAAGGAGTTTGGTGATGCCATTACTTTTGACACTACGTACTTAACTAATAAGTACGAAATGCCATTTGCTTCTTTTGTTGGGGTGAATCATCATGGTTAGTCAATACTTCTTGGATGTGGATTGATCTGTAGTGAGACAGTATAAGAGTTTGTTTGGCTTTTCAAATCTTGGCTCGTGTGTATGAATGATCGTGCTCCAGATGCTATAATCACTGATCAGGATAGAGCAATGAAGAGAGCCCATCGAAATTGTGTTTCCCAACACACGCCATAGATGGTGCCTATGGCATATTATGAAAAAGTTGCCTGAAAAACTTTCGGGTTGCAATCAATATGAGGCTATAAAGTTTGCAATGCAACGAGCAGTTTATGATTCCCTGTCTCATGAAGAGTTTGAAGAATATTGGTATGGGTTCATTGAGAAATTTAACCTTCAAAATAATGATTGGTTGAGTGGATTATACAATGAAAGAATTCGTTGGGTACCAACATTTCAGAGGAATACTTTTTGGGCAGGAATGTCTTCAACACAAAGGAGTGAAAGTATGAATGCTTTCTTCGATGGTTATGTAAATTCAAAGACCACTCTAAAGCAATTTGTAGAACAATATGAGAATGCACTACGAAGTAAGGTTAAAAAAGAAGTTGAAGAAGACTTTAAATCCTTTAACCGTTGGCTTCCTTGCATTACTCCGTACCCATTTGAGAAAAAATTTCAAGCTGCCTACACCACAAATAAATTTAAGGAGTTTCAAACAGAGATTGCAGGAATATTATGTTGTGCAGTTAATCATGTCAACGAGTTCGATGGCTTTCAGGTTTATTATGTTTCGGAAGACAGGTTGATAGGAAGCGCATACAGATCAATCAATTTTAAGGTTTATTTTAATAATGACGACTTCAATATTCAGTGCAATTGTCAGTTGTTTGAGTTTAGGGGGATTTTATGCAAACATATTTTATCGGTATTGTCTCAAAAGAGGATTAATGTTTTACCAGAAAAATTTATTCTTCGAAGGTGGAGGAAAGATGTTAAGAGGTGTCATAAGAAGGTTAAAATTGTATATTCAGATTGGGAAATGAAGCATGAAAATGAACGGTTTGATGAGATGTGCAGTCTCTTTTATAAAATGGCTGACATAGCTTCCGAGGATCAAAATGAGACAAACAATGTTAAACAGTGGTTACAAATGAAGCTTCGTGAACTAAAGATATCAAAAGGTGATGGTGATGTCAATGTTGAGCCAAAGGGGTTGTTCGAAGTTGGCGCTAAAAGTAGTGCTGAAATTCATAGTCCATTGCATGTTCGTTGCAAAGGACGACGTTCTACTTCGAGGATGCAATCTACAATGGAAAAAGCCTGTAAAAAGAAGAAGAAGAAAGAAACACAAAAAGAGAATAATTTGATAGGTTTACTTGTTTGTTTTGCTTCAATGAATATATATATATTTTCAATTCAAGATAATATATTTTTATTTTGACATGTCATTTGTAGGGTTCTACCCAAGTTGGATTTGAAAGTTCACAATTTATGACACATCTTTCAGCTACGCAGGTTTGTCTTTAGTACAAAGATTATTCACTTTTGATTTGCCCCGCTATGATTGTTAACTATGATTAATGTGTTTGTCGTTTTGAAGGGTGAAAGTATGGGGTCATATTATTCACAACCTAGTGGACTTGGTCAGGTTTACTCACTTATAACACAGGTACATAATTTACATGTTTATTGTCATTTTAACAACCACATAAAGATTGTAAGCCTTAATCATTTATTTTTGCAGCGACCAACTTCTAGCAACGACATGGAGTCGTACAGAGATTGTACAGATATTGCAAATGAATTCTCCAACCCTGAAAGAGATCATTCAAACATAGTGTCAGACATATGGAAGCGTTGAGGATCCAGTTCATGCAGTTTCATTGTTGCAAGTCATGAGTTTCATGTAATGTTCAGTGTTTCAGGGTGTAATGTCGGGTTTTCAGGGTGTAATTTCAATTTTTCAGGGTGTAAACTCGTATAATTTGCTATGTAATTACCAGTGTTTTTCAGTTTTTCCAGTGTTTACTGTCAGAAATTTTTAGTATCTCAGTGTTTATCATTGTTTTTTCAGAAAATTTCCAGTGTTTTTTCACAGAAAATTTCATCTAAACTGTCAGAAAATTTCCACTGTTTTTGCTATTGTGAAATTTCCAGTGTTTTTTTCTGACAGAAAATTTCCAGTGTTTATCATGCTAATCTTCATCTGTCCAGAAAATTTCACAGAAATTTTATCAGAAATTTTCCAGTGTTTACTGACAGAATTCTTATAGAAATTTTCATGCTAATCTTCATCTGTCCATAAATTTTCCAGTGTTTATCTAAACTGTCAGAAAATTTCAGGAACATAGCATCTCAGGAACATAGCATTTCCTGATAATAGCATCTCAGAAAATTTCCAGTGTTTATCTAAACTGTCAGAAAATTTCAGGAACATAGCATCTCAGAAAATTTTCCAGTGTTTACATGGAAACATAGCAACATAGCAACAGAAACATAGCATCTCAGGAACTCTGTCTCTGTTTTATCAGGAACCCTCAATAGCATTTCCTGATAATTTCCTGCTATGATAGCAACATAAGCAACATAGCATTTCCTGATAATATAGCATTTCCTGATAATTTCCTGCACCATACATAAACATAGCAACATACATAAACATAGCAACACTGTCAATAGCATTTCCTGCTCTGATTTTTCAACATAAAAACATAGCACCATACATAAGCACCATACATAAACATAGCAACACTGTCAGTTTTATGCAACAACATATACTTAGAAACAACATACAATAGCAACACACCATAGAAATAACAAAACAGAATAATATATCATCCAAGATCTTCAAATTCATTTACAATCCAAAACATATTCATTTACATCTCACATACTATCCAAGACCTTAAAAAACAAAAGTACAAGAATTAATAAAACTACTACTAATATACTGTTGATAAGGTCCTTAGTAAAAGCCCAAGTATCGTGGAGTTGATTGTCATGAGCTTGATTGCGACGACCCTCGGGAGCATTATTGGGTTGGTCCACCACTTCTTCAGTGTCGTTTGTTCTTGACTCCCTTGTTCTTGTTCTTGATTGGTGCTCTCTTCTCGACGCTTGTTCTCTTTCTCTTCTCGACGCTTGTTCTCTTTCTCTTCTCGCCTCCTGCTCCTTCCACATTTCATAATCTTCAACCGCTTCTTCAAGTGAATTGAAACCCTTGTAGACAGCATCTGTATACCCGTTTACTTGGAGTGCGCAACTTGACCAAGTAACATAAATGCCAGGAACATGCCCACGATAAACAACATAAGCTACGTATGCCATTCCTGCGTTGGCAAAGTAACAGATGTTAGTTGGCTCTAAACCAAAATCAAAACTTTACAACACTGATCACAACATAAGCAACATAAAACTTTAAACATAATCAAGATTGGTTTTTTTTTTTTTACTCTGACTTTTCCCATTTGAAAGCCTACTTCACCAATGATATATAGCAACTCCATGATATAAGCCTACATTCATGCACTTTAAACATAATCAGCATCATCTTGCCCAGACAAAGAACCTGTCAAAAAGATTTATATGATCCAATCTGATTCATCAACTATGTTTAACTTGTAGGAGAATAACACCAAGTGGAAGACACACGCAATGATATATAGCAACTCCATGATATATAGCAACTCCATCAACTATATTTCTTTTCCCTGCTATTTTCATTGATATATAGCAACTCCATGTATCTTTTCTCTTTTGGCTTTCCTTTTCTTGTTTCAAATTTGAATGGATTAGTTTCTTTCATTATGCACTGAAAATTCATATTGCTAACAGCAACACTGAAAATTCATATTGCTAACAACAAATGAATTGTGTTGATTTACAATTGAAAAACAAGGAAGTCCACTGAAAATTCAGAGCAAATCCACTGAAAATTCATATTGCTAACAGCAACACTGAAAATCCACTGAAAAACCACTGAAAAACCATCATCTTCATTTCTGAAAACAAGGAAGTGATTGATTTACAATTGAAATAGCATTCCAGAAATTGAAATAGCATTCCAGAAATTCATATTGCTAACAACAAAAAAAATGAAATAGCATTCACTTAACAAAGAAATAGCATTCACTTAACAAAGAAATAGCATTCACTCAAGTGCAAGTTCAAAACAGAAATTCCAAAACTAAACTAAACAGAAAACGATTTCAAATTTTTTTTCATTATACCTCGCTTGCGAAGATTCCTAACCCGAAGCAGCCTCACGAAGATTCCTATCGAAATTGGATCTAGGGTTTATGCGAAAGAGGGAACCCAAATGCTTTCTCTGTCGATTTACAATTTGTCGCAGGATGATCTCGCAGTTGCAGCTGAAGCCGATTGGTTTCTTGCGTGATTGGATCTAGGGTTTCAATCTCCTTTGGATCTAGGGTTTATGAGAAAGAGGGAACCCGATTGGTTTCTTGCGTGATTGTATCTAGGGTTTCAATCTCCTTTGGAGCTAGGGTTTATGAGAAAGAGGCAAACTGATGGTTTTCGATTCTGGAATTTGGTTGTTTTTTTTTCCCCACTTTAAAGGCACGTGACTGGCACGTGGGATGGTGCACGTGCTTGGCACCATCCAGGCAAAATTCCAGGTAAAAAACTGGTGCATTTTAGAATTGTTGATTATTATTTGAGAGGAATTTCACTCCTTACATTATTAGAAAGGTGGGGTGGTGCTAACAGTGGCGAGGCCATCGACATGCCCACTAGAGCGACTACTCCACACCACTATATCAATTCTATCTCTCTCACACTACGTATTTTATTCCCCACACCATCACTTCTCTCCCACACTAACAATAAAAACTCAAAATTTAAAATTTTATCTCTCTTTTCCTTTATTAATCTTCTTTTCTTCTCTTCTTCTCAGTGTTCTAAAAAGTGCTAGGCGGTGGGCGGCCGACGAGCAGGTGCCTAGCGCCCAGGGGCCTAGGCGGCGCTCTAGGTGCCACCTAGGCGGTCTTAGGTTTTGTATTATAACTTTAATAATTTACAAAAGTTAAGCATAATACCTTATCAATTACATCCAATTTAATGCCAAGATACATATGCAAAATTTAAAAACATGAAAAATTAACAATTATAAACAAAATTTATTAAAACTCAAATGACTGAAGTTGGTCATGATGGGTAGTTTATACAAAATTGAATTTGTGGACAAATATCCAAACCTACTCTTTTATTTTTCTTCAAATTGCATGAATAAACTCAGTTATTTTTGATAAAATCTACATTACTAAAATTTGTACCAGCAGATCCTTTGAGAATTCCATTAAGTAATCATCCTTTGCTACTTTCAGACATATACTGAATAAAAAATAATTAAATTGTTTATCTCCAAAAAATAGGAAAGAAAAATAAAATAAGAACAAAATCAACCTTATTAAAAAATTTTAAAAAAAAGCCCAGACTTGCCTAGACTGCCCAAAACCCACTCAGCCATTAATCTGGGCATTTTTCTAGCACCTAGGCGGCCGATTTTTAGAACACCGCTTCTTCTCCTCCCTCCCTCTCTTCTCCATCACCCCACCATCATCACCACCACCCCGCCAGTGCCACTTCTCTCCTTCCCACCACCGTCACTGTAACACCCCTAAATTTCATAAAGATAATTTATTTTATTTTTAATTAAATAAAATAGGGTTACATTTAATTGAATGTGAATTTCGAAAATTTAGGGTTTATTTGGTGAGTTTAGAAGGTGGGTGCTTTCAGAAGTTCAGTGGGGGCGAATAGCCACCCACCCTATAAAGAGAAAACCCTATTCTCTTTTCTTTCTTCTTCTTCTTTTCTCCTTCTTCCTTCATCTTTTCCTTGTGTTTTCTTCACGATGGTGGCGCTGAAAATGGTGGTGCTGCTTGGTAGCAGCGTGGCAAGAATGGAAGGAGGAGGCGAAGCCGAAGCCAGAGTCAGAGGAGGTTTAGACTCTGTTCTTTTTAGAACAAAGCATTGGTTTTCTGGCAGCAGTTTGCATAATTGCTGTTATTTGAGGACTGTAGTTGGATCCTCTCAGGCAGAGTTCTTATTGGCTGAAGCAGTTTTCTTGATGTTGCATTTGGGATCGGTGAGCAGTAGAAGTAAGAGATCTTATTCAGGTCATGTTATTACTTTGCAGATCTGATTTGCGTTTCTTTTGATTGTAGAATCAGTTGAGAATTTGACATGTTGATACAGCTAATACATTCCAACGACGATCTCCACTAGTAATATTGTCTCATGTAGCTGTTAGGACGATAAAAAGGTTTCGCTGAAAAGGCAAAGAATGAGTGGACGGTGACACATTCATGCTGGAGTCTCCTTTAGAAATTTGGTTGAATCTAAACTTCTAGGAGGATTCATCCTTGAACTTGACTTTGAACATGACACACATTTTGTGGTAGAGTTATTTCAGGAGAGCTAACCCTTTAGAGCATAGTCGTCTTAATGAAATTATGGTAGTTTCTTTAACATCCCTTGGTGACACTGGATGGATGTGATGTGTGATATGGAAATTGGACCCAATCGTTTCCTAAACATGGCCTTGGTTTGGTTGCCATTGTAGAATTGACAGCAAGAGAACATTCTTGTGGTTCTTTGAGAAGTTTGTCAAGCTAGACAACTTGTTTCTTTAGAATGATATCGCAAAGCCTATCCTTCTGTTTCAAAGCTTCCGTCTAAATTTCTCTTCAGGTCCATTACGTTTTCTGAGTGAGGTCAATAAGCACTTTTTCAGATTAAGCGAGACAAACACTACTGCCATTATGTTTTTTTCTGAGCAGGGTCAATGAGCACTTTTTCAGATTAAGCGAGACAAACACTTGGAATTTGAGTGATGCAGGGCAGGGTCAGATGGAAGGTATTTGTGAATGGAGAAGGGGTGGAATGTTACTTGTTTCAGTGTTTGGGTTCAATACTATTGGAGCATTATTGATGGTTGCATGCATCTCAGAGAGGGAGTACATATTCCTTGCACGTGCTTGGTTCTCACTATCAACATCTGAGTTAGGCACAATGCAGGACAAGCTTTGACCTCCATGTGGCAAGCATGTCTGATTTGCATGTTGGATTGTATCAGGCAATTGCTCCTGTTGTTGCTTGTTGTCTGGTGCTTTAATGGGAGGAATTAAGGGAATAATGTTGTGGGAATTGAAGGTGATGTAAGGTTAGAAGTGGATGAGAGTATAGTCGAGCTAACAGGTGTTGACTTGGGTACTTCTATTAGGTTTAGTGAAAATGGAAGTGAATGTGAGGTGATGGTAGTGGACTTGGTAGCATCAGGAGCTGAATTAATGGCTGGTTGTGATAGGTGGGATGGAGTTATGATTGGGAAAAATCACAGGCGGCAGGATGATGAGACGATAGCGTTGGCTGCGCAAATCCTTTGCTATTTGCAAAATCGGTGAGTTTTCTTCATTCTTTCTCTTTTACTGTGAGTTTTTCTTATTCTCTGTATTTTGCAAATCCTTGTTTCTTGACTGAATTAGTGATTGTATTTGTGAGGATTTGATGATGGGGTTTGTGAGTTTTGTTGCGAGGATGTGTGGTTATGATTTGGATTTTGGTTTGGCGGTGTGATGACCTGTAGTTGTGTGTCCTTGATGATTTTGGATTTGATTCTTAGGCTTGTTATATTGCTTGATTTAAATTCCATTTCAAAGGTTTTGGGTGTAAGGTGTAAGTGAAACTCTTAGCCCTTTATCTCTTTGGATGAGCAATTCAGTATACTGTATGTATATTGCTTGTATGGAAATGACGAGTTTCATTTCAGGAAATCCAATTGTGAGATTTTAGACATGTTGAGAATGAGGTTGCCTTATTTGTGGTGTTTTGTGTTGCAAACGCCTGCTCTCCAATATTTGTGATCTGTCTGATGTGTGAGATTTTCCTAGCTTGCTGGGTTCATGTTTGGGGTCACCCATGTTTACCATTTTATTGATTGGGTGTGACTTTGTTTGGTTGGTGTTTGAATGGTTGATGAATATTAATGCATTGTGATAAATTTGGAGATTTGTATGCATATTGACTTGTTTATGCATTATGAAGAATTTGGATATTTGAATCAAGGAGTGGCTTGATTGCCATATTGTTACATAGCATGATGAATGAATATACTATGTTTTCCCCAAAAATGTGGGTGGATAGATGGTGAATCAATTTATGAATGACAAAATGTCATTGTGGAGGAATTCTGAATTTTCAAAAATAAATGATATTGGTAAACCTTGGTTTCTGAAAATATAAACCACTTGGACTTGTATCACTTAGAACTACAACATCTCTTTTGTTTATTATTCCCCTCTCTTACTAGAGAAACTAAATGACCAGTGGGTCGTCTTGCGGAGTTGGGGCACCCATTTCTTACTAGAGAAACTAAAATAACCTTCGGGTTAGTCTTGCGGAAATGTGGTGAATTTGTATGCCTAAAATAGGCTTTGATATTTATCCGTAAAAAATGTGACGTGAGTTTATGCGCATTGATAGCCCAATGGTGGCTTTTGGTACTCATATAGTTAGGGGTATCCGCGATGCATGCCTGTATGTGATGTCCCCACTTAGGCATGGATGACGGAGTAGTCCTCCTTTATATGAGAGAGGCATAAGGGCATGTATGTTCGGCACGGAGGTGGTGCGAATGTGGTATCGTCTAAGTGATCAATCCGTTAAAAAGATGAACCTAATTCAAATAAAAGAATAAATTACGTTGCCTTGTTTCTAATCCTTTTTATGCAGGATGGCAAGTCCACTAATATTTCTGCAGGTCCGACTTGCCATAGTCAACTCCTATAGGGTAAGTACAGGTAAATGCATATTTACATATTAGG
This sequence comes from Berberis vulgaris, assembly GCA_963556465.1. Classification (NCBI taxonomy): domain Eukaryota; kingdom Viridiplantae; phylum Streptophyta; class Magnoliopsida; order Ranunculales; family Berberidaceae; genus Berberis; species Berberis vulgaris. The sequence goes on along the minus strand of OY747131.1, from coordinate 27,603,958 downwards.
ATGATGATATGATTGCCTCGTTGAGGAACTAAATTCTTGGAACTGTGTTTTCTTGCATCACACTTTTGCCTCGTTGAGGAACTACCTATTGGTGTGTTGGTTTGTTGTTTGTATTTAGCTTGATGTTTACCACGTGCGATTTTATTGATTTTTGGGATGAAAATTTCTCACACCAGCTATATTGCTGACCCAAGTGAGCTTTTGCTTCTTGGGTACATTCCTTTGGGAATGTAGCCGATTAGTTTTTCAGGTTTAGAGACTTTTGAGCAGCGTTATGGGAGTTCCGCTAATGGGGCTAGCGACGTCAGTTTTTCCTGGTTAGAGTTTTGTTATAAATTTTAGTTTGTTCCTATTTTCTAAATTATATTTTGTCATTGCTACTAAATGTTTCTGTTGTTATTGAATTTCACGTCCCGAGTTTTGGGGAAACGGATAATCCTACGTGAATTTTAGGATTTTCGTTTTTCTCGAAAATCGGGGCGTGACAGTCACCTTTCTCCATCAAGCACCACCACCACCCTACCACCTCTCTCACCTTATTTGTCTCTTAAAACAAGGTACAATCCCTGACTTTGGTTCAATTTATATGTTTGATCGAGACCGAATGTCAAGTTCACTGAAACACAAAAATTGTAGTACTCTGAGTTATCTAATAAACACAATTTGAATTAATTGAAAATGTTTTGAAATGAGTAAATTATGGTCATTTTACTAAAGTCGTGTAAATTCGTCTTGCAATGAAAACAGGATAGTGTCCCTGACTTTCGGCCAACTTATATGCTCGATCGAGACCGATTCTCAAACTCATAATAACACAAAAATAGTAGTACTCTGAGTTATCTAATAACACAATTTGAATCAATTGAAAATGTTTTGAAATGAGCAAGTTGTGATCATTTTACTAAAGTCGTGCAAATTTATCTTGCAATGAAAATGGGGTAGTGTCCCTGACTTTTGGCCAAATTATATGCTCGATCGAGACCAATTCTTAAGCTCATCAAAACACGGAAATTGTGATACTCTGAGTTATCTAGTAAGCACAATTTGATTTACTTGAAAATGTTTTGAAATGAGAAAATTATGACCATTTTACCAAAGTCACGCAAATCTGTCCGAAAAAAAATTATTTTCACCCATTCGCATTAAGCAATGCGAGGATTGGGCGAAACTTCACCCAGACCTATGCGAGGATTCGGCAAAACTTTTTTTCGGCCAGATTTGTGTGACTTTAGTAAAATGGACATAACTTTCTCATTTCAAAATATTTTCTAGTGATTCAAATTATGTTTATTAGATAACTCAAAGTACTACAATCTTCGTGTTTTGATGAGCTTAAGAATCGGTTTCAATTGAGGGTTTAAATTGGTTGAAAGTTACCTTTTTTATGTTATTGTTTTTTTTTCAAAAACAGTTTTTTTGATGGTGTGGGTTAGTAGGAAAAAAATAAATAAAAACATACGTAATGGTGTGAGAAGTATATTTGGTGGTGTAGAGTAGTCGTTGTCTTTCTCATAACTTGGTCACAAACCATTGTAGATCAGATGGTGGAGTTTAGCTTTATTCACTGCTCCTCTTTGTTTGATGTTGTCAGAGTTTGAAACTTTCTGGCCATTACAATTTTGTTCAAGATTTTCCCTAATCCATATGATGTTATTGGTAACCAGAAATTCTAGGGAGCGAGGGATGAGTGTAACCACCCATCCCCCTCGAGATAAGCTAAACCGCTTTGAGATGCGTGGCATCGCTTATCTCGAAGGGGATGGATGGTTACACCCATCCCTCGCCCCTTACCCTCGCTCCTTCCCTCGCTCCCTAGAAGGGCTCTATTGGTAACATAGGTCCATTACATATTCGCATAGGATTTCACCCACCAAAAAAGACAACGCTCAGATTGAAAGTTCTTTTGACCTTCACATCTTGGTTTCAACTTTCACATTTAGTAACAATTCATTGCCTATCATAAAGAAAGTCCTTCAACATAGAAAGTATGTTAATTCTTAGTGCAGAAGTCACTAGGTGGGGAGAATTTGATGAAACCCTTAAATATGTTTATTGTTATTACTAATCAGATTGAAGGATAACGTTGATTGTAGGGTTGAAAATCAAACTGATGGTTCGGTTTTACACCTAAACCGTGAACTGAACTGATTTTGGTTGGTTTCAAAATTTTGAAACCGAAACCAAACAAATCATTAACAAATCAGAACCGAAACTGATCCGGTTCTAATTTATGCAAACTGTAATCGAACTGAACTGACTAAAACCGAACCGACTGACTACTTTAAACATATTATATTATTTTTATTTAAAATATATATTATTTATTATATATATTCGGTCAGTTTGGTTTTGTCGGTTAAAAGCACATAGAAACCGAAAATCGAACCGACCAGTTCAGTTTTGATCGGTTCGGTCGATTTAATCGATTTGATCGGTTTTTTATTCAACCCTTGCTTTCATGTTGATAATGGGTATTTTAAACCAGTCACCCTAACTTTTGACAAATTTTGAATAATTTTTCAGTCGGGCAGCAGTCTAACATTAATCAGTCTCTACTTGAGAGTCTATCTTAATCAACTGTCAATGCCCTTTGAATATTAGGGACACATCTCCCCGAATGAAATGTCCTCACATGTTCTGCATGCTTTGGCCATTATCCCAAACATCTCGAGAAGCAAAACTTGAACCAACTCAAATCCCCTCGAGATCATTTTAATGCATCTCATCTCATCTCAACAACTAATGGCCTAAACTTTATATATATATGAACTCAACTGTTACTTCACCGCCAATGCACATAGTACAAAGTTTTTTTTTTTTTTTTTTTAGTACAAAGTTATTTTGCTCTAGCCTTTGTCTCACTTGGACGTAGTGGTTGGTTCTATACCAAAATTTATGAACTAACTAATACTTCTAAAAGACTCGAGTTGTAAACAAACAAAAAATTACATGCGATCATTTAATCTTCCCCGAGCATCATCATATAAATTTTTTTTCATGAAAAGAGCAAGGGATAACTCAATAGTTTCAGAGGGTAGAGCTGATTTGGCTAATGGTACGATGCTTTATTGGTTTCTCTAAACTGCTTGAAATTGGTGATGCTTTGAATTCTTGGAACAGTTGGAATAATTTTTCAAAAGGGAACTTGCTTCTTTTCAAGGGAGAACTGCACTCTACGAGTCAGAACCAATTGGGATGCGAGATAAATTCTTTCACAAAGCTAGCTTGATGTTGAAGTCATACCTCAAGCTCAACTATTGTAATATATGAGTGTGAGGATGAGCCTACCTTTGCTCTAGTTATGTTACCATGATTATCTTTGAAGAAGTAAGTTACAACATTATTGATGATTGAGCCATATGAATTAATCATTAAAAATTCGACTGGGGTTTATTCCAATATACTCTATAGGGCTTCTTTACCATGAAGTCGGCGTTTGCGTTGGACATTTGCATTCCAAAGATTAAAATATGATCTTGTCACAAGAAAACCCTCAATTGTAGCTCAACGCAAGTTAGCTTTATATTCACAGTATTACATATTTTCTGTAAGTAGTTCTCTTTACAGCAACGTCTAAATCAATTGCTTTGCTAAGGAATGACTTCCAACGATAATTCGTTCAAAAGCCACCCTAGCCTCCTCATATTGCATATTAGGCATGATCCACCTAAAGAACCTAACACATTAGTTGGTCCCATTATCATCTTTAGACAACATGGAAATCCTCTGTTAGAAGTTCATATGGAAAAATATGAATTCTAACACGATAGTTGGTTTCAACTCTGTGTCATACACGTGTCATGATGATTTCAAGGATAACGGGCCCTAGCATCAGCCCAACACTAGTCCGGTCCAAGCGGTTTTAATCCCGCCCAATGCAATCCGCCAAATATACTCGAATTCTCACAGCCTGCTAAGCCCACGTGTCTCACAACTATCCTCAATACCCGTAAGCCCTGCTAAAGCAAGTATCTCGAGGATCAGCTTCGGACGGTCGATTACAACAGCTCTTTGCTTCCAACTAGGAAGCAGATTCCAGAGTATGTATCACATATGAAGACTTCTACCTATACACTACTCTCAGAACGAGAACTATCTCCCGCGTATCTAGGAGCACAAGACTAACAGGAAAATTTCCCTCCACAACACAACTCATAATTAGAGAAGGATCTCTACGAAGATCTACTTCCCTGAAACTACGTCATCGATGGCCTGGTCGAACCAGGACTCATGTACTATAAATAAGACATGAGGTTGGTAAGCTAAAGTATGCTATAAATTCTCTATTTACAACATTACACATTCTTCAGATCTCTGTAATCGGAGTGCCACCAACCACCACAACAGTTGTTCGTGGCTCACATGTGTTCTTTGTGCAGGTCAATAGGTTTGCAGGTCAAGGTCAAAACAGGAAGCAGAAAACGACTGCATCAATTTGGTGTCGTCTGTGGGGACGACAAAGTTCCTAACCTTTCATTAGCATCATCTCTCTTCAAAATACGAGGAGATGGTGACCACTAGATCACGCAACAATGGAAAACGAGGGGACACGTCGAACGCTCAGCCTGGCACTACTTCACCACTCTTGATGGTGCAAGCGACACACATGCATCAAACTCACGCTCCCAAAACAGCAGCAACACCGACAAACCCTCGATCGGATCCAAAATCACTTTTTATGAAGCAAATATTGTTAACGATGAAGATGCTTAAGTCAATGAAACAGAAGCCCGACGAGACACTAAAGGCGTATCTAACTCGCTTCAACAGTGATCTAATTGTCATCAACGTATGCAACGACACGACAACCATCTCGGTCTTCATCAACGGTATGGGAAAAGGTAAGTTCTATAACTTCCTAACTCTGGACCCACCAGCGGATATGGCATACTTGGTGAGGGAAGCGCAGAGCTACATCACCCTAGAAGAAGAACGGGCCACCAAGAGCAAAACAGGGCCTAGAAAGAAGTCACCCGACAGGATGTGCGTGATTCATGGAGCCCACTCTGATTCTGAACTATCAAATATCTCTAGGAAAAAGGCTCTCTAAGCTATACGCGGCAAACAACAAGCAACGCGTGCTCAAAGGCATGACCACTCCGGGCTACTAGCATTTATGGACGAAGACCTCCAGGGCATCCAATTCTCGCATAATGACTTCCTGGTGATAACGATCTCTCTTGCAAACTGTGAAGTAAAGAAATCTTTGGTGGATACTAGAAGTTCATTAAACGTCCTGTTTCTCCGCATGTTCCGCAACATGCAACTAAAGGAACAAGCACTGAACAAATGTATCAAGTATCCAATAAATCAAGCGGTCGGTACATTAAGAGGCAACCAGACGATCGCCAGAGAATGCCAGTGCACGACGACACTGCAACCAAGCGATCATCAGTTAGCAGCTGGCATTGTGCCAAGATGCCTATCAACTTCGCATGAGAAACAAGGGGAAAACAACCTATCCCAAACAACGAGGCCCGTGTAAGCCCCCGGGGCAGGCCCAACGCCGGCCAACCAGAGGAAGAAACCATCACGGTTTACCTCGACAACCCTCTCGACAGCAGGGTTATCCAGATAGGGTCCCGCTTGAGCAATGATTCAGCGGAACAACTCACAAAGTTGCTACAATAGAACCAAGAAATCTTCATCAGGCCATGCGAGACATGGTGGGAATCGACCCGTCAATTGATATTCACGTAATTATTACATAATATATCCTTTAATTTATATATGTTAGTACTTTCAATATTATATTTTATTCTAATTATTTCATTTTCATGTTTTTGTAGGAATTTGAGCGGAAACGATGAAATCACGTTAAGGCGGCAACTCGAAGAATGATCAATTAGTTGGTTCAAGTGGCGGTACAAAGTAGCAGGTGACAAGTTGACAATCACATGCCTAAACCCGACCCAAGCAAACCCAAATCCATTCGTTTTAACCTAAGCCAAAGCCAGAATTAACCCTAATCCTTCCCCATATAATTGGCAAACAGGAATCACATCTTCTTCTCTCCCTTTTGGAGGCCTCCCTCCTCTATCTTCCACGTCCCATTTTTCCCTATTGTTTTTCCAGCCACCACGCCACATCCACCCTGCCGGCAATCCTCGCTCGATAAGAGGACCGATAGCGTACCTCACCTCGCCATCATAGCAGTCCTCCGCCATTCCTCTCTCCCTCCACTTCCCTGTTTTCTTCACCACACCACACCGTCCAATCAACCACCGCACCACCTGTAATACCCTACCTAATTACTTGCTAATATAAGGTTACTATCTTAGTAATTATTAATATTTACTTATGGGTAATATTTATTAATTAGTAATATTTACAAATATGCAAACACCTTAGGATATTATTTTGAGGCCTAGGTTTAGATTGGTGGTGGGTAACATAGAAGTAGTGGTTGTGTTTAGCTAAAGCTAGTAAAATCCTACTTAAAAACTTATTTAAAAGAAACCTAGCCTCCTTCTCTCTTTGATACACACAGAAAAGAAAAAGAAAAAAAATACCTACGTAGAAAAAGAAAAAAAAGGCGATAGAGGAAACAAGTTTTGCTTCAACTTTGGGATTTTTTTTTTCGCAAAACGGTGAGTGAATCTCTAAATATCTCTATATTTTGATTGCTTGACCTGTTTTAGTATAAAACTGTGTTGTATTTCTTAAAAGCCTTATATAACTGTTTATATATGATGATTAAGATTTAGTTAATAGTGTTGGTTAAAGGATTCAACATCTGTTTGGGATTGCCAGAACAATGAGATACTAAATCTCAGGTTGAAGACTTTTGGAGTGTGTGGAAACAGACTGTTATAATAAGGGATGATGGCTATTCTACTTTTAATTACCTTAGATGGTTGGAATGACTACTGTATGTTTTTGGAATGAATGCTACTTTATAACAGACTTGGCATATCAAATGAAACCAATTTTGTCACATCATCCAAAGAAGTAGCAATGATCAGGAAAAAGAAGTTTATATTGCCTAGACAAATTGTCAAGGAAGGGGACTTTTTGGTTTTATTGCAATCAATAGTGGGATGTTTATTTGTGTTTGTCAACACATCAAGTTTTAGATGATGCAGTGTTGATTTCATACCTTGCGGTACTTTGTACTACTATACATGAGGGTTTTATTTTAAAACCCACACATGAGTGTTAGTCCATCTCCCAATGTTGTAGCAATATTATGACTACGTATATTATGATATTATCAGGTGACTAATCATTGAAAATCCTATTAGATCCATAGACTATTTGCAACAATCAATAACGTATGTGGTCAAATAGTAGCTATCAGTATACTTTGAATTCTATTTTGAATGATCGGAGTAGGAAGATCTTCCATCAGCATGAAAACCGAGGTAGTGGCAAATGGGATGTACATATATAGTTAGTCAATATTGTCCTTTTTATATATTGATTGCTAATGTGGAAGCATATATGTATTAAACTTCGATCTATGACAAAATCACTTAGTAATGCTCTTCTCACAACTCCGAAAAAAATGGAATTTTTTGTTTACAGACTTGCTTGTAAACGTGTGATATAATTTTGGGTATGCAGACTTGCTTGCGTATCGGTATGTCGTTCCATGTGAGTTCGGTAGTACTTGTAGTATTTAGGAAATACTTATTAGGTATCGAACTTCGGGTGAGATGACATGACACTCAATGTGACACCCCACTTGAGTCATGTACGCTCCGAGTGGCTTTGATGGCAAGGGAGGCACACTTGGGTGAGGTGTGTTCAGCACAGGAAGAAAATTCGATTGTGTAAAAGAAGCTAAGAACTAGGAAAATAAAGAAAAACCCCGAATTGATCATAACATGAAAATGTGTATGGATTATTTTAGCATGTATTAGGATAGCCTTTAAGGAAGAAACTAACAGCTCATCCGATCCTCGAATGAGAATTACATGTCTTCCTTAAGGTGAAATGCATATTATTTAAATGATATTTAATTGTGTAGTTGTATCTTAATTTGTAAGTTTGCTCACACTAGTATTAACACACTGACCCGAATTTTGTATTGTTTTACAAATTTTGATGCATTCTTAATGAGTGTAGCCCCAAAGACTTATCAGGGTTAGTTGGACCGTGAAGGTGGTTCTACCTGCATGGCGATAGTTGAGAATTTGACACATTTTGTTAGACCTTGATTTTATTATTTTTCCTAGGTAATCAGATGTAGGGATTAATTATAAATGCTCCGATTTTGAGTTAGAGATTTATTTGGAGATTGATTAATGTAATTCTTTTTATGACTTATTTTGTGGCTTGGATTAATAATTGTAGACCTAATTTTTAGAGGAATATTTTTTAAGGAAGTTTATTTATTTATTTATATTTGCTTCATGACTGTACCATTTAAATTGTTCCCGTCGTGCCTTGATTTTTAGAAAATTTATTAATTTAGGCTGTTTAAAAATCGGGGCATGACATTTTAATCAGATGTAGGGATTAATTATAAATTCTCAGATTTTGAGTCTGAGATTTATTTGGGGATTGATTAATGTAATTTTTTATGGCTTATTTTGTGGCTTGGGTTAATGATTGTGGACCTCATTTTTTAGAGGAAATTTTTTTAAGGATGTTTTTTTTTTGCCTCATGACTGTACCATTTAAATTGTTCCTGTCGTGCCTTGATTTTTTGACAATCTATTAATTTAGGTTGTTCAAAAATCGAGGCGTGACATTTTGGTATCAGAGCATTTGGTTAGCCTAAATCTAGGGTAGGTCTAGGTGATCCTCGAAAGTGTGGAAATGGGATTATGAATGTTTGGATTATTGAGTATTAACGGTTATTTATTTTCGCTTGAAGGCAATTGAGAACACTCGATCGAATGGAGAGATTGAACCTATTGTAACTGAGAAGTGGATTCGCAAGTGTGAAACCGTATTCAATAGGATGCAAATGACCGAGGTGCAGAAACAGGAATTAGCTGCTCATAATTTGGATGGTAATGCAAGGTATTGGTGGTATTCTATCGAGGAGAGTATGGATATGACTGTTATGACTTGGGAGACTTTCAAGTCCAAATTTGACATTTTGTTTGTACCTGAAGCTGTTAAATCTCAGCTAGCTACAGAGCTCCTTAGTTTGACGCAAGGTACAAAGTCGGCGACCCAATATGTGACAAAATTCAATGAGTTGACTCGGTATACTCCATACTTGGCGGATACTACTGCCAAAAAGAATTTGAAGTTTATCATGGGTTTGGGGAGCAAGACGCCATTTTTTGAGAGGCTAGGGAGAAGAGTAGGGGAGGTGAGTCATCTAGAAACTCGCATTCATCAAGCAACCAAGAGCAGAATAGATATAATCCTTATGATCAGAATCAACGAGGACCTGGATTTTAGTATCAGCCAAGGTTCCAATCTGGAGGTCAATTTCATCTGAGGCCCCAGGGAGGTTTCAGAGCGCAGGGTGGCTTCAGGCCCCAAGGTTAGCAGTGGTAGACACCAACATTTCAGAACCAGGACGCGCAAGGCCCATATCAGAAACCTTGACCTTATGTTCCTCGACCTCAGACACCTGCAGCACCACGATGGCAGGCTCCCACTGATAGGTTATGTTATAGATGTAACCGGCTAGGGCATCTCATTCGTGATTGTCTCAGTGGGTGAGGCGCTCCGCAAGGTAGGCAGGCCCCACTAGTTCCAGCATGTGCATTTGCGGTTTTATAAGGGTAAGAGAATGTTGAAGGTACTATCACTACTCAGTTTCCCTTGCGAGTATTATTTGATTATGACGCTTCTCATTCTTTTATTTCTCGTCGAATGGTAGAAAAAGAAAACCTTAAAACCATGTCACTTATCAAACTTTTATGTGTTGAGACACCCATGGGAGGCACTGTCACATTATCTGAGCAATGTAGAAATTAGGAGATCTTTTTAATGGGTCGAAAACTTGTGGCGGATTTGATAGTTATGAATTTTGAGAGTTTTCATGTTATTCTTGGGATGGATTGGTTGGGTAAAAACTATGTTACTATGGATTGTGCCGCGATGACTGTTTTGATAGATACACAAGGTTTGTCGCGGGTTAGTCATGTTTGTGAACCTTGTGGGGACTCAGTAATGACGAGCACTCTATACTCTATGGATATACCAGAGAAACATATTAGCATTGTTGAGGTGGTGGAGGATTATGTATATGTAGTCCTTGAGATTCCCAGACTACCACTCAAGAGAGAAGTCGAATTTTGAATTGACTTGTTGCTTGGGACAACACCGATATCGAAAGCTGAATATCGATTGGATCCCAAGCAGTTGGATGAGATGAAAGTCCAACTAAAGGAATTACTCCTGAAGGGGTAAGAAATTTTTCTCGTATGTTTTTATTTATAATAATTATATATATGTGCATATTGGTGAGTAACTATACGGTTAATCCTTTGTGGTGTGTATACTTAGGTTTATTCGACCAAGTAATTCTCCATGGGGTGCGCCTTCTATCTTTGTTTCTAAGAAGGATGGTACTTTGAGGATGTGTGTCGACTATAGAAAACTAAATAAGGTGACCATCAAGAATAAGTACCCTCTTCCGCTGATAGATGATTTGTTAGATCAGTTGAAAGGGGCGGTTGTATTTTCACAGTTGGATTTGAGGACTGGGTATCATCAGATGGGTGTATAAGAGCAGAGCATACCTCTGACGGCGTTTCAGACTCAGTATGGGTTATATGAATTCCCGGTCATGCCTTTTGGATTAACCAATGCTCCTGCTTTCTTTATAGATTTGATGAATCGTATTTTTCGCCTGTACCTTGATAAGTTTGTTATCATTTTCATTGATGATATTATGGTGTATTCTCGAAACATGGAGGACTATCGAGAGCATTTGAAAATAGTGTTGCAGACCTTAAGAGATCACAAGTTGTATGCTAAATTTAGTAAGTGCCACTTTTGGGAGAAATAGGTGAAATTTCTTGGGCATGTGATTTCTAGTGATGAGATAGCGGTCGATCCTGACAAAGTTGCAGCAGTTAAAAAATGGAAACAACCCACTAATGCCAGTGAAATTTGGAGTTTCTTAGGGTTGGTTGGATATTACATGAGGTTTATTGAGAAATTTTCGTTGATTGTAGCACCTTTGACGAGTCTGACCCGAAAGGATGTCAAGTTTATATGGACTAAGGATTGTGAGACTGCATTTCAAGAGTTGAAGCAAAGATTGACTACAACTCCAATTTTAATCATTCCCACTCGTGGCGAGAAGTTAGTGGTGTTTACAGATGCTAGCGGAACATGTTTGGGATGTGTTTTGATGCAAGATCAAAAAGTAGTTTCTTATGCTTCTAGGCAGTTAAACCCACATGGGAGGCAATATGCTACGCATGATTTGGAATTAGCAGCAGTGGTTTTCGCTTTAAAAATATGGAGGCATTATTTGTATGGAGAGAAATTTGAGTTGTATACTGATCAAAAAAGCTTAAAGTATCTATTTTCACAATGGGATTCAAACATGAGGCAATGGAGGTGGATGGAGTTCATTAGTAATTATGATTTTAAAATCCTTTATCATCCAGGCTAAGGGAATGTGGTGGCGGATGCCCTTAGCAGGCAACATAGTGTGTTGACCACTCTTATGGTGCAAGAGTGGAAGATTCTCGAGGTTATTGCAGCTCATGATGTTTTGACTATTCCGCATACTAGGGGAGCTTATGTTTGCAGTTTGACAGTGAAACCTACCCTTATTACTCAAGTTATTTCAGTGCAGCACACTGACCCAATCCTCATGAGCAAAATGAGTGATTTGATAGTTGATACACTGGATGGCTGCCCTACTGATTGGTCAGTTGACGTAGATGGCAGATTGCGATTTCATAGTAGACTTTATGTACCGAATATTTCGGCGTTAAAGAAGGAGATTATGGATGAGGCTCATCTTTCTAAATTTTCTATTCATCCAGGGGGTACGAAGATGTATCACGATTTGAGAAGTTTTTGGTGGGAAGGCATGAAACGAGATGTTGGGAAATATGTCTCTCACTGTTTCACTTGCCAGCAAGTGAAAGTGAAACACTAAAGGCCTTCTGGTTTATTGCAGCCTCTAGAAATACCCATGTGGAAGTGGGAACACATTTCGATTGATTTTGTTGATGGTTACCTAGATCTCGGAGGGGTAATGAGTCAATTTGGGTTATTGTTGACCGTTTGACTAAGTGTACACATTTTATCCCCGTTGGTGCATCTCGTAATACCAACAAGTTAGTTGCTAGGTATATCCGAGAAATGGTAAGGTTGCATGGTATTCCTATTACCATTGTGTCAGATAGAGATCCATTGTTTACATCAGCATTTTGAGGAAGTTTCCAACGTGCTATGGGAACTACCTCGGCTATGAGCATTGTGTATCATCCACAGACTGATGGGCAGACTGAGTGGGTAAATCAAATTTTGGAGGATATGTTGCGAGCTTATATCTTGGATTTTGGTGATAGTTGGGAGGATCATTTACCGTTGGTGGAGTTCTCGTACAATAATAGTTATCAATCAAGCATTGGCATGGCACCATTTGATACAATATTGTTGGGGCCAGCGATTGTTAGGGAGACTGCAGAAAAGATTGAGATTATTCGGGGAAGGATAAAAACTGCTCAGAGTAGACAGAAAAGCTATGCAGATCAGAAGCGAAAGAGTGTAGTGTTTGCGGTTGGTGATTTAGTTTTTCTCAAGGTGTCTCCCATGCGAGGTGTGATGAGATTTGGCAAGAAAGGCAAGTTGAGCCCGCGATATATTGGGTCGTTCAAAATTGTCTGATGTGTTGGTCACTTAGCTTACAAACTTGCATTGCCGCCCAGTTTGTCGATGATTCATAATGTCTTTCATGTTTCGATGTTGAGAAAATGTATGAAAGTCCAAACTCAGATTGTTCAACCTACCGCTATTGAACTTAATGAGGATTTGACTTATATGGTTGGGCCGGTGAGGATAATTGATCGCGACGTGAAGCAAATACGACATAAGAAAATCAACCTGGTCAAAGTTCAGTGGAGCGAAAAGGAGAATGATGTCACTTCAGAGCTGGAGGACAGAATAAAACAGATGCACCCAGGATTATTCGCCTAACCCTTATCCTACCGAATCTCGGGACGAAATTCTTTTGAGGTGTGTATATTGTAATACCATACCTAATTACTTGCTAATATAAGGTTACTATCTTAGTAATTAGTAATATTTACTTATAGGTAATATTTATTAATTAGTAATATTTACAAATATGTAAATACCTTAGGACATTATTTTGAGACCTAGGTTTAGATTGGTAGTGGGAAACTGAGAAGTGATGGTTGTGTTTACCTAAAGATAGTAAAACCCTACTTAAAAACTTATTTAAAAGAAACCTAGCCTCCTTCTCTCTTTGATACACACGGAAGAAAAAGAAAAAGAAAAAATACCTGCGTAGAAAAAAAGGGAGGTGATAGAGGAAACGAGTTTTTCTTCAACTTTGGGATTTTTTTTCGCAAAATGGTGAGTTAAACTCTAAATATCTCTATATTTTGATTGCTTGATTTAATTTAGTATAAAACTGTGTTGTATTTCTTAAAAGCCTTATATAACTGTTTATATATGATGATTAAGATCTAGTTAATAGTGTTGGTTAAAGGATTTGCCATCTATTTGGGATTGCCAGAACAATGAGATACTAAATCTCAGGTTGAAGTCTTTTGGAGTGTGTGGAAACACATTGTTATAATAAGGGATGATGTCTATTCTACTTTGAAATACCTTAGATGGTTAGAATGACTACTGTATGTTTTTTTAATGAATGCTACTTTATGAGAGACTTGGCATATCAAATGAAATCAATTTTGTCACATCCAAAGAAGTAGCAATGATCAGGAAAAAAAGGCGAGGACAAAAAAAAGAAAAAAATATAGTTTATATTGCCCAGACAATGTGTCTGGGAAGGAGACTTTTTGGTTTTATTGCAATCAATAGAGAGATGTTTATTTGTGTTTGTCAATACATCAAGTTTTAGATGATGCAGTGCTGATTTCATACCTTGCAGTACTTTGCACTACTATACATGAGGGTTTTATTTTAATACCCACACATGAGTGTTAGTCCATCTCCAAATGTTATATGATAATCACATAATTATAACATTATTACCTCTTATTATATTTTTGTTAATCCTTGTTTTTTATCATATTTTAGATTAATTATTAAATTTTTGTGTTTTTGTAGAATGTGGAGCTGTAATGAAGAAATCAGAGAAAAATGCAATGAACAATCCCAGATGGTGACTTCAGAGAAAGTGGAGGTGAAAATAACCTGAGCCCTTTACTTAAACCCAAACTCAAACCATTAAACCCAAAACCAAACCCATAAACCCAAACCCAATGCCAAGCCCAATCAAACCCAAGGCATATTCTCTCAATTATCCAAGATTCTGATTTGATTTAAGCCTTAAATCACTCATTGAACCATTCCCTTAACTTGTCCATATTCATTTTCTTAGTTATCTATAAATATAAGGGAAATAAATGAGAAAAGGGAAGGAGGAGAAGGGAATCAAACCTTAATAGCCAAAAACAAATCCTCTTTCCTTCACAAAGTGATTTTTCATCACACCCATCTCATCACCATCCATCTCTCACTCCCTCTCTGTCCAGACCATCTTCACCTCGCCACCGTCCAGCAGCCAACCACCGAACACCACCATCATCCATCACAGTCCTCGTGCAACAAAACAGGGAGCATCTCCCTGTTTTCTCGTCACGCTCCTCTCCCTCTTCCTGTTCCATCACGCCACATAGCCACCACCACCACCGGAGAGCACGACCCCCTGTCCTCTCTTCTCCACCTCGCCTTCCTTCCTCTAATCAACCTCGGACCAGCTCGCACACCACCACCGAGACAGAAGCAGCAAACAGGGAGCACCCCTTGTTTTTCTCGCCTGTTCTCGTCTTTCTCTCTCTCTTGGGGTAGTCACAATGCCACAAACCATAACCGGAGGATCTCCTCCATCCTCCAATTTCGGTCGGGTGCCCAGAGCATCACCAGATCCTCCAGTCTCTCTCTCAACAGCGCTCCTGCTTCGGTAAAGTTTTCCGCCTCTCTCTGTTCAAATCGAAGAAAGAGCTCGCGAGGAGCGAAGAACAACCCTGCCAGAGCCGTTCGAAGGGAGAAAGAGCTCGCGAGGAGCGCGGCTCGGTGGAGACGAAGGCGCAGAGGAGCACGATTTTTCTGGCGGGAACCAACTGTTTTTCAAAACAGTTGGCTGTTTGCAACCTGCTGATCTGCTGAGTACCACCGCACCGAGGCGGTGACAAACCAAAAGGGTTGTATAATTTATTTTAATTTATTTTACTGACTTAAATGCTTAATTATTAATTACAAATTTATTTCAGAATTTTGATAAATTGCTTTCACCTTTCATGTTCGATTAAAACTTGATATGTTTTGTAGTTAGATTCACATTTTATCAATATTCAAAGCATGTGCTAAAAATTATTAAGCTTAGACTTTGATTAAGTGTGCCTTAAAAAGACACTTAATGCTTGGTAAGAGTTTATTTGCTTGAGATAAGTTGTTAAAGTTTGACAGAAACTTGATATGATTGGAATTGGATTTTAATGATCACATCTTCGGTGCAAGCAAGGGATCATCATCCCTAAAGCTTCTCGTTTATAATTTCAGTAATTTAGATTTAAATATATTTGCTAACTCATCGGTGAGTCCAAACCCCACTAAATCCATCTCATCCATCTTTTCCTTTTATTTTATTTTTCTTATTTTTAATTTATTTTTAGTTTAGTTTTAGAAACACTGTAACCCCATTTTTCTGTAAATTAGTTTAGATAAATTATAAAATTCAATTGCAACCACTTTCCTCGTGGGATCGACCCGTACTTGTCGTTGTCTACCAGTTAGACACTGTGCACTTGCGGTTATTACAAGTGGGTCAAATTAGCCTTTTTATTTAGGCCGGTTAAACTTGCAACAAGTTTTTGGCGTCGTTGCTGGGGAAGGTAGCGGTATAATTGAATTTAAAATTTATTTTCACTAATAAAAAAAGTTATTAAGAAAAAAAAAATTATTTTTATTTTTATTTTGTTAAGTTCTTTTTACACTCATTTCGTGTTATTTGTTTGATTTTGCAGAATACACGCTTCTCGAGGAAATTGGACGATCCTGCAAACATCAAGCAAATTTTAATTTTTAATTTTTTTTTGTGAGGAGAGTTTTAAGTTTATTTTCACCTCATTTTACGAGTGTGGGGTGTAATAATTTTTGAGAACTCTACTGTTTTTCATTTTGTTTAATCACCAAAAAAAAACCCTAAATTCTCTAAGTCAAAAGAAAATATAGGGATAAACAATTTTAATTGTTACCCAATAATTTCTTGTGATTTAGAAATCCGACTTCTAAGACCAAGACCAGTAAATTTATTTGCATGTGCTTGTGTGTTGAGTGAAACGGATAAAAAGAAGTCGAACATTTTTTGAATTGTGCTAACTTTTTGTGAGAGCGGAATGCGCAGACTGTAAGTACTTTTAACTCACGCAATGTATTAGCGACCCGGGTGCTTTGTGTAATTGTTTGAAAGTGTGTGATTGGTTGTTTAAATTATGTAATTGTGGATGTTAAACGTTAGTAATTAATAATAAGCAGACCCAGCTTCTAAATAGAAAATGGTGGGACTTGATATCCCCACCTCATCACTCCAGCTGTGTGCAACCAATAGCCAAACATAATTAAAATCAATTAGCAAGTTAGATAGAGCCATCTTTTAGGTACGGTGTTCATAAGACAACCAAGACCAAAGTGAATCCAATAATTTTTGTGTTTGACCAAAGCTAAAAGTGACGATGGGTTTAATCATTCAATGAACTCGGAGAGGCCACTGCCACAAGGGTAATTTACTCGGTACGCCGAGTCATAAGTAAGCTACGATCCACAGAAAGAATTGGTGTAACCAACAGTTTTGGTTAGGAACACAAGAATTGGTGTACATCTAACGTCACATCGTTCTCACATCTACTGGCTTACAGAGCGATAGCACAAGGAAGTACTTAATTGGACCATTGTGACCTCCTTCCCTTGTGTGATAATCCGGTTTCTTTGAAACAAAACTCTAGCCTACTGATTTTGAACTTTGCGGTGTAAAGTGTACACTCTTAGGATCAACTTGTAGCACCCATTGCTATGTCATAAAGATTACATAAGAAATAATTGTCCCCCAAAGATAAAAAGATACTTGATCTAAAAAACGTTGATTGCTTAGGGAGGCATGTTTCTTGTGCATTTATTGGTTGCTGATTGCGTGTGAGTCTGTGTATATTTTTAGAGTTAGTGATTTAAAAAATAATAATAAAAAAATAATATATATATATATATATATATATATATATATATATATATATATATATATATATATATATATATATATATATATATATATATATATATATAAAATGAACACAAGGGATTATCCACCCTATTTTTCCGAGCAAGTCAATTCATTTTATGACATGCGACGACCTGATTATGATCCATATTTAGATTATTACAACCCAGGTTTAGTCTATCATCCTGACTTCTCATGGACTCATGGTCAGTACCATGAAGGCCCTCTAGACACTCCTCAGACTCCTCAAGTTTTCATTCCTGATAATGAGTCTCAATTTCATCAAGTTGTTCCTCCATCCAACACATCAAGGTTAGAGGATATTTTGAACCTTTTTATAGAGCGAACAGGAGAAATGCTTGAGCAAAATTTTCAGGATATTACAGAATTGACAGTTATTTCTCAACAAAACTCCCAAGCTATCCGAAAACTTGAGATGACTGTGAGTCAGATAGCTGAGTCACTTCCTGAGATAGAGTCACAAAAATTCCCTAATCAACCTATTTTTAATCAAAAGGGTCAATTCAAAATTAGTGGCACATCTGAGCCAAATGATGAAGATGTCCAATGCATTACTACCCTTAAAAATGAAAAACTGGTTGAAAATCAGGTAGAAATGCCTGATATGGGTGTCATTGAGTTGTCTAGACCAATATCTCTATGTGATTCATGTGATGAGCCTGTACCACCTGATATATCCATCGTTTCATCTACTTGCATCACATTCCCATTTACTGAGGCTACTTTCACCGATCCCTTGTTCTATAGTGAGGATTTCAGTTTTCACCATCCTGTTGTAAAAATTATTCAATCTTCTGATTTGGAACCAGACCTAGGATGTTCCCTTTTTGAGCACGCAAGAATATTCTGTTGTGTATGACTACTGGTCACTTTTGGGATGTCTTAGTGTATTTGCACTACACCAAAAGGCTCGTTTAGCTAAGGGGAATTGGCCACGGCTCTAAGCCGTTGGTTTATTTGCCACGGCTAAAAACCGTGGCTAAAATGGCCAACGGTTTAAAACCATGGCTAAAAATAAAAACCGTGGAAAAGGCCTGTGATATGGCCACGGTTTTAGACCGTTGCTAAAAAAATTCAAAACCGTGAAGAACTCGAGTGGATTTCACACGGGCGAAAGAAATTTCGCGGTCTAGCGAAAACATTTGGCGCTCCCGCCTCCATTTTGGCTCATTTCCATTTTCATTTTAGAGGTTTAGGGTTTTGTAAGAAAATCATTTTGGCTGAAAAAGCTCGAGGGGATAATCGAAATCACATATCTATTTTTGTGTTGATTGCGGTGAAATAAGAAATCAGAGAAATCTCTAGCCATCGACCTCGACCTTGCGGTGAGAAATGGTTTTGTAAGAAAATCGCATATATGTTTTTGGTTCAAAAGCTCGAGGGGAGAATCGAAATCACTGGTTTTGTTTTGTTGTTGATTGCAGAGAAATCAGAAATCAGAGAAATCGATCGAAAACTCTAGCATCGTGCTGACTTACGACGTCGACCTCGAGCTGTGGTTCGACCTCGTGCTGAGTTTTGAACTCGATCTCGACCAGAGGTAATACCCATTTGCAATCTCAATTGTTCTGTTACATTTAGGTTTATGATGAATGTACGTCTCCTCTCATTTTCTTTTATATTATGTTTGTATGTGAGTTTGTAGCCTGTTCATTAATTTGCTGTAAACGTAAAATTTTACCACCTTTTTCTTTAATTTCCAATTAATTAGTTTTAAGGATTGTTCATATTTTGAGTGTTTGTCTCAGTTTAGTTTCAGAATTGGTTGTTCAGATTAGCTAATTGGTATGATCTGTGTGGGCTATGCAGGATCAAAATTATGTATAATCACTTCAATGAAGGATCGGGGCTCAAGGCTCCTCTAGTTGCTGATGATGTTTATGAGATCATCATGAAGGTAAAAATACTTGTAATTTCCATGTGTAGGAGAATTTATTTTATGTTTTTGTTGTATGCCATTCTGGATATTTGCTTCTTAGAGCGTGTACTGTGTTTTCCATCCACCATTTTGGGTATTATACAATACAATTGTGCTTTGAAATGATGTTACAAATTATTTGTGTTCTGATGAGTTTTACAGTTTCTATGTTGTAGTTGATTAATGATAAAGTGTTCATATACTAAACATATTCTCTGGTGAAATTAGAAGCATGTTCCACATTACTTTTATTTTTCTTATGTCAGATTTTTTAAGAATGATTATTGTACTTTTGTTTGCATCAGAATGCTTCAATTTTGGAGAGTGAAATCATTTATGACAGAGATTTTGATTATGATTACTTCAGGTTCAAAACACTTGAGATTTTGGATAGTGAAATCATTTATGCTTCAATCTCTAGTTATCTTCAATGACACTGAAGGAGTGTGCGTGCTGTTATTAGCAAATCAGCTGGAGGAATTGGTGTTTCTATTCATAATATTCGTGCATTTGCTTCAGTTTGTTTGCAATGTTTGCCTTATTAGCTCTTGTTTTGTTCATGATATGTTTAGGTGCATTTGCTGTGTATTTGGAGCCATGGCATGCATCTTTGAGTTTTTAGATCTTAGGAAGAATCATGGAAAGGTAAGATTTGTTGTGTTTGGAATTAGTTCTTTTTTTTTAATATATTTTTGGTTATTTTTTGTTCTAGTTTAATCTTTCACTTGAGTCACCACTCTAATGCACATTATCATTGTTTTTTCTCAAATCATTGTAGGAAGAACACCGAGCTCCTGGGGAGGTTAAGAGGGAAGAGAGCGCGAATGGGGAGGTTAAGAGGGAAGAGGAACTGGTTTTGAACGATACCCAGTTCTCGAAATTAGACGAGCTTCTTACGCAGACTCAGTTGTACTCTCAATTCCTGTTGGAAAAAATGGATGACATAACATTTGTAAATTTTCAGATACCCATTTGTTCATTTTGGAGTCTGGTTTATGAAGTCAATTTTTTTTTTATTAATTTAATTCGATGTGTTCTCAGGAAACAGAGAATAAGAAGGAAGAGCCTGAGCCTGGCCCGAGCCCGAGCTCGAGCCAACAAAGGGAAAGAAAGGGGGTCGAAAGAGGAAAGCCATCTCACAAACAGGCAGTGTAAGTTGTTTAAATCTCTTTGGAGAGATTATTTATTGGGGCAGAACATTTCTTTTGAACGTGTTGTTAATAATGTAGTTATTGCAAAAAATTGTGTTAGTTAAAGATTCCGCCTTATCAAATTTAATCATGTTTTAGTTCCCCTTGATGTGGTGAAATGACTGAAAGTAATATCTTTTATTTATGAGTGAGGCTAGGGAACCAGGTTTTGGGATTTTATCATTTTATCGAGATTACCTGGTTGCAAAGTTTTCTAGCATTTTTGTTTATTTATATATGTGTTAATTCTACTTCATGTGCATTCATGTACTAAAACAATGATCTCGTATTGTTGCAATTTCTTATTCTGCTTGTAGAACTGGAAGATGTTTGATTAGAGGAATAAAACAAGTTTTAACTTTTCATGTTAGCAGTCTTAATGAAGTGTATCACATAATGTACATGATAGATGTTATATGTTGACTAGATGATGTTGTATTATGAGCTATTTATAGGTGTTATGAGTTGACTTCGAAAAATGGGAATCATTTTTAAGTCTTAATGATTGATTTATATATATTGCATCTGATATTGTTTATGTAAATTCCAATTTGCAGGATTGGATATAGTATGATTACAGATGCAGAGGAGAAGGGACTTATCAAGCCAGGGGAGGTTAGTTAAATCTGGATTACCCATGTCTTTTTATACCATATTGTTCTCATCAACGTGTAAAACATTCTGTGATATATTTCAGATTTTGTTCATTTTTTACTTCTTAATAAAGGAGACTAGTGATCTGTGGTTGTAGGAGTTCTACATCCTAGTTAGAGTCATTTGTTGAAACTTGTAATGTAGAATGCTTGTAGTTCTTCTAATAAATTGGTTCTAAAAGATTGCATGCATTACGTTTCCTGTTTATCTACTGTTCTCTTGAGAAAGTTTTATGTCATCGGATGGTTGCATGGTTTCCCGATTGGCGTTCTTGTTGAGTAGGAAGAGTCAGATTATTCCTATGTGGGATTCCAATATTTGCTTTTATTTTATTGACCTATGGATAAAATTATTTAGAGATTAGTGTTTCCCTTTTGTGTTTTTCTATTGCCGTGATGTATACTCTTTTTCCTGAATAAATGTCTTTGCCTCTTTCAAATAAAAAAATGGCACTTGAGGATTGCACCTATAGGTCGTTGTTGGGCGGCAGCAACAACAGAAGGCGTTTTGATATACTCAATAGACAATTCTTTCATTTTCGATCCCACTGATCTTGACATAGATGTTACACCAGAGGTACTTGCTTGTTTAGCTTGCACATTATTTCTTTCAGCTATCTCTGTCTTAAGCTTCTTTGTTCCAATGCACTGACTATTCTTGTGACCACGATGTTTAACAGGCAGTAGATATAGCTCTCAGTGAGAATCAATATCAGAGGGCATTGGTGCTCAACCTTCGTCTGAATGAAGATTCCCGGATTAAAAAATGCATTATTTCTGTGGTTCCTGCTGATATACCAGCTATTGCTTCATCAGTGCCCTTAAGATATTTGCAAAGGCTCATAGAGGTGTTCGCTGACCTTCTGGATAGCTGCCCGCATTTGAAGTTCATTCTTCGTTGGTGCCAGGTTTGTTTGTTGGAAAAATTTTCTATGATTTTAGTTAGTTTGGACACTACTGGTAAATATTGTTTACCATTTGAGTGTTAAAGTGGTAATGAACTTGTTTATGTTGCAGGAACTTTGTAAGGCTCACGGGCAATCCATTCAGCAAAGTTCCAGAACTCTGCTTCCAGCTCTAAGATCCTTGCAAAAGACAATCACAAAATTGCATCAAGACTTGGCAGATACATGTTCTTCCAACGAGTATCTCCTTAGATATTTATGTTCCACAGCCCCCAAGAGTTGACTATCATATCAAATTAGTTATGGAAGGTATGTGTCTACCGAGTTAATCTTGTCAAAAGAACTGTATCAAACAAAAATTCCTGCTGCATTTTTAAAAATTCATGTTTCAATCGTTGAAGTTGTTGTATGGACAATGACTTTATTTGTGTTATCTCTCCTTTGACAGATTGTTGCGACGAGGTATTATTGTTTTCATTCTTGGGTTTGTTTAAGAGAGATGTTTTGATTTCTGGGTTGGTTTGTTTGATGAATTTGATTTGGTTTGTGTAGGTTTCAGGTTATATTTGATAGGAAAAGTGCAATAAAGATGAGTGGGATGTCGGAGAAGGCGTATAATCGGTCGCTTAGTGGGTTTCCAGGGTTATGGTTTTGTATGGAGTTTTTGGCTCACATGGAGGTATGGGGAGGTTAAATAATTCTGCTGCATTTGGTGTTTTATTTTATTTTCTTTTTTTTAAGTACTATTGTCTTAGTCATTGATGGGTTGTGCTTTTACTCACAGGTTAGTCAGCTCGGAGCTGCGGCTCAGAAGTACCAGGCTACTACTCAGAATGCATCATCCAGTTTATCTGCTCAGGAGTTGCAAACTAACTGTAATATGTACGTTCCTTGTTCGTTTGACAACCTGTTAGGGTTTAAGTCCTTTTGATGAACATCCTTTCATGATTTTAAATCTGTTCTTAACAAAAGAGAATTCATTTCTGATGTTATATTTGTCAACATCATACAGATATGTCTAGGCTCTTGTTTCTCCTGTGTGAGTCTTGTTTCGCAGAATCTGATAGCTGCTCCTATTGAGCCTGAGTGGGAAGGTGACGATGAGGTACAAATGGAGTTTTACCATCAACACAGGTACAAATGTGTTGTTGATTATCAGTTCCTTCAGTGTCAAGGAGTTGTTCAAGCCGATGCTTTGACGGTGGATCGCCTTGCCTCCTTGCAGAAGGTATTGAGTTAAATGATGGAGTAGGGGAGTAAAAAGATGTTATTCAATCATCAAAAAGTCGGTGTTGCTTCTCAAGTCATAAGTTAATTTCATTTCAAGACCTGCCTTGCAAAACAAAAAGTGAAAACTTTTCTAAACTTCTTAGGAGGTAATGTTGTTAAAGAATATATTTTAATTTGATGCAATATGCAATATAATTATGTAGAACTAAGAGCAAAAACCATGAATGGAACAATCATCCCGTTACTTGTTTAGTTCTAGATAGCTTGTCCGTAAAATGATATTTTATTCTCAATAAATCCATCTAAAATCTATGCATTGTGAAAAAGTAAAGAAAATGGAGAAATAGAAGACAATTCTCATTGTTCTTGATTGCCCTTGACAAAAGTGGTTCATTCCATATGAACCATGAGGGGACGCTTCACTTATTTGATTTTTCTATTATGTTGATCTATATCATGATTGTTTCCTTTTTTTTTCCCAAAATTATGCTATAGTACTGAATAGAATTTTTATTATGCAAGTCATTTAACTGGTTTTTATGTGAAGTAAATTTCATATTCACCCATCCTTGATTAGCATTCCTGTTATTGAATTGTGTATTCTTCTTAACAGAACATCATTCTAGAGGTGAAAACAATCCTAGTTGTCCTCCTAACCCCCCAAAGCAAAAACAGTCTTCAGATGCACCTGTTCTTTGTGCTGGTTGTGGGATGAGAACTATATTGTCTATCAAGGAAGCCATAAGGTTCAAATATACAGAGATTCAAGCTGCAACATCTGACTTTTCAAAGGACCAGTTAGTAGGAGAAGGTGAGTATGGACACGTATATAGAGGCTGTCTTAAAGACGGACAGGTTATTGCAGCCAAAGTACAAACGGAAGGAAGCACACAAGGAGCTACTGAATTCTCTTCTGAGGTGTATGTCTTAAGCCTTACACGTCACAAGAATATCGTCATGCTGCTGGGCTACTGCATCCATGAGAATCACAAAATTTTGGTTTACGAGTATATTTGCACCAATCTACACTTTTATGTACCAATCTACACTTTTTTGTGTGATGAATAACAAAATCCCTTTTTGGTGCAGGTTTTACCCATATTATTACGCTCCTTTTGCTTCCGGTATGAAGGGTTTAGCAAGTGTTTCAATGAAGTTAGAAAGTGTTTGGGTTGCTTTGCTGACAGGGTTTTGTTATATTTCTGGTGTTTTGATTGAGTTTGCAGGGAAGTTCTTTTTCAAGAATGAGAAACGAGGTTTATCAATCATTTCCTTCACACCTCTACTTCGGTAATTTGAATCTAGAAACTCGTAAACTCAATGTTTAACAAATTATTCATTTGTTCATGATTTTGATTGAATTTTGTATTCAGGAAACAACGAATTTCAGATGCTGAACTCAGACATCTCTAAGTAAGTCATTTTTTCTTCCTTTTATGGTTCTTGTTTTACGCTTTCTTTGAGTCTTGAAAAAAGTGAGTTTTGCGAAACTCAAACCCCAGATTAGATTGTTATCTTGCATTTCAGCTTCTTTCGCGATTCTCAGCTCTCCAATGATCACCAATATGGGAATTTATTGCCACTCTCAACTATAGAATCTTCCCAAACTCTTACCTCTCTACAAAGCCCAGGTTCGATAAAAACCATATTTATTTATGTCATAATGATTGTTATGAAGATTTCAGTTTAGACCACATTTCTCTAATGGCAAGAAACCTTTTTTGTTTCTTTTTTGTTCTTTGTTCCTTGAATATTGATTGTTTGGCAAGCTTCATCACACTTTCTATTAAATTTTCTTCTTCAAAACTGATATATGCATTTGTTTGTGGATAATCTAATTATCAGAATCTAATGCATTTATGTGAATCACAGGTTAAATACAGAGTATCCCTTATGCAACATGTTCAAATTGTTCATGTGTGCGGTTTGTCAAGTAGAAATAAAACCGAACAAGGGAACATCGGTGCATGCTGGTTCATCAAATCCAGGAAAAGCGCGTCCTTGGAATGGCCCATTCTTATGCTCTGACTGTCAAGCGAAAAAAGAAGCCATGGAAGGGAAAATACGTTAGTACAAAAACTATCTTTTGCCTGATTATTCAGAGTCTGAAATTCAAATCCTTCATAAAGTTATCTGATCTCTCCTTATTTATATTTTTCAGATGCAAGAACAGTAGTGATAGTGACTAGCCAAATTACCAGTGCAGCATCACCATGATCGGGCAATGATCTTGCCACTAACAGATTGTTCCAGGTGATGTCCTCTTTTAAGGAAGGAGAGGGTGCTCTAAAAAAGATTGGAGAAGCATTGAAGCACAAATCCCTTCAGTCCTCATATCCTCCTGTGTTGCTACTTTGCTCATGATACAGGTATATAGGAACCCATACTTACAACATGTGCTGAATATGGTTGAATTATCTGTCCTGTGCATTTTTCAGTCAGTTCCATTTAGGTTCTGTGACATGTGTGCGTGTGTACCTTAAATGCATGCATGCATAATCCAAAAGCTGAAAAGAGGCGAGAGCAACAGCTTTTTGTATATTTTTAAATAGTTCTGTTCTGACATGTTACTTGTTATTTAAACGGAACAGGCGTGTTCTGAGAGACAATATCCACCAACTGCGGCCCAGATATTAGATTCTGCCATCTCCAATATATAGAGAGATAGAAATGTGCATGGGAATGGTCAAGAACCAAATAATGGCACTCATACCAACAGAGACCCTTTCAGCCATTCAATTGCACACTTTCCTGTAAATATGCAACTCCAATTCCAGTAAGTGAACTTACTCTGTTGCTTCTGTAAAAATTTTCACATTCTAATATTAGCTTGATATCATTAACTATTTGCTAAGTTTCATGTAAGTGACATATCGATGCCTGTTATAGCTTAATTACATGGATCGAGTCTTTATAATTTCCTTGATTTGTACATGATATTGAGTTAAATGATGAAGTAGGGGAGTAAAAAGATGTTATTCAATCATCAAAAAGCCGGTGTTGCTTCTCAAGTCATAAGTTAATTTCATTTCAAGATCCTCATATGGGTTCATCTCACTTTTAAGTTTCATTTTACACATCTGTCATTTTCAGCATATTTTTATGCTATAATTTTCTTTTGTATTTCACGCTCTTAGTTATATTTCTTTCCTTTTGTTGGCATAGTATTCCGAGACAGCTGTTGCGCCCCGTGCCTCTATTTTGGAGACAGAAGTAGAGTGGCTGAACTCTATGAAAGCTGACTTAGTGGTAATTGAACGTTTCTCTCATTGTTGGTTATTGCAACTTAAACTTATAGTTGAGTCATTTTGAATGGAGTCATCCACATAAGATGCAATGGGACTCTTCTACATCAAATATCATCTCGCTACACCATGAAAAAAAAATTCCTTTCTATTTGGAATTACAAATTGCACCATAACATAATGTTGGGTGTTTATTTTTTTGTTTGTTTAAATTCATTCTCTTCGTATATTGAATCTTCTTAGTGATTTAATATTCTTCTGTGCACAAATATGATGTCTTCAAATGAGCTAAATGCTCATATTTTCCTTCAAGTAAGGATAACAGGAGGGAAGAAACATGTTATTCTCACTAGAAAGCCTATATATTAATTCAAACCTTCACTTTTCATAATCTGATCCATATTGTGAATTGTTGAGGGACTTGCCCAATGATGTTAATGAAGCAGTGTTGACATTGATGATTTTTGTGAGAAGGTAAAACAACAGATATCTTCATTTTGCCTGCATTTGTGCATGATTTCTCCCTTGGTCTTGTTCTCACTTTAGCTTGGTTATTGTCTCAGGCACAACTTGTTAACTACATCCAGTATAGAGCTCTGCTAGAGGGATGGACTTCTCGTATGTGGAAAAAATATATGGGCGTTCTAATATGGAAGACTCAGAATCCTTGGACTGGTCTTAGAGGTCAGTTCTATGATCATCTCCATGACCAAACAACAGGATTCTATGGCTGCCGCTTTGCAGGAGAACCAATTCATGTCCAACTGAATCTGGCAACATATTTCGCATGGCTGTGCTCATGGCTATTGCTTGGTTATTCTATCTCATATGGTTGTGTCCATTTAAAGGTAATATTTTATTGAGCACAAATCAGTCACTGTTTCTCTTGTGGCCTGTGGGGCGTTAAAAGCTGAAACTTTATAACTTATAAAAGTGGTTTCTATATTTGCTTGTCAAGAGATAATGATGGAGGTCACTAGACGGGAGAAGGAGGTTGGAATTGTCCCAAATGCCGATGTAGAATCTTACATGAAGGTATGTTTAGCAACTCTTTTCTTTGTTTCCTCCATGGCAAGGAAATATCTGATTTGATGCACTATTATTGTTTCAACTGTTAGTGGCATATAGTACGATATAGGTAGCTAATGAACACATTAATACAGAAGTTCTAAAACAGTGATGTATGTCTTTACGATAAAGGGTGGAAAAGCAGTGATTGGTGGATCGTGGTATATGTCTTTTGAACTTGCAGCAGCAATGAAAATTAACAATTTTGATGTTGCTATCAGATTCCCAGAACAACGGTGCTGTAAGTTCCACAACCTCTTTTTAATCCACTCTCTTGATTAAATTAGATTATTCTTCGTAGCTAGTCTTTATAATTATAAAGTTTAAAAGGGTTTGCATGCATTGGTATTTGTTGAAGTCCATAAAATCGGAGATGTGGACTCTCCTTCATGAGTCATTGTTTCAATCTCTGCAATATGACTTGTATCTGGCGCAAAGACTTCTTTAGTTTCGAAATCAGGTCACAGTTATTATACTTGAGTAAAAACTATAAACAAACTAGATTCTTTCTTTCAGGCAATCTTTGTTCTACAATTTGAAAAAAGATAAAATGTTTCTGAGATAGAAATTTCTTTCGCAGTCTATCAGCTTTTCACCCTTAGTGTATCTGCCTTTTACGAGGGGCATTATGCTAATAAAAGAGTGAAATTTTATAAAGGACTAATTGTTGTTCGGTTGAATTCTAATGAAAATGGAGAGGTAACTTTCTACATATTTCATTTGATAGTTTTAAGATTTTATTAGGGGAGTTCAACAACAGGAGGTGAGGAGGAGAGTACTGACTCAGGAGGTTAAAACTTATTATTCAGAAAATGAAGTCTGTGTTTTGCTTGAGGGGTTAATTTCATCCATCGGATTTTTAAATAATAAGTTTTCTGAAGATAGAACAAAAGATAGAACATGAAACATGCTTCTTTTTATTGTTTGTAAACAACTAACGAATGCAATTTAAGGACTGAAGGATAAACATGATGTCAGAAAATACGAATTACAATTCAAGATATCAAATTATGATTTGTATCGTTTAAATGAGTTACTTCATAAACACTGAACATGCTTGGTTGAATAATGTGACTGACTTATGTTAGCAATCGAGTCATCATCACTGTACTTATGTTAGCAAGATCTCAGGTTCCATTAAAAGCATGAAATAAATATTATAATTCTTACAATGCATGTAAACTTTTTTTTATCATGGTTATATTTTAATCTGTTTTTGTTTATGGTATGTAGGGGCTGTTCAAAGCATGAAATAAATATTATAATTTTTGGTTAATACAATGCCGCGAGTATGCGTCGAGATTCCTACATGCATTTCAGTATACATAATGTTTGTGCTGCAATGCAGTATAATGCATGTATTACTCCATCATATTATATATAGAAGAATTGGCTTTAAAGCAACATTTTTATATATAACAATTGTAAAACATCATAAAATAATATAAGTAATTTAACTAAACACAGTTTCATATTATCACCCTCATCTCTTTTGTGCATGAATGGAATGCAGGCTGCTAACACAAGTGTTGTTACTAAAGGGAGCAGGTTGCTATATGTTGCAGAGTGCTATGTTGTTACATGTAATGTTGTTTAGGAAGGATTTCTGTTAGATTAGTTGTCAATAAATGTAGTACTATAAATAAGAAAGCATAAGAGAGAAAAAAGGATTCATTTGATTTGTAAGAAAATTGTACACTTGAGCATTTGCTCTACAGGAGATTAGCTATCTCGAATTAGCTTTCTTATTGAATACAATCCATTCCATTTACTGTCATCAATCCAGAATTACAATTACAAGTTCTTCAGTCTGTAATTTCTCTTCATTGCCTGTATTGCATCACTGTCAGTAGAACTGCATTGGCTTAACATCGTGACAAAAAAAATTAAAAAAAAAAAAAAAAAAATTGCCACCGCTTAAAACCGTGGCTAGTACTGGCCACGGCTTAAAACCGTTGCTAAACCTATTGCAACGGCTTAGAACCGTTGCCATAACTTGCAACGGTTTTAAGCCGTTGCTACTCCTAGCCACGGCTTAGAACCGTGGCTAAGATTGTTGCAACGGTTTATAACCGTGGCTAAATCATCAACCGTCCTCGAGATAAAACCGTTGCTAATATTTTTGCCACGGTTTTTAGCCGTTACTAGGGATTTAGCGACGCCTCTACAGCCCACGGCTCTAAGCCGTGACAATGGGTTACCCCCACGGTTTAAAACCGTTGCTAATGGGTATTTTTGGTGTAGTGTTGGTGCCCCATGTGATTGCTATATTTGGGTGGACTGATCCTCAATTGTTCAAGTTGTTGATATACGACCATGGACTAAGTGTTTGTCATGTTCTTCCTCCCCACTTTTTGATACACCATTTTTTAGGAAGAATATTTGTCGGGCTGATGACGTTAAACCAAGCGCTACTGGGAGGCAACCCAACTTTTGTTGTAAAGGCGCATGTTGAGTGTGTATTTTATCTATTTCTATTAACTAATCCACAATTCTTTTGTCTCTGAGCTCTCATCGGTGGATTACTTGTGGAAATTGGTAAAATCTTCACCGCAGTAATACTGTTCTAATCTCCTCTCATGTACTTATTTCATTCATTTGTCAGAATTATTTTGTTAAACATTGAGGACAATGTTTGGATTAGGTTTGGGGGTAGGGTTCATGAGTCGGTGAATTTTTTGTAGTGTTTTCTTCTTTTCTTGTTCTTAAAAAAAAATGTTTTTCAGTCAAGAAAACTTGGTCTTTTGCGATTATGAAAATGGATTTTAAATGTTTTATGCTCAAGAAAATGCAAGTCAACTTGACAAATTGGTATATTGATAAATGACTTAAAGTTTAGTATGATCCTTAAGTTAGATCAGCTCATAAGATTTTTCAACTCGATTATCTTTGCACCATGATCCATGTTAGCATAACTTGAAGTTGATGAGTGAAATATGCACTAGAAACCCTTTGAATAATAGTAGAGCCTTAACCCTGAAAGTTTTGAGCCTTTCAATTTTTCTGAGGGTTATACATAAACTCTGATTTTTCTTGAGTCCGCATTATCTCGTTGATGATCTCGGTATTATCAATTTTCTTATCGATTGCTTTGGGAATGACATCAAAATTGAATTATTACACTAGAACTTCTTGGCTTATTCGATTGAGATGTCATAATACTGACCCGAATTTAGGAAATGATCTAGGCATTTTTTTCCCTTTTCTTTCTTTAGACCATTAACTAATCTTTTAACTTACCCATAACATTAACCTTTTTGTAGCCCTTTGAGCAATAGAATAACTTTTATTTGTTAACCTATTAACCTTTACCCAACTTTTCTGGGAATGTGTATGGATGGATGTACTTGGTGTAAAAAAGGGCATTAGGCCGTTAACTAGCCTTTTAACTTACCCATAACATTAACCTTTTTGTAGCCCTTTGAGCCTTAGAATAACTTTTATTTGTTAACCCATTAACCTTTACCCAACTTTTCTGGGAATGTGTATGGATGGATGTACTTGGTGTAAAAAAAGGCATTAAAGAGCAAAATATGAGATATTTCATAAATCTTCTCTGTGAAAAAAAAAATGATTCTTCAATGAGGATAAAAATGTGAGAATGAATAAAAAATTGATGGTGCACAACATTGGTTTATTCTTGACAACCCTAATTGTTCGTGAATGGGTGTATACATTCCTAGAAATTTTTGTTAGAATCCTTTGACATTCCTTATTAACCATTACCCAAGCCCCGTTACAACCCAACAAAGTCCTAGTTGATCTTAGGTAAAGGTTGGTTCCGTAGATGTGGAAATTTAATAACCAAGACCTATGGTGTTTGATTCAACATTCCCAAAAGTAATTAATATTCCTATCCTTGAGATCATGTTCATTCCATTTTTGAAAAATCCGTTCTTCATATTACTATATGTGAGATGATTATTTTCCATTATTTACTCTTTTCCTGACATATAAACTGAGTGAAATATCAAATCTCTGAGTGTTTTATTGTGAGTAACATGAGAGGTTTGAAGTCAAAACAAACTTTCTACAGGAGATTTAGTCATAGTTTTACTCTGAAATGAAAAAGTTATGTTGATAGTGTTATCCACACACACACATTGAGTTGAGGATGATTATGAATTTTTTCTAACTTTTGGAGAATATTAAATTAGTTGGAGATTTGTTGATACACGAAAATGACACTATTGGTTTCTTGCATATCTTGAAGTTTTACAATAAACACTGTTTGACCAAGTTTTGTTGAGTCAGTAATGTTTGTGGGTAACATTTTCTGGAAACCCTCACGAGACTATAACTCGTCCCCTAGAGGTAATCTAGGGGTTCAAAGCCTCGTTGCACGTTTTCAAAGGTAAGTGCAATCGACAATTCCTGCGAAAGTGAGTTACGATTTTATTTGTGGTTTTCTTTTCTTTGTTTTGCTCGAGGACTAGCAAAATATAGGTTTGGGGGTATTTGATAATCACATAATTATAACATTATTACCTATTATTATATTTTTTTTAATCCTTAATTTTATCTTATTATAGATTAATTATTAAATTTTTGTGTTTTTGTAGAATGTGGAGCTGTAATGAAGAAATCAGAGAAAAATGCAATGAACAATCCTAGATGGTGACTTCAGAGAAAGTGAAGGTGAAAATAACCTGAGCCCTTTACTTAAACCCAAAATCAAACCATTAAACCCAAAACCAAACCCAATGCCAAGCCCAATCAAACCCAAGGCATATTCTCTCAATTATCCAAGATTCTGATTTGATTTAAGCCTTAAATCACTCATTGAACCATTCCCTTAACTTGTCCATATTCATTTTCTTAGTTATCTATAAATATAAGGGAAATAAATGAGAAAAGGGAAGGAGGAGAAGGGAATCAAGCCTCAATAGCCAAAAACAAATCATCTTTCCCTCACAAAGTGATTTTTCATCACACCCATCTCTCACTCCCTCTCTGTCCAGACCATCTTCACCTCGCCACCGTCCAGCAGCCAACCACCGAGCACCACCATCATCCATCACAGTCCTCGCGCAACAAAACAGGGAACATCTCCCTGTTTTCTCATCACGCTCCTCTCCCTCTCCCTGTTCCATCACGCCACACAGCCACCACCACCATCGGAGCACGACCCCCCTGTCCTATCTTCTCCACCTCGCCTTCCTTCCTCCAATCAACCTCAGACCAGCTCGCACACCACCACCGAGACAGGAGCAGCAAACAGGGAGCACCCCCTGTTTCTCTCGCCCCTTCTCGTCTTTCTCTCTCTCGCGGGGCAGTCACAACGCAACAAACCAGAACCGGAGGATCTCCTCCATCCTCCAATTTCGATTGGGTGCCCTGAGCATCACCGGATCCTCCGGTCTCTCTCTCAACAGCGCTCCTGCTTCGGTAAAGTTTCCCGCCTCTCTATGTTCAAATCGAAGAAAGAGCTCGCGAGGAGCGAAGAGCAACCCTGTCGGAGCCGCTCGGAGGGAGAAAGAGCTCGCGAGGAGCGCAGCTCGCTGGAGACGAAGGCGCAGAGGAGCGCGATTTTTCGTGCGGGAACCAACTGTTTTCCAAAATAGTTGGTTGTTTACAACTTGCTGATTTGCTGAGTACCACCGCACCGAGGCGACGACAAACCAAAAGGGTTGTATAATTTATTTTAATTTGTTTTAATTTATTTTACTGACTTAAATGCTTAATTATTAATTACAATTTTATTTCAGAAATTTGATAAATTGCTTTCACCTTTCATGTTCGATTAAAACTTGATATGTTTTGTAGTTAGATTCACATTTTATCAATATTCAAAGCATGTGCTAAAAATTATTAAGCTTAGACTTTGATTAAGTGTGCCTTAAAAAGACACTTAATGCTTGGTAAGAGTTTATTTGCTTGAGATAACTTGTTAATGTTTGACAGAAACCTTATATGATTGGAATTGGATTTTAATGATCACATCTTCGGTGCAAGCAATGGATCTTCATCCCTAATGCTTCTCGTTTATAATTTCAGTAATTTAGATTTAAATATATTTGCTAACTCATCGGTCACAAAATCCATCTCATCCATCTTTTCCTTTTATTTTATTTTTCTTATTTTTAATTTATTTTTAGTTTAGTTTTAAAAACACTGTAACCCCATTTTTCTGTAAATTAGTTTAGATAAATTATAAAATTCAATTGCAACCACTTTCCTCGTGGGATCGACCCGTACTTTTCGTTGTCTACCAGTTAGACATCGTGCACTTGCGGTTATTACAAGTGGGTCAAATTAGCCTATTTATTTAGGCCGGTTAAACCCGCAACATTATAGCAATATTATGACTATGTATATTATGATATTATCAGGTCACTAATCATTGAAAATCCTATTAGATCCATAGACTATTTGCATCAATCAATAACGTATGTGGTCAAATAATAGCTGTCAGTATACTTTGAATTCTATTTTGATTGATCGGAGTAGGAAGATCTTCCGTCAGCATGGAAACCGAGGTAGTGGCAAATGGGGTGTACATATATAGTTAATTAACGTTGTCCTTTTTATATATTGATTGCTAATGTGGAAGCATATATGTATTAAACTTCGATCTATAACAAAATCACTTAGTAATGCCCTTCTCACAACTCCAAAAAAAAAAAAGAATATTTTTGTATATAGACTTGCTTGTATACGTGTGATATAATTTTGGGTATGCAGACTTGCTTGCATATCGGTATGTCGTTCCATGTGGGTTCGGTAGTACTTGTAGTATTTATGAAATACTTATCAGGTATCGAACTTCGGGTGAGATGACATGACACTTGATGTGGCACCCCACTTGGGTCATGTACGCTCCGAGTGGCTTCGATGGCAAAGGAGGCACACTTGGGTGAGGTGTGTTCGGCACAGGAGGAGAGTGCGATTGTGAAAAAGAACCTAAGAACTAGGAAAATAAAGAAAAACCCTGAATTGATCATAACATGAAAATGTGTATAATTTATTTTAGCATGTATTAGGATAGCCTTTAAGGAAGAAACTAACAGCTCATTCGATCATCGAATGAGAACTACCTGTCTTCCTTAAGGTGAAATGCATATTATTAAATGATATTTAATTTTGTAGTTGTATCTTAATTTGTAAGTTTGCTCACACCAGTATTAACATATTGACCCGAATTTTGTATTGTTTTACAAATTTGGGTGCGTTCTTAATGAGCGTAGCCCCAAAGACTTATCAGTGTTAGTTGGAGCATGAAGGTGGTTCTACCTGCATGGCGATAGCTGAGAATTTGACAAATTTTGTTAGAACTTTATTTTATTATTTTTCCTAGGTAATCAAATGTAGGGATTAACTATAAATGCTCAAATTTGAGTCAGATATTTATTTGGGGATTAATTAATGTAATTCTTTTTATGACTTATTTTGTGGTTTGGGTTAATAATTGTGGACCTCATTTTTCAGAGGAAAACTTTTTAAGGAAGTTTATTTATTTATTTATTTATTGCCTCGTGATTGTACAATTTAAATTGTTCCTGTCGTGCCTTGATTTTTGGACAATTTATTAATTTAGGTTGTTTATAAATCGGGGCGTGACATTTTAATCAGATATAGGGATTCATTATAATTGTTCTGATTTTTAGTCAGAGATTTATTTGGGGATTGATTAATGTAATTCTTTTTATGACTTATTTTGTGGCTTGGGTTAATAATTGTGAACCTCATTTTTTAGAGGAAATTGTTTTATTTATTTATTTATTTTGCCTCATGACTGTACCATTTAAATTGTTCTTGTCGTGCCTTGATTTTTGGACAATATATTAATTTAGGTTGTTTAAAAATCGGGGTGTGACACCACCGTCCATATTTCTCTCCCTATCAGTGTTCACCATCACGAGACAGAGCTCGCAGCCAAAAGACTTCACGCCACCTCCATCTTCCTCACGACCTCTTCTTCTCCTTCTTCCATTCGTCACCTCTTTCTCCCCTCACTTTGTCTCGCAGCCGGGTCACAGCAGCAACAAAGAAATCGAGAAGACGCAAAGCAGTAACGCATTCACCATCGCCTTGCCTTGCCTCCTTCCCTCCATCTCTTTCGTTTTCTCCTTTCACCTCCTCTATCTGATTGTCGCTTTTGGAGGTTCAGATTCCATTGCACAACAGATAAGGAGCACAAACAACACCACTGCAAGCCACCGTTCACACCACTCGCCACCTCATCCCATGTTCCCCCTCTCTCTCCTTCCTCACTCTCTCCTCTCACCCTCCTCACTCTCTCCTTTTTATCTCTCGCAAGTTCAAAGAAGAAGCATCAAGGATAAGAATAAGCAGATAAGCAGGGAACTTTTCTCACGAGGTAGGGGATGACCAATTAAGGAGGGAAATAACAGATTTTTCAATCCGGTTATTTGCATCCCGGTTTCTTACTTTGTACCTCCACAATACACTTGCATCCCTTCGCTTCGTGTGTCACCTATGCAAGTGTTGTGACCTCATCTACCATGATATTCTAGACCCCCCGCCGAGGCGAAGATGAAACCACAGAGTTTCCTAGAGTTTTTCGTATCTGAATTATTGTTTTCTATATGCTTAAATATCAAATACAATTGATTTCTGCATATTAATAATTTTCTTTCACCGATTATATTCGGTATAATAATCTAGACTAATCGGTAATTAGAAGTTCTCTTTGTTGATATTCGAAGCCTGTTTTAATTAATTAATTTAAATCTGTGATTGTGTGTGTCATAGAAAGATATGCAATGCTAGGGGTTTAGAACTAATTAAGTTAAACATGTGATTGTGGGTGCCGTAAAAAGACATGCAACGCTAGGGGAAGCTTAGTCAGTTCATGACTGATGATGATGGCTTCTGGTGCCCAACGACTAGTCCGTTGCGCGCGGTCTATGACGGCCGAGAAAACTGGAGTCTAGTCAGTGCTAGCACGCTTAAGGACGACGACTCACCAAGGGATCATTGCTCTTTAACAAACAATGATCATTGAACTTACCAGGTAAGTTTAGTTAGTTCGCGACTGATGACGGTGGCTTCTGGTGCCCAACGCCTAGTCAGTTGCGCACGGACTACGATGGCGGAGGAAGTGGGAGTCTAGTAAGCAATTGCCCTTTTGATGACGACGACTTGCCAAAGGATCATTGCTCTCTAATAAGACAACGATCGTCAAAATTACCAAGTACGCTTAGTCAGTTCACGACTAATGACGGTAGCTTCTGGTGCCCAACGCTTAGTCCGCTGCGCACGGACTACGATGGCAAAGAAAGTGGGAGTCTAGTAAGCACTTGCCCGCTTGATGACGAGGACTCGCCAATGGATCATTGCTCTCTAACAGACAATGATTGTTGAACTTACCAAGAAAGCTTAGTCAGTTCACGATTGATAACGATGGCTTCTGGTGCCCAATGCCTAGTCCACTACACGCGGAATATGGCGGCCAAGTAAGTGGGAGTCTAGTCAGCGATTGCCTACTTGATGACGAAGACTCGCAAAAGGATCATTGCTCTCTAACAGACAATGATCGCCGAAATTACCAGGTACGTTTGGTCAGCTCACGACTGATGACGATGGCTTCTGGTGCCCAACGCCTAGTCCGCTATGCGCGGACTAAGATGGCTAAGAAAGTGGGAGTCTAGTAAGCACTTTCCCGCTTGATGACGACGACTCGCCAATGGATCATTGCTCTCTAACAGACAATGATGGCCAAACTTACCAAGTAAGCTTAGTCAGTTCGTGACTGATGACGATGGCTTCTAGTGCCCAACTCCTAGTCCGTTGTTCGCTGACTACGATGGCCGAGGAAGTGGGAGTCTAGTCAGCGATTGCCCACTTGATGACGACGACTTGCCAAGGGATCATTGCTTTCTAACAAACAATGATCACCGAACTTACCAGGTGAGCTTAGTCAGTTCGTGACTAATGGCGATGGCTTACAGTACCCAACGCCTAGTCCTCTGCGAACGGACTACGACGACCGAGAAAGTGGGAGTCTAGTTAGCGCTTGTCTTCTTGATGACGACGACTCACCAAGGGATCATTGCTCTCTAACAGACAATGATTTCCGAACTTACCAAGTAAGCTAAGTCAGTTCGCAATTGATAACAATTGCTTTTGGTGCCTAACGCCTATTTCCCTGCGCGCAAAGTACGACGGCAAAGGAAGTGGGAGTCTAGTCAGCGCTTGCCCACTTGATGACAACAACTCGCCAAGGGATCATTACTCTCTAATAGACAATGATCGTCGAACTTACCAAGTAAGCTTAGTTATTTCGCAACTGATGTCGATGGCTTCTGGTGCCTAACGC
Source organism: Berberis vulgaris (assembly GCA_963556465.1). Classification (NCBI taxonomy): domain Eukaryota; kingdom Viridiplantae; phylum Streptophyta; class Magnoliopsida; order Ranunculales; family Berberidaceae; genus Berberis; species Berberis vulgaris. Next base: position 27,566,081 of record OY747131.1, on the reverse strand, counting down.
CTAGTCCACTGTGCGCGGACTACGACGGTTGAGGAAGTGGGATTCTAGTCAGCACTTGCCCTCTTGATGATGATGACTCACCAAGGGATCATTGCTCTCTAACATACAATGATCGCCGAACTTACCAGGTAAGCTTAGTTAGTTTGCGATTGATGACGATGGCTTCTGGTGCCCAACGCCTAGTCCGCTGTGTGCGGACTACGACGGCCAAGGAAGTCGGAGTCTAGTCAGTGTTTGCCCGCTTGATGACGAAGACTCGCCAAGGGATCACTGCTCTCTAACAGATAATGATTGCCGAAGTTACTAGGTAAGTTTAGTCAGTTCACGACTGATGACGATGGCTTCTGGTGCCCAACGCCTAATCCGTTGCGTGCGGACTACGACAGCCGAGGAAGTGGGAGTTTAGTCAGCACTTGCCCGCTTGATGATGACAACTCGCCAATGGATCATTGCTATCTAATAGACAATGATTGTCGAACTTACCAGGTAAGCTTAGTTAATTCACGACTGATGACGATGGCTACTGGTGCCCAATGCCTAGTCCACTGCACGCAGACTATGATAATCGAAAAAGTGGGAGTCTAGTTGGCGTTTGCCTTCTCGATGATGATGACTCGCCAAGGGGTCATTGCTCTCTAATAGAAAATGATCGTTGAGCTTGCCAGGGGATCTTAGTTAGTTAGCAACTGGCGACAATGGCTTATGGCGCCCAATGCCTAGTCCGATGTGCATAGACGATGACGGCCAAAGAAGTGGAGTCTAGTCAGCGCTCACTCGCTTGATGACAATGACTCACCAAGAGATCATTACTCTCTAAAAAAACAACGACAATGATGGCTTCTGGTGCCCAACGCCCAGTTCGCCGTGCACAATGATGGCAATCGACGGTACCGATGTCTCGTCGACATCCTCACACACGACACGATGACCCAATGAGCGACCAATGCTCTCTAAAGGATAACAGTTCTTGGAGCATCACAGCAGCAAGCTGCAGTATGCGGACAACAACAGTTACCCGTTAACAACAACATACAAAAGCAGTCAATTTCGATACAACTCAACTAACAAAAAAGGTGTTCTGCCAGTAACCAGACTAGATAGTGCTAATTCTAGAATCTATGAAGATTTTAAAGAAAACACGACAATGAAAGACAAAACAGTACTTTCATTAAAATTATGGTTTGTCCCATTTAGGACGTTACAACTATTTTAAGGGGAAACATCATCTTTAGCAGCCCGTTCTACGGAACCAGAATCTTCTTCTCGAGAAATGGGTCAGAAAACAGCCTTCCTATAATGGGCAAAGTCAAGGTCGATACCAGGATGCTCTTCTCTGATAAGCTCCAAATGTTCTAATCTTCCCCGAATGATCTCTTACGAGATTAGCGGCCTTCGATCGGAGATGTCAAAATCTACCGCGCCTACCAAGGCAATATAGTGCGAACGCTCTTCCGATAGTATGCGATCCGCCTCGCGAACGCAGCGAAGCCCCTCATCGACTTTCGACTCTGGCTGTCGTCTTACGATGACCCATTCTATCTCCGCCCACTTCTTCTCAGCATCTTGGGCCTACAGATCGGATGACCATTTGTCCACGACCATGTCTAAGTGCTCCAACTCAGCCCTAGTCCGTCTCAATTCAGCACGGGTTGACGCCAAATCCAACTTGTCCAACCTCGTTTGCGATCTTATGCCCGCAAACTACACTTCAAAGGCAAAAATTGATGCCTTCACGACCCCCAAGTTCGCGGTAGTATCAGAAATCTGCAGCTGACCAGCCAAGGTCCGCAAAAGCCTTCTCCAAGGCAAGGACTCGCCTGCAACCTTCGAGATGCAGCGCAACAGGACTAGGCGATTCAAGGGCGCAAACGTCTACCTCAAACCCATGGTGACATGAAACGTCAACGCGTGGTCCAATGTTCTCCCCCTCTAAGTCAACAGAGGGAGTAGCAACATCAAGTAGGAGACTACGACCCCCTAAAGTTGTCGCCTAAGCAGAATGCGACAGCCCAAGAATAGAAGTCACACGATCAGGGGACTGCCTCTTTTTCGGAACAACAACAGGAGTCATGCTCACCTCTAATTATGTTAACCTAGTCGAGCTAGGCATAGCCAAACTTTTCTTCCTCGAACGACGACTAACAACCCCTTCAGCTTACGAACCGGGTGCAGCGAGAACGTCATGAGAACACCGTAGCAACCAGCTACACACAACATTGCCTGGCATTATGACCTCCTCGACGAACGTCAGCGGAAAGTTGATGAACTCCCTTTTATCCTTTTTTTCTCCTCAGTGAGAGTCGAAACTGCAAACTTCCTTAAAAAGAAATGACATCAAACTAGCATCGCATCTGGGATCAAAAAAATACGCCAGCAACTAAAAAAATTACGAAGGTCGAACTGGAAGTATCTTGAGACTCTACGACCCCCAAGCTTGAAGTAAGAAGAATTCACCGAAGCTAGGAACCGATAGCTCTCCCAGGGCTCAGTGTCATTCGCTACTGAACACAAACAAGCAGGGTAATTCAGTATGCAAAAGCCCCTAGAATCCAACCGAGCGGTGGTCATATGATGGATTACTGCCGGAGTGAAACGAAGACCAGCATCATGCGCCCTCAGAAGAATCGCAAGCAAAGCCTTGAACCCACTCATAACCATTTGAGCGGGAGGCATGCGAAGAGAGGGGAAGAAACGCCAGACATCATTCGACGCTGGGAATCGGAGCCCACCTCAAACATGCCCCGGTGCAAACTTATATACCCCTGAGGGATTGTAGTTAGAGCCAAATCTCCAACGCGGGAAGGATTTCCAGATCCCCTCAAAAATAGTACAGACTTTGAAGCTTGATTAATTCAGTTTCATCGACCAAACTATCCTCGTAGAGCTTGAGGCAAGTGAAAGACAACAGATCCTTAGAAGAAATTTCAACATTGTCTGCCATTGATAAGAATGACAAATCGAACTTTACAGCAACACGATTGCTTGAAGAAATTACACAGATAAGAACGAGAGAAATCTTTCTTGATACGACAGATATTTATAGAGAAAACAAGTCGTATCTTTCCTCCTTGAGCGGTCGTGTACCCATTAATGCTATGCGCCGCTCAAGACAACGCTTCGAATTCAATCACCACAATGATACAGTTGTTTTTCAAAGAGTCAGTGAACCGACTAAATGCCCTACTTACTCGGGGGGATTAGCTGATGATACACCAAAGTGGTCCCAACTCTACGTTGTACACATGTCATAATGATCTTGAAGAATTACAGGCCCTAGCGTCAGCCCAACACTGATCCAGCCCAAGCGATTTTGATCCCGCCCAATGCAATCCACCAAATGGACTCGAATTCTCACTGCCTGCTAAGCCCACATGTCTCACAGCTATACTCAATACTCATAAGCCCTATTAAGGAAAGTATCTCGAAGATCAACTTCGGACGGGCAATTATAGCAGCTCTTTGCTTCCAATTAGAAAACAGATTCCAAAGTATGTATCTTATATGGAGACTTCTACCTATAGACTACTCTTGGAACGAGAACTATCTCTCGCGTATCTAGGAGTACATGACTAACATGAAAACTTCCCTCCATAGCACAATTCCTAATTACAGAAGGATCTCCACGAATATCTTCTTCCCAAAACTGCTTCATCGATGGCCTGGTCGAACCAGGACTCTAGCAATATAAATAAGATATGAAGTTGGTCAACTAAGGTACGCTACAAATTCCCTGTTTTTAGCATTACACTTTCTTTGGATCTCTGTTTGACTTTAGCATTAGAGTACCATCAGCCACCACAACGGTGGTCCGTGGCTCACGTGTGTTCCTTGTGCAGGTCAGCAGATTTGCAGATCAAGGTCAAAGCAGGGAGCGGAAAATGACTACGTCAATTATTATGTGAACAACTGTTAGAAAGTATGTAGTTGTTTTGCATATTTGATGTCACCTAAATATCTTTTACGAATGAGATATTTGACGTCACTAAAATCTCTTACGACTTCATCATCTAATCTACAAAAGTTGAAACTTCCTACCTCTTTGAACTGTGAATTCCTTCCATTAAAAAAACCCTAACCCCAATTCAATACTAAGAAAGTCTTGACTAGCACGTCTTTTTTCAGTGATATTTATATACCAATATTTCAAACAAATTATGAAAGTATAAAGTTGTATTTTGATTTATCTTTATTTCTAACCTCTTCAAATCTAACAAACCTTGAATAAATTGAAAAAATTCACTCCAGAATAAGCTGAGGTTTTGAACTTCTGAATTAATAATTAATTTTAAGTAATTAAGTTGATGGATGATTATAATTTCTCCCCAAAAGTTGTAAAAATTACATTTGCTGCATTATTTTTCAAACTTTGTTACATTTAGTACCCTAGCTTTCTATAAACCCAATTTTTCCCATATTAAATAATCGATCTGCATTTACATTTTTACCATAAATCAATTAGAGAAATTTCAACTAATAGCCGTAGTCCTCACATATTATTTATAATTAGATATTGCCCCAATTCAACTTGTTTTTTCTGACATTCTTGTTATCTTTTACTCTATTTTCTTTCATTTTAATCAAGCTGTCAATTTCAAGCAATATACTTTTTCTTATAAATAATAAATAATTATTCAAAAAAGAATTGATATAGTTCATGCAAGATTTTCTTGTATGCCCCTTGATGTTTACATATAGAAAAAAAATTATTGCTTTTTGAGAATGATATGTTCGATTTGCTGCTGTTGTTGTTGTTTAAAGGAAAGAAAAGGGGAGGAAAAAAAGATACACTAAAATCTCAAATAGGGCAATATATACAATAATATTTGGGGATTATAGCTATTAGTAAAAACTTCTCTAGTTGGTTGATGGAAGAAACTACAAATTTAGTTTGGTTGTTTAATATGAGCAAAGTTGGTTAGAAAACTAGGGTGGTAAATGTAACAAAGTTTAAAAAACAAGGTAGCAAATGTAACTTTTACAAACTTCAGGGGATAAATTGTCATGATCCATGAACTAACTTTATGGTTTGAGGTGTAAATGACTCTTACTTATTGGGAATTCTAAATGTCGAGGAAACCAGCGAGGAGAGGGACGTGGCGGGGTGGGAGCCGTCCACCTCGCTCGGGATGCGCGCGCAAAAAATTGCGGCATGCATCCCGAGAGGGGTGGACGGCTCCCACCCCGCCACATCCCTCTCCTCGCTCGTTTCCTCGCCCGTTTCCTCGCTCTCTAGCCTCACTCCTTACTTATTTAATGGATTAGTTGCTTACTTATTTAATGGATTAGTTGCTTCATCAAAACATAGGTTGCACCGTTGGACACGGTTGAACCCAAATATCATGCGTGCACTTGGAATAATATTAATACCGGTGTTACACAGTGAGAAGTAAAAAAATGTTACATTGTTGATTACCATCAACATCATTGGTAATTTTCAACTGGGCAATTGCCAAATAACAAGAATATCCTAACATAAAAATTCTACTAAATATCAAACAATAATAGCAACAAGTACAAACAACCATATCGTTTCTTATCTTAAAACTCAACGAATCATTTGTTTTTTATTTATCAGCCACCTTTTTTTGGCATTCTCTAATTCTTCATCTCGCATCCTTGTGAGCTCTTGAAGCCAGTATTCACACTGCATATGATAGTGTGTTTCAATTGCATCGAGTTCTAATTTTAAGTCAACATCACGATCTTCATTACCTTGGGACAAAGAAGAGTTGTTTGGCGAGTGATAAATATCCGAGTTGCAACCTGTATTAGTAGCTAAAACTTCGAAGCCTTTTGGATGTTCATTCTCATCGGATTCATCAACATTGGTATCATTTCTTTCCACTTTGTAAGCACCCTTACCTACAACCCCAAAATCTACCCTGGAGACATGCTCACACAAACTCTTGTGATCAAAACACTCTGGAGCTCCATTGTTCGAGTCAAATGTGAATTCATATTCAGCAGATATATTTGAAATAATAGATGCAAGGGAATCTTGATCTTCTATAGAATTAAGTCGACATAAAATGGGTTAGAGATACTACTTAAAAAAAAAAAAAAAAAAAAACAATATATATATTAAAACTTACCTTTGTCAACATGTGCAATATTGAGTTCATGGCTTTCACCATTTACGTTTGAGTCGACATCTTGCTCAATCGCAGTTTTAGGAAAAATGCTACTTGACTCCATATCCCAAGGACACTTAACTGAACTATCGTCACTTTTAGGTTTTGGAGAATCCACAAATGAGCATTTTGCTTCACTTGAGGAATAATCAAGTGAAGGTTTCCATTTAGGTACTAATTGCATTATCAAGTCATCAATTAATTCTGCTATAAAAGATGCATCATGATCTGATAAGTCAAGTTGTTCGACCATCTCCATGGCTATTGAGATTGCAGTATCCATATCAAGGTAAAAGGAAAAATGTATGTTCCTGACTTTACCTGTTCACAATAAAATAGAAATTAGGCAGTGAAAAATAAATAAATATTTAAACTTCTAAATGCAAATTTACCCACCCATTGAATCTGCGATACGTAATACCAATGAAATTGAATTTTCATCATTTTTTTCTCCTTTTAACCTGAACTCATTATTTTTATTGGTCCTTCGAAATTCTAAACTTGGAAAATGTAGACTTTCAGTGCTATTTTGTTTACCGATATTGTGTTCTTTGTAATCAGAGTCAATCTCCATGGAAAGAGGTTCAGATTTGGGCAGATTTAATGGTTTAGGGGTAAGGGTGGGTAGTTGTAATGGATCACGCATTAGGTCTTTTGAATTATCAGTTTGGAGAAATGGATCTTGTAATAATTCCTTTGCAGGCAATCTTATAGATGCAGGAACCAAGCATTTTTCAATGAACTGTTTAACCTGGAGATCTTTAACTTTCTTGAGCGATTCCGGCTTTATTCCCTGTAAAGGAACATAATTTACATATAAGAAAAAAAAAACAATGTTGTACCTTTCCAATGTAAAGACCAAATTAATAATTGATAAGCTAATACCTACCGAAGAAACCTTTTTATAGATTTGCGCTGCATTTTTGCATTCACTATAAGGATACTCAAACGTAACCATCTCCAGCATGCACATGCCAAAAGAATATATGTCGGCTAATTCATTGTATTCTTCCTCGTAAAGCTCCGGGGCCATAAATTCCGGAGTTCCTAAGATGAAAAGAAAAAATCAAAATTTCAGTGCCGAGATGTTAAGATGATTGAATGAATATCTAATGAAAGGCGTGCATTTTACCGATGATGCTTTGAGCTGTAGGCTTTTGCATAACAACTGCCAATCCAAGGTCTCCAATTTTGATTTCTCCGTTGTTTCCATTGATAAAAATATTATCACATTTCAAATCTCGGTGAAGAACAGGTGGACTATGACTATGAAGATAATCTAGACCTCGGAGAACCTGTCTTGTCCAATTCTTTATGGCCTTGATGTCCACATTTTTATGCTTCTTACGATATCTATCCAAAAGTAATATTAGTAATTCAAACATTTTCATGAAACACAGTATATTTAATAGAAGAAAATAAGGGATAAACCAATTAAACTTACTGTCTCAGATTTCCAGAAGTGAACAACTCAGTGATCATGTTGATGGTCTTTTTCTTATTGTTCACCCATGAATCATAAAACTTGATTATATTATCATGTTTCAAAGACTTAAGCAAATGTACTTCGGAATATAATCTTTCCAAGTCCATTGGTGATCGCAATACATCATCAATCTTCACTTGGTTCCATGCCACTTCAATTCCATTGAACTCGTCAAATGCCTTGTATCTAAATGTATGGGTTAAAAGAACCCAAGCAAAATCATTTACTAATGTTAATATTGTTGAATATTACTTTCATATTAAAAGATATGATTTTAGCGAAAGCATCAAGAAAAACAAGTGTTTTAAGGATACACAGTCTTGAACGCTCCCTTGCCCAATATTTCATTGTACTGGAGAAAATAAAGAAAATAGAGGTAGAGGGTAAGCAACAATGATAACGTAGATAAAAGCATCACTCACTTATAGTTACCATCATTGGACCAAGTGACCAATAATATTTTCGTCAGGCAAAAAATTTCATAATTGGCATTAGAATATTTCATAATTGACTGATTCTTTTGTCAATGTGATTTAACATCACCTTCACTCAAATTCAAGGCATTTGAAACTCCTAATCATGTATGTATAGAGTCAGATAGGTGAAAACATGGAGTTTGTCAATCTTGCTCCACAGTTCTATTTTTCTTTTTATGAAAAACTAATTCATGTATCAAAGTCTGGCACAAAGGAATCAAACCATACATTTGATTCACAGTTATAGTTTTTTTTATTTCTTGTAATTGAGTGAATATTGTCTTTAAATAATAGTAGTTACTAAAATTTCATTTAAATCAAATATTAGCATTTGCTGGGGCTTAAAAATTTGATAGTAATCATTCATACACCACCAATGTAGGCATCATAAATACAAATAAAATAGAAATTCCAAGATAATAGAAAGAAGATAGTGTACCCGAATATATCGACCGGAAGGATCCTTCTCGACGTAATCATTTTCTTCAAGCTCTACTTTCCCCAAGGATGCTAATAATGCATTATTATCAGTGTTCATTTTGAAAATGATCCAAACAGCTTCCCAGACACACAAACACAAAATTCAACAACCTATAAAAGTTGTCGTTGATCAAATCCAATTGGAATCAAACGAGTAGGGTCCTCGGAAAATGCTTCTGAATGAGAATCAAATGCCGATTGCTGATGAAACCGGCATTCGACCACCAACATTTTCTCAAACAAGCACAAGTCTGTAACCCGGATTCCCATAATTCCAATCATTCTAGGAAATAATCAAACTAAATCCCATATCACAGATGTCAGTAAACACTATTATATCATCGAATCGTCTGAATCCTCCAAAATAATGAGAAATAGCTTCGTGAGGTCTAAAAGACCTCACAAATCAAGCACCAATTAAACAATGGATGATTGACCCCATATCTTTCAGGGTTCAAAAGATTCAAATAGATATGAAATTGGATGAAAAAATGTAATCAAATGAGGAGGATGAGATTTAAAGGAACGTATCAACGAAAGAGTAGGGATGAACCAACACTTGTTTGGTTATCAATTTTAGGGAATTTCTCTTTAACTAACAAAACAAACCCACGTTTGTTTAGGCTAAGTTTGGTTGTTACTATTGGTGAATTTGATTAGATTAGATTATACCCAAAGATGTTTGTTTCCAGATCCGTTTCTCAGATTCTCATCTTAATCTTAGTCCTCCATGTGTTTTATAAACAAGGAATGTAAAGTCACACACTTCCACTTTTCATGTACAATGATAGCCCAATCGTTTGTTAGATCCAAAGCTCAATTAACGTTTATTGGTCAATTAATTTACATGTTCCTTGCTTCTAATTTCTTCATATCAATATTTTATTTTTGATGTTTAATAGTTGTCCGTTCTCAAAAACCACTCTTAAAGCCAACATTCTTGTTGGAACAATTACATGGATCAGCACATATTATGTCAGAGTAAGACATTTCTAAGTATTTTGCTAAACTAATGTCTAGGATGTTCTATTCAAGTCAATTTCAATATGCAAATATAAAGCATATTTTCATCCAAACATTAATCATACAAGCAATAACATATGCAAATAAGCAAACTAATGTAAGCAAACATAGCAAACATTCTTTGAAACATAATTCAATCTATGAAATAAATTCATACCTGTTTGTTGTAACTTCCAAATAAGATTCTACTACTGTAACACTTCAAATAAACAGTTAGATAAAAATGTACCATTTTGTTCTTGGGTTGAGTCGCGGACTAGGTCGCTCTCTTTAAGACGTTTCGCGGCTCTGCCCAAGTTTGTGCTAGCAGTATTGTAGCCTCGCCGTCCCCAGGATAAAACAGCCCAGAATCTTCTCTGTCTCGTTCAAATGTGCACAACAAATGAACGGTATACTATTCACCCTCATTCTCATTATTTGCTCGGAATCAAAAATCTTGAAAAACACGTTCTGGATTTTTTGCAAAAAACCGCAAGAACTGTTTTCTGTATTTCGTTGAAGCAAAAAACTCCATTTCGAATTCTGTTTTACAAACTCTGTTTCTGCAATCACTTCCTGATTTCGAATAAAAACAGATTGAAAAAACATGTTTCTGTTTTTAAGAACTGAAGCTCTGTTCTTCGAAGAAGCTAAAATCTGCAAAATCAGATTTCGAAGAACTCTGTTTTAGAGCAGAAGAAGCTCAAAATCAGTTTCGAAAAACTGCTACAAGACTTGAAGAACACTCTGTTTTCTTCATTCTCTCAAGCAGAAAACGAGCTTACAATCACTCTGTTTTCTGTTGTTTTTATCTCTTAATTCTGTTTCTGTTTTGCAGGTTCAAAACTGGAAGAAGAAGAAGATAACAAGACTGTTTTTCGTTTTTAGAAGAAGATAAAAAACACTCTGTTTTTTTCGTTTGAAGAAGCAATCAAGAACTGGAAGAAGAAACCGCAGCTCTGTTTTCGTTTAGAAGCAAGACTCTGTTTTTGAAGGTTGAAGAAGCTCTTCCTCTATTTTCGTTTCAAGAACTGGAAGAAGAAGAAGACGTTTCTGAGCTGAAACAGAGTCTGGAAGAAGCAGGGAGCATACTCTATTTTTTTTCTCTGTTTTAATCTCTCTTTTTCCCTTTAAGCTCTGAATGAAGAGAAGACAAATAGAATGAAAAACGACAATAAAACAGGGAGCAGATAGCACGCCAGAAAACACGGCGGGATTCCTGGAACCACTAAGCCAAAAGCAGCGTAACCGTTGGCTGCAGTCCACTCACGTTTTAAAAACGTTTTTAATCAAAGAATGTTTTATTTTTATGTTTTAAAAACCAAATGTTCCAACAATCCCCCACTTGGATTTTTAAAACAATTGTACAATCCTCCACTGGATTGAAAAAACAATTTTCATCGAGCAATCTTCCAAATATAAGATTGTGCATAAACAAAAGTGTCTTTCGACTTGAACTCTTGCGTAGTGTTAATGCTTTAGAATATACTAGAGTAACTCGTAGTTTTGAACTCTATCTCTAACAGACATTACACGCACAACCTTTTCCTGGGTGAAGTCTAAAAAGCCCGTGCTTTTACGGCCATGCACGTATATCCCAGTAAGTGAAGGCTCTAGGAATTTTGCCCACAAATTCCATAGGAAGCGGCCAAACTTCCACAATCACTTAGGTGAGTCTATCAAGAGTACTCCTGTAGCTAGGTACTCCACTCCACATAGAGTATAGTCCTCATTAAGAGTTTTTCAACTCATCCTACTATCGCTTCAGGAATTCATGCTGTATTCTAGGAATGAGATTATTATTTTGTCAGCATGATTCACATCATATCATTCACAACTTGTTATTACCCATTGAACCTATTTCTTGGGATCTCCAGTCTATAGGTTGGGTTACCGTCATGAATGACTCATCCATCTAAGGGCTTTAGTCCCATTCCTTTCGAGGTTTCAAAAACCTGCTCTCTAGCTAATACTTTCGTCAAAGAATTAGCCGAGTTCGCATCAGTGCGTACTTGATCCGATTTCTCCCAGCACCAGTAGATAGAATTCTCTATCCGTACTGTGCTTACGACGTATTTGTCGTTTCTTGCCGTTATCATAACAGTTTTGTATTTTTCTTGCAATAGCCGCGGAACTATCGCATTGGATCAAGACAACTGGAATCAGTCTTTCCCATAAAGGGTTCTCTGCTAGCAGGGTTCTCAACCAAACTGCTTCTTCACTAGCCGTAGCTAATGTTCTAATCTCTTACTCCATCGTGGACTGTGCCAACATGGTCTGTTTCTTTGACTTCCAAGAAACAGCTCCACCAGCTATATTGAAAATATAGCCACTGGTGGTTTTGGAGTCATCTGAAAGGGTATTCCAATCAGCATCGCTATATCCTTCAAGGACAGCGGAAAACTTCTGTAATTCGAGGTTCGTAGTCCTCTTAAGGTACATCATGACCTTTTCAATTGCAACTATTAGGCTCCTTGAAAACTAAGGGAAACCTTCTTTACTGAAAATACATAGTAATCGGGGCCAAGAAGTTCATTTCCGTTTACTTCTCCTAGGCTCAGATTCTATGACTTTATCAGTTTCATGCATCCTTATCATAGGCACGTTATTTGAGGATATACCCCCACTATTCCTCGAAATAACCCCCACTATGACTCAAAAATAAATGCAATTTATCTTTTCATGAAAAATTTCTTGAGACACACAAAAAATCTTTTCACAAAAAATCAGAATCCACAAAATTATTCTTAGCATGTATAAAAATATACTTAAGCTTCCCATTAAGGGACTTTTGAACTTCGGTCCTTCTAACTATTGTCAAAAACAGGTTTAGCTACCTTTTTGAATGCATATTAAATGACGGTCTTCTTGCTATCTGAAGAGGACCATGCATTCAATTCTTAAGGACCCATAAAATGAGAATATCGAATAAAATACACATTCTATTCATCTCGCTATTCTCATTTTTTCTTTTAAGTTCAAGGATCAACTTTCATTAGAACACGTACCTTAAATTCAGCTTCTGAATTTTTCAAACTTTGATGTAAACATCAAGCTTTCTGTGTTCAGCCTCTGAGAATTTAGTTGCAGACTTTGAAAACAAAGTTTCGCAACAAAATCAAGCAATAGCTTCAATTGATCTATATTGTCATCAACATCATCATCATGAGAACATATCCTTTCCATAAGAATACACGTCCTCATGTGGAAGTCCAACCAACTTATGGTCTAAGCAATATCATTTATGTATTGACATCAAGAATAAAATTCACAGGTCAATCTTTATATAAATGATTCCTTATAGCCTCCTTATGTCAGCTTAACATCAACTATAACATTAAACACAAGGTTTTTCTTTCCATCAATAGTATTGATAATTAGAGGCATTCTAATTTTCACAATAGATCAATTATTGTTCTCAACAAAATAGACTGAATCATCCATAATTATCATAGAACTGCATACTCATTATCTAAAGAGTAACATGCATAGATGATATTATTCACTTCTCATGAAATGTTCAATTGGAATTTATTGATTCAGATTTCATGATATTCCTACTCAGAAAGCATCAATTTCATAGTTACATTTCTATGAAATTTAATTTTAAATCATGGTGTTCTATTCCTCCAAGGTTTTAGAGTTTGGACTACATTTTACATGTCATCATGTGTATATGTATGTCAATCTCTAACTACGTTAATCATAATTAATATGATTTCAATATGGTAGTAAAGTCACCATAAAAATATCTTTAAAATCACACAACATGGAAAACCACCATTATAGATAAAAATATTGTAAACGTAGTTGTAAAACTCTAAATCATGTGGATCTTTAACTATAATCCTCTTTCTAAACTTTTTCAAATATTACCATGGATTGTGCCATTGCATAGATTCTACCATAATCAATTTATAAAATAAATAAATGGAGAAACATGCTTCCATCCCAATTTCACAACAAAACACTACTACCCAAGGATACATAAAAGCATCATAGTGTAAACAAAACTAAATTCCAATCCTTGGAACAAATTTTGTTTAGGTGAATGGGATCCATAACAGACACATTCAAGCAACATGGCAATAACATACATTTTTCTCATCAAAGAAATGTTTGTCAATCTATCCTTGGATCCCTTTGAATCAAGGAATAGTCCAAAGCTAAAGTCAGTATCATAACTCAACTTCACTTCTAGTGTGATCACATGTGTGCATTCTTGTATTACAAATACATGCAAACTTTGTTTAGCAAGTTCAGTATTTGTAATCATGGCAGAAAGAACGTCTTAAAATTGTTGGGACAATTACATGGATCAGCACATATTATGTCAGAGTAAGACATTTCTAAGTATTTTGCTAAACTAATGTCTAGGATGTTCTATTCAAGTCAATTTCAATATGCAAATATAAAGCATATTTTCATCCAAACATTAATCATACAAGCAATAACATATGCAAATAAGCAAACTAATGTAAGCAAACATAGCAAACATTCTTTGAAACATAATTCAATCTATGAAATAAATTCATACCTGTTTGTTGTAACTTCCAAATAAGATTCTACTACTGTAACACTTCAAATAAACAGTTAGATAAAAATGTACCATTTTGTTCTTGGGTTGAGTCGCGGACTAGGTCGCTCTCTTTAAGACGTTTCGCGGCTCTGCCCAAGTTTGTGCTAGCAGTATTGTAGCCTCGCCGTCCCCAGGATAAAACAGCCCAGAATCTTCTCTGTCTCGTTCAAATGTGCACAACAAATGAACGATATACTATTCACCCTCATTCTCATTATTTGCTCGGAATCAAAAATCTTGAAAAACACGTTCTGGATTTTTTGCAAAAAACCGCAAGAACTGTTTTCTGTATTTCGTTGAAGCAAAAAACTCCATTTCGAATTCTGTTTTACAAACTCTGTTTCTGCAATCACTTCCTGATTTCGAATAAAAACAGATTGAAAAAACATGTTTCTGTTTTTAAGAACTGAATCTCTGTTCTTCGAAGAAGCTAAAATCTGCAAAATCAGATTTCGAAGAACTCTGTTTCAGAGCAGAAGAAGCTCAAAATCAGTTTCGAAAAACTGCTACAAGACTTGAAGAACACTCTGTTTTCTTCATTCTCTCAAGCAGAAAACGAGCTTACAATCACTCTGTTTTCTGTTGTTTTTATCTCTTAATTCTGTTTCTGTTTTGCAGGTTCAAAACTGGAAGAAGAAGAAGATAACAAGACTGTTTTTCGTTTTTAGAAGAAGATAAAAAACACTCTGTTTTTTTCGTTTGAAGAAGCAGTCAAGAACTGGAAGAAGAAACCGCAGCTCTGTTTTCGTTTAGAAGCAAGACTCTGTTTTTGAAGGTTGAAGAAGCTCTTCCTCTATTTTCGTTTCAAGAACTGGAAGAAGAAGAAGACGTTTCTGAGCTGAAACAGAGTCTGGAAGAAGCAGGGAGCATACTCTATTTTTTTTCTCTGTTTTAATCTCTCTTTTTCCCTTTAAGCTCTGAATGAAGAGAAGACAAATAGAATGAAAAACGACAATAAAACAGGGAGCAGATAGCACGCCAGAAAACACGGCGGGATTCCTGGAACCACTAAGCCAAAAGCAGCGTAACCGTTGGCTGCAGTCCACTCACGTTTTAAAAACGTTTTTAATCAAAGAATGTTTTATTTTTATGTTTTAAAAACCAAATGTTCCAACAATTCTTAATGCCAAAGAGTCTGCCAAATAAGGGGGGAACCTCTCCTTTCCCGATTCTTCTATAGTTGGATTCTGTAAAACCGCAAAAATCAATGAGATTCCACCTCGGCACCTTTCGCAGTTTTGAGAAGAGTTGCTCTTTCGAGGGCACAATATGATAAAGGCAACGCTATTTGGCACCACAAGTTACTCTCACCCACACCACCCATCTACTTTTTTTTACATGCTCTCCCACACCACCCATAAAAACAATTATTCATCTTCTTCTCTCACCCTCTCTTCTTAAGAACAACAACAACAACAACAACAACAACCTGAATAGAGTAGCGAGGAAGGGGGGCGATTGATTGCAAGGGACGATGAGAGACGATCGGCGACATCGAGAGATAGAGAAGATGGAGCCACAACCACGTCGCCCCTCATCATCTTTTTCTCCTTCCCTTCTCCATCTTCTTCTTTTCCTTTGTCCCCTCTCCCAGTTCTCCCACTATCTATTTCCCCCCCCCTACTCTCTCAATTCCCCTATCTTCTTCTCCCACACTTTCTTCTCCTCGCACAGATCATCGCCCATCTCCCTCTCCTTCTTCTCTTTCCCCTCGTACAAGTGAAGGAGAGGGAGAGGGGCAATGGCAGAATCGAGGTGAGATGATGTAAAGGCTCCATATCTTGTGTTTCTTTGACATCGTCTTCAATTTTGATTTGAGAGAATGGAGAGGATATGCGAGGGGTGTTTTGGGGGTGCCCCGGATGGGGAGGGAGAGAAGAAGAGAAATAAGATAAGAAAATGCAGAGAAGAGGAAAAAAAAGATCAAAGAAAAAGAAGATGTTGGAATAAGAAGGGTCGCGGTGAGAAGATAGGAAGTTGGGGGGGGGGGGGGGGAGGGAGCTTTCTATCGTTTTGAATTTGGGAGGGGGGAAAGATTTATGTTTTTCTTGGTGTATGACAGAAAGTTCATAGTGTGGGAAAGAAAAAATTAGATGGGTGGTGTCGTTAAGAGTAAGTTGCAGTGCCAAATAGTCGTTGCCTATGATAAAAGTTGTAAGTTGTGTTTGGAGAGGAGGCGGAGTTATTCTCTATCTTTGGCCTCTATGGTAGAATCAGTCGAGGAGGTACGAGAGGCAGTGGTTTACCCTTTGGCAGTTGTTAGTGGTTCAAGTCCGTTTTTCTCCAGCTCCTGAACTTAGTTGATACAACAATATAGAACAGTTTGATCTATGATTTCTCATTCATGAATGTTGATAAGATCCTTCCATTTACAAAAACCTTAGGATGGCTAGCCTTAAAGTTAACGGCGAGGTTCAAACAAGGAAAGACTTGTGATGGATACCTAGGCACCCCGAGACTACTCTGACTCGAGTGGCATGAGGCACGTGGAATCCCGGGTGAATCAACAAATACCACTATGCAAGATAAATACTCTTGGGTGACCGATAGGGAAGTAGTACTATAAGGGAAAGGTGAAAAAAGAACCCCATTTGGGAGTGAAATAGAATATGAAGTCCTAAGATCCCAAGCAGTGGGAGGAACCTAGGTTCTGACTGTGTGCCTTTTGAAGAATGAGCCAACAAATCATAGACAGTGGCTTGGTTAAGGGAACTCATCAGAGCCATAGCGAAAGCAAGTCTTCATAGGGCAGTTATCACTACTTATGGACCCAAACATGGATCATCTATCCATGAGATGATGAAGCTTAGATGAAACTAAGTGGGGGTCCAAACAGATTGATGTTCAAGAATCAATGGATGAGTTTATGGTTAGGATTGAAATGTGACTCAAACCCAGAGCTGGCTAGTTCTCCCCTAAATGCATCAAGGAACAACAGTTGATTGTACATCTTGGGGTAAAACACTCTTTCAGTGCAGGCTGCAAGATCGGTAACAAATGAAGGAAAACTCATAATACTATATATAACCCCAACGGGAGTCAAGGTCGACCAGTGAGACAATGGGGATAAGCTGTATCATTGAGAGGGAAACAACTCGGATCACCAGCTAAGGCGTCTAAATGACCACTCAATGTTAAAAGAGGTAGGGTCAAAGACATCTATGAGCATGGGCAGAGCTAGGAAGTTCTTTGGGGTGAGGCCATTATTATGAGGAAATTTGTTTTCATATTTATTTCCCAAAGAAATTGATATTCACATAATATACCTCCTAATTTATATTTGTTAGTGTTTCAAATAGTGTATTTTAGTTTAATTATTTTATTTTTGTAGGATTTGGAGTTTAAATGACAAAAGTGCATTAGCGTGGAGAATTTGGAAATTCATAGACAAATTGACGAAGTGGAGCGGGAGACACTCAAGCCAAAAATTAATAAAGAGAACCAAAGAAAAAAAAATAAAGGAAATTAGTTTTGAATTTTGGTGGAACAAATGAGTAATATGGATAAACATAGCCAAACCCACATTTCCTGTTATTAGAACAGAATCGAAACAAAGGGGTGGGACCCCTTTGTTTCCTTTTGTTTTATTTTTTATATTTGGTTTCCAATTTGTATTTGGTTTCCAATTTTTATTTGGTTTCCAATTGTATTTGGTTTTCAATTGGGTTTCCAATAAGGAGTTGTTTCTTTCTACCATAAATACAGCAACACACAATAGGCAGAGAACGCAGGAACAACAGAGTACACATCGCTAATCCACCACGCATTACCATGCAGATGAAGCTCCACACCACTATTGTTGTCATCACCTTCAGCATGTGTCACTAAACTCCACGCAAAGCAAAGAGATGAACTCCTAGATGTAACACACTTAGTTGGTATTTGATTCGTTTTATGCTTTCACGATGAATAATGGTATTTATGATTTTCACTTATATTTAATATATGAGTTTATGTTATTTTAGTGACAAAGATTTCATCAACTTCTTGGTAGATTATTATTCCGGTGGTTGTCTTTTTCTTCTCCATGTAAGTCTAGTCATGCTTTTCTTATGTGTGGAATTTTAAAAATCAATTAATTCCGGTAGGTTAGTTATATGTGATTGTCTTTTATTACGTTATTGTCTCCAGATATATCGTAAATTTAGGATATCATATATGACCAATCTTTGTGCTTTCTTGAAAAAGTGAAATCTAAAATTCATTTACATTACAATATATCGGTGCATTAAAGACTATTTTTCCGATTATGTTGTTTGGGATGTGAAACACGTAATTGATTTATCATAGCGAATCAATACTAGTTGGCACGTGAAATGTAGGAGAGATTCTTGGAACCTTGTGATTTTTCTAAACTTGATTTTTATTAAACTAAATTCAAGTTCATATTTTAAAATTGCCAAAATTACTTAAATTTAGTTTCGCGTAGTTCTTCTTCCTTGACTTTGTTTTGTAGATCGCTTTTCCTCGTGGGATCGACACCCCAATCTTTACTGCAATTGACCGCGTGTACTGTTTGAGTATAGTTCCATCATCATGGAGTGGCAAGCAATTTTTATTGCGATGATCCTTATCTATATAAGTATTGCCCGAACCAACATGAGGCGCTATATCACTGAAGGTGAGATTGAAAGTGTCTTACATTTTTTTCATAGTGCAGCTTGTGGATGCCCTTTTTCTATGAAAAAGACCGTTGCAAAATTTTTACAGTCGGGATTATATTGGACTACATTGTTTAAGGACACTAACAATTATTGTCGTTCTTGTGATAGATGCCAGAAGTTAGGTGCACTGTCCCGGAGACACATGATGCCCCTTAACCCCATCCTAGTCATTGAGATTATTGATTGTTGGGGGATTGATTTTATGGAACCTTTTCCACCTTCTTTTGGATATTTGTATATTTTGCTTGCAGTGGACTATGTGTCCAAATGGGTAGAGGCTGTGGCATGCTGGAACAATGACAACAACACAGTTGTTAGGTTTATCAAAGAACACATTTTATCCCGTTTCGGTACACCACGAGCCATTATTAGTGGTTAGGCTAGGGGACTCATTTCTGTAATCGCTCTTTTAAGGCTTTGATGCGCAGGTATGGAGTTCATCACAAGGTCGCCAATGCTTATCATCCGCAGACAAATGGCCAAGCCGAGATGGCAAACTGAGAAGTGAAACAAATCTTGGAGAAGATGGTGAATCCTGATAGGAAGGATTGGTCCTTGCGCCATCCTGATGCACACTGGGCTTACCATACCGCTTATAAGACAATTCTCGGGATGTCTCTGTATCGGCTTATATATGGAAAAGCCTATCATTTACCTATTGAGTTAGAACATCGCGCTAATTGGGTTGTCAAAAGCACTAACTTTGATCTCAATGATGCAGGTATTCAGTGGAAATTTCAGTTAGCTGAAATTGAGGAGTTGCGGAATGATGCCTATGACAATTCCCGTATATACAAGGCGAAGATGAAAGCAGCTCATGATAAGCAAATTTTGAGGAAACATTTCGAGCCCAATCAACGAGTCTATCTCTATGACTCACGACTTCATTTTCATCCTAGCAAGCTAAGATTGAGATGGATGGGCCCATTCATGGTAAAACAAGTCTTTCCCAATGGTTCCATAGAAATTGAATATCCAAAATATGGGAGAGTATTAAGAGTAAATGGGCAATATTTGAAGCACTGTGTGGAGCGAGTAGAGGTGCCAGAGGAGATCTCTCTAGTTGCCCCTATCTACTTGATTTGATGTTCTCCACCCTATCTTTAGTTTAGGTTTTTTTTTTTTTTTTTAGTGTTTCAGGTTATTTTAGGTGTTGCTACTGGAGTCACTCGGTGCCCCTCATCCCATGTGTTTCTTTCTCTCGTCGGTATGATTTTCTTATATTTTGGTGACTGTGAGGATATTGTCTATTTGAAATTGGTAAAGCTTCACCATGGTAATATCACTCTAACCAACCTCTTTTCTTTTTCCTTCATTTGTCATACATTGAGGACAATGTTTAGGTTTATTAGATTTTTTGTGCAATTTTCAAAAATCTTTGAGCTTAAAACGTATTTTACAATTAAACCGAGTCATTTTTTTTGTGTTCTACTCAATCTCCATTGAATACTTAGATGATTACGGTAATTGTGCAAAATATTTATGAAAATGCATTCGAAATTTGAACTCTTGGTGAATTTAAAAAAAAACGGGGGGGGGGGGGGGGGGGGGGGGGCGGGGATTTAGTCTTTTTAATTTTAGAGAATATTTTTGTTGCCTTTAATTTTGAGAAAACACATACTAACACGTGTCACATAGTTATATTAGTAGAAAACATGATATTTGATATTATCGTTATGTTAGATGTATTTCATGAGACTTTTCAACTCGACTATTCGTGCACTATAAGCCAAGTCAACATGATTTGAAGTTGATTAGTGAGATATTGAACTAGAAAACCTTAGAATAATAGTGGAGACTTAACCCTTGTGAGTTTTGAGTCATTCTTTATTTCTTGAGGGTTATTAAATACACTTCGATTTTTCTTGAGTCCGCATTATTTCGTTGATGATCTCATTATTCTTTACTTTCTTATTGGTTGCTTAAAGAACGACATAAAAATTGAATTTTTACACTAGAACTTCTTGCTTTATTTAGTTGAGATGTCTTAGTACCAACTGGAACTTATGAAGTGATATAGGCATTTCTTTCTTTAAACCATTTTTTAGCCTACCCAACAATAAATATCCGTTTGCAGCCCTTTGAGCTTTAAATAGCCTTCTCTTTGTTATTCTCATTCCCATTACCTACTCCAATCAAGGAGTAATACCTCTATTATTTTATCCTTACCCATATTTCTGAGAATGTATATGGTGAGATATATTTATGGAATGGGCAAATAGAAAGAGTTGAAAATAGATATTTCATGTGCCCTCGAAGTAAAAGTGTTTGATTGTATAAACAGGGAAAAACATGTAAAAAATAATAAAAAAAAGGTTGAAGAAGAAAAAAAAAAGAGTGGGGGGGGGGGGGGGGGGGGGGGTTGAAGAAGAAAATAATGAAGAAAAAGTTAATGGTGTACAACATTGCTTTGTTCTTCAATGCCCTATGTGTTTATTCAAGGGTGTAGTCATTCTCAGGAAATTTTTGTATCCATTTTTATCCATTATTGTGTGCCATAATCCAAGCCCCATTACAACCTAGTAAAGACCTAATTGATCTTAAGTGAAAGTTGGGTTAGTAGATGTGGAGATTGAATATGCAAGAACTATGGTGTTTGATTCAACATTCTTGAAAGTAATCAATATTCCTTTCCATGAGATCATATTCATTTCACTATTTGAAAAAAAAATTCATGATAATTATATGTGAGACGTTTGCATTTTCCATAGTTTATATCATTTTCCTCACATATAAACTAAGTGTCAAATCTCTGAGTGTTTTATTTCTGAGTGACATGAGAGATTTGTAGTCGAAGTGTACTTTCTAAAGGTTATCTCGTCACATCTTTACTATGAGATGAAGAGTTGTGTTGATAAGGTTTCTTACACATAGACTTCGAGTTGAGAATGATTATGAAATTTATTTAACCTTTAGATACTATTAAATTATTGTACTCTATTGATATACTATTGTGACATTTTGAGTTTGTTGTTTTTCTTGAATTTTTAAGCAATTAGAAAATTACTCTAAGGAAAATAAAGGAGAATGCCCATGTTTTTGCATTATGTTTTTAGAAAATAGATTTTGTTCTATTGAGTCAGTAATGTGTGAGACCTGCGGTTTTTCAAAAAAAAAAAAAAAAAAAAAATTTTTTTAAAGGGCGGGGTGTACTCAGTAAAGGTGGTGGGGGCACATAGCCACCCACCCCTTTAAAACAGAACGACCCCTCCCCCTCCCCCTTTCTTCTTCTCTTTCTTTTCTTTCTTTTTGGTTTTCCTTTCGTCCAGCAGCGAGCTCCTCGCCATTTCTACAGCGATTTTTCGGTGGTTTTGTGGGTTTTTCTCCCCCAAGTTCACCTCCTCCTCCTCCTCCTCCTCGGTTCGTTCTCCTCTTTCCCCTCTTTATTTCTCGGTTGTTTGTTTTCGAAAAAAAAAAAAAAAAAAATCAGTTTTCATTTGGGTTTGGGGTTTGATCGGGTTTTTAGCTCCGATCAGCCGTGTTGGGGCCTTGGTGGCGTCCTTGGGAGCCCTTAGAACCGACATGCAAGACTGTTTTGTGGTTGGCCAAATTTTTTTTCAAAAAATCAGGGTGCATGTTTGTTTGGAGGGTTCCTCGGCGTGAATCCGAGCTTTGGGTGCGTGGGTGAGCCTCATTTTCGTGGCTCTGAGTGTCCTTAGACTCTTTTGTGGGCTGTGGTGCAGTTTGGTAGCGATCAGACCGGTGTAGGGAGGGTTTCAGCGCGTTTTCGCCCCACTTTGGGTTTCGGCGGGGTGGTTGCCGAATTCCTATTGCCTGTAAGCTTTCCTTTCAGTCACGCGCCGCTTGTATTTATTTATTTATTTCAGTTTTCGGCTAGTTTACTCATTTTCGAGTCCGCCTTGCAGTTTTAGAATTTTCGTGGCCCCGCATTCGTGGTATTGCGTGTTTGGAATTTCGACCGGTAGGAATTGGGTTTTGAAAATCCATTCCGCCAGGTGAGTGGAACTATAATTTTTATTTTAAGAAATAAGTATTTGAAATCCCGAATGAAATTTTTACATTTATCGTCAATTGTATAGAATTGAATTCAGATCCGAAAATTTGGAGTTTTCAGATATTTCGAGGATTGTGTTAGTTATGTGTGAATGAATTATGCATTGGATTTTCGGAAAACATGATATACTTGAATGAAATCGAATAGTAATTTTGGTGTGATTAGGCTTTGGTGTAATGACATGAGACTGGTGTGCTTTGTTTTCTAGTTTGCATAGCCTATCATGTTACCGTGGATTTTCGAGTCTTGAGCATGCATGATAAGCGACTCGAGTAAATTTATTGTGGTGAATTGGGTCATGATGGGACCCTGGCATAGTCGTGATTTTATAAAAAAATTGCCGAATTATTTATGATTGCACGTTTGTACATTTGGTTATGTACAGACTTGTCATTTGTGCATGTGGATAGTAGTATAAGTGTCTTTACCCCGCTATAATGCCTATTGTGTCGATGCTTAGGAGCTTGCTCGCATCGTGAGTTGGATGGTGCTTGAGATGACTCGCACCTGACATTGTGGACGCTATTGCATGTGGCAAGCTTGCTGAGGTGCAGTGAGCTCCCGCACGCACTTGCCACTATAGAGTGCAGTAGGACGGGTCCCGGAGGACGTGCTTTGGAGATTACTCGCTTTCCCTCCCAGCGCGCTTGACTTTGATTATGTTAGGTTGGCCGTGTTAGGCCAGTCGTTCGGGACGTTTGAGTTTGTATCCTGGCAGATGGCACCCCATTAGGATACAAACAAGCCCGAAGTGGTACTGGTGCACGTTGTGGGATGTGTCTGGGTGAGACACATTCGTAGGGTATGCGGATACCTACGATATGAGACACTTATACAGGATTTTACAGGATTTCTGATTTCAACTTGATTGCTATACCTAGGAGGCTAGGAAGAATTATGAGATTGTTTTATTTCCATTGCTTGATATTTACCCTGTTTGAATCGTGTGTAATGATGGACATATATCGTAAACTGGTAGTTATTGTTGAATCTGAAATGTTTGTGTTGTTGTTTGAACTTAGAAACAGTATCCTTAGAGACACGGTGTAATTTAGACTTTAGAGCTTGTTGCTTATTCATTGTTGTGTGGCATGAATTTCCTTGTTTATTATCCCGTTATTTGTATTTAGTTCGCTCGCACCAGCTAGCTTTGTGCTTTGCTGACCCCGCAAGGGGTGTGCTTCTATTGGAGTGCAGGCAGTGTTGGAGTTCCTGCTGATCGTAGCGCGTAGGCCCCGATTTTCGTTGTAGGAGCGTTTTGTGCTTTTTGGTTGTGTCCACCCTGTACGGGTATGTTTTGCTTCCTCTGTGTTTCAGATGTACTCTATTGTTAAACTAGATGTTTGTATACTGATTTTGTCACTATGACTCTGGCGGGGCGAATCAAATATATATCTATTCTGTCCAAACTTTAGCGTAGTTTTATT
Source organism: Berberis vulgaris (assembly GCA_963556465.1). Lineage (NCBI taxonomy): Eukaryota > Viridiplantae > Streptophyta > Magnoliopsida > Ranunculales > Berberidaceae > Berberis > Berberis vulgaris. Next base: position 27,541,821 of record OY747131.1, on the reverse strand, counting down.
TTCGTTTGTTTATCGTATCAAGAATGTGTTATATTATGATGTTGTGGCCGGTTACGATCCGCCTGTGTAGGTGTTAGTTCACGCATCGGCACGCTGCGATTCTCGTGGCGGGTCGGGGCGTGACATAATGTTTGGGGGTAACATTTCTAGAAACTCTCACGAGACTATAACACATCCACTAGAGGTAATCTAGGGGTTTAAAGCCTTGTTGCACGTTAAGGTAAGTGCAACCGTGATTCCTACGAAAGTGAGTTAGGATTTTATTCTTAATTTTGTTTTGCTCGAGGACTAGCAAAATATAGGTTGGGGGTATTTGATATTCACATAATTATTACATAATATACCTCCTAATTTATATTTGTTAGTGTTTCAAATAGTGTATTTTAGTTTAATTATTTTATTTTTGTAGGATTTGGAGTTTAAATGAAAAAAGTGCATTAGCGTGGCGAATTTGGAAATTCATAGACAAATTGACGAAGTGGAGCGGGAGACACTCAAGCCAAAAATTAATAGAGAGAACCAAAGAAAAAAAATAAAGAAAATTAATTTTGAATTTTGGTGGAACAAATGAGTAATATGGATGAACATAGTCAAACGCACCTGTCCTGTTATTAGAACATAATCGAAACAAAGGGGTGGGTTTCTTTTGTTTTTTTTTATTTATATTTGGTTTCCAATTTGTATCTGGTGTCCAATTTGTATTTTGTTTCCAATTTGTATTTGATTTCCAATTGGGTTTTCAATAGGAGTTGTTTCTTTCTACCATAAATACAGCAACACACAACAAGCAGAGAACGCAGGAACAACAGAGTACGCATCGCTAATCCACCATGCGCTACCATGCAAATGAAGCTCCACACCGCTATTGCTGTCATCACCTTCACCATGTGTCACTAAACTCCACGCAAGGCGAAGAGATGAACTCTTAGATGTAACGCGCTTAATTGGTATTTGATTCGTTTTATGCTTTCACGATGAATAATGGTATTTATGATTTTCACTTTTATTTAATATAGGAGTTTATGTTATTTTAGTGACAAAGATTTCATCAACTTCTTCGTAGATTATTATTCCGGTGGTTGTCTTTTTCTTCTCCATGTAAGTTTAGTCATGTTTTTCTTATGTGTAGAATTTTAAAGATCAATTAATTTCGGTAGGTTAGTTATATGTGATTGTCTTTTATTACGTTATTGTCTCCGGATATATCGTAAATTTAAGATATCATATATGACCAATCTTTGTGCTTTCTAGAAAAAGTGAAATCTAAAATTCATTTACATTACAATATATTGTTGCATTAAATACTATTTTTCCGATTATGTTGTTTGGGATGTGAAACACGTAATTGAGTTATCATAGCAAATCAATACTGGTTGGCATGTGAAATGTAGGAAGGATTCTTGGAACCTTGTGATTTTTCTAAACTTAATTTTTATTAAACTAAATTCAATTTCATATTTTAAAATTGCTAGAATTTCATATATTTAGTTTCGCGTAGTTCTTCTTCCTTGACCTTGTTTTGTAGATCACTTTTCCTAATGGGATCGACACCCCAATCTTTACTGCAATTTACCGCGTGTACTGTTTGGGCGTAATCAGGAATACTTGGATATTTAAACAAGTATTAGAGTTTTTTTACATTCATATAAATATATATTATTTTCATAACCCATGATTAAATAGTAATATTTTAAAAGGGGCTTAATAAGAAGCTATGTAACTAAAAGTAAAAAATTATTTATTTATTTGTCTGAACTTACAAGAAGTCTGGATTGTTTTGGTTTTTTATATTTTTTTCCAAATAAAACAATCTTAATTGTCCTTTTTTCTCTTATATGAGGGACCACAACATAAAGCAGTGCCCCAACACTTGAGTTTTTACAGAGATAGTGCCCCACCGCTTGATGTTTTTTATCCTTGATCCAATTAATTGAAAGCATTAAATGATAAAATCTGAAAATTAGGGTGAGGCACTTGTCTATATAGTTCCATCTATGGCCAAGAGGTTTGTCTAGAAGCAGCGTCTCTTGAAATAGTGCGTAATAGCTCACTGATTGAGCACTCTTGCACTGAAGATGGATGGAGCTAAGCGATCTGTCGAAACTGTCGGATGTAAAAATGCATCGGTAGGGGAGTGTTCTGCCTGAGAGGGAAAGTACTCGTGCGAGCAGGTGTAGACGAAGCTAAAACAGGAATTTCGACTTGAGTAACGCAAAAGTAGCCCATGCCTTTCAGGATAAGATGGGGTAGTTAAAATGTCTCGAGCCAATGTACGAGTACTAGGCACTATGACGCTAAAGTAGCCCATGCCATACTCCTAATAAAGCTCGAATCGACACAACTGGGTACGTAAAAATACCAAGGGGCATGAGACAACTCTCTTTAAGAACTTGGCAAAATAATCCCATAACTTGGGAGAATAGGTGTTTCCTCACAAAAGGGGGCACAGTGACAAAGCAAGGGCTATTGTTTACCAAAAATACAGGTCTCCACAAAGTCGTAAGACTATATGGGCCTAACACCTACCCAGTGCTGAAAAGTCAAGGAAGTTGGTGACCTGATGACAAGAGAATCAGAAATCGAAGCCCTAGTGAATGGAGGTCGTAAGTATAATGGTCCTAAGGTAGGAGAATTCCTTGTCGGGTAAGTTTCGACACATACGAAAGGCTAACGATCTGGGCATCGATGAAATAGACATGTCTATGTGAACTACTTGCACCTGGACAAAAATACCCTATGAAGCTTTACTATTCTCTAAGAATATTGGCTTTGGGCCTTTCCTGCACAACTTAGGTGGAGGGCGAAGAAGGCCTCTTCGGGGGCGGGGAGGGGGGGGGGGGGGGAGGGGCGAGCCATCAGTGAGATACTACTCTGGAAGAGCTAGAATTCTAACCTTGTGTCAGAACCTACGTACGAGCTAAGAGACATTCTTAGGTAGACAATTTCTTTGGGGTGAGGAATCCCAAAAGGTAACGTGGAAGTGCAAAGGTTTCCTCTAGTCGAACGAAGATTGGTCCTCGAATGCAAACGCATAAGGGAAATTGATTGCAAGACCTACCCGTCAAGCAGAGACGAAAGTCAGCCTCAGTGATCAGACGGATAAAAGTTACTCTAGGAAAAACAGGTTGATCTCCCCCAAACATTCACATTGACGGGAAGGTTTGGCACCTCGGTGTTGACTCTTTGCAACCTAAGCTGGGTTCATAACGTCATGAGGCAGTTCGGTCCATATTCTATATAGATGTTAAAACATTGAGAGTACCTTTTCTTAGTACGAGGTTGTCGGGAAGGACACTCCTCTAGTATACCGATTATCGTGCCCAAGGTAAACACTAGGTACCAAGTACGGAGCGGATAAATGTTGAAAGCATCTAAGTAGTAACCCCATCCTAATATGAGCATTCTATTATGATGACTTCCCCAGAGGCTTCGGTAACACAACAAGGACAAGGGTGGGTTCTTTGTCCTACAGAGATGAAACAATAAAAGTTTTGAGAAATCAAGAGAAGGCCACGGTGAGACAAGCAGTTTATTATTATGATAAGTGTTAAAGGGAAGTGCAGTGATGTATGCAGCTAAGGGATCCTAACAGACTGCCAAACATGAACTTTGTTCCTATATAACCCAAACAATTTGATCATGCACTCGCCATTGATTTTCATTGTTCAATTGTTTGACAACGTGAAAAAACCAAAAGCTTTGCCTTCCCTTTTTATCTATCCAAGGGATGGAATGGCAGAGGCCTTTGGTATCCTTTCCAATTTAGGGCATCACAATCACTAGCTAATATGTTTTTCTTTCATGCCTTTGTTTATTTATGTTTAGATATTCTGGTGGCCTGGGCGTAGAGGAACCATACCAATCGATCTTGAACCTGGTGGTTAAACTTTATTGCGGTGACGATACTTTAAGATGATAAAAAGCTTCACACATTTCATACTTAGTACTTATTGAATGTGAAAAAAAAATTTCAAATGAAAAGAAAGAGTCGTCTTATTCAAAACCCCAATTAGGACATCCTTTCTATCGTACTTCACAACTTAGAAGGTATCGTCTTATAGATAAGAGAGAAAAATGCTTTCACATCTTCTTAACTTAACCCTAATGGTTAAGGAAAAGAAATGGTCCTTTTTTAGGGTACTCCTAGGAACAGATCCAGTGAGACAGGGTGAGGCATGCAACACAGAGGATTAGAGCATATGCCTACGAACCATGGTGTCGGGATTTGAATCCCTCCTCGCCCACAACCGATGCAAAAGGGGAGGACCTTCACCTCTGAGGGGTAGGAAAATCATGATCAGAATAGCGGACATAAAGCCATGGAACTTGGGTGTGGGCATTTGTCGAAATGGAATACTCTTACTTTTTATTTATTATTAATATTTAATTAATTAAATAATATAGAATGCACGAACTGAATCAGCAATATGTGAATTGCACCCCCAAACATGAGTCTGGAACAATTATCGAGCTCACGAGTAGGAATGAGGCTCAACTAAATAGGTTACTCGAAAATCATTCATACCTATCTGTAATACCACAATTGAAATTGGGATGCCTCCCCAAATCACTTGGTTTAACATCGTCAGTCCAACGAAACTCCTCATATAATTTAATGATGATTGATTGATCGTAGTTGTATCAAGGAATCATAAAGCAACAACCTGAAAATTTGAGGACTATAAAAAATGAGCATGCTTGTTGAAAAGGCCATGAATATTCTATGATTGAACAAAGACACATGTATCGCTTGGGAGAGTAGAAAGAACTAAACATCCCATTCAGAGTAATATGAGTCTTAATGATTACTTCCATGGGAAGTTGTTGATCCAGCATAGTAGAATGATAAGTCAAAGAAATAAGCAGGGAATGATTTTTGAAAACCAGTAGAAATATCACCAAACTGTTGTGTTGGGAGTCTTATAGAAACTTCGGTTTCAAATAATGCATTTACTTCTTCAAGTAAATCATCAAAGATTTTCTCAGTGATATACTCAATATCAAAGTTAGTAACAAAAAAAGAATCATTTCATAAACTATCACTCTCAAGATCGTTGTTTTCAAAATATTTGATAATTTTGCCGCAAAATAATCTAAGAGAATCTTAGATGCGTGCAAATCAAATCCATATGTAGGAACTAGATTAATACCATGGAATGCATCGACAACAATTTATGAATTTACCTCTTTATCAAACTTAGGTGGACAATGTTCACAAGAGGACTAAGCGGAGAGTCCCAAATTTATACTCGCATCTATATGCATCGAAATTGAAATCATTATTAGCAATAGAATGATGGTCTATTATATCCCCCAAAAGAGTCATCATTTACTTTCAATCATATTCACTTCATGTAACTCTTTATTCTCACTCGGTTGTTTGCAAATATGAAAATATTTATTTCAAAGGTCATGTTCCGCAATGGAGTTTCATAATGCCATTGCGACAATTGATTAGAGCATTGAAAGTTGCTAAGAATGGACAACCTAAGATGACAGGAATGTGAGCACTGGGGTTTACCACAAGTTGGGTGTCCTAGAAAATGAAATCAACAGGGAAGTAAAACTTGTCTACTTGGATGAGGACACTTCCACTAAACCACGTGGAAGGGACGTCGGGAGGTTGTTTAGAAAATTGAGAATTTTTTTTAGTGATGCATTTAGGGATTGTATTCTTTTTATGAGAAAAAACACTGGGAGGTGAACCCATTTTATTTTGTCGTGGGGTTATACTCTTTTTGTATTTGTAGATCAGAGGAAGAAAATTTTGAGAGAAAACTATCATAAACGCTTTTTAGTTTTGTAGAAAAACTACTTAAAACTACATCAAATTGATCATGTAGTTTCAGAAAATATACCATTATATCCCTTAATAAAAACTTAAAACTACATAAAAATTGATCATGTAGTTCAGAAATATACCATTATATCCCTTAATAAAAACTTATAATTAGCTAATCTTCTTTGTTTTTCAAAAGCATCATACCACAAGCATGACATGTAAAAGAGTATTTTTCTAATAACAAAGGGTTTTTTTTGCAGATATCCCCCCATAACAAATAGCTAATTAACGATTGGTCCCTAATACATATCGTATTGTAGATGCCCCTGGACTAGTAGTCCACATCCATTGATTGTTACTAGACACGTTGTTTTCAAATGGGCACTATTTTGATGCCTAAAATACCCCTACACGATCTACCGACTACAATTGAACATTTTCCAATAACTATCATCATCCACATGGCAGCATCAGGATGCATAAGTTTTTATTGAACTGCGGACTGAAAGTAGTCGTTGTGGTACGTTGGGAGGGAGGAGAAAACTCACCTGAATTCCTATCTATTTAATCAATAGAAGGTAATTCCATGAAATTTCACAAGGCATAGATGTTTAGAATAGCTAAGGGGAAGTTTTAAGTCCATATAAAAAGTTGCAGGTCGTTTTCAACCTCTGGTGATCCGTTCAAAATTCTGCCCTGAACCAGGGGCATTATTAAATTTAAATATATTATGAGGGGTTAAGTTACTACTTATAAATTTGTTTTTGGGGGTAATATTGATACCAATTATTTTTTGTAAAACAGACCCAATTAACATTGTGATGAGCTCATGTTGACATTGAGCAACTAATCAAGGGTATCTCGAGGTAAATCAGTCAATCAAACATTAAAGAAAATTTATGTGATTATCTCGAGACACATCAATGGTTTTAAAAACACACACACACACCCCTTCATCTACATCATTTCTCCAATTGTAATCAACTCCTCCTGCAACCTCACCTCACCGCTAGGGATGGCAACGGGGCGGATTGGGGCGGATTTAAGCAAATCCATCCCCGCCCCGCTCAGGATTGCGGGGCTAAATATCCGCCCCGCATATTCGTTTATGAGTAATTTTCAAAACCGCCCCCGCCCAAGACGGATTTACGGATATCCGCATAAAATAGATTTAAAGGTGGGTTTTGAATCCCCGCCCCAACCGATCCGCCCCAACCCATACAATTTTTACATAACAGCAAATAAGATATTTTACACTGCAATATTTTATACATACAGAAAAAATACTTCTACACTACAGATCATTTATACATACAACAAATTAACAAAATACAAATTACAAAAAAAAAAATTCTAAAGATCAAACTCTGATCTAAAAAAAATTACAACAAATTCAAAAAAAAATTACAACATATTACAAAAAATTCGATGTCTGAGATCAGATCAGATCTTGATGATGAAGATTAGATCTCAGATCTTGAAATCTGATCTGATCTTATCAGATCTTCATCACATCGGATCGGATCTTCATCAGATCATATTCAGATCAGATCTTCATCAAATCACATCAGATCTTCGATCTTCATCAGATCGGATCAGATCAGATCTTCATCAGATCATATTCGGATCAGATCAAATCAGATCTCGAATCTTGATCTCAATCTCAGATCTGATTTGATCTTAATCATGATCTCTTGATCTCGATCTCTGATGGGGGAGAGGAAGAAACCCCTTGTCGGATTTGAAGCTTGGAGATCGAAACCCTTCGCGGCGTGAGGGAGATCTCGACTGTGAGACTGTGAGAGGAAGATCTTGGCTGTGAGAGGTCACGGCGTGAGGAGAGCAGGGAGGATCTCGCGGTGAGGGATCAGGGAAGCAGATCGCGGCGTGAGGGGAGCAGGGAGGGCGAGGTGGTGTGCGGTGTGAGGGAGGGCGAGGAGATCGCTCTATGACTGTGAGAGGGAGAGCTTGGTGAATGGTGAGGGAGCGATTGTAATTTGACAATTTGTATTTGTGAAAAACAAAAACAGATTACCTTTTATATAGATGAAGGGTACTTTTGTAAATTTGTTTGTTAAACGGATATCCGCGGGCCTGCGGGGCGGATATGGCTAAAATCGTATCCGCCCCGAATAGTAAACGGATATTTTTTGGATACCCGAAAACCCATTCAGCCATATCCAAATCCGCCCCATACGGATTGGGTGGGGCGAATATCCGTAAAAATCCGCCCCACTGCCAATCCTACTCACCGCCACCACCTATGTTTCACTGCCCCTCCCCCCTCCGTCTGTATCTCGAAACACATCCAGTGATTAAAAAAATGATAACTCTCATCTTTTTCAACCCACCACCCCCATTCATATCAAACTAGACCTCAGCACCACCACCCACAATCAACATCACCACCGCCCACAATCAGCAACTAATCATCACAAACACAACATAAAACCTATGAAATCATTTTTTCAAACACCAACCATCTCCAATTGAAACCAACCCCCCACTCATCTTCTCCGCACTGACTTGTTCATGCTCGAACTCTTATTCCTCGAAGGACCAAGATCGTGTTATTCAAGACGATTGGGGGCAATGGTGGTGAGTTGGTTGGGTTTGGTGTTGGTTTTTGAAGGGTGGGTTCACTTGAATCAAACCTTGCCTAATCCCTCATCTTCATTTTTGAAATTGTAGGTTCATGGTAATTGGAAGTGACGGAATGGTGTTGGAGGTGGGTAAGGTTTAATTGAATCAAAACCATGCTTTATTTTCTAATTTGCAAGTTGGTGTGAGGGCAATGGTGGTTTTGATTATGTGAGGGTGGAGTTGGAGGGATGGTGTTGCAGGTGGTAATTGATCAATTGAAGCCACCATTTCTGATGATTCAATTAGAGAGATTGTGGGGTGGTTCGAAAAGAATGGGTGGGGATATGGTTGGTGTTTGGAGAGGGATGATCTCAGTTATAGAGGTTGGCGGGGTGGGGTGGTGCAGAGGATGCAGAGAGACATAGATGAGGGCAAGGGGGATGGGTGCGGGGTGTGGTGAAGCTGCGAAAATGAGAGGGAGAGGGGAATGTGGGCAGCCCAGTGATGATCGATTAATTTGCTTAAGACATTTAAATCCTAGACATCAACATCGATTACCTTTATGGTGGACGGTCTAGATTGAAATTATTTCACATCGATTGAAGTCCCGCATCCAATCCACGTCATATGTCCTCAATGGCATTTTTATCACTAAAACCAGGCACCTGAGATTAATAATAGCCAATGAATGTAGACCACTAGTCCAAGGGGGCAACTGCAGTACAATATGTCATAGGATCAATCTTTAATTAACTATTTATTTTGGGGGTATATTAAATTAACTCAATAACAAACTATTAAATGGTAGACATAGGATTATACGTGAAACAATAAGATGTATTGCAATTCTCATAATGAAAGTGGTGTGACAAATTCTGTTAAAGAAAAAAAACATTCCATCTTAACTAGAATGATTAAATTATCTTTTAAGCATACCAATACATGAAGAAAAGAAATAAGGAATAACCAATCTAAGATAATGCCATAATGCCTACCTCTAGAATCTTACTAAGAAATTAGCCTAGCATACTACAATTGAGATAAAATGATTTCATTGATAATTGGGAAGAATACTTACAATATTGTATTAAATCTCTATTGTCTCCCCCTTCTACGAGCGTTTTTTTCTCTACAAATATGTCTCTCCTAATTTATATATATATATATGGCTTCAATTTTTTTTGGTGTCCCTCAATCTCCCAATACTGCTATTATTTATAGTATTACAAGAATCCTAAAGAAAGGAAAAAATAAATTTCTAGAAAATAGTAGTCAAAGATGTGCTACACTTGATGATTATGGGAAGACAACGACTTTTTGACACCACCAATTCGTCCCCCCCCCCCCCCCACCCCCCGCGTCTTTTGGATTAATATAGGGCCCTCGAAATTCCTAACCAATGGGCTAGATATGCTAGGGCACGTGAGTGACAAACTCAAAGCCTCTTGCTCCAAGGGCCACCCAACTTTTGGGTGTTTCTTAATTAAAAAAAATATGAACTCCACTTGGGGATAATATTTATTGAAATTTGAAGAAATGAAATACAAAACTTTTGCCGAGGGGGCTAAAGCCTTACCTAGGGGTGGGCATTTAGGATCGAAAACCCGGACCGAACCGACAACCGGACCGATCGGGTCGGTTCGGATCGGTTTTTATTAATTATAAATGTTTCGAATTTTAAAGCCCGGCCCCGCCCGAAGTTTATGGTCCGGGCCTCGGTTTCCATTTCAGAAGCCCGTTGGGTAACCGGCCCAGCCCAGCCCGGTCCAAGTATGAATAAAACTCTCCAAAACATTTACCACTATTCTAATCTCCTCATCCCATTTAGCAAGGGGGAGATACCTCAAATTCCAGACGAAACGAAGACAAAAGAGAGGTTTGATTTGTAGATCGTCGTCCGATTTCCAGTGAGCAACATCGGTGTTATGTTGAGGAGGTCCTCCTCCTACGAAGAAGTAAACAGAGCACCTCTTGTGTGCGAATCCAAGGCGTTACAGGCCTCAAAGACCCTCATCTCCCTCTTCACCTTCAACAACAACAACAACCACATCCAATTCTAATTCTCCTCCTCCTCGAACTAGAGTTCGAAATCCAAACCCTAAGTTTCTATCATTCCTCCTCCAAGCCCTAATAATGATCTTCGTAATCACCGTCTTCTACCTCTTTATGGGCTTCGCTGTCATCTTCCTCCTCCATCTCTGCATTGCTGGATGAACTATTCACCTCTTTATAGGGTTTCTTCTTGACTGGGTGAAGGTGAGAAACAGAGTGAAAAGAGCTGAAGGTTATGGACAGAGTGAAACAGTTAACATAGTGACATCTCTTTTATAGGGTTTCTCTTTCAACTGAAGTGTTTGGGGCTTTATCAAATTTCTAAAAATTGTTTGGGCTTTGGACCGAGACCGATCCGAGACCGGCCCGAAATTCGGTAATCGGGCCTCGGTTAACCAGCCCAACTCGGTCCGGTCTCGGGCCTCAAAATTGTGGACTTAAAAATATCGGATCGGTTTTCGATTTTTAATTTTTGGGCCGATTACCCGGACCTGCCCAGCCCTAGCCTTACCCATGACTAAAAAGTTAGTAAAACTCAAAATCTTGTGAAATATTGATTTAACTTCTTCCTTTTACCCCTACTTAATCTAACTTCTGGATATTAATAATAATCATCAAATCCGTAGTACATCGATCTTCCTCGGAATTACTGTCGTCCAAATGCTCTCTTGATACTGAGAGTACTCCTCATATGGATATTGTAGCTCCAGGTTCTCTTCAAAGTCATATTCTCTTACTACGTTTAAACTTGAGAAAGCATGTAAAATATTCAGTTTGGAATCCTTGCTCTTCTTCAAGTTGTTTTTTATTTCTTGAATGGTAGGATCAGTGACATCTCCTACATATTTCATTCTTTTTTTCTAACAAATCAGGAACACGAGTCTTTGACGTTTCTTCAAGTTTTTTAATGCCTTCCTTGTGGACCTTACAACTCTCAATATCAGTACTAGCGTCTTGATTATCAGTGTTTTTCGGTCAAATTGATTTTATTTCTACATCACTCAGATTTATTGTCAAGGCCATGGTAAATATACATAAGAATTGCTCGACTTTATTCCTTTCCATTTGACTCCACTAAGTTTGTCAGATCCGAGGCTTGGTATTCTTGCTTCTCCAGTATAGGTATTAGATTATAAAGCTCTGCAGTCCCACTACTGATACTAACATCCATTACCAATTCATGTTGTATCTTGTATATCGACAATAGCATTATGCTATGAAACCTCTTCCAATGAACCATTCTCTGGCAAGCCATTGACATACAATTTATCATTGCTAGCAGCAAGATCACCCTGCAGATTCACAACATTTTGAAGTGTCTTGACTTTATTTTCCTTGATGGACTCACTAGCAATCTTCCCTTCTAGGTTTGCATTTTCTTCTTGGAGTTCCCCAAAAATGTTAGTGAGAGCTATTTCCATTCCTGGACTATTTTTTGTACAACACTGATCCCTCTCACAGCTTATTTAGTGACTCCTGTTGAGTACGAAACCGATTCTATACGTGTTCCCTTTCCTTCGTTGATGGCCGACAACATCTTTATTGATAGTGTCTACTGTAGGAATTTCTCTATTATGTGAGTTTATCAAATAACTGACTCTCTGGAGAGCAGTTACATAATGGAGGAAAACAAATAACTGACTCTCTGATAGGGAGAGCAGTTATTTTCTTTAAGAGATAAGGTCTCTCTTCTCATGGTTATAAATATGTTCATTTTGGGTGTTGCTTGTCCTATTGAAAAGCAGAGAACATTTTTTTTATCCACAGAGAAGAGAAGATTGATCTCTGCCTGCAGAATGGCTAATTCCACAAGTAAGTAATATCCATCTTCTTAACAAGTATGTTTAATTGACATTATGTGGTTTGATTGCTTAATTGTCTCAAGTAAGTAATTCCAATATATGGTATCAGAGCCAACAATCTAAGCATCAAATTCATTTATACTCTCTATTGTTTCCGCTGCTTGTTTCCGCTGCCATGAATCCTACATCATTTATACTCTCTATTGTTTCCGCTGCCATCAAATTCATTTCTGCAGAATTGTTTGTATGTGTCACCAAAGTGATTTTCCTGCAATTAACCTTCTGTAGTCTCAGTATATCTTAAAGTTCTTGGTTTATATATATTTAACAAGTAGACTAAATTTCCAAAGAAATGGTTTCTACTGGGTTTTATATAAACTGCAGCATGGTGACTTATGAAGAATGGTAGTCTGTGTCACTCTTCTTGCCTAAAGGTGTTGCATTTGCACAGATTATTATGTTTTTTGTTTTGATCATGCTCGATTTGAAATTCATACATAAAGTTTATGTAGACAGTTTCTTGCCTAAAGGTGTGACTGTTCTATAGTTTTCGTATATGAATTCTCCAATCAATTTTGGAAATTATGCAGATTTCAACATGTTGAATCTCATCAACATTGAGAAGTTGAATGGCAATAATTTCAAAGCATGGAAGCAACAGATTGAAATGCATCTGGGAATGTTGGAGTTTAGCATTGCTTTCACGCTTCCGCAACCAACTACCCTCACTGAAGACAGCACAGTCCAGCAGAGAGACAACTTTGCTAAATGGGAGAGGGCGAACCATATGTCATTGTTGATCATGCAGAATGCTATGGAGGATCACATCAGGGGTGGTATAGCCACTTGTGATTTGGCAAAGGAATACATGGCTAAAATAGAAGAGAAGTTTAAGAGGTCTGACAAGGCTGAAACAGGCTCTTATCTTTCTGATCTGATAAACACCAAGTATGATGGTACTAGCAGCATCCGTGAGCATTTACTTAAACTGGTGAATCTTTCCAACAAGTTGAATGCCTTGGACATTGGCATCACTGACCAATTTCTAGTTCATTTGGCACTCTTCTCTCTCTCGAGTGACTATGAACAAATTAAGGTCAGCTATAATACTCAGAAGGAAACCTGGAGTATTAATGAACTAATTTCTATCTGCTGCCAAGAAGAGGAGAGGATGAAGAAGTCAAGAATTGGGGCAGCCAATCTGGTTCATGTTGGCAAGGGAAAAGGAAAGGTTTCTAACTACAAAGGATCTAAGCTGCCTGGACAGAAATCAGGTTCTATGTCTGCTGCAAAGAAAGGTACTCATCCTCCTTTTGATTCTTCTATTAAAACTGATGGCTCCTCCAGTTCAGGTTCTGGTCTCACATTTGTTAAGAAATATTTCAAGAAATGTTTTCATTGTCAATCCCTTGAGCACTTAAGAAAGGATTGTCCTGCTTTTAAGGCTTGGCTCATAAAGAAAGGTACAACTTCTAATGATGTTTTTGTTACTGTTGAGTCAAACTTAATTTTTATTCCTCAAAACTCCTGGTGGTTTGACACTGGCTGTTCTGTGCACATTACAAACTCTTTGCAGGGATTTCACCAAGGTCAAACACGAAAAAATAAGGATTTCTACAATGTTTATGTTGGCAATGGAAGCAAAGTGGTTGTTGAGTCAGTTGGTCGTGTCATGTTGAGATTGTCTTCTGGTTATGTTTTAGTTTTAAACGATGTTCTTTATGTACCTTCGATGAGAAGGAATTTATTTTCTGTTACTCAGTTTGTAAAGGATGGTTTTTCTTATATTGGAAATGACAATCAAATTCAGTTTTTCTTTAAGAGTCAGTTTGACAATCTCCTTGGTTATGCATTTCTCAATGGTGATCTTTGGCAAATTCAGTGCACTTACTTTCATGAATGTTTGAGTGTTGATCATTCTGCTTCCAAAAGATTGCTCCATAATGAGAGTTCTTCCATGCTTTGGCATAGGAGACTTGGGCATATATCGAAAGATAGAATGAAAAGATTAATGAAAGATGGTGCTTTGCTGTCAAAACTTGATCTTAATGAATTTGAGGATTGTATAGACTGTTATAAAGGAAAAACGACCAATTCAGCAACCAAATCAAAAGCCACAAGAAGTAATGATCTCTTAGAGATTATTCATACAGATATATGTGGCCCATTTCCAACGAGAACAATTTGTGGGAATTCTTATTTTGTTCTATTTATTGATGATTTTTCTAGGTATACATATTTATATTTACTTTCTGAAAAAGCACAAGTTCTTAGCTGTTTTAAATCTTTCCAACTTGAAGTAGAAAAACAGTTAGACAAACGTATTAAAATTGTGAGATCAGATCGTGGTGGAGAATACTTTGGTAGATATACAGAAAGTGGGCAACATAAAGGACCTTTTGCTCTATTTTTAGAGCAAGAGGGTATAGTTGCACAATACACTACTCCAGGTACCCCATCACAAAATGGAGTTGCAGAACGCAAAAACCGAACTTTGAAGGACATGGTACGCAGCATGCTATCTTATTCTCAGTTGCCAGAATTTTTGTGGGGGGAAGCCATAAAGACAGCCAACTATATTCTGAATAGAGTTCCCACAAAAGCAGTCCAAACAACTCCATTTCAGATTTGGACAGGAAGACAACCAAGCTTCAATCATTTTCACATTTGGGGTTGTCAATGTGAAGCTCGTTTGTACAATCCAAATGAGAAGAAATTGGAGATGCGAACCACCAGTTGCTATTTTGTGGGATATGCAGAAAAATCAAAAGGATTTAGATTTTACTGTCCTACTTCACATACGCGCTTGGCTGAGAGCAATAATGCAAAGTTCATTGAAGATTTTGGTTCTTTCCACTCCAAATCCAGGAACTCTTATGTTTTTGAAGAGCAATCTATTTTGGAACCCACAGCAGCTAGTAATACAGTTCTTCTACCAATGCCACTTCCTGCAAATGTACCAAGTTCAAATCTGCCAGATTTTGCATCCCATGGGGTAGCACCTCCAGGTCAGACTTTGGTCAGTCAACCTTCATCTAGCTCAGTTCCTGATTTGCATGAGGTTTCTACTTTGCCAACACCTTTACCAATTGTTTCGAATGAGCCTATTCCATTGAGGAGATCAACTAGAACTAGGACACCAGCACTTGCCAGTGATTATGTGGCTTTCTTACAAGAGATAGAATATGACATTGGTGATCATGATGATCCGGTGACTTGTCAACAAGCAATGGATGGCTTACAAAGCACACTTTGGGAAGCTGCAATGAGAGAAGAATTGGATTCAATGAACAAAAATGTTGTTTGGACTTTGGTTGAAGGTTCGGAATTTATTAAACCCATAGGCTGTAAATGGGTTTATAAAACAACACGGGATGCACATGGACAGATTGAACGGTTCAAAGCACGCCTTGTTGCTAAGGGTTTCACTCAGAGAGAAGGTGTGGATTATACAGAAACTTTTTCACCAGTTTCCACCAAAGATTCTTTTAGAGTCATTATGGCCCTCACAGCTCATCTCGACTTGGAGTTGCACCAAATGGACGTCAAAACTGCATTTCTTAATGGCAGTCTTGATGAGGATATTTATATGGAACAACCACCAGGATTCATTGAAAGGGGGAAGGAACACTTAGTGTGCAAGCTCAACAAATCCATTTATGGATTAAAACAGGCTTCTCGGCAATGGTATTTGAAATTTGACCAAGTTGTTCAATCATTTGGTTTCAGAGAGAATAAGATTGATAGATGCATTTATATGAAGCAAGTTAAATGCAATTTCATTTTTATGGTTCTCTATGTTGATGATATACTTCTTGCTAGTTCAAGTGTGCAGCTACTTCATGAAACAAAGCAAATGTTGTCAGCAAGCTTTGATATGAAGGATATGGGACAGGCACATTATGTCTTGGGCATTGAAATTACAAGAGATAGACTGAAAAAGACCTTGGGGTTATCCCAAAAGAACTATATTGATCGAGTTCTTAAAAGGTTTAATATGGAGAGTTGTAATGGTGGTGATGTTCCAATTGCCAAGGGTGATAAATTCTCTAATTCACAGTGTCCAGTGACTGATCATGAGATAAAGGTAATGAAAGATAAACCATATGCATCTCTTGTTGGTAGTGTACTGTATGTCCAGGTATGTACAAGGCCTGACTTAGCCTTTGCACTTAGTGTATTGGGAAGGTTTCAAGCGAATCCTGGTATTGCTCACTGGAATGCAGGCAAGAAAGTTTTGAGGTATTTGAAGAAAACACAAGCTTATGTTTTGGGATTTCATAGTGTTGAAAATTTGGAAGTGCTTTGTTATAGTGATGCAGATTTGGGAGGATGTGTAGATGATAGAATGTCAACTAGTGGGTATATTTTCACATTAGCTGGTGGTGTTGTTTCTTGGAGAAGTAGAAAACAAACCACTAGAGCTGTTTCGACAATGGAGTCAGAATATATAGCTTGTTTTGAGGCAATGAGACAAGCTGTGTGGCTTAAAAATTTGATTTTTGAGATGAAAGTAGTGAGAAGCATTGAAAGACCAATTAGAATTCTTTGTGACAACACATCTGCAGTATTCTTTGCCAAGAACAACAGAAGATCAGAAGCTTCAAGACTCATGGATATTAAGTATTTGAAGCTTCAAGATGAAGTCAGAATTGGGACTGTAGATGTGGAGCATATTGGCACCTATTACATGGTTGCAGATCCATTAACCAAGGCATTGCATGTGACAGCTTTTCAGAGACATTTGCCAAGCATGGGTTTGCAAACATCCATGGATAATGTTTAAATGTGGGAGTAAGGTAATTGCCACATTTTGTTGTTGTTTGTATTTCTGATCAGAGCTGCGCTTATTAAGATTATGAGTCCTTTTACATGACGATGTAATTCACTTATAAAAGTTCAACTCTAATAAAGTTTGCCTTACAATTTTGCAGATATGTGAGACAAAAGATGACATCTGCAGTGTCATATGACCATTAAGAAATGTGGGAGTTATAATGGTACCAAACAACTTTCATTTGAAGCCTCCATAAGACCAACGTTTCTTTGATTTGATTAGTTTGTGATTTTGGAATACTAATACTCTGTTTTGTATTAAGTTGTCTGAAGTTCATCTAATAGATCATTGGATTCAGTTGCAAAGTTTATTGATCATAATTATTTAGTGATCATTGTATACTTATTTATATGGTTTGATTGCACTCATGTGGGAGAATGTAGGAATTTCTCTATTATGTGAGTTTATCAAATAACTGACTCTCTGGAGAGCAGTTACATAATGGAGGAAAACAAATAACTGACTCTCTGATAGGGAGAGCAGTTATTTTCTTTAAGAGATAAGGTCTCTCTTCTCATGGTTATAAATATGTTCATTTTGGGTGTTGCTTGTCCTATTGAAAAGCAGAGAACATTTTTTTGATCCACAGAGAAGAGAAGATTGATCTCTGCCTGCAGAATGGCTAATTCCACAAGTAAGTAATATCCATCTTCTTAACAAGTATGTTTAATTGACATTATGTGGTTTGATTGCTTAATTGTCTCAAGTAAGTAATTCCAATATCTACATCTTTGAAGGTAATTATTTTTTTTATTGGATCAGATCATCTTCTCTTTCCTTCTTAGATTTGGATCCAACTCTGATTTTCGTTTGTAACTATTGCAACTTTTGGATCCATGGTGGTGATACATCAAATAAGATTCAAATCACGATCATATATATGGCAAAAATCATTTATCATGAGGAACAAATACTTTAATCTAGGCCCGACCCAAAAGGGCTGAAAAGACAAGCCCAATCATCAAAGAAGCCCGAAAAGGGTAATTGATTATAGATCGTAATCAACGGCCTAAATCCAGGCCCAACGAATCTCTTCCTTTAGAGAAAAGAGACGTTACAGAATAAACAAGTCGTGGTGGGAGTCACTCCCCAAGGATGTACCTCAATGAAGGAGGAGGTCATTGCAAATAATGTCTCCCCTCATCACGCCCTACATGCCTAAGTTATGCGAAGAATTAATGATGAACATTATATAAGGTAAAGGGAACATTCGTCGCAAATTTAACTGAACTATACTCTGTCCAAATTTAGTCTTCTCCCACAGATTAACTAACTTAAGCATCGGAGTGACTTCGGCCACCAAAAAGGTGGTCTTTGGCAATCTAACCTTGTTTTGCAGGTCAAATTTCTAGAAGACCGAATTTCAACGCATCAGTTTGGCGCCATCTGTGAAAAAATGACAATTTCCTCTTCTAAAGAAAGTTTGTTGTTAGCGCGAATCACTAACAGAGAGATTTAGTGAAAATGGAGCATACTACAAACTCTTAGCTTGACAACAATCAAGGTCACCCTTCTTCTAGTGAAACTGAATTACCAATCGAGCATACCTCAAATCCAATACCAGGATAAATAATCATGCAGGTAATGCAGTACCACCACACGGAATGGTGCATTACACCACAAATGCTTATTCATAGCGTTTCAAAACCGCTATTGTAGGATATCATAGCGTTTTAGAAAACGCTGTGTCTGCCGGAGCTATAATAGATACAAGGTTATTTATAGCGTTTTAGAAACGCTAATCTAAGTAGACCATTTATAGTGTTTGTCAAACGCTATTGTTTATCTTGTAATAGCGTTTTAAAAATGCTATGGTTAAACCTATAATAGCATTTAAAAAACGTTATTCTTTATCTTGTTACAACACTTTAAAAACGTCATTGTATAATTATCAATAGCATTTTCTAAAATGCTTTTGTATAGTTACCAATAACGTTACAATAGCGTTTCTGAAATGCTATTGTCTTCCCTCACGTACCATTTAACAAATGCTATTGTATTAATTTCTATAGCGTTTCTCAAGGACTTTTTTTTTGTATAGCACTCATCAAGTGCTATCAAATGACTTTTTATAACATTGATTTCTTTAACCATAGAAGATAATATTATGTAAAGCATCCAAATGATCCAAAAATAGATATTAATCATCTCATAAACATAAAAACTACCATCACAATTTGAATACAATAAAAATATTATCTCAATGACAACATTTGTCTCAAAAGTACTACACTATATCTCAATGAAAATTAATCTCTTCACTCCCACCATTACATGAATTTGACATAAAGTTGAATTTAGACATGCAACACATGTAGATTTCCTGGTAAACTAGAATGCTCTTACGTTTTTGAGTTAACTCACAGTTGAGCCAAGAGGATTGGATGTAGTCCCATCCTGTCCAAATTCAGAATTTGAGTGTGCGACAGGCGTAACAGGTAGAGATGATGTTCTCCTACTCCTCGGTGTAAACATTTTTGTAAAAGAAAATGATCTTGTAATGGATGGTTTTGTTCTTGTTACTGATGGTGAAGCTTCTGCAGCTAAAATGGCAGCCTTCTCAATTTCCAAAGTTGAATTACGGAGCTTGAAGCTTAGTTTCGGTAATAGGTTTCTTGAGGATGATTTACTCCTAGTTGTTGAGCAGGGTGAATTTCTTATTTCATTCCAACTTAATCTTTAGCCTACAAAATAACATTAATATGGAGTTAGCATGAACTTTCACTAAATCATTGGAACTACAACAAAGAAATGTTAGCATTATTTCCTTGCAAGCCACCAAGCAATTCTCCGAAATGAACTAACTCATTTTTCCAAGAACATTTTGCATAACAATCAAGCCAGAAATAATTTCCTGTGGCAAACAAGCCTAATTCTTTAGGCTAATTTATGTGTTCCAACTTTACAATGGAAGCAATACCTTGCAGCTGTTAACCAAATCAATTTTCCTTACATTTGAGACAGCAGCAACTGTCCTAGTGATTTTCAACTCGAACAAAATTTGAAACTAAGCCTTTTCAAGGAACTACTTTCAGCATTTTCCTCATTGGTAATTTTAGGTTTTGTTTGCCTTCGCTTAAGTTATAAGCTTCTTTCACCTTTATAACATACACAAAGGATAGCACCTTCTCTAATGTATTAATGTACTAATTGTAGTTTGAAGAGCAAAAAACCAAACATTGTATATATATGTAATTAAGGTTTTTTTTCAAAAACTAAAACTTTTAAAAAGAAGGTTTTGTGACTCACTTGAGCCCTATCTCTTTGAAGCTCTTGTTCAAGTTGAGTGAGCTTGATCCTACTCGACTCAAGCTGCTGCACATAAGCCTGTGACAGAGACAAAAGAAAAAAGCAACAGAGACTTGATCAATAAATGTTGATCAGAGAATCACAAAGCAGACTAGAATTTTGTACAACATCAAACAATTAATGGTTTATCATTGACTACTAGCTAGTTGATCTACTACAAATAAACCTTCTTTCTGAGTCTGTTTTTCCTTGCTGCCTCTCTATTCTCAGCAAGCCTTCTTAATGTCTGCCCAAAACATAAATGCAACATCATGATAGACCCCCAGTGTATCATACATATCAGAGACAAAGACGTAGGCAGCATCACAACTATGGAACTGCAATGAGTTAACAAGAAGTCATGCAATGAACCAGGAAGCATAACAGATCATGTAATGAATCAGCAATGAGCCAACAGGGGAGGTCTTGACAGAACTAGTCCAGCAAGGTGTCTTGACAGAGTCAGTGCTCTGTTAGTACCAGCGGGAAATGCTCTGTTAGTATTCTGTTAACAATCTGCATTCTGTTAAGTATTTTGTTAGCAAGTGGTTAGTAATAGCAAGTTGACAATATTCTACAGCAAGTTGTCTTCTATAGCAAGTTGTTTGAATCAGTTAGTCATTAGAATTAGCTGATGTAAATACTATATAGAAGGTAGCAGTTAGAAGGGAGGATTCATTCATTCAATTTGTAAAACATTTGTACAAAGAGTATTTACTCAGTGGAGAGTTTTAGGCCTCTTGAATTGCCTATGAACATAATTCAATAAAGCTTTCATTCAGTTTCCGAATTTTCTCTGCTCTTTTCTTCTTGTTCTTTATAGTTCTTTCTGCAAGTTATATCACATCAACAACAAAAAGTTCCAACACTAACAGTCTCATAAATGAGTGATCGCGATGGAGAGAATCATCAAAATAGAACAAACCTTGGGGTCTGGTGTCTTGGGTCCTTCATGTTCAGAGCTTGATGTTGGCCCCTTTCTGTTGCCTTCTCTCTGCTCCCCCAACAACCCCATCAAATTCAAAAATATTATAAAATGATAACATGAAAATGGAATATTGTTGTAGAAAAAGGAGTGGGTATAGTTAGTTTATATACATTGACAACCATGGATTGTTCTTGATGAGGTCCACATGCAGCCTCATTTATAGTGTTATTCACCAACTCCATAGATGGTTATGAGGTCCTCTTTGAACCACTGCTTGCTGGAAAGCTAACCAAACCAACCGTTGGCGTAGCACTAGTTCCCTTCTCAAAAAAATAAGAGAACCCCAGTTTAGAGAATTTTAGAAGAAGAAGAAGAAGAACTGAATTATCAACACAACCCAGTTCATATAAAGTACTTCATACCTTGTGATTGTTCGGTGGCTCGACGTGCATTGGCTGAGAAGGGAAGATGTTCAAAGTAGTTGGCCGGATACCTGCAATTAGTACTGTGAAGGAATTTCCATCAATGTTGCCAGAACAAAGTCAGAGTACTCCTTGGTTGGATGAACATTCTGCAACATAATTTTTGAAAAATTCACAAACTGCTAAGAACAAAAGTAGTCAGGTCTTGTATTCCATAAATTTCAGTTTTGTGAATTTTGTTTCCTTTCTACTACCTAAAAATTGTCAAAGGCCCGAAAAGGAATATTGTCATCGAACTTGTGCATCATATCCCAGGGTCCATTTCCGACCCCAACCAGAATAATTGATAATGGATAACCAAAATAAGTATGTTTTGCTCTCATGAAGTTGTGGATGCAGGTCCTTCCGTATTTGCATATCATGTAAATCCTTACAAGCATTAACCCCATATTTTGACTTTCCACAGTGCAACATTGTGCCTATAATGCTTTCACAAACATTTTTTTCAACATGCATTACGTCTAAATTATGACGTAATGGAAGTCCCTACAAAAACATGAACGTAACCATTAATACTTATTTTTTTACCATTACTGAATATAAAAAAAACAAAGCAATTAAAGACATAAAAACTAACCTCCCAATATGGTAAATCGAAAAAGATTGACATTTTCTTCCACCTTGATAGCTCATCATGATCATCATCATCGTCATTGCCATCAACATCGTCATCACCATTATCATCAGCATCAACATCAACAACATTAGCATTATCATTTCTTTTTCTTTTTTTTGTTATGAAATTTTCCAAAATCATTTGGAAAATTCTTAAGAGCAATAGAAATGTTTCCACCAGTCAAGATTCTAGGCTTCCTTCCATGTTCCACACAGTTATCAAACCAAACCTTCTTTCCTCGATATTCATGTGTAGGTTGATAGGGGCATAATTAGGCTATTTTTAGTATCTTATTTCTATATATATTTTTAGCTATTACTTGTTAATTATGGTACTAATTGCTATTTTCATGTTTGTGTAGGTTTTCAATTACAATATTTTAAAATAGAAGCAAATTGGCAATTTAGGAATACTAATTGCACAAGGAAATCACACAAACAAGGAAATCACAAAAAGAAGAAAACAAGAATAAAAAGGGGACGATACCTGGCTTTGTGGAGATCATCCATCCACAGCTTCCACAACAAACCCTAACCCTCGTTACATCCATCCACAGCCTCCATCACCCCATCGTCACCTCGCCAAACCCTAGCAGTCGTCACCCAGAATCCGTCTTCACAACAACCATCAAGCCCATCGTCCAAAACCCATCATCACCGTCCTCATCCACAGCCGCAGCCATTATCGTCCCCCATCTCTGTCTCAGTTCATCATCCAACACAACATCCTCGCCAACACCCATCATCAACCATCGATCGACCCTTCATCGTCCTCTCATCACCATCGCAGACTTCTCTTCATCATCATCCACGCTTGCAACCAGAGCCACCCACCTTCATCGTCCTCTCATCACAGTTACAGACCCTTCTTCCATCCTCTCACCTCATCCCTTTCTCACCTGATTATCCAATCTTCTCCAGCCACGCAAACACCGACCACCATCGCCTTATTACTCGAACCTCCTCTCACCAGAACAGTCGCACAAGGAGCTGAAGTGAAGTAGATCACGAAGGAGAAAATTGCGTGAGGAAGGTGAAGGAAGAGATATCGCGCTATTTGCACCCCAATTTCCACTGAGTACCACCACGCACAGGCACCACATTTAGGACAATTGTCCAAGTCCTTGTACTCTTTTCTAAATAGACATCAATCATTCTCACAAGAATGAATCTTTTCATAACCAGTCTCAAATGACTTGAGAAACTTTTTAACCGAGTAAAACGACTTCAAAAATACATTGTCCTGTGGAAGCATGCATGCCAATGTCTCAAAAAGCTCACTAAAACTTTTATCAGACCATCCACTTTGAGTTTTAACTCGATATAAAGCTACAATGGCTGATAGCTTGTTATAATTTGAACAGTTCAGGTACAAAGGGGTTTCTGCATCTTTTAGTTTTGCTATAAAATCATCAGCATTTATGTATTTAGTAGGCTCAATGTAGTCTTCATTAACCAACTGAGTAGGCTTCATATATTCTTCATCAAAAAAGTGGGCAGCTCTATATAAGTTATATGTCTCGTCGTTCCACATTTTTTTCAGGAAAGTTGTCATCAATAATTATATGTTCCCCATGCTCATACCAATCTTTACTTTGTTTGTACTTCGCATCCACTCCGCTTGTAACCAAATGTTCAACAATAGTACTGCCACACTAATGCTCTACATTGTGACAATCTATGCAAGGGCATAAGATCATTTTAGGATTTCCCAAATTGTTTGTAACCATTTTCACAAAATTCCATGTTCCTTTCTCGTACTCAGGATCAGCTCTATGACAAGAAAGACAAGATAAATCGATTGCTCTAAGACCTCTGACATTTCTAATTCTATAATAAATATCTAACTACGCACAACTAATTTTGTACCTGTGAAGACCCACCCAACCTTTATCCAGCATCATATATTCTTGTAGTACTCAGCCCAACAAATTCTAAAATTCAAACAAATAACTACTTAAATCTTCATGGAGTAATTGAAAGTTTCATATATATACAAGCAGTACTTGAAGACAAGTCCGATTTCATACTAAATAGATATTCATATCCGTTTTGAAAGCATTATAAACTAGCAATATAAATGTTAAACACAAAGACAGAAATTAAATTTAGACAATGCTACAACATAAATGTGATGAAAGGGTACAAATTGGACAAATTTTGGCCTTTTCATAGCACTAAGTGAAACAATGTTATTGTCATATGCTATTAATGAACAATTGTTGTGTAGTAATGAATGCCATCTTTTCAAAGAAATCATAATTATAATACGTTCAGAATATATGTTAGAAACTTTTGAATGATACCCGCTACGACATCATTTCCTTGCATACATGATAGTGACCTAAAAACTATAACTAGATCAACCAAGAAAATGAATCAATACACCATATTTCAAAATATAAAAAAATTGTATTACTCAAATAACAGAATTTACATAACTTTTGAATAGTATCCCCTCTGCAATATCATTTCCATGCATATATAATTGACCTAAAAAAATTTACACTGATGTCATAGAGACAATCACCGGGTGAAAGATAATTTACACTGAATTTGAACTCTGATTTTATTTTTATTTTTTCACAAGTTAATTTGGGATGTGACTATGGAATCAACATATACATATTAATCTTTCAGCCAATATGCATTGTAGCTTCAAGGGCTTGCAACCCAATATTTTCACCTATTGCCTAGTGATCACTTGCTGAGTGTGTGTGTGCATTTTTTTTCTTAAAGGATCACTTGCAGAGTGTTAATATGGCCATTTTCATGTTCTGTTGTTTGTTTTGGATTAGATGCTAGTGCTAATTCATGAGAATAGAGAAGTACTCTAATCTTATCAACCATCCATCCATGTATTTGGGTGAACAAAATTGTTCTATATCTTCTGGGGGATCTGAGTTTGTCCAGCCACTTCTAAGTGGATGAGCGACAGTATTGATCATGAACAGAGTTGTCCACTATATATATTATGTACATGCATGGTACTACTCCCATAATTTATATTATTATGATGAGTTATCGCAATTATAGTTGGGTCGTTGTCCTCTTGGTTGGCAAGAGTCACGACAAGTTTGCATGTCATTTTCTCTATTTGATCAAGTGGAGAGAAGACTTTTCATTCCAAAAAAAAGAAGAATTTCATGATAATGATAATGAAGGGAAGGAATCATTCACAGTATCTATATAGCAGAAGAAGAAAAAAAAATCAAAAAAATTCAAGTCAATCAGCTTGTTATTGTGAGGTCGGGAAATAGGAGACTTTTGGGCACTTAGTGATTAGTGAGAGTGAAAGAAGAAAGGGAAGATAATCTTATTCATATTTTTCAATAAAGGAATGAGGTTCTTCCCCCACAAACATAACCCATCGTTGACTCTCTTGGAATATAAAATCCCAAATAATTAGCAAAAAAAACAATGGAAAGTCTTGAAGCTAACTCTTCATCATTATCATTTCAACTCATCACCCCCATTCAACCATGAGCCAGTGCCCTGCCCGACCGTGCATATATATAAGAATCCAAAGCTTTAGTTAGGTGTAATTTGGAATCAACAAAACATGTAATATAGTATATATCCTCATTTATCTCCTATAGAAAATATTGATCTTCTCATAATTAAACAGTGTGAAGCTGACCAGTCTTTACATACATAGTAGGATGTTCTCGACATAAGTATGAATGATGTTATCTTTACACACATCTTTAGGAAAATATATAAAAAAACAAACCCCACCACCCAATTGAAACCTTTTTGTTGAAGAATAATCTATATAAATGACTCATACTACTTAACAAAAAAACAAAAGAGAGCATTTATTAGTTAGTGTGTCTTGTGTGTCTCAGTTTTAGCCAATTAAAACAACCCATTGGTGCAGTAGAAATCGTTGTAGATATGCTATATATCTACTCTCTATATAAGACTGATACTTCAAAGCTTAACCCACTGAAATATTTTCTCCTCTCATATGAACGTGCAACTTCTTTGCATAACAAACAAGGAAGAAGAACAAAAATGGTGGTAAATGTCCGAAACAAGCTAAGAATAGCTCTTGGTTCAGCCAAGATAGTTTATAATAAAAAATAACTTTTACTTGGCAACAATAACAAAGAATGGAGATTGAACTTTCATCTCCAGAATTACACTACGCTAAACAGGAGAGCGGGCAAAAAGGCAGGGCAAACAAACTTGGTATCTTGTAATCCTAAGGCCATAAAGAGATAACTAACAAATCCTAAACATAGACGGAATTCGTTGCTTCTTAGGTTGCGATGGAAACATTATATGCTCTACATTACCAAGGTTCTCATCTATATGATCTCATTCATTGATAATCACCACAAGTCTTCACATCAACTTGCAAGTATCATTTGGCCTTCAGGTTCGCAGGATGGCACCAAAGAAAGCACGATATTTCTAAGGAGACGTATAGAGCGAAAATGTTTTACCCACCAGGCAGCCATGCTCCAACACTATTATTTTCTATAAAGGCAGATATCCTGAACAATCACAAAGGTTGGAGGAAAGCTTTAAATCACACCACCTACAAAGGTGCAATTCCCCCTTTAATTTAGTCTGTCAGACTGCCACACTACTTTGGCTTACTTCTTTTTTTCCGGACCTTTTAGGGGATTGATATGACTCATTTTATTGAATGTATCTAACATTATAATAAAGATGATAATTACTCAAACTTTTATAGTTATTTACTCAAATAGTATGTATGTTTGCCTAAATAAATTACTGAGGTACAAAAATTGGCTCCAGAGCTAATACAAAAATATAACAAAACATAAATCCTTATCCTTTTATGAAGATAGAAATAGTAATTCAAGAAAGCAAATAAACTAAATGTTGTTTCAAGAAAGAAAGTGACAAACCTTTTAGTTTTCCTCCTAATAGAACTATTTGAATTTTCCCCCTTCAACCTGTGCATCACCTGGTTCATATTCAAACAAAGGTAAGTTGAAACAAACAAACCAATAAGAGGGGGGAAAGGCCTAAAATATTGATCTAAACAAAAAAAAAACAAAAAAACAAAAAAAACAAAAAACAAAAAAACCAAACATTACATGGGAATCATTTAGTTCAACAATGAAATCACATCTTCTCAATATTTATTAAATTATCCAAACCATAGGAGATTCTCCAATTGAAACAAATGTAACAGAGAAGATTCTTGATATGCCTAAACAACAAAGACCCAGTTAAGAAGGTTATGAATTTGATGAATACAAAAGATCAAAATTGAAGAACAACACAACTCAACCAAATTAATACTCTAATAAGGAAATCAAAGAGGAAAAAGAAACAATTGCAATTCCTCTCCCCTAAAAGCGTTGACAATTACCTATAATGGATCCTTCAAAGCCTTCAATCTACCAATCCATAACATCCAGTACTTCAAAAAACTGATACAAAAAGAATTGTTAGGGTTTGGTGAAAGGAAAGCAAAGCAAAGCAAGAGAGAGCGAGTGTGTTGAGAATCAGAGACCTGAAACCTGAAACGAAGAGGGAGAACATGGCAACAAGTAGAGCACGTCGGAGAGGGAGAGCACAGCGAAACAGCTAGTCGGAGAGGGGGTTGACAGCTAAAGGGAGAGCATATCGAAGAGGGAGAGCAGAACGGAGAGAGAGAGGGAGATGAGAGCAGATCGAAGAGGGAGACAAAATAGCAGAGGGAACGAGTTTTGGCTTCCTGCTTCCTTCCTTCTTTCTTTGTTTTTTTTTTCGATCGAGCGGGCACTTTGGCGCCCTGAGAAATATGACTCCCACCCAGCCAAACTTTTGATAGCATTTTACAATGTGATGAAAGGAGTAAAAATATTGGATAGATTTTGGCATTTTCATAGCATAAGCAAAAAAAATGCTATTAATAAGGGATAGTGTCAGTCAATCATAGCATTTTGGACAAAAACGCTATAAACATTTGCTATAAATGAGGACTTTTCTTGTAGTGGTGGCCCAACCATCCCAGACATCTGGTGATACAATGACAGATCCTCATGTAGACCAACTCTAACTTCAGATAGATTATCTAGTCAAAGTGGTTGAAAAGCTCACCTAGGAACCTGTTCCACCTGTCGAGCACATCCAAACGCCACCTCAGCAGAATTCCGTCAACCATATTCCAGAGAACCATGAAGCTCCTACCGAGCTTCGACGAACAAAGTGTGAAGGCAATGAACCACAAGCGATGGCTCCCACACTGATGGAATTCTTCTACAAGTTCCATTCAGGATCGGAGTTACAGATCCTAATGTGTTTTACGAGTTGGTTAGGCCACCATTCTCCGACGCACTCATGAAGACCCTTTTGCCAAAAAAGTTCACTCCTGCAAAGTTTGAAACTTATGATGGCACTACTGATCTATCAGACCATCCATGACATTTTCACCACATGATGGCACTGAAAAAAACACGGAGTCCATTTTATGTCAAACCTTGTCGACCAGCCTAATGTCCACAGCGATGAGTTGGTTCAACGGTCTTCCACCTAGATCAATAGATTCTTTTCAGGCATTGGCCACAGTCTTCATCACAAGGTTTATTGGCAGTCAGCGGTTCACATAGACCAACTTTTGATTCACATGGATTATCTTGTCAAAGTGGTTGAAAAGCTCACCCAGGAACGTGCTCCACCTGTCAAACACATCCAAATGCCACTTCAGCACAACTCTGCCAACCATGTTCAAGAAAACCATGAAGCTCTACTACCGATCTTCGACGAACAAACTGTGAAGGCAATGAACCACAAGGCAATGGCTCTCACACTGATGGAATTCTTCCACAAGTTTCATTTAGGATCTAGGTTATAGATCCTAATGTGCTTTATGAGTTGGCCAGGCCACCATTCTCCGATGCACTCATGAAGACCCTTCTGCCAAAAAAGTTCACTCCCGCAGTGTTTGAAACTTATGATGGCACTACCGATCTTTCAGACCATCCACGACATTTTAACCACATGATGGCAATGAAAGAAAACACGGAGTCCATTTTGTGTTGAACCTTTTCGACCAACCTAATGTCCACAACCATGAGTTGGTTCAACAGTCTTCCACCCAGATCGATAGATTCTTTCCAAGCATTGGCCACAGCCTTCATCATAAGGTTGGCAGTCAGCAGATCAGAAATGGCCCTCATTATTTGCTTCACATTAAGCAAAAGCCCGAAAGAACTATCAGGAGTATGTTACTCGTTTTACTGACGAGTTAACTATGATCAACAGATGCAGTGACGACATGGTCATAGCCACTTTCAGTTCCGAATTAAAAAGATGGTCGTTTTACAACTCTCTAAATTTGAACCCTCCGAGAAACACTGCGACCTCACTAAAAAATGCTCGAAAATACATCAACATTGAGGAGATGTTGGCAGTGAAAAAAAGAAAACGAGTTTAAAAAAGGATCCTTCCCAACAAATCGGGAAAGGAGAGAGGAGAGACGAAGAAATGATAAGCCACGGGAAGAAAGTGGCCAGTCTAAAAGACATTAGACCAATGACAGGTTTGAATTCAACAAACAAGAACTCGAAAAGCTACAATCCGAAAAAGCCAGACACGAACGATTAACAAATGCGGTCAACATGACCTACTGATGGAGTTTTTATTAACCTAAATTAATAAGCTAATAAACCCTACTTGTAATACCGCAAGTGCACGGCTGTCTAACTGGTAGACAGTGGCAAATACGGGTTGATCCCACTAGGATTGACGAGACAATCGAATTCTAGGACTTATTTGAACTAATTTAAAGTTGGGGGTTGCAGCAGATGAAAATCGCTAAATGAAGAGAACTAAATTGACAACTAAAAGTAACTGATTAGATGATAAGAGAATGGACCGAGACATCGAATCCACCACAGGTTCTTCGAAATTCGTGTAATCTAAATTATTGTTTTCAAGAATCAACACGACTAACCTATAGATTAATCTAAGTTCGCAATTGATTTCAGCAAAGGTATAAACCCTTAGCATTGCGTGTCTTCTTACTGCACACACAATCACAGGTTTATTTTAACTAATTCTAAACCCCTAGCATTGCATGTCTTCTTACGGCACACACAATCACAGATTCAGATTAATTGATTAAAGCATGCTTTGAATATCATTAAAGGGTAGTTCTAACTACCAACTAGTATAGATAATGAACCCGGATATAATCGGTGAAAGCAAATTATTGAAACTCAGAAATCAACTGTGTTTAATATTCAAGTATATAGAAAACAATAAATTAAAATACAACAAACTCTAGGAAACCCTGTGGTTTCATCTTCGCCTCGGCGCGGGGTCTAGAAGATCATGGTGGTTGTGGTCACAGCACTGGTGTAGGTGGAATCCATCTCAGCACAAACACACATCCTGAGAATTAGCTGCAACTACACTGTGGTGGTTCTTACAGGATCTCGGGGTTCCAATAGCGTACTGCTTCAAAAATCAGTTTTCTTCCGCCAGAAATCGCGCAGCTGTCTTCTCAAGCGGGGCGCGTCCTGTGCCCTACTTCCTCCATCGTTTCCTCGCAAGCTTCTGCTTCCTACGACCGGCTCCGGTACCTGCAAGAAAGAGGGAGACAAAATGAGGGAGATACGATAGAGAGGAAAGAAAGGACGAACGGGAGAGGAGCAGGGGCGGTGAAACAGGGAGGCGCTCCCTGTTTCTGTTGCTGCTTGCGAGCTCTATTCCTCCGGCGAGCTCCGGTCTTTGCAAGAGAGAGAGAGGGCCAGGAGATGGATGAACAGAAAGAGATACCGAAGTGACGCGAAGGAGGACAGAGAGGTGCTCCCTGTATGTGCGCTCTATGTTCTGTCGCGAGGCAGTGTGCGACGGTGGTCAAGAAAGAGGGAAATAGGAAGGAAGCGAGAGATGGGTGAGGGAGGTAGGCGAGGTGGCGGCTGATGGTGGGAGAACGAGGTGGTGTGGATGTTGGACGGTGGCGTGGAAAGGGAGAGGAGCATCAACTGCTCTGTTTCGTGGTGTGCATGGTTGTGTTGCGTGAAACTGTTGGAATATTAAACCACTCCAATTATCCATGGGCCTAAAATTGCCCATGTTCTTATCCACGGTAGTACCGTGTGAATTTACGGTGTAGTTGTACGATTGGTACCCACCGATATAGTTATAGCCTCACGACCCCGCTCTCGCTTCCGCTTGATATATGATTGGATTCGCCTTCTCTACAAGTTCGAGCTTTTAGAGAGTTGGCAATTTATCATGGTATCAGAGCATTGGTCCTCGGAGGTCGTGGGTTTGAGTCTCATCCAGCGCAATCGCTGCGAGAATTTTCAGTATTTTCCTCGCGCTTGCGCTGAGGGGGAGTGTTGGAATATTAAACCCACTCCAATTATCCATTGGCCTATCCTACGTGGACATAAGGAATGTTTATTTCTAAAAAATGAGGGCATGACAAGCCATGGCCACCTATTGCCACTAGATCCATCTAATAATATGGTATTTGCATGAGTTGTTTCTTTTGTTCAGCTTTCTCCAGGTACATATTGGAAAATTCTTTTATTGTATTGCATGAGTAGGGTGGGTGGCTCGATTCGTCATAAGCTCTTTGATGAGTTGAATACCAGGGGTTACAATTTCTCTTTGTCCTTCAATGAGGCTAGTAGATTGTTCATGTTTGCTGTAAGTTTGTAAATTTTGCAAAATTGATATATTTTGCAAAGAAGATTTGGAAATGAATGAAGCACAAGTCGCGTTTCAACTTTGTTTCAATGCTTTGATTGAGTCGATTGAAATCAAAATACAACTTAAACAATTGCACAATTAAACTCTTTGACTTAATTTCAAATCTTTTTTATTTGGTTTTGATTCCTGATAAGTTTGATACAATATCCAAGTTCGTTGTGATGATAGATTACTCAACCTTATTAAGGCTACAATGTTGGGTATGCATGTTGTCTTGTCTTTGACAACAAATAAGGCACAAAGATTGACATATCGAACTTATGAGAAGGTTGCCGACCATGCAATTCCTCGACATCTTCATGCTATGATGTTAAAAGGGTGATGCATAGGTGTCCTCAAGCTCTCTCTCTTGGGAGCCAGGATTGTCAGTTCTTATTTTCTTTAATTATGCAAAACTAGTCGTTGTCTGCAAATAGTTTATAGCTTCTACGCATTAAAGTTAGATAATTACTAAATAGTGCGATGTGTATGTCATCGAAGGTGTAATAGAATTTTTTGTTTCAAACACATGTATAAGAAAATCATAGAAAAGAGAATTGTAGACTATGCAGTCTCGGGCAACGCCTAGGCGAGCTACGAAGACTTTCACCTCCTCGCCTAACCTAGGTGACACCTATATGTAAGAAAAAAATTGTCCAACGTGCTCGCCTAGGTTACTTAGGACCACATTTTTTTTTTGGAGTTGCTACGTGTACCCGACTCTTTGGCTCGGTTGCACTAACTCTTTGTTGCACCGGCATTTTGAGATATTTTGACTTTGTTGCACCAATCTAAAAGATGTAACACCAACTTACTTTTTTAAATAAATGGAAACCATTTGTGATGGAATTTTCTCATTTAGGAGCATCAATAAATAAATTATAAGAAATATAAGTGATTGCAACTATTAAAAAAATGCATTCAACCCTAAGAACTCGATTTACATCAAAACATTTACAATAAAATCATCCGTACAAAGTCTTAAATCCAAAAATAGTTTTATTTTAGGATTAACAAAAAAAAGTGATTAAGTATACTACACAATTTTTAAAAGCTAAATCTAGAAAATAAAGTTGATGGCATTGAGCCAAACAACCGAGTACACATAGCAATTACCTTTTTAAATTGATGCACTCACTTACATGTCTATTTATTTTTAATACGTATTTTTTGTCAACCCGTCTGTGTTTAATGAACACATTATACTCTTATGCACTTTAGATTTTTTTTACACAACCTACCATAGTGTTTGCTATTTATTGTAGAATGTATGACGATGATTAGTGTATCTTTGATGTTTGTACGCAAATTTGAAAGTGAAAAATTCATAACTGAAGTTTAGTTTTATCGATAACATTTATTTTTGTTTTTTCATCAAAAACAAATTAATGCTCACAAACGAGAAAATTTAACCTCCAAGTTGATTTTATTGTTAGAAAATGTAAGTCGGTGTTACATATTTTAGGTTGGTGCAACAAAATTTTTGTGCAACAGAGCCAAATAGTCGAGTACATGTAGGAACTCCCTTTTGTTTTTTTTTAGTTTATTACTTTTTTTAAACATGGTTTAGCCAAAGGTACTAAGCAATGTGTAGGTGACAGAACATTATCGAAATTTAAACATAAATCAAGCTTGAACAAGATTCACATTAAGGAAATCAAGATCCATTTAAATCTGGTCAGCCAACAAGTCTGTTTGTTTTCAATGGTTCATGAAGCTGGCCTTATTACATACTCGTTAGATTACCAAATAAGGAAGCTACATAAGATTTAAGACGTGACCAAAAATTACACAATCTACTACTAAACCAACTTGACCCAATCTACAGATCAATCAACCATTTTGAAAAGTATTTATTTGAATTAGTCTTAACACACTTTTTTCTCATAATCAATTACAATTGTTCTCATAAGTCACTCTTCGAGAGTAATCTGAAGATTATAATGACAATTCACTATGGGATTTACAAGAAATATTAAAAGTAGGTAAAAAGTGAAAGGGATATTTATGTCATTCAAATGAAAAACACTATTAAATATTGTTACCAGTTTACCCTACCATATTTAAACTATTTACAATCAAATCCAGACCCATGTAAACATTCATTAATTATACCTAAGCCCTTAAGATAATTTATTTGAAGTCCTCTAATTATCTATAAAATTACGAAAGGCCCTTAGATCTAACTTTTGGATTTTCTATTTTGCCTTCTACATTTCACACTTTTACAATCAAAACCAATCTCTTTCAAAGACTGATTAATTATACATATGCCCCTAACATAAATTATTTGAAGCTCCTTATTTATTTTATAAACTATACATAAGCCCTTAAAATTATATATAATTATTTTATTTATAAATTCAATAACAATGTTTGTTTATTATTGAATTGTTGTAATAAAATAAAAAAATTAATGAATATTCGTGCACGTAAAGCGCTTCGACACCCTATCTCTCTCTCTTTTCGAGTCTTCATTAGGTACCAATAACTCTCTCTTCGAGTTCAAAACGCCCAATTACTCTGTCTTTGCTTCTCTTCAAACAAAGGGTTTCCTTTAAAATTTCTTAGTTTGTAAGCATTTAAAGATTCAAACGTTATACGTACCCAGATCGTGCTTAGTTCGATTGTGTTGATTTGTCGATTATGAACAAGTTTTAGAGTGTATTTGGGATAGTGGGTTGAGATGTACTTTGTTGAATGTGTAAGAAATTAGGT
The DNA here is from genome assembly GCA_963556465.1 of Berberis vulgaris. Classification (NCBI taxonomy): domain Eukaryota; kingdom Viridiplantae; phylum Streptophyta; class Magnoliopsida; order Ranunculales; family Berberidaceae; genus Berberis; species Berberis vulgaris. The sequence continues at coordinate 27,507,062 of OY747131.1, read as the reverse complement.
TTTTGGCATGATTTAGATGTGAAATTGGATTGAAAGTAGTTATGATCATGGATACCTGTTAAAAAGGGTTAATGTACTAAGAAAAGGGTATTTGAAGCTCTTCTCTCATTTGCTTTGTTATTTCTCTGTCTAATATTCAATCTATCAATTTTTCATATTTCAGAGAGGAAAACATTTATCCAACATGAAATAAGATTTAATTTATTTGATAATGATGGTAGTAAATTAGTTCAATTTGATGATTTAATAGACTATTTTCATCCAAACTTGTGAATTGGATTGCTTTATTATGTAAAACAAGTAACAGTTTGTATGCGCAGCGTGCGTCGACAACCAGTCTAAATAAAGCTCATGTGTGTGAAAAAAAATGGATGAGAAACAAATTTAGACCTTCATCTCACCTCTACCCCAAAGGAAGAAAGTTTGTAGTAAATATGAAAAAATCTCATTATTTGAGATAGGCAGTGACTATTTCGCACCGCAACTTACTCTCACCCATATCACTCATCTAATTTTTTTCTTTTCCACACCATTGTTTTCTTCTACACCACCCATAACAGAAAAAACATAAATTCATCTTCTCCCCTCTTAAATTTAAACTTGTGAAAACTCATTTTCCCCTCTCAACTTTCTCTTCTCTTCTGCGAGGGACGGTGAAAGACGATCGGAGACGGAGAGAGATAGAGGAGATGGGGCTGCGATGGTGGCCATTGCAATAGTCGCACTGTCGACCTCCCCTCTTTTCCTCTCTTCCCAAAACAGCCTAACATTCACTCATTCAAAACATACAAACATGGCACTGTTCCTAACTTTCGACCAACTATACGCTCAATTGAGACCAATTCTCAAGCTCATTAAAACACGAAAAACTTGGAATTTTCATGTTTTGTAAGAGTTCAATTCCCACATTTGATCACAATGTAGAATTAATGATAAGTGGCCCACCACATTTTGATCGAATTTGTATTAAGCACAAGCAGTCCCTCAAAGAAACCATGGAATTGGATTCCATGGTTGCGATTGATTTAATTGTCCTTCTAATCTCAATACATTTTCTTTAGTATAAAGTGTATGTGTTTTTAAGAGTGTAAAGATACAATGACTTCTACATCTTAAAGTTATTGAACTCTTCACTAGGTAGGCCCATAAAGTTGTAAAAGTATGATCATGTATTTCTATGAGCATTCTACAAACATATTCAAGGAATTCACCAACATCTGTTCCAATTAACTTACATTGATCATTTGGCATTGTGTTGGAATAATGTTAACTTTGGCCGGTGTTACATCCTCTACACAATGTTGTGCAGTAGGCCTGGAGGACTATAGGGATGATGCCCACCAAACGACCCTTGGTGTTGTTGAACTTTATTTAAAAGATTTGACTAAGCACGACCATCTCCTTTTTGCCCATTTGCCTAATCAATTCATGTTACTTGTCACAATTATAGCCAAAACTATCACAACTTTAATTTTACATTTTGGCCTTTTTTTTTTTGGTTGGGCCTCCCGAATCCAATTTGTAATATTTCATAAATAATATTTATTTATCTAGTAATTAAAGTGTTCATGCTTCGTAACAATGAATATCACTCAAAATTTCTTACCTCTATGAAATAAACTATATTTTCAAATAGATCATCGGTGGGGAAGCCATATTGAGTCACTAAAATATGCTATTGGTGAAATGGGCAAGAAAGAAATGGATGGATACAACGGGATCCTATTTCCACACCCACACCCAATTTTAAAAAATAAAATCCCAACTTCATCTTATTTTCGCACATTAAAATTCATATCAAAGCAGTGGGGAACAAATCTTCTTCGTCTCAACTTCATTTTCAACTATTTCGATGGTATTGGAAACTATAAATCTCCTTGTTCGATGTCGGAAACGTCATTTGTAAATTCATAAGTCATAACTAAACCAGATGATGAGAAATTCATCTTATTTTTGGAGAAATTTTTCGCTCCTTAGGTCATTGTTCAAAAGAAGAATGACATGTGGCTTCAAATGTTTACACCAGGGTGTTGATTGTCAACAAAAGAAAATTTTAAGTAAAAAATTGTTATAACCACCTGGTAGTATACCACATGTCAAGTTGTTTTATCCTGAAACCCTAGAATATTTCACGTCCTCGATCTGGTAGCTTGATGATGAGATATTTGAACAAACTTTTGGTGAAACTCGCCACACTCTCTCAATTGTAAATCCATCTTTCAATGGATCGAATATATTGAAAAGAAGAACATAGAGAGATATAATTCAATGTCAATAATTAAATGGTTGTCTAAATTAATAAGGAAGCTACAATGTTTAAGAGAAACATAAAGTAATCAATAATCTTTTTTTTAGATTGGTTACTTATAAGCTTGTAATACAAAGATATATTGAAGGTGAGTAATATGAAAGTACGCTAAGATCTGATGATTGAGACTAGATGGGGGTGATAGTCTCATTTCTTTGAAAACCTTTTTAACTCTGAAAGGTTTTGTAGAAGAATGTTTGAGATAATGACGATCTCAAAAACACTTTGGAGAATGAACTACCTTAGTGTTTGTTTGACATCTTTGTAGACCAATCATCAATAAGAACACTTCAAACTAGGTTCGAAAAGAGGTGAACAAACCATCACTTCCAAAGCATGCAAGTAGAAAAAATTATGAGTAAATCTTAAGCACTAAGGTGCATATGCATGACCAAATGAAAGTAAAATGATAAAACAAGAAATAGCACATTACACATATATAACTAGGCTCATCTAAATTGGTGTTTGATTGGCCTCGATTGGTTTCTTCCTCGGTAAAAGGGTGACCGCTCGTCACAATCTTCTATTATTTTATTCCCACAAACCAAACTACTTATAAACTTGTTTTAACCAGAGCTCCAGTCTCGAAACTACAACAACGGCATTGCAAGGCCAAAACCCATCCACAGTAAGACTTAGACAAGTGCTAAAACAAAACTTGAGGCTATGTAGCAATGTCTCTTAAGTAGACTAATTAAATGATGTTTGAGCTCGAAATCTCTCTTCTGTATAGATCTTAGAAGTGAGATCTTTCAACCTTACAAATATGAAGGTTTTTCGAGTGAGAACAAAGTAGTTATCTTTCTAGGGCAGAGATCTCAACAAAAAAAAATTGTCTAAATAAAGCTCACAATTTAAGCCATGGGAACACCATTTTCTTTGAAGCTCACACAAATATATGATAGAGAGTTGGAAAAGATTTTCTTGAACTTGAAGTGAAAATTTGTTTTTCTTGCTTGAACCTCTTTCAAAATTTCTCTTGATGTTTCTCAAATAAGATAGTCTCGACTGAATCCGAATAGCCATAGTTGATTATCACTTTGTTTTTTCTCAAATAATATGAATATGAAAATTCAAGGATATTAACCTTAGTTGGCAGGATTGTTTTTTCTTCGTTTTGGAGATAAAAGTACATTGATTTGATAGCTTTTTAGAGATTGGTGTTTCTTGTTTTGTTAAAAGCCAATTAGTTATTATTCTATCCAATACTTGAGCCTAAAAATATACGAACCACTAAATTTTGTGATTCGTGGATTTTTCTCCCATGTATTTTGAAATTTACCCTTCAATTGAGTGAACCTTAGGCAAACACTTTTGAAATATACCGAAGCTAGGATTTGGTGATGAGTTTCAATTCCGATGTTGGGATCCTTTGGCAAAGTGCCCCCCATGTAAACTATGTAGACATTCTTCTTTCCTTGAGGCCATGGACTTGTTGAGGGAGGGAGGGAGGGAGAAAATGGAAGGCCCAAGCTCAACTCAGAATTACACTTTCCTTGGTTGCTTCGAAATAATAGTGTTCGGGCATGCATCAGATGCCCATGCATGTTTCACCTTTCGGATTTTAAGGTTAAGCATATTGAATCCAATCTCTACACCCTAAGAAATATTTCAAGGTAAGATTGCGAATTGCAATTCCATGAGGTCTAAACCACATGGAACTCACTCAATGAGCCTAATACTGTTTGAACTTTGATAAATGGAAAACTACAGGTTTCACAAACAAGGAAAGGGGGAACCCAAAAAATAGATATTTGGTAGAGGTTTTTGTTTCTCTTTTATCTATCAAACCAAAACAAACCATACATGCATGTTTGGCCTTCTTGTTGGTAGGATAACATAACAAAACTTTGATCACAACAAAGGAAAGCTAAGCTCTCTGTCGTGTATGTTGCAAACACCTTTTAAGTAGCCAAAAGTGACCAGGTTGGTTTGTCAAGGAGTTGGTGTTGTATACTCCACGTCTTGGGTTTGATACCTGCCAGCAATATGAGTTGGGGAGGGTTTAAGGGTTAAATAAAAAACCACATTTAAGGTAAGCACGAAAAATTCCAAAGAAATATATAAAAGTGTCATTTGATTTGTTCTATTGAAACCATCCTTTGTCATCAGTACTCCCGCATAACTCATCTTTCACTTTCCCCCAACCTCTTTTTGAATGCCAAAGTTAAGCTAAACCCATGAAAAATAAATAGAAGTATCAAACATTGAAAAATAAATATTGAGGAAACCTCGAAAACATTTTTAAGATAAGAGTATCCCATTTACATGTGAAGATTGGCAACTATATTTACGAGGAAATTTACAAATTTACAAACGTTGCCATCTGAACATATCATTTTACAACCAAGTAGTGCATATTTTTACTCAACCACCGATTTTACTACACTTGATTCTAGACAGGGGGGAGTGGTTATTATTTAGAGAGATTCTACACAGCGAGGAAACGGGCGAGGAAATGGGCGAGGGAAGCAACGTGGCGGGGTGGGAACCGTCCACCCCGCTCGGGATGCGTGCCATCATTTTTGGTGCACGCATCCCGAGCGGAGTGGACGGTCCCCACCCCGCCACGTCGCTTCCCTCGCCCATTTCCTCGACATTTAGAATTCCTCTATTATTTAACAATTTTCACTACTTTTCTTTTGGTTACAGCGTTATTGCCATGTTTTATGCCAACTTTGTGTTGATAACACCAACACAACTCTAGAATCTTCATAACAAATATCAACAATAACTTGCACAAATGCAGACAACCCTCAATTTCCTCACCCTCCCCAATAACATGCTTAAAAACACACTAGAAGCAGGAAGAGCAACATCCGACTTTGATGGTACCTAAAAAAACATAGGAAGCGATTGTTGTGAGATCCGTAAATAGAGAAAGGATGTTTGGCAGGGGCAGCAACAATGTCTCACAAACATTCCCTTCTTGGATATTTTTCTGTCGCGTAGGAACTAAACACATCCCTTATAACAGACTAATTGAAACCAATGAATAAATCTGTGCTGTTCAGAGCAAGCTCATTTTACAATGAATTCTTCGAGTCGAGTGGCTGTTCATGCACTTCTTGTTCAGGCTGTTTTTTTCAAGATGCAAATTTGTTATCACCCACATAGGCTACTAAACCGCATCGGATAAGGAAGCACTATTCCAGAAGCAATAAATAATTTTCCCAAACAAAAACAAATTCAAAATGTCTCATCCAACACTTCTGCTGTACCAACCATCATAAACTTTTCAAGTTTCAAAGACAAACTATATAAATCCCTGATAGTTTTAAATTTACAGACTATGAAAGGACATTAGACAACTCTCCAATCAAAACAATGAACCCCGACAACTAAGGACCATAACCTGAACTGCGAGAAGCTGACCACCAATTCCATACCCCTTGGTAAGCTGCAGTAGCCTCTTCATGACCTTGAGCTCAGAACTGGGGAGCGGCTGCAGAAATACAAGTTAAAGCTTATATAAGACATAAAATGAAAACCCCAGAATGAATGTAAAAATGCAAGATCAAACAAGTAACAACTCCAAAATCCACGAGTGCACTTTACCTTCGTTCTCTATCATAATCCGGGCTCGGGTCCCCATTGGGAGTATAGACCGGACTGTGTGCACGACCAAAATCAGGGCTGTGTGCATGACCATTTCCAGGACTGCTTGCATTCCCATTAACAGGACTGTGTGCACGACCATTGATAGGGCTACGAGCACGCCCATAGCCAGGACTGCGTGCTAGGTCATAATTAGGACTGCGTGCACGGCCATAGCTAGAGCTTCGAGCATGACCATAGTCAGGACTTCGTGCACGATCGTAGTCAGGGCTTCGGGCACGACCATAATCAGGACTAGGTCGACTGCGCCCACGCCCATAATCAGGACTAGGTCGACTGCGACCATGCCCATAATCAGGACTAGGTCGACGGCGTCCACCCCCATAATCTGGACTAGGTCGACTCCTACGGTACACGGGACTTCTTGAACGACCACAAGGGCTCACACTGCGACGGCCATAACCCCTTCTTGGTGGGCTGTCACGCCTGTCACGATCATCATCATCCCTTAAAGCATACTCAACAGACACCACTCTATCATATATTTTGCTGAAATAACAAGTGAGATCAGTCATCAGATTCAAGCAAATATTCAACAAAATTTTGTGATATCCAACATATTAAGAGACTCATAAATATATTCACTCATCTAATCAATGAATACTCACCTCATATGTGTGCATTCCAAAGCCTTTGTAGCCTCTTCCTGAGTTTCAAACTGCACAAATGCAAAGTTCCTACGAATTCTCACATGTAGAACCTTACCATATGGTTCAAAGTGCCTTTCAATGTCAGAAACCCTGGTGTGCATTGGGTCAAAGTTTATTACAAATAATGTCTTGGTGGGCCTCTGGTTTGCCATAGACTTAGACCCTTCACGATGACGAGAACCACGCTCCCCCTGCTGGAATAGAAAGATAAGAATAAAATAACATTAATCAAGAGACTTTGAACATCAAAGCATATTTGAAACCTATTCATTTTGTGCAAAGAATACCATTCTTAACACAAAAGTCAACCATAAAGATTGTTAATAATTATGGAATCGCATTAGCCCATAGAGTCCATTGACAGAAAACAAAAAAGGATTACCCTTGCCCATTCAACTGAAAGCCTACGCCTGCCATGACCAAAAGGTAAATCATGAAGACCTCGAATGGCATCCTCAGCATCACGCTCATCCTCAAAGTATACAAACGCAAAACCTGCATCAAAATTGCTCAAGTTCAAAAAATGTAAAACGAAATAACAAGTTTTGGTATAACTGTTTTTGTCAAAATTCTTGTAACGAATTACAACATCCAAACCATAAATTCTTTTCCCTGCTGAAATAGAAGAATACAACACCTGCAATAGGTGAAGGCTGATGTTGATATGTATGTCAATAATGAAGGGGCCTTGCATGATAAACTACATCAGGGTGATGGCATAAAAGTAAATCCAATTAGTCAGAACTGAGTCATTGGTGAACATGCTTCGCCATTCACACAGCAAGTAATTCAGCAGATGTAAGCATGGCATGACTGGTTTGTTTGATCCACCTATGAACAGTAAGTGTAGGCATAGCATGACTGATTTCATTGATCCATCTAGGAACAGTAGTAGGCATGGCATGAATGACCCCTCCATAACCATTCATCTTAAATGGCAACTTTGGGCAGAGTACAGGGTGAGTGACAGATGATTGAGTGAAGAATATGCAGGATGATGCCATTAGAGAATGGAAGGAGCTGATGAGCAGGCAGGCAGGAAGTTTTCCTTTGCAATAAAAAGTTTTTGCACAGAGGTTGGTGAGCCCAGATGGGAGCTCGATTTCCCTTAGTAGTTCCTGCGTCAAAACAAACATTTAAATATGGAGGTCTTTTGTCCATTGAAATTGTAGCATCGTTGCTGTCAGCTTTTCTTCTTTTGTTTTTATCTTTTCCATAAAAGTCATACGATGTATTACCTATGGAAATTTGATTGTTACTCCTCAAGTTTCAGTCTAACCCTGAAGACAGACTTCCTAAATATACCAATAGCTCTGTGAAACAAATTACTTGATATATTTTGAGGGCATCTACTCAGAAATATTCAAAACTTTCAAAAATATAACTTGCGTGTCCTGAAATTACGTCCCAACTCAGACCAAGACCATTGTTGGGTAATGATTGTTATTTATAAAACCTACAAAATAGATTTTCATCCTACCATAAAGAAGACCAAATAGTACTGCGAAGGGGGCTCGCACACTAAAATGGAAGGGCATAGATGCTATAAATGGTTGGAAGAGTCTTGTTAGACCAACTTAGCAAAGTCTTGAACCAATCAAAATTTACACCATAGGTTGGCAGAGAAATATCACAGATATCATCACTTGATTTTAGGATACAAGTTGCAAAATATCAAGGCTGTTTTAGACACTGGGCAGAATAAGCAGTCTTGAATTAGCCAACAAAACGTACGATAGCCATTAACAAATATGATTCGACTCAAGATGTACAACCATTGGTTGTTAATAATGACAAGGAATTTCAGCTCATCTGTTAGTGATGAAATTGGAACTCAACTTCTATAACATTATTGAAATTACCTCACAAATTATATTGACTTTGAATAAAAGAAATTAATTCAATAAAATATACAATATAATACGATGAAATGATACCAAGCATCCAACGTGCAATTCTATGAATCAAATTTCAACTTAAATAAGACGAAAGAATAACATTTGATGAACTAACTGAGTATATAATACGGGAAAAAGCAGTACCAAATAGCATTCACATTCTCAGAATATTAAATCCAAATCCACATCCAAATATTGAGCTATTAAATAAATTAAGATGGCAAGCTAACCTAATGAACTCAAATGCACAAGCTGTGAGCCAAATTGTAAGTGGCAAGAGGTAAGACATTTTCTACTCTTTCACTTTTTCCTCTCATTCTTTTGACCGTTTAATCTCTTCAATTATGAACAAAATTGAATCCTTTCAACCACAATACTAATTTCAACAATTTATTTAATCAATTCGGGAAGAGATATCATGAAGATTTATTTCGTTCAAACAACAAATATAACAAAATATTTATTCAAACAACAAATCAAACAAAATCTTTATTCAAAGAACAAACCAAACAAAACCCAGACTTCAAATCATGTAGTTATGCTGTAAAAACGTAAATAACCTGTAAAAGAAATTACCCTTGCAAGATGTAAAATCATATACGAGTCTAATAAAAAAAACGTGAAATCAGCGACAAAAAGAAGTCTGATAGACAAAGTCTTCAGTCAATATACAATACGATCAGAGATGAACTTGTATGTATCCTCAAAGAAGTTAGTAATTAGATGGTTGGAGCGAAAAAAGTTACCAGATTTCATGTCGACGCGTTCGACTCTTCCATATTTTGAAAATAAACGTTCCAAATCAGATTGACGAGTTTCGTACTCGAAATTACCACAGAACACCGGCCTCATCTTCCTTGCTTCTTGCGATCTCTCCAACAATCAAACACAAACACAGCTTAACAAATAAACCCTAGCTGCATAACACAATAGAGAAACCATCAAAACAAAACCAAAGTACAATAAAGGTACGAGCTTTATCACGAGAAACCAAAGAGAAATCCATATAAAGATTGAGATATAGAATTGCAGAGAAATAGAATCAAAACAGTACCTTTGGCAGAGAAGCGAAACCCTAAGAGTGAAAGTTTGGCGAGAGGAATGGTGGAGCGGAGTTGCTTTTTATTTTATAAAGAAGGAGAGATGGATGGACTTTTAACGCTAACCTCACGCGGTGGAACACTGGCTTGAGGCTATTTGCAACCAAGTAACTGTGACGAGGATCCCTCCTTTAAAACATCGGTAACCCTCTAATTGCCTCGCCTGCACGCCTCTTGTGACAATACGGACAATTGAGATGAGACCACACCCCCACATTTTTTTGCTAATCATTATGGTACATTATAGGTTAACCTCTCTAAATTAATAGCCCAATACTTAATAACCTCTGACATTTAATAAAATTTCATAAAATCTATGTGTTTTATAAACGGGGAAATCTAAATGTCGAGGAAACCAGCGAGGAAATGAGCGAGGAGAGGGACGTGGCGGGGTGGGAGCCGTCCACCCCGCTCGGGATGCGCGCACAAAAAATTGCGGCACGCATCCCGAGCGGAGTGGACGGCTCCCACCCCGCCACGTCCCTCTCCTCGCTCGTTTCCTCGCCCATTTCCTCGCTCTCTAGCCTCACTCTTTATAAACATAACTTATATTTTATTATCTAATATTTAATACAAAATATCAAAAGTTTAATTAGAGTCACATTCCTTGAATAACCATCTATCTAGAGTAACATATTTCTTCTCGATTGTCCTGATATCGAACTGTATACCTCAGAGCACCTTATGAGGTACAACATGGGTGAGATTTGAAAAGTCAAGAAGATAAATAAATGAGTGAAGGGCACCTCATTTATCTTTGTTAGAGAAATGGGAGTCATCATCCATATCTTCTTCGACTTTCTCTTCTTGATTGTCATGTGACGATGATATTGTTATCAGATCTTCATCTGGTATTTCCTCATGGGCAATTGTTTGCTCATCCTCTGGATTTAAGAGTCAATTAATAGATATTGGATGATGAATTGAAAGTTTATCAATGACAGTTGCAAGTTCTTGTTTTATTGCTTGTGTTTATTGGAGAAATATACCAAGCTCATTAGTAACTTACAAACAATAAAAGTATAAGACTAAATTAATCTGATGAAGACTTTCTAAATCTATAAGTAGTGGCACAATTCTCTTTTAAGTAGATGTTCTACAAATTAATAACATCCGCTAATTAATAAATTAATGTGCAGCGGATCGTATTAATTTAGAGAGGTCGGACAGTATAGTACTTGCATAGGACATGCCACACAGTTGGTGTCCCTATAAGGTTGTAACTAGGGTTTGCAATGGGTCGAGTCCAGCTAGTTTTGGGTCAGGCCATGTGGGTTAGCGGGCTTGAAAATTAATGCTCAAACCTGGCCCGTTTAGTTGTCGGACCACTTAACAAAACCTTAACCCAAGCTGCTTATAAATGAGCTAACCCAGCCCGGCTCGTCATGACATGTTTTTGTGAAACAAAATTTTATTTTATTTAACAAATGATATTGCCAATGAATTTTACTTCTAAGGCCCAATTTGGTTCTCGATGGAATGGGAATCGAAATCGGAATGGTAATAGGAATGGGAATCGAAATGGGATAGAAATGTATATGCTTGGTATACCTATGAATCGCAATGGTAATAATGCATAACATTGTTTGGCATGTGAATCTATGGTGGGAATGATTTGTGTCTTTACTGATATGCCATCGGTTATTAAAAGTGGATTTTATGTCATTTTACTATAAACCGAATAAGGAGGGCAAATAGGACATTACGAGTTGTGTTGAGCAAAATCGAATAGAACATAAAGGTCAGTCATTTGGTCTAGTGAATGAATGCTCATTACAATGAGATTCGTAATGGTCATTTCTATTATGTTGTTTTTATACCCAACTAAATAATTGAATGCCTTAAACCATTATATTGGCCATTACTATTATTGACGAGACAAGCAGTCGCTCGATCACAATTGTACACGTGGCATAGGCTAACTGTCAAGCCTTGATTTTTTGAGAAAACAAAATCCTTATATCCACGTAGGATTATCTGTTTTCTCCAAATTCGGGACATAAACCCCATTCACTAAAAGTAATGATTGGCATCCACGAGAAATAATCAAATGCATAATTTACTAGAATATAGAGAAATATAATTAATCTAAATAGTCCATCAAAATGGAGGAAACTAAAATTAAAATCTAGTAGAGCCAACTCTAACAAGTTCAACTAAACATAAACAAAACTCTCACAAAAACAAAAATGCAACTCATAGTTTTACTGCAATAAAATAAACGATACCTAGCAAACAAAAGAACTTAGAGGGCATTTGTTTTTGTTTCTAAATAGAGTCAGAAATCTTAATCAGAAGTGGGACACCTTGTTTAGAGTGTTTGTTTTTAGTTTTGTAATGACAATTGCTGCCCCAAAATTGTTTTTAGTTTTGAGTCATCACTTAAAATCTCGTAGAGCAACATTGAGGTGTTGATCACTTAGCGTTAAGTGATGACTCAAAAATTATTTCATTACTAACCTTAAAAATAATTTTGTAATGACAATTGTTGCCCCATCTTTTTGAAAACAATTAGGGCTAAATTTTGAAGATACACATTCATTCTCTTCACTAAGCATTGTCGTTCTACCTACCTTCACAAAGATTCTTCAACGATAAGTAAATTATCTCATTTCTCTCCATTTTTGTTTTCTTTTTCTGTATTTTCCAAGCTTTTCTTCATCTCTCCAACTTCTTCTCTCATGTATATTTTCAAGTTTTCATTATGTAGCATGTAGTTTTGAAAGCTTTGACAATTTGATCACCATCCTATAATGTCGGCTTTCCAACCCACCATTTCTCCATTCCTATATGTGTCTCCTCAGTGGGGCAAAATTGTCAAACAGTTCTCATTTAACACCTAAAAACAAACACCTTTTAATTTTACAGCTTCCAATCAGCAACTCATTCAGAAGCAAAACAAATGGTTAGAAGCTCGTTCAAAACTTTTAACTCCAGTTAGAAGTTAGCTTCTAAGCTCTTAAAATAATAAATGCCCTCTTAGACTCTCGAAATAGCGTGCAACTCCCCCAGCAAGGCTCGTCCTGTACAAGACAAGCTTTTCTAACCTCGCTCGAAGCTATTAATCCTGAAACAAAGCTAGTCGGCTGCATTCCCAAAGGAATGTACCACGAAAGCCAAAGCTTACTTGGGTCAACAATTAAGCTGGTGTAAAATTCTTCATTTCAAAAAACCAATAAAATACCATGTTATTACAGGAAATAAAGTACAACAAAACCAAAACATGTAGTTCCTCAATGAGGCAAAGAGTCTAATGTCAATTTAATTTTTTTCATACTTTAGTAATTATGTACCTTACCTATACTTACTTTATAAAGGTTGACTATGACAAGTTTGGTCTGCAGAAGTGTCAGTAGACTTGTCATCCTACACAAAATGGTTAGAAAGAAAACAAATAGATTTGATACCACAATTAAACAGAATCCATCCAACCATAAATTATTTATTTTAAACAAATTAATCTTTTACTATGAACTTATCACCTTAGACTATACCACACTCGCACCACCTCCGTGCCGAATATACACGTCTGTATATCTCTCTCATATAAAGGAAAATTCATTTGTCATTCATGCCTAAGTGAGAACATTGCATACGAGTATGCATTACCGGATACCCCTAACTATATGAGTACAATAAAAGTTATTATTGGGCTAACAATGCGCATAAGTCACATCACATTTTTACGGATAAATAACTAACATTATTATTTTAGGCTTTTCAAAACCATCCCCTTTCCGCAAGACCAACCCGAAGGTTAATTTCTCTATAGGAAAGGCGTGTCCTATATCCGCAAGACTCAAACCGACGGTTACTTAGTTTCTCTATAGGAAAGGGGATCATAACAATACGAGGTATGGTATTTCTAAGTGATACAATTTAATGAGATTACAATGAAATAAATTCCATAAACTAGAGGAAGATATTAGACTGCACTATAGTTCCTTAGCAACAGTGTGACATAGATCTCATCTAAATTATAATGTAAAAGTCAAATTTAGAAATCTCATAGCAATTTCAAAAACATAGTTAATATGTAATTTCTACATGATTTTGAAATTTTCTATGGGTGATTAGGTAATCAAATGTATACATTTGCATAATTTCACACCTTTATGAGCTTATTATAAATGTTGTTATTACTAATCAATGGTTTTAAAGATGTTGGGATCCAATGGTTGGGTGAAAGTTAAAAAGGGTTTGGGTTCTTTTGTTGGGCGTGTGTATGTTAGCCCAACAGGCCTAATAGGTCATACAACCTTAACATGCCAAACAGGCCTAAGATAACAATAACAGACTCAAGTGTTAAAGTAACCCAGCACCTTTAATTTCAAAAACTAATAATCCAGCCAAAACAACGTATTCCAACCAATCTTATAAGTCAGAAATGGTTGCAGGTCCAATTGCTACATTAACAATAAAGACAACCCAACAACCTAAGATCCAAACAAATAAACTAACAACCCAACAACATAATCCAACAACTAAGATTCTTACAATTAAATTAATAACACAACTCAACCACATAACCCAATAACATAGGATACATGCAAATAAAATAACCACACAACCTAAACATAAAAGATATTAGTTTATTTGCATGAGATATATGCTCATTCATCTTTGCCACTAGAAGAAGAAAAACAAAACATAATCCAACTCAGGAAAAATATTGTTTCATCAATCACTTGTGATGTGAAGGGAGTTTTTCCTTTCATGGTAACATGTAAGGAACATACCCAAAATTATTAAGTTTTTCCTTCCATGGGAGTTTTTCCTTCCAAGGTAACCACCCCATACTATTGACCCTTTTTTTTTTTCCTAAACTAATGAGTTTAAACATACCCAAAATCTCAAAAGGGGAAGAAAGGAAGAACTCGTCTTATGCCTTCTTCTTCCTTTGTTTTCTTCTTCCAACTTCTACATTTTTTTTACAGCTAGAGAAGAATAGTGTTCCTCCATCATAACTTACAGAGATATAAAGTATAAACCCTACAAGATTATGGTTTTAAATAAAATTATATAGACACCCATATTTTTATTTATTTATTTTATAATCTAATCACAAACTAAATAATGTCATAACACATTATAATTGTAATATTATGGGGTCATTACATTATACACACCTCAAAAGAATTCTCATCTTGAGATTCACAAGATAGGATAACAAGATAAACAACTCCGAATGCATTTGTTTTAACTTATCCTCTAGCTCCCAAGTTACATCGTTCTCCTTCTCACTCCACTGAACTTTCACCAAGCTCATTGTCCTTCTACAAAGTTGTTTTACATCACGATCCACAATCTTGCTTGGTCGTACTACTTAAATAAAGTCATCATTTATCTCAATTTTGGTGCATTGGACAATCTGAGCAGGATCCTTGACACATTTCCTCAACATGGAATTGTGTAACACATCAAGAATGACAGATAAACTCGGTGGCAAGGCGAGTCTATAGGCTAGAGTTCTTACTCAAGCAATGATCTCAAACGGTCCCACAAATCTAGGACTCAACTTCCCTTTCCTACCAAACCTCAATACATCACGCATATGCTCGAGAAAGACAAGGTCCCCAACCTGAAATTTTACACCTTTACGCTTCTGATCAACATAACTCTTTTGTCGGCTTTGAGCGAACTTGTCTCACGGACAACCTATAGTCTCAGCAAAATCGTGTCAACAACCTCCGCCCAACAAGATGGTGATCGACAGGGCTTCCCATATAAAGCCTCAAATGGGGCCATACTATTACTGGAATGATAGCTGTTATTATAAGCAAACTCTATGATAGGTAAATAATCCTCCCAACTACCACCAAAATCGAGCACACGTGCCCGAAGCATATCCTCTAAAACTTGATTCACCGGCTCAGTCTGACCATCAATCTAAGGATGATAAACAATACTCAAATCTAGCTCGCTGAAAACTCTCCCAGAACTCAGATGCAAACAAGGGATCTTTGTCTGACACAATGGACACTGATACCCCATGAAGCCTAACTACATCAAGGATGAATCGTCTGGCTAACTGATCGGTAGTACGATGCACACCAACCGAAACAAAATGTGCGGACTTTGTCAAACAGTCCACTATGACCCAAATTGACTCATTACCTCATTG
Source organism: Berberis vulgaris (assembly GCA_963556465.1). Classification (NCBI taxonomy): domain Eukaryota; kingdom Viridiplantae; phylum Streptophyta; class Magnoliopsida; order Ranunculales; family Berberidaceae; genus Berberis; species Berberis vulgaris. The sequence goes on along the minus strand of OY747131.1, from coordinate 27,491,364 downwards.
AGTCTTCGGTAAGCCATCTACAAAGTCCATGGAAATATTCCCCCATTTCCATATATGAATCTCCAAAGGCTGCAACAAACTCGATGGTCGCTGATGTTCGACCTTTACTTGTTGACAAGGGAAACACTATGATACATAATATCCCAAATCCTTCTTCATATCGTCTCACCAGAAAATTCGTTTCAGATCATGATACATTTTAGTGTCTCCCGAGTGAATGGAAAAACGTGACTTATGAGCCTCAATCATAATCTTTTTCTTCAATCCATCACTCTCGGGCACACAAAGTCTCCCATGAAATCTCAAAACCACCATCTAACCCAACTGACCACTCTGACGGACAATCATCTAAGTTATCAAGCTCCAAGTCTTCTAATTTGCTCAACAAACAAAAATTCTTATATTGTTCCTTTAGAACCCTGTTAATCAAAGAAGATCAAACAAATAAACTACCAACATAAGCCGTGTTCGTCCCCTCGACAAGCTGAACATCATAAGAATAAATAACCTTAAGAGACTTCCACGCCTCCACCATGGCTGAAGCCATGACAGTGTATTGCCGACTAAAAGCATCGTCTACTACATTTCCCTTACCTGGAAAGTAAATGATCTCAAAATCATAACTGTTAATGAACTCCACCCACTTTTGGTGCCTCATATTCAACTCCTTCTATGAAAGAAAATACTTGAGACTCTTGTGGTTCGTGTACAACTCAAAATGTTTCCCATAAAGGTAGTGTCGCCACATCTTCAAAGGAAACATCACAGCCACTAATTTCAAATCATGGGTAGGATATCACCTCTCATGAGGCTTCAACTGTCGTGAGGCGTATGATACATTCTTATGGTCCCGCATCACTACACAACCCAAACCTGTGCCACTAGCATCAGTGAAAACAACCAATTTCCCACCTTGCACTAGAATAGTCAAAATGGACATTGTATTTAACCGGTGTTTCAATTCTTGAGAAACTTTTTCACAGTCATTCTTCCAAATAAACGAAGCATTTTTGCGATTCAATTTAGTCAAAGGGGCAGCAATAAGAGAAAACTTCTCGATAAATCTTCTATAATAACCAACTAACCCTAAGAAGGTTCTCACCTCAATTACATTTATAGGTTGTCTCCAGTCTCTCACTGTTTTCACCTTATCTAGGTCTACTGTTATACCATGACTAGATACAACATGCCTTAAGAATTTTACCTATTTCTCCCAAAAATGGCACTTGCTGAATTTCGCATACAATTTATGATCTCTTAATGTCTGCAATACTAACTTGAGATGCTCACTGTGTTCTGCTTCATTACGAGAATAGACTAAAATGCCATCAATAAAAATAATAATGAATTTGTTCAGTATGTCCAAAAAATCAGGTTCATCAGATCCATGAAAAATATTGGGGTATTTGTCAACCCAAAAGGCATGACGGGGAACTCATACAATCCATATCTAGGTTCTTACGCAACCAATCCATTCCCAAAATGAAGTCGAAACCCTCAAAGTCAAGCACAATCAAGTTGACGAGGAACACTTTATCCAGGAATGAAATCTTAAAAGTCTTATATAGTTCATATAATGTCATTGAGTCTCCTAAAGGGGTTGTAACACATAATAGTATAACAAGTGGCAAGATTTTCAACTTTTCTCGAGTAACCAACCGTCTAAATATGAAAGAATATGATGCACCAGTATCAAATAAAACTTTTAACATTAGAGATAAGAAAATCATGAGTACATTGGAAATTTTCCTGATCTGGTAGTGCGGCAACCTTGGGTGGTTTGACCTTGCCTATTTTGTTGTGTGTTCCTACCTATAGGGTAATCTAACATCACATGACTTGGTTGCCCACAAGTAAAACAAACCACTGCCAATCCCGATACTACTTGGGTACTTTGATTCCGCTGACCCTGATAACCCTGTCTATAGTTACCCTAACAGTGGAATTGGTTTTCATTATGACTCTGATGCTAATTGTCGTCCTGTCTTTGGAATTAATTATATCCATGTCTCTGGAACTAATTAGGGTTATTTACTTTTAGCCCCCATTCAGGTGAAATCCTACTTGGGTTATTTTAATTCAGTCTATCCCCCATTTTGGAATTTGACTGTTAAGTCAACTCGATTGAGTAGCAGAAAAAATTAGTTTTCTTGAAATACTCCATTTACCCCTCACCAGCACGTGCTTCTTTCCCTCTATTCCCTCTTCCCCCTTCTTTCTCAATCCCAATGAAACCCTAGGTTTATACAATCTATTGAAAAGGGAGAGAGAACTACAGTCTGAAGAGGGTTATAAAAATATGGTCGGTGGACACGTCGGTGTTGGTGGAGAGGCAAGTCAAACTTGTGTTTTGTGTATTCACTTCGTTGTTGGTTGAACTGGTGCGAAAATCAGTTTGGGGAAGATGAGTACCAAATGGTAAATTTAGGAATTATGTGGGGGTCAAAAAGAATTATGTGTATTTTTTTTAATATGAATTATGTGTAAATTAATTACACCATATTCCCTTCCTTTGTTCCTTGTTAACTCCATTTTAGGTCATGAGAACACTCTTTTTGCTCAAGACCAGACCTTTGGTGCCTTCACTGGTTTATTTTTTCCTCACATTTCTCTGCTAAGTATCCAAAAACATTAGACAATATTGAGCATGTTAGAGGTTTCCAAAGTGTTATCAACGCAAACATTGGAATGATTCTTATTTTCAGTGAGGGAGAACTTTGTGAGGCTTCAACCTCTATAAGGAAGCGACTTCCAAGAGGTGGGGAGAAGTTAGCGTAGGCAAATCTAGATATTTGCTCAGTGGCCAAGTTCATACATATGGGATCCCCAAGTAACTCAGTGCAACTAAAAGTTTCAAACCTCCAGTAGTCCAGTGTTGTAGTCCATGTTTTTGCTTAGGGACTAGACCTTAAATTTATTAGTTGTTAACAATTTTATTGATTCATCTCAATTGAAACTCCAAGGTTTTTTTTTTTTTTTTTTGTTAAAGCTTATAGCTAGATATATATTAATTAAAAGACCTAATATTACATCCAACACTTGTGACAAGTTCATGAGCTTCAAAGTTTAGCTCCCAGGGAATATAATTATAGTACCAGTTACCATTGATAGCAAGTAAATGTTTTATACTACTAAGCAAAAGTTGCCACATCCATCACATATTGGAGCGCTCGTCTTGATTTTCTTCGTTAATAAGAGTGTTAAGCGAACCAGAGTCACCTAACAAAAGGCTGGATCTCCATTGGCGCAATTGGATCAACAAAAGTGTTGCCTCCGTTGCATGGCACTGAAGCCATCTTAGCGAGCACATTTCAGTTGTCCAAAACTCTTTTAGAGATCACTGAAGCCACCTTAGCGAGCACATTACTGCTGTCATTTACTGCCGGAATTCCAATTGCTCATTTCTGTAAAGAGGCATAAAAACTTGCATCATAAAAAACTATAATCATACCCTGTGTGAAACAAGTAGGTCTGAGGTGGGGGATAGGGGTGTAAATGATTGAGTTTATGGTGTTGAATGGCATGTAATTGACCTTGAATAGTTATTAGGCGGTTGGTTGGAGTCTCAGTTATGATGGTGTTGTGATTTGTTGCGATCCTGTGATTGGGAGCCGATATATTGCGGTGCGGGTTGGAGGAAAAGTTGTTAGTAATGGCGTTTGCCATAACTTGATGAAACGTAACTGGGGATGTGGGGTGTTGATTGTGAGATGGGGTGGTGAACCATTGGTTTCTCCAACTTAGCCATGTATTGTTGAAAGCTTTGATGAAATCAGGGATTGTGAAACGTGAATTCTTGAAGATGATATCGTTACGTATGTGCCAGATGGTTTGGATGACAGCAGTAAACTGGGAGAGCATTTCCTCACTGGCATAGGTATAAGTATTAGTTGTCGCCCACATGAAAGTGATGATGCTATCTACATTTTGAGTCGGAAGAATAGTCGTAGGCCAGTTGATTGGAATTAGGGATAGTTGCCAAAGATGAGCAATGATGGGGCAACAGAAAAAAAAAAAAAAAAAAAAGAGGTGTAAGGTATCCTCTTGATGATTGTGATAGAAGATACATGAATTATACATAGGGACGTGGACCCGTTGTAGATTGGTCATGGTGGGAAGCAGGTTTTGAGTGACTTTCTAGAGGGTAAAAATGGCATTGATTGGTGTTTTAACTCTCCAAAGTTCTCAAAGTATCTTGGGGGTCAATTCTGGAGAGGTGGGATTTGAGGAGGTTGGGGCTAGTGATTCAGTCGAAAATGCTTTGGTAGCACTCTTGACTGAGAAGGTGCATCATTTGTCGAAAATCCAGATAAGTTTATCTAGTTATTCTAAGAATCTGATAGTAGTGTTGAGGATGTCTAAAGCCACAGGGTGCAGGAAGATGGAGTGAATGAGGTCAGATTTCTAATGGGGGACATTGATATGGTCAGTAGTCCATAAGTTATGAATATGGGAAGGGATGGCATTAGAGTTGCCGTTGAAAAATTCTCGGCATTCTGTTAAAATGAAACCTAGTTTGACCCAACAGTCTGTCCACAGATTAATCGTGTTGCCTGATCGGACTTGCCAAAGGAGGAAAATCTTCATTCTTTTCAAGACATTGAGGTTACTTCTCCATGCAAAAAAAAACTATTGAAGGTGAAGTTGAAATTTGAAAAAGACTTTTGTTGAACTAGTAAATGCTCTTTAAGCTGCCGAGTACGGGGGTTTGATGGCATGGATATCGCATTCCAAACATTTTTGGCCATTAGAGCAAGATTTTGATGACGGGAGGACGGGATATTCAACCTACTGAGGTGTCTGGGGTGGGTGATGTGATGCCAAGGACAGAGATGTTTGGCTTTGCTGTGTTCAAACCCTTTCCACCAAAAGTTTATGGCTAAGGTGTCCAACTTGGTAGTGATAGAAGTTGGGAGAAGAAAGGTTTGCATGGTGTAGACAGGGATTGAGTTCATAACTGCTTTGATCATGACTGTTCTTCCCGCTTGCGAGAGGACTTTTTCTTTCCAAGAGAAAATGCAAGCCTCGATTTTTTCGATTAGGAATTGGAAATCGGTAGCTTTCTTGTTGGAGAGGAGAACCTAGGTATTTGTCTTTTGGATTATAAGTCTTGGACCCTAGGATGTGGTTTATCATTTTGGCATGACGGTGGTGGACATTAGAGTTGAAGAAGACCGAAGATTTGTCATAGTTGACTGTTTGCCCGAAGGCATTGCAATTAAAAGATAGGATCTCTTTATTAGCATGCGCTTCAGTGAGTGAGGCGCGACAAAACAACATGAGGTCATCGGCATACAAAATGTGACTAATTGAAGGAGATCGACGTCGTATGCTCATGCCTTTGATGTCCCCGTTTGCTTCCGCTTTGGCAAGCAATCGAGATAGTGTTTCAACGACCATAATAAATAAGTAGGGAGAAAGGGGGTCCCCTTGTCAAAGACCTCTAGAGGTAGCAAAGCTATAGAGAGGACTTCCATTGAGAAGAACTTTGAGCGACGAGGTGGAGATGCATTGGGAGATCAGATCAATCCAATGCTCGACAAATCCGAGGTGTCTCATAATATCAAGAAGGAATGTCCACTCGACTTTGTTGTATGCTTTGGCCATATCTATTTTTATAGCCATCTATCCTTGTTTTTCCTTATGGTAGTGTTTCATGTGAAAAATGTTTCATGAGCCACAACGATATTGTCAGAAATAGATCGCCCTTTAAGGAAAGCTCCCTGATTGGGGGAAATAATGGTGTCCAATATAGGTTTGAGTCTATTGGCCAAGATTTTTGAAATGGTTTTATAGATGACGTTACAGAGGCCAACAGGTCGGAATTTATCCGGAGTTATAGGGTTTTTGACTTTAGGAATGAGAGCGGTAAAGGTTTCATTGAGCTTTGGGTCAAGGTGACGAGTGAGAAAGAAGTTTTGAATCACGTCGACTATGTCATTCTTGACCGTTTCCCAGTAATGTTGGAAGAAGAAGGCGCGAAAGGCATCAGGGCCCGAGGCTTTGTGGTTTCCCATGGCGAAAATGGTGTCTATAATTTCCTCATCCGTGGGGATAACAAGCAATTGATCGTTGTCCCGAGCCATGACTATATGAGTGAACATCGAGTCGATAACTAGGCAGGGTTCAGGGTTGGAGGATGTGAAGATGGTGGTGAAGTAGTCCATGAGGATAGTTCCCATGCCATAATTGGTGGAGTGCCAATGATTGTTAGTGTCGCGAAAGCCCATATCATATTCCTTTTCTTACGCATCATGGAGGCAAGATGAAAAAATTTTGTATTCTTGTTCCCATCTTGGAGCCATGATTATCCGAATTTGTTTTTCCAAAAAAGTTCTTTTCGACGATACAGTTATGAAATAATGGCTTCAAGAACAAAAATGGAGTAGGCATTATCGAGGGAAGGAGTTGCGTTTTGGGCTTGATCCAAGGCTTGAAGGGTTTCCTGTATATTGGTGTGGATATTGTGGAAAGTCGTTTTATTCCATCGAGTGAGTGACTGAGATTTTTGGTTTTGAGGTGGAAGTTGTGGGCGTGGTAATGGTGTAGACTGTTAGGCCAAGAATTGGTAACCAAATAACGACAATTGGGGTCCTAGTCCACATAGGAAAGAAACGAAAAGGCTTTGGGCTAGACTGGATGTAGGTAACTAAGTGTAACGAGAAGGCACAATGATCAGAAAAGGAAGATTGTAGAATTGAGGCTGAGAAGGATGGGTAGAGTGTCATCCATTCAGTTTAAACAAGAATTCTATCAAGTTTGGCTTTGATCCTGTTCCGGTCTCTATTTTGTTATTCCAAGTGAATTTGGAACCATTTAGGGGGAAGTCTAGCAATTGGTGTGTATCCATGAAACCTCTGAGGTATCTAAGTTGAGAGGGAGTAGTAATTATCCCTCCAAGTTTATCTTCCGGGTTAAGAATAGAATTAAGATCTCCCGTGATAAGGGTGGGGTGTAACTGAGAAACATATAGGTGAGACAACATGTCCAAGAAAGGGGCGCGGAAAGACGGATTAAGTTATCCGTAAACATAAATGATAGAACAAGTAATATGAAAGTAATAGTTATCTAATATGCAAGAGATGTAATATTTACAAGAGAAAATAACTCTGAGATTAATACCTTCTTTCCAAAATAAAGCTAGACCACTTGAAATACCTGAAGCTGAAACTGTGACTCCGTGTCACGAAGTCTAGTCATCGCTTTTGTCTCAGGAAGGAAGATGATCTCTAATTTGGATTTTAAGGACAGGGCCTTGAGATTCTGGAATGCACCGGGGGACTACATGGCTCTAGCGTTCCAGCTGAGAATCATGGCAACAATGGTGACCCATTGTCGGCGGTCGCCGCAACCGATGTGTCTTGTCAATGCAGGTAATTGACTTGGAGGTTCTGTGACAAGAGACTGGTTGTTAAGAGCTGTGGTTCCCTGTGAGTTCAGGTCATTTGAATGAAATGACAGAGTTGTGTTTGTAACACAAGAGCTGAACGAGGATTCTTTCTTTCCATCGAGAGAACATGTGCCTTGTTTGGTGGTATTGAAGGATTCAGTTGCTTTATTCTTCCCTGGCCTGTTTGACTTGGTCTATCCTTCCCGTTTTATCTTCCCTGACTTTCTGAATTTTTGAAGTTTTTACTTGATTTCCCATTTGGTCCAAGCAGTGTTCTAAAAATCGCTAGGCGCTGGGCGGGCGGCGAGTAGGTGCCTAGCGCCCAGGGGCCTAGGCGGCACCTAGGCGGTCTTAGTTTTTGTATTATTACTTTAATAATTTACAAAAGTTAAGCATAATACCTTATCAATTACATCCAATTTAATGCCAATATACATATGCAAAATTTAAAAACATGAAAAATTAACAATCGTGAACAAAATTTATTAAAACTCAAATGACTGAAGTTGGTCATGATGGGTACTTTATATAAATTTGAATTTGTGTACTCTTTTATTTTTCTTCAAATTGCATGAATAACCTCAGTTATGTTTGATAAAATCTATATTAGTAAAATTGGTACCGGCAGATCCTTTGAGAATTCCATTAAGTAATCATCATTTGCTACATTTAAACATATACTGAATAAAAAACAATTAAATAGTTTATTTCTAAAAAATATGAAAGAAAATAAAATAAGAACACAATCAGCCTTATTAAAAAATAAAAAAAAATAAAAAAATAAAAAAAATAAAAAAAATAATAAAATAAAAAAAATAAAAATCGCCCAAACTGCCTAGATCCCGCCTAGATCCCGCCCAGACCCGCCCAGACTGCCCAGAACCGCCCAGACTGCCCGCCCAGCCATTAATCTAGGCGGTTTTCCACCTTATAGCGCCTAGGCCGATTTTTAGAACACTGGGTCCAAGTCTGATGCGAAGAATCCTGAATCTGGGTTTTTTCTGAGGAGTCATTGTTTGTATTTTTCCTTCATTGGTATGTTCATGAGCAAGAACATCATTTGTTGCAGGTGCCACTCCCCTTGTTTCTTCATTACTCAACGGAACTGCTTGTGAAACAGGAAGCGGAGTTGTTTGATTGATTCCTAGCTCCTTCGTGTTGACACATTGCTTTGTGGCTATAAGTGGGGGGATAGGTGCTTCCTCTGTGAAATCGGTCAACAGATTGTTGATGTTAGGAGAGGACGGTTCCAATATTGTAGCACCATGTCTAGAGTGAAGAAAATAAGATCCTTCAAACTCTAATTGAGCTTGAGTGGCAGGTGGGGGATGACCCGTAGTGGCAGGGTTCACCAAAAGAAAGTCATCGGTGATGAAGGAATAAATTTCAGGCGAAGGGGGTTGTAGCTTTCTGCGGCGTTTATGGTAGTGGCGATCAGTGGATTTCGTGATAATGGCGGCAATGAGGTACTATTGGACTGAGAAGTGGGACGAGGAGCTTGTAGAGCTTCATTACCAGTTTCAGGGAGCTTAAGAGAGAGGAAAAGGTTATTTGAGGAAGATGAGTGTGTTGACTAGTGATTTTCATGGTGGTGCTTATCTTGACTGGAAGAGAGGGGTGGTATTGGGATTGTGAGTTTGAATGTTTAGTTGGATTTGCATAGGATCAAATTCATGGTGGGTGATGTGGCTATGTGAGTGGTGGAGAAGTGATGTGATGGGGGGCTCATTTATGGCAGTTGTTGGAATGGATTGTTGCTGAAGAATCATATTAGGGAAAGAAGTAAAAGGTGGGATGTTTGTTGTTGTTGTAGGTGGTTGGGGCGATAAGTGTTGAAATTAATGGTACTTATGGTACGGTTGGGTGGGTCTACAGAGTGAGAGTTTGCATGAGTAAATATGTTTGGTTGGGGAGTGAGTTGGAGCGGCGAGTCACAATGGGAAGGACTGATGTAGGTGTGTTGAGTGGAGTCGACTTAGCCGATTCAGACTCAGATGGATTAGGAACGATTCTTTGTTGTGGGACAAGTGGTAAATGAATTGGACCACTAGGGTGAGTTGACTCAGTATGAGGGAGACGAGTGTGCTCATTGGTTCCCTAGTCAATGACTTTATGATCATGGTGGTGTTGAGACGAAGATGTTGCATGCACACCAAGAGACTGATATGTGTACCAGAATGGGGCTTACAAGGAAGTGTTGGGGTGGTTACCTCCTTTTCGTTCTCTCCTGTAGCTAATACGTGAAGAATGATTGAAGGGCAAGGCTCGGTTGATGTGCATTGCCGCATATGGGATGTGCTGAAATGCTTGAAGCAGTTGCATGTAGCACAACAATCCTCACCTGCTGAGTGTCCCACTAGTTCACAACAGAAGCAGAAATTCGACATGTCTTCATAACAAAACCGAATGGAGTATTGCCTTCCCAAGTGGTTGCCAAAATTGGTTTGCATGTGGCTTGGTAGAGGATGGTTTATATCGAACCAAATCTTAAACCTTATAAAAGGGAGAGCTAGGTCAACGAGGAAGGATTCATCAACTTGAACAAAATCTCCTATCATATTAGCCAATATTTTAATATCTTTGATAGTGATCTTCTGAGTTGGAAACTCATGGAACCGAATCCAAATGGGTATGATGTGGAAGTCAAATTGGCGATACTCTGGATTCCAACTCTTGACAGAGACGAGCTTACCCTGCGAAGTCCAAGGACCCTGATTCAGCACTCTTAGTTTATCCTTGGCCGTCATGAACTGAATAATGTAGTAAGAGTTACAGAGATCATGTCGTCAAGGTAGTCGTTCGATGTGGAAGTCATGAGTGATCTCCCATTGAGGTGCAACTCGATGAGCAAAGGTGTCGATCCGAGGACCTTGGAATTGAAAAAACTTCGCAACTGCACACAGATCTTGACTATATGTGTCTGTTTCGGAGCGTGAAGCAAAGCCTGGGGTAGGAAGAGTGTGGTGCTCGGCCAACTGTTGTTGTAGGTTAGAGACAATAAGGTCAAGATGATCTTGAGATGAGGAGGGATCCATGGTTGGTTGAGGACAAGGGGAGTGTTGGTTTAGAGGAGTTTGAGTTAGAGGTGTGTGATTGCTATTCGAAACAATGGATGAGTTGAGAGTGATTATAAGGAAGGAATGGGTTTGTGGTTGAGTGTTATGCATGGGGGTTTGGTGTGTAATGGGATTAAATGTAGAAGCGTGTGTGTTAGAGATGTTATGAAAAACCTGTAAAGGTCAAAATTGTATGTGATGTGACATGGGTATGGTGCGATCAAGATTGAAGTTGATTTGTGCTTGATTTGGTTGGGGTTGTGGTGGAGGGGGGAGATCAAGATCAATGGATGGTAATAGATCTAGTCCAGAGGATTGAGGAATATGAGAGTAGTTCGTCATTAGAGCACGGTAGCAGTAATGAGCTTGAAATAGAAAAGTAGGAGTTGTTGGGTTTGGTGTGGGTTATGAGTGTCGTGTATTTCCTGAGTTCAGTGAAGATCTACGAAGTAAATGTGGTAATCTTTCTGTCGATTGTGGATCGATGTTGTGAGTGCGGTAGGAATGATTACTCATGGATCTGCGTATGGTGATGTGATGTACTAAAGAAGGTGCGACAACCAAACTTAGATCGTTGCGAAACAGAGACCTGCAAAACAAACACAAAGAGACGATACAAAGAGCATATTAGGAATTTAAGTGATCAAAGCATTAGATTGGAGCTTGGTATAACGAGTTTATTTATTTGGGAGAAACTTAAGGAAGGAAGATAAGGTTGCCAAATAAGGATACGGCTTGAATAGATAATAGATAAGGAAGGAATTTTATGGGGAAAAAAAGGGTTCGAGTTTGGCAAAGCAAAAACTCAGACAATACCCTATTATTGAGACTCTGAATTTCAGTTCTTCATATTTATTTCTTACAACATCAACTCAAGCACTCAAATTATGCACTTGTCTTTGCAAACCATATAAATTGTAACACCCCTACTTTTCTAATAACAATAAATATTCATGTTCTTAAAATTCAATTGAAATTTGTATTTTAAAACCTTCTTTCGTTTGACAAGTCGTTTTCGAATTTCAATTAACTTTCTTACCATCTGAATCTCGGGACGAGATTTCATTTAACGTATGTATAATGTAACACCCCTAAATTTCATAAAACTAATTTATTTTATTTTTTTTATAAAATAAAATATAGTTACATTTAATTGAACTTGAATTTCAAATTTTAGGGTTTTATTTGGTGAGTTTAGAAGGTGGGTGCTTTCAGAAGTTCAGTGGGGGCGAAGAGCCACCCACCCTATAAAGAGAAAAAAAAAAAAAAAAAAAACCTCTTTTCTTTTCTTCCTCCTTCCTTCTTCTTTTCTCCTTCTTCCTTCATCTTTTCCTCCTTCATGTTTTCTTCTTCTCATCCGGTAGCCAGAACTGTGACGAATCTCCCACCGCCCCAGATTCCTTCCTCTCTTGTTCCTTTCCTTCTCATCGTTGCGAGGTGGTGATGATTGGTGTGGGGGAAATCGCGAGGTTGAGAAGAAGTGGCGAGATGATTGCTGCGACGAGATGGTTAGCGCGTGTTGATTGAGTTTCGATTCTTGGATTAAAGGTGAGTTTCTTCATTTCTTTCTCTTTTACTGTGAGTTTTCTTATTTTCCTCTTCTGATTTTTGTATGAAGTTGAGAATACTGTGTTGAATGATTTGATTTGAGGTTTGTGAGTTTTGTTGTTAGGATGTGTGATTATGTTTTTGATTTTGGTCTGGTGGTGTGATGACCTGTATTTGTGTGTATTTGATGATTTTGGATTGTGGGTTTGGTTTGATTTTGGATGAATTGAGAACATCTGATCTAATTTAGTGAGTTTTTCCTCCTCTCCCATTTCATCATGTTTTGGTCTCTTCATTTTCACTAGTGCATACACAAACAATTAAGGCAATACTCCATTTAGAACTAATTGAACTAGAAGTTTTTGAAGAAATGCCACATAAACATTTCACTTATATCCTTTTCCCTTTCAATGGTGGAGTTGACGAAGCTTTCTTTCTGATTTAATTTGGAGCAGTTTAAGTGAAAGATGAGGAGAAGTTTCAGATTTGCTAAGGAAATTGGAACAATTAGATAGGTGGTTTATGCTAAGATTTAGATTGTGTAAATTTATCTTCACATGATTCTCATTTTCCGTATGGATGGTAGTAATAACTTGTGCCAATTTATAAGATTTGTTCACAAGTCATTTTAAACTTTTCTTTAGCTGTAGTGGTCTAGTTGGGGGCAATATAGCTTTCTGGTCTCATGAATTTGTGTCTGACACAGATATTACCAGAGGCTGTTGTAGGCCGTGGATAATTTGAAACTATTTCATAATGAGCCTACATTCTTGGAAAGAATTTAGTATGTGGCAATGCATGAAAAACATATTTAAATATTTGTCTCCCCAAGAACTCCCTACCAACGGACAAAGAGTTTGTATGGTGCATTATAAGTATTCAATCAGCTTTATTTGACTTGTACATAAAAGTTGAGGTGGACACTTTATATACTGAATTCCTTGTTTGAGTTTCATCTGGGTAGCCAGAGGCTATTACCACATCTGCCTCATTATTTGGTAAGGAAGCCCAAAAGAAAGCTTGGGAGATGTTTGCCAACGTGTTTGGAAGAAAAGTAATATGGCATTTCACTGTGTGTTTGAACAAAGCATGGTTATTGATATTCTTCTGTATGAAGCTTTTCTTTTATTGTTTTGAAGTGTTGGTTCAATAAGCTTAAAATTTAAGACATGTACTCTTTTAGGATTGGAAATGGTGTTTGGCCAAACAAAGCTAGTGAGATGGTTTCATATTACTGGTCAGAGCCATAATCATGGGTTGGTAAACAGTTTTTGCTTAATTGTGAAATAGCATCTCAGTTTGAATGCATAAGCATCCCTGTGTGTTGGTATATCTACCAGAAACTGGTAACCTGTCTCGATACAGGGAGCAAAACAAAGGTAGGACAAAAATTCTACATCTGAAGAATCAAATTAGATATTAGATAACTCAGCGATAGTCTATAACGATCTTAGGGTGTGGCATCATCTTAAATCATCTTGCGTTGTTTATTATTCTTGTGCTTGTAGTTTGACTGATTTTGTGTAGGTTTCTACAAGGGTTCTGATTGCGGTTTTGAGTAAGTACAGTATCATGCTAGATACCAAAAGTTTTCTGTTTGAGTCTAGTTTTTAAAGGATCTTACGGTATCATAATCTGAGTTTTGTATAGGAAGATATACTCATTTTAGCGACAATAGGTAAATCAGCTGAAAGCTGATAGATGGCCTGCTTTGTTTGTAAAATCTGTATTGATGTAGACATAATCATGGGGTATGCCTTATATGGTTGGAAACCTCTTGGTGTCTACTTTTCATTTCCCCAAACGGTATGCAATTTGGGGTTCTAACGTGAGAGTTATGTACATTTGAGTGATGATTGGTCAAGCTATCCGGTTAGGACAGCTTGTTCATTTCGGTGTTGTTGGCAAGGTTATTTGTTTGACTATTTTGGGATGGGAACATAGTTGTTTAGGGTCTGCCATGGGTTGTCTTGAGTTGCATTTGATGTAAAGAAAAATATTGTTTGGAGCCGAATGAGGTTGGTTGCTTTGGTGTAAGTTAGTGTTCACCCATGATTGTCATGCATTTTCATGTTTATGTATTGAAATTGTCTTTTCGGAGATTGCATGTAGTGGCTTTGTTGGATTCAGCTTTTGAGATACTTTCTGCCAAACTAGGATGTATGTGTTTATCCCTAAAATCACATTCATATGGAGAGTACTATGTGTAGTAGTGTTTGATTTTGCATTATGGTTTGGTTTGTTTTGTTTTGATGTCTCGTTTTCTATTGATGTAGGGCCATTTAAGATTAATGGTGTTCCTCTGTACGTATGAAATCTTGAAATGGTTATGTTCTCCCAAAGGAAGGGGTGAATTTCATTAAGAATGACAAAATGTCACTTGATCACCGTGTTATTATAGCATGATTAATGAATATGATATGTTTTCCCCAAAAATGTGGGTGGATACGATTGTGAATCGATTTATGTATGACAAAATGTCATTGTGGAGGAATTCTGAATTATCAAAAATAAATGATATTGGTAAACCTTGATTTCTGAAAATATAAACCACTTGGACTTGTATCACTTAGAACTACCACACCTCTTTTGTTTAATAATTCTCCTCTCTTACTAGAGAAACTAAATAACCTACGGGTCGTCTTGCGGAGTTGGGGCACCCATTTCTTACTAGAGAAACTAAAATAACCTTCGGGTTAGTCTTGCGGAAATGAGGTGAATTGTTATGCCTAAGATAGGCTTTGATATTTATCCGTCAAAAATGTGACGTGAGTTTATGCGCATTTATAGCCCAAGAGTGGCTTTTGGTACTCATATAGTTAGGAGTATCCGTGATGCATGCCTGTATGTGATGTCCCCACTTGGGCATGGATGACGGAGTAGTCCTCCTTTATATGAGAGAGGCATACGGGCATGTATGTTCGGCACGGAAGTGGTGCGAATGTGGTATCGTCTAAGTGATCAATCCGTTAAAAGATGAAACAAAATTCAAATAAAAAAAATGAGAGATTATGTTTATATTGTTTCTAACCCCTTTTCATGCAGGATGGCAAGTCCATTAATATTTTTGCAGGTCAGACTTGCCATAGTCAACTTTTACAGGGTAAGTATTAGTAAATGCATTTTTATTTAATTGGGATGATGATATGATGGCCTTGATGAGGAACTAAATTCTTGGAACTGTGTTTTCTTGCATTACACTTTTGCCTCGTTGAGGAACTACCTGTTGGTGTGTTTGTGTATTGTTTTGTGTTTAGCTTGATGTTTATCACGAGCGATTTTATTGATTTTGGGATGAAGATTTCTCACACCAGCTTTATTGCTGACCCAAGTGAGCTTTTTGTCACGTGCTGACCTTTTTCCCTTGGCTAACACGCTGCCCACTAGCGTCACACTCCCGTCGGACTAACTAGTCAAGGCACTTCGATGCTTGGCTAATGCTAAGTGATGCTACGGAAGCTTAAGTGAGGAAAATGCTAAGGCACAAGTGTTTAGGCTTTTTGAAAGAATGCTTTGTATTGCTTGAGAGAGTTGTACAAGTGTTTTCTTATATGTACAAATGAATGCCAAGGCCTATTTATAGGCCCTTAAAGTCCTAGAGGCTTCTAACCTAGAACCTTCCACAATCCTCCTTCAAAGGAGTATTCTCTATGCATCTAGAAAGTTCCCACCTCCAAAGGAACCAGAAAATACAAGGAGGCTTCTAGAAAATACTACACAAATCTGTACAAGGGTGTTCTAGACTCATCCATGCTAGAACACTCTAGAGAAAGCTAAGCTAGAATGTCCAAGAGCACTCTAGAACCTTCCGGAGGCATCTAGAGAAAGCTAAGCTAGAATGTCCAAGAGCACTCTAGAACCTTCCGGAGGCATCTCGAAAAGCTTGCTGCTCCATCGGGCCTTTACGGGCCTACTGCCAGTGTCCATATGATGCCTTGGATGCCTTGTTGCCTTGGTGAGGGATATTTTGAGAGATGGCTCATGACATTCTCCCCCACCCAAGTCCTTGACGACCCCGTCAAGACCGTGCCTCGAACTCCGCGATCTTGCCCCGAAATTGCCATAGGTCGTCCTCTTTCTCCCATGAGGCCTCACTGTTCGGTAGTCCCTTCCATCGAATGAGATACTCATTATAGCTTGGCACACCCCTCCGTCGGATGAGCCTCTTTGCCTCGATGCTCTCGATCAAAGGAAGCCACGACCGCGGTTGGTGCCCGATGTGACTCGCCCCTCGTTGGATCTTCTTTATCACCATGGTAGGGCTTGAGCATGCTCACATGGAACACCGGATGGATCTTGAGTTTGGGCGGCAACTCAAGCTTGTAAGAAACTCTCTCGACCTTTCGTAGGACGGGAAATGGCCCCTCGTACTTCCGCACTAGTCCCTTGTGCACCGAGCGGAAGACATTGAACTGTTGTGGCAGCAACTTGACAATGACCATCTCGCTCACTTGGAACTCGAGAGGGCGTCTATGCTTGTCCGCCCACTTCTTCATCTTCTTAGACGCTTTGTCCAAGTACGCCTTCGTTATATCAAGATGCTCATGCCACCCTCGTGCAAGCTTGTACGCAGCGGGGCTGCTACCCGTGTAGCCCGACGCAACGACTTGTGGAGTCAAGGGCTGCTGGCTCATGACGATCTCGAACGGACTTTGTTGCGTCGATTCGGACCGCTGCAAGTTGAATGAGAATTGAGCCACATCCATCAACTTGGCCCAATCCTTCTGGTTGGCACCCACAAAGTGCCTCAAGTATAACTCCAACAAGGCATTCACCCTCTCTGTTTGCCCATCGCTTTGCGGGTGAAAGCTTGTTGAGAAGTGTAGACCCGAACCCAAGAGCTTGAATAACTCCGTCCAGAATTTTGCTGTGAACCTTGGGTCCCGATCACTTATGATGCTCCGAGGCAAGCCCCAATACTTCACCACATGCTGAAAGAACAACTTGGCGGCTTGCTCGGCCGTGCAATCGCGTGGGGCAGGTATGAAAGTCCCATACTTGGAAAAGCGATCGACCACCACCATAATAGAGCCATACCCATCAGACTTGGGCAAGGCTGATATGAAATCCATTGATACACTCTCCCATGGCCTTTCCGGAATCGGCAAAGGCTGCAATAGTCCTGCCGGTACACGTTGCTCTATCTTGTCTTGTTGGCACACAAGACAAGTCTTCACATAGGCCTCGATATCGTCCCGCATATGAGGCCAATAGTAGTTCACCTCCAAGAGTGCCAATGTCCGCTGCATCCCCGGATGGCCAGCCCACATTGAATCGTGGCACTCCTTCATGATGTCTCGCCTAAGATTATCCCACTTAGGCACATAAATGCGACGACCGACGGTGTAGAGCACCCCATCCTCTACCCAAAACCGTCGAGTCTTCCCCTCCTTGGCCATCTCCATGAGTCCCTTGGCCAAGGGGTCTTAAGAAGTCCCCTCCTTGATTCGATCAAGAAGATTGCTAGCGGCGCTGCTTGCGCTAGCGAGCATGGCCTTTCGGCTGAGAGCATCAGCAACAACATTAACTTTGCCCGGCTTGTACTCCATGACATAATCGAACTCTGCTAAGAAATCTTGCCACCGAGCTTGCTTGGGGCTGATCTTCTTCTGATTTTGAAAATAACTCGTAGCCACATTGTCGGTCATGATGGTAAACCGACTCCCAAGCAAATAGTGCCTCCAAGTTCGTAAGCAATGAATGATGGCTGTCATCTCCTTGTCATGCACCGGATACCGTCTCTCGGTATCATTGAGCTTGCGAGACTCATAGGCTATGGGATGCCCCTCTTGCATAAGCACCCCTCCGATGGCAAAGTCTGATGCATCGGTGTGAAGTTCGAACGACTTAGCATAATCGGGCAAGGCCAAGACAGGTTCCTCGGTGACTGCCTTCTTCAAATCATCGAACGCTTCTTGGCATTTCTCACTCCAATGCCACTGCACCTTCTTCTTCAGCAAGTCGGTCAGTGGGGCTGCTCTCGCCAAGTAGCTCAAAATGAATCTCCGATAATAATTGACTAGCCCAAGGAAGGAACGTAGCTCCGAAACGTTCTTGGGTGGCTCCCATTCATTGATGGCTTGCACTTTGTCCCGTTCCATCATGATCTTTCCAGCCTTGATGCGGTGCCCCAAGAAAGACACCTCGTCTTGGGCGAACGAGCACTTCTCTAATTTCACGTACAGCTCGCTCTCCCGCAATGCTTGGAAAACCTGTCGCAAGTGATGCACATGTTCTTCCAAGTTGTCGCTATACACGACGATATCGTCGAGATAGACGACTACAAATTTATCCAAGAAAGGCTGAAAGATTTTGTTCATTAAAGTGCAGAAAGTAGCCGGGGCATTAGTGAGACCAAAAGGCATCACCAAGAACTCATAAGACCCATAGCGAGTGACACATGCTGTCTTTGGCTCATCTCCTTTGGCTATGCGCACTTGCCAATACCCCGATCGAAGATCCAGTTTAGAAAAGTACATGGCTTTACCGAGCCTATCGAAAAGATCGGCAATCAAAGGAATTGGATACTTGTTCTTGATGGTTACTTTGTTAAGTGCTCGGTAATCGATGCACATACGCAAGGACCCGTCGTGCTTGCGTTGGAACAATACTGGTGCACCGAATGGGGCCTTGGATGGCCGAATGAACCCCGCGTCAAGCAGCTCCTTGAGTTGCTTGCGTAGCTCTTCCAACTCTGGCGGTGCCATCCGATAAGGCGCCATGGCTGGAGGCCTAGCCCCTGGCTCCAGCTTGATCATATGATCGACTTCCCTTCTTGGAGGAAGTCTCTTGGGTAGCTCTGGAGGCATGACATCTTTGTACTCTTTCAAAACCGCAGCTACCTCCTTTGGAACCTCGCTGGGTTGAGGCCCATCTTCGATCAACGTGGCCACAAATGTTGCTTGCCCCTTTTGCACGCCTTTCTTCACTTGAATGGCTGACAACATCTTGGCCTCCACGATTTCCCGAGTGACAGGGACAGAGCATGCTTCTCGATCCTTTGCAATATTCATCGACCCGTCCCTTTCTAATGTCCATGGCTTCACCGTATCCATGAACTCCATGCCCAGCACCAATGAGAAGTCGTCCATCGTGACGACAGTCAGGTCCACCGTCCCCTTCCATTCGCCCAAATGAAGGGAGATGCCTCGTGCTACACCATGGATAGGCACCGGTGCTGTGTTGACGGTCTTCAAGGTGCCTGGCTCCTTGGTGTACTGCACGCCCAGCCTTGTTGCCTCCTTCAAAGCAACAAAGTTGTGCGTTGCACCCGTGTCGACGAGTGCCTTTGAAGCCTTGCCATTTACCTTGGCTTCCACAAACATAAGAGCGGATTTCTTCGAACGGGGCAGCGTACTTAACTTAGCCACGTTGCTTTGCTTCATCGTAGCCTTGACGCTGCTTAGCAAGCGTAAAGTCCCCATTTGCGCCTCGTCCCCCGATGATTCCCCGGACGATCCACTCTTGCCAGCGATCATCGCATTGAGCTTCTGTCGCTGTGGGCACTCCCTAGCCCAGTGCGGCCCTCCGCACAAGAAGCAGTCGCGGTTTTTCACCTTGCTATCCGAGAAGGACTGCATGGCTTTGTCCTTCCTCTCGAACTGCTTGCCGCCGCTGCTACTGCTGCTTCTTTCGGTGGGTTTTGCTCCCCCACCTTTTCCCTTGCTACCGCCGCCACTCTTGCTGCGGCCCTTGTGGCTTTTCGAATCAGCCTTGTATTCGAACAAGGATTCGGCAACTGCGATGGCCTCCGCAAGTGATTGAACGTTGCGTCTCCTTAACTCTTGCTCAGCCCATCGTTGTAGTCCATCCATGAAGTAGACGAGCTGAGTCTTCTCCGGCATGTCCGAGACTTCAAGCATAAGAGAAGTGAACTGCTTGACATACTCTTTGATCGACCCTGTATGCTTCAGTCCACGCAGCCTCTTCATAGCAACTTCCTCCGCATTCTCCGGATAGAATTGCCGCTTGAAATCCGCCTTGAACTCGTCCCAAGTCTTAAGCGAGCAAAGACCTTTCTTGATATCCGACTCACGCCTCCTCCACCAAAGGATGGCATCATCACCCAAGTACATTGTGACGGTGGTGATCTTGGACTTATCGTCGTCCAAGCGCATCGCGTCGAAATATTTTTCAACACTCCATAGGAAGTTGTCGAGCTCCCTAGCATCGCGCTTCCCATGGTACCTTGGCGGCTCGGGCACCTTCATCCTTGGTCCCTCTCGTACAGTAGCACTACCTGCCACAGCCGCCTTGCATAGGTTGACGTCCGATTGCAAGGACTCAACCTGCTCCCGGATGGCTTGGAGCTGCCCCATCAGCGTGTCCTTGAGCTGGCCCATCTCGTTGCGCATGGCATCCGCAACTTGGTTGACGAGAAGTTGAGTCTCGTCCTTGGCTTCCACAGTGCCAAGCTCAAGGTCATGGACGCGGCTATCGAGTTGCTCGATATCCATAGTAACGCTAGCCAACATCCCATTGAAGGACTCAACCTTCTGTTCCATCTCCCCGACGCTGTCTTGGAGATCGCCCACGGTCAGCTCCACCTTGGCCATACGATCCTCAAGCATGATGGTCCGACTAGTCTTTCTTCCAGTCTCCTCGACCACGGACCCTCCAACAGCACTCTCTTTGTTTTCCGACATGATCAGATTGCTCCGCACCTAACCTTCGTACACACAGCAGCTGGCACAATGCAACTTCAGCAAGACCGCCCCTACGATCGTCGCTGCTCTGATACCACGTGTCACGTGCTGACCTTTTTCCCTTGGCTAACACGCTGCCCCCTAGCGTCACACTCCCGTCGGACTAACTAGTCAAGGCACTTCGATGCTTGGCTAATGCTAAGGGATGCTACGGAAGCTTAAGTGAGGAAAATGCTAAGGCACAAGTGTTTAGGCTTTTTGAAAGAATGCTTTGTATTGCTTGAGAGAGTTGTACAAGTGTTTTCTTATATGTACAAATGAATGCCAAGGCCTATTTATAGGCCCTTAAAGTCCTAGAGGCTTTTAACCTAGAACCTTCCACAATCCTCCTTCAAAGGAGTATTCTCTATGCATCTAGAAAGTTCCC
Organism: Berberis vulgaris; assembly: GCA_963556465.1. Taxonomy (NCBI): domain Eukaryota; kingdom Viridiplantae; phylum Streptophyta; class Magnoliopsida; order Ranunculales; family Berberidaceae; genus Berberis; species Berberis vulgaris. Next base: position 27,470,298 of record OY747131.1, on the reverse strand, counting down.
ACCTCCAAAGGAACCAGAAAATACAAGGAGGCTTCTAGAAAATACTACACAAATCTGTACAAGGGTGTTCTAGACTCATCCATGCTAGAACACTCTAGAGAAAGCTAAGCTAAAATGTCCAAGAGCACTCTAGAACCTTCCGGAGGCATCTAGAGAAAGCTAAGCTAGAATGTCCAAGAGCACTCTAGAACCTTCCGGAGGCATCTCGAAAAGCTTGCTGCTCCATCGGGCCTTTACGGGCCTACTGCCAGCGTCCATATGATGCCTTGGATGCCTTGTTGCCTTGGTGAGGGATATTTTGAGAGATGGCTCGTGACATTTTGCTTCTTGGGTACATTCCTTTGGGAATGTAGCTAATTAGCCTTTCAGGTTTAGAGGCTTTTGAGCAACGTTACGGGAGTTCCGCTAGTGGGGCTAGCGACGTCAGTTTTTCCTGGTTAGAGTTTTATTATAAATTTTAGTTTGTTCCTATTTCTGAACTATATATTTTTGTCATTGCTGCTAAATGTTTCTGTTGTTATTGAATTTCACGTCCCGAGTTTTGGGAAAACGGATAATCCTACGTGGATTTTAGGATTTCATTTTTCTCAAAAATCGGGGCGTGACATAAATTCACCCACCCACTATGTTCTTATCCAATTGTATAAACTCTAGAAATAGCTTCTCATCAGTTTAGCGATCTCAACCATTTTAAATTATCCCTTCTCAACTCTGTAAGCTTATCCTATCATTTTCCAAGTTTTGGTCACACAGGTTTTTGAAGGTGTTCTAAAATCAGATGCACAGACATATATACGGAATAGGATCAAATGGCTTGATTTTGTATGAATACTGATACAAATTACAACATAATCAAGACTCCAAAAAGGTCCAATCTAACAGCTAGGTTACATTTTTCTCAATTCATGCATGTAGCCATTAACTCGATCAGTACTGGGCAAACTAGCAAACACCTTTGTAATAATACATAGGGAAAGGATAAATCAAGATGGAACACATAACCTAGATGAACAAATAACTGATACAATAACTCTAAATTAGTAGCAGCGAAAGAAGCCCCTTGCAAATTTTTATTCTTGAAAGAAACAATCAAATGCCAATCATCTCATAACATGCCCTCAAAGGTTTTAACCCAAGCAATGCTCGGTTATGTTTTGTTCAACAATCTCTGGGTCAGGGTGATCAGCTCCATCCTCCTTCATTTTCTTTGTTTTCTTCTTCTTTGGTTCCTCTCAAGCATTTCCATCATCGTCTTCATGCCTTCTTGGGCTAGGACTATCACAACCATGCCTTTTGCAGTGATCTTTGCCCTTACGATCACGATCTTTACGATCTATGTTCTTGCTCCGACTCCTCGAATGGCTTCTTCTTCTTGCCCGATCACTATCCATGTCCCTCCTATCACGTTCCCTATCTTCCCTGTCCCTGTCTCGTCCTCTCTCACAACCATAGTCTCTATCATCTCGTAGACGATGTCGATCCTTGTCCCTGTCCCCCTCTCTGTCCTTATCTCTCTCACAACATCTTCCATGATCTCGGTCATAATCCCTTTCATAGTCGCAGTCCTAGACAGAAGATAGATAAATCATTAGCGAATCATTCAGACAAAGTAGTAGTTGTAACTTTTGCTAGATAACACGTACAAAAATCGGATATATTAAAAGGGGAATTTGTTACTTTTCAATTTAAAACAACTATGGTAGTAATTTAAATATGTTTTATTCAAATGGAAAATCTGTTTGGAAAACTTGAATTAAAATTTTAATTGTTTATTTTTACCCTTTTGGCACCCACAGTATTTTAGCATTTCTTGTTTGGTACGCATCACATGCATGGCACGTGAGGGTAAATGAAAATTTTCAAAAAAACTAATGTTTTCTACTAGTCAGTCGAGTTGACTTAACGGTCAAAGGCCAAAATGGGAGTTTGACATAATTAAAATAATTAGTGGCACCCAAGTAGGGTTTCACCTGAATTTATGGGGACTAAAAAGGTAAATAACCCAACTGATTACCATTCCGTCTCTTAATTTGATTACCAGCCTGACGGTGGAACTGGTTTCCTCCTTGTTGTTGGTTTTGGTAACCACCTTAAGACCTTTGGTTCTAAAACTGTTGACCCATTTGCCCTTGATCATAAGGACGAAAATGATTACAATCACTATGATAACCACGTGACGTACCCCGGTGATGAGTGTTTCTCGATGCCTTGCCCAACTTTGTCTCGTTTTCTCCATACTCTCATGATACAACTTGTTTTGTTCCTCATGCTTCAATGCCAAGTCCAAAACTCTGTAAAAAAAAATCTCCCTGTCAGCGGTAACGACGGCCCTCGATAGATAGTGATGTAAACCCCCAATAAATTTGGCATTTTTCTTTTCTGGGGTATCCACCAAATAAGGAGCATAACGCGACAACTCGTTAAACTTTGTAACATACTGCTCCATAGTCATATTATTAGTTTGATTCAAGAGATTAAATTCGGTTCCCATTGTGCCTTAACTGAATTAGGCACATATCTACTCTCAAACCAATCCTTATAGTCGTCCCATGTTGTAACGGTAACATCAATGGAGGGAAGTAAATCCTCCCACCAATAACTTGCAGCGGCATCTAGATATATGCAACTAACTCCTATTTTTGGACCTCAGTGAGTTGGATCCAAACATCTGCATCTCTTAGGTTATCAATTGTGAACCTTTTACCTCGCAAAGTTTCAAACTCTTTAACCCTTCTAGCAAAATTCCCACTTCCATTGCCATTGTAACCCTTGTAGCAACTAAATTCCCACTTCCAATGCCATCTCCACTTGGAACAACACTCTCACTAATACTGCTACCGTTACCGTGTCCAGTTAGATTTTTGACGAGTATGTCTTCCAACCATATCCTTCAAAGAAAAATGACAATGATTAGACACTCTATAAAATCCACACAATAGTGTACTTCTTACCCATAACCACATTCCGATGATCCGCTAAACTCTCCCTAGCATAAGTAAACTGTGCTCTGATACCAAACTGTCACACCCCTATTTTTTGAGAAAACAAAAATCCTTATATCCACATATGATTATCCAGTTTCCCCCAAATTTGGGACATGAAACCCATTCACTAAAAGTAACATTTGGAATCCACGAGAAATACTCAAACGCACAATTTACGAAAATAGAAAGAAATATAATTGGTCTAAATAGACCATCAAAATGGAAGAAGCTAATATTAAAATATCGTATAGCCAACTCTAACAAATTCAACTAAACATTAACATAACTCTCGCAAAAATAAAACTGCAACTCATAGTTTACTGCAATAGAATATATTGTCACCTAGCAAACAAAAAAACTTAGACTCACAGAATAGTGTACGACTCCTCAGCAAGGCTCATCTCGTACGAAACAAACTTTTCTAACCTCACCCAAAACTACTAATCTTGAAACATAGGTAGTCGGCTACATTCCCAAAGGAATATGCCCTAGAAGCCAAAGTCCACTTGGATATGCAATTAAGCTGGTGTGAAATTTTTCATTCCAAAAGTCAATAAAATACCTTAACATGCAAGAAATAAAGTACAACGAAAACAACCAAACCAAAACATGTAGTTCCTCAACAAGACAAAGATTCTAATGTTAATTTAATTTTTGTCATACTTTAGTAATTATGTATCTTACCTATACTTACTCTATAGAGGTTGACTATGGTACCTCTACCTATATAAGTATTAGTAGACTTGTCATCATGCACTACACGGTTTGAAAGATAAACAAGTAGATTTGACACCACAATTAAACAAAATTCATCCAAACATAAATTATTTATCTTAAACAAATTATCCTTCTACTATGAACTTATCACCTTACACTATACCACACTCGCACCACCTCCTTGCTAAACATACCTGTCTGTATGCCTTTCCCATATAAAAGAGAATTTCTTCATCATCCATGCCTAAGTGTGAACATCACATACGACCATGCATCACTGGATACCCCTAACTATATGAGTACAATGAAAGTTACTCATGGACTAACAATGTACATAAGTCACGTCACATTTTTAACGGATAAATAACCAATCCTTATTTTAGTCTTTTCAAAACCATCCCCTTTTCGCAAGATCGACCAGAAGGTTACTTAGTTTCTATATTAGAAAGGGGTGTTCCACATCTGCATGACTCAATCCGAAGGTTACTTAGTCTCTCTATAGGAAAGGGGATCATAATAATAGGAGGTGTGATATTTCTAAGTGATATAATTTAATGAGATTAATTTTTTATTTAAACAATAACGAAATAAATTTCAGAAACTAGAGGAAGATATTAGACTGCACTATAGTTCCTTAACAACAGTGTATCTCATGGCAATTTTAAAACATGGTTAATATGTAATTTCTACATGGTTTTTAAATTTTCTATAAGTGATTTGGTAATCAAATGTATACATTTGCATAATTCCGCTCCTTTATGAGCATATTAAAAATGTTATTATTACTAAACAATGTTTTTAAAGATATTGGGATCTAATGGTTGGGTAAATGTTAAGAAGGGTTTGGGTTCTTTTGTTGGGAGTGTGTGTGTCAGCCCAACAAGCCTAATAGGTCATACGGGCCTAACATGCCTAAGTGAACAATAACAAGCTCAAGTGTTAAAGTAACCCAACACCTTAATTTCAAAACATAAGTTTATTTGCATGAGATCTATGCCCATTCATCTTTGCCACTTGAAGAAGAAAAACAAAACATAATCCAATATAGGAAAAATATTATTCCATCAATCACTTGTCATGTGAAGGGAGTTTTTCCTTCCATGGTAACGTGTAAGAAACATACCCAATACTATTGAGTTTTTCTTTCCATGGGAACGACCCCATACTATTGAGCTTTATTTTATTTTATTTTATTTTCTAAACGAATGAGTTTAAACATACCCAAAATCTCAACAGGGGAAGAAAGGAATAACTCACCTTATGCCTTTTTCTTCTTCTTCCAACTTCTCCTATTTTTTTGTATGGCTAGAGAACAATAGTGATGATACATAAAAACGGTCACATCCCAGAGCCGTACACGTGTCATGATAATCTCGAGGAACTACGGCCTCAAGCGTTAGCCCAACACTGATCCGGCCCAAGCGCTTCTAAGCACGTCCAACTGCGGTCCATCAGGCGGACCCGAACTCTCACAACATGCTAGGCCCACACGTCTCACAACTATCCTCAATACCCATAAGCCCTCTTCAGGCAAGTATCTCGAGGATCAGCTTCAGACGGGCAACTACAACTGCTCTCTACTTCCAACTAGGAAGCAAACACCAGAGTATCTTCCACACAGGGAAACTCCTTTCTACGGATTGCTTTTGGATTGGGAACTATCTCCCACATATCTAGCACAGAGCTAACATGGAACTTCCCTCCTACAACACGACTCCTAATTAGGGAGGGATCTCCACAAAGATCTCATTCCTAAACTACGCCTACAATGGCTTGGTAGAACCAGGACTCCTTGCACTATAAATAAGACATGAGGTTGGTAAGCTAAGGTACGATTTTAGCACCTTCCTCAGAGCCCTGTATGATTTTAGCATCGGAGTGCCATCAGCCATCCCACAGTGGTCTTTGGCTCACGTGCATTACTTGTGCAAATTAGCAGGTCAGTGGGACTAGGTCAAAGCATGGAGCGGAAAAAGACTGCATCAGTTTGGCACCGTCCGTGGGGACGACATAATTCATAACTTTACACTAATCGTCGTCTCCTATCAAAAGCTAGAGAGATGATGACCACCAGGTCACACAAAAACAGAAAACTAGGGGACGCATCAGAAGCTCAGACCATCCCTATACCGCCTCTCACAGCAGATCATGTCGTGCAGGGGCAGCCAACTCACGCTCCCATGCCAATGGCAGCACCGTTGAACCCCGGGTCGGATGTACGATCTCTTTTCATACACCAAGCCCTGTCAATGATTAAGACGCTCGAATCAATAAAGCAAAGCCTTGATGAAACCCTAGAGACGTGTTTAACCAGCCTTAATAGCAGGTTGACCACTGTCCGCGTATGCAGCGACACAACGACCATCTCGACCTTCATCAGCGGGTTGCAAAAAGGAAAATTTTACAACCGTCCGACATTGAACCCTTCAGCAAGCATGGCGGACCTAGCAAAGGAAGCACGAAACTTCATTGTCCTGGGAGAGAGACAAATGGGAACCGAACCCAAGGAGTCATCGGTCAAAAGAGTACATGTGCTTCATGGAACACATTCCGAGTTTGAACTGTCCAACAGGTCCAGAAAGAGGGTTATGTGAGTTATGAGGATTCAAGCGATACGTGGCGAGTAGCCGACACAATACGATCGGAGGCAAGGCTCATCCGCGCCACTGGCATTTACATAAAAGGATCTCTATGGCATATAACTCCTGCACGACAATGCTCTGGTGGTGACAATTTCCCTGGCGGGCTGGGATGTGAGAAGGTCCTTGGTTGATACTGGAAGCTCAATGAACGTCATGTTCCTCCGCACGCTCCGCAGCATGCAACGTTGACCCCTGACAATTGTCTAGTGACCGACTTCAGTGGCGAAAAATAGCTCCCCGTGGGAAAGATACAGTTGACAATAATAGCGGGAAAGCAGCCAACTCATAAAACCATGTTTCAAGAGTTCATAGTGACTAACATGGCATGGCGTACAATACGGTTCTAGGAAGACCCTGGATACATCATATGGGAGCGACGGTCTCTACCCTGCACCAGTGCCTCAAGTACTCTATAAACCAAGCGGTTGGTACACTGAGATGAGACCAATTGGCGGCCAAGGAATGCCAATACATGGCGACTTTGCCTCCCGGTAGTCTTCAACAGGCAGCAAATCCAATAGCCAAGACTACCCCTCCAAACAACCCTAAGCACAGGAGAAAAGCAACAGGCAGTGGGTAACGAGGCACCAGTAATCCCTCGAGGAAGGCCCAATGTCGGACAACCAGAGGAAGAAACCATCACGTTTACCTCGACAGCCCTCGAAACAGCAAGGCCATTAAGATCGGTTCCCACCTAAGCACGGTAGTGGCGAAACAACTTATGGAAATTTTTTGCCTGGACCATGCGGGATATGGTGGGGATCAATCCATCGATAATCACTCATCGCCTCGAGGTCGACCCCTCGAAGAAAACCGCCAGGTAGAAGAAGAGGTTTGTGGCACCTGAAAGGAACGCAATCATAAACGAAGAGGTACACGCAGACATGATAAGGAAGCGCGATACCCCGATTGGCTGACAAACATCGTTCTCGTGAAAAAGAAAAATGGGAAGTGGAGAGTGTGCATAAAAGACATTGACCTAAACAAAGCCTGCCCAAAGAACAACTTTCCACTCCCCCGCATCGATTAGATCGCAGACGCCACTTCGGGACACAACCAACTCACTTTTATGGACGCCTATTTAGGCTAAATTTGAATATTGATGCACCCCCAGATCTAGAGAAAACCTCTTTCGTAATGGAAAGAGGAATATACTGTTATCAGGTAATGTCATTCGTCTTGAAGAATGCAGGGGCTACTTACCAATGACTGGTCAATCGAATGTTCAAATAGCAAATCGGCAGAAATATGGAAGTATACATCGACGTCACACTGGTCAAGAGCCTTCGCAGCCCCGACCACATACGAGATCTTGCTGAAGCATTCGACCAACTCAGGAAATACTGGATGAAACTCAACCCACAAAAGTGCACGTTTGGAGTCGAGTTGGGGAAATTCCTGGGCTACATAGTGAACAAAAGAGGGATCGAAGCCGATCCAAAACAGATTCAGGCTCTTCTCGACATGAAATCTTCGACCAATATCAGAGACGTTCAGAGCCTGACTGGGAGGGTAGCAGCACTCAACAGATTTATATCAAAGTCGTCCGACAAATGCCTCCCATTCTTCAAGATACTAAGAGGGAGCAAAGGATTCTCATGGAATGACGAATGCAAACAAGTCTTTCAGAACCTGAAAGCATACATGGGGAGTCCAGAGCTATTCTCGAAGCCCACGATAGGTGAAACACTATACTTGTACTTGTCTGTTTCCAAACACGCTGTCAGTTCGACCCTCATACGAGATGGCCAAGGAACCCAGAGGCCAGTATACTACACCAGCAAAAACCTTCGTAGAAGCAAAAACACATTATCCAGACCTAGAAAAATTGGCTCTGGCACTGGTCGTGTCCTCTAGGAAACTGAGGCCCTATTTTCAGGTTCACTCCATAACGGTCCTGACCAAACATCCACTTTACTCGGTATTACATAAACACGAGCTATCTGGTAGGATGGTTAAATGGGCGGTAGTGCTCGGGCAATTCGACATAAGCTGCGCTCCAAGAACCACCATCAAAGCCCAGGCGCTTGCAGATTTCATCGCTGAATTTACCGACGGAGAAGAGCCAAGGGTAGACTATCAACCCTCGGAGTCAGATGTCCAAGCATGGAACCTGCGCTGCGACGAATCTTCAACAAATATGGAGAGCAGATCAAGGATCACACTCCACTCCCCCAGCGGCTACACCCTCGAAAATGTCGTCAGATTCGGCTTCCCTACTTCAAATAACGAGGCCGAATACGAGGCACTCCTATCCGGCCTGAAGCTAGCTTTCGTGATTAGCATAGACCACCTAACAACATACAACGACTCAAGACTAGTGGTCAACCAAGTCAAAGGAGATTTCAATAGCAAAGATCCTCGCATGATAGCCTACCGCAACAAGGTACTTGGCGTAATGGGCAAATTCAAGAATTGCCAGCTCACAAAGTGCCCCCGAGACGATAACCAAATAGCTGACGAGCTAGTAAAAGAAGCCTCAACCTCCAACGAAGTCTCTAGTGACCTCATCGAGTATCAAAAGAGGTCAAGCCTCGACGAGGATGAGCACAGAGATATCCGTGCCGCGGAATCACAACCAAATTGGATGACTCCGATATTAGAATATATAGAGTCGAGAGCCCTACCGACCGAGAAGGTTGAAGCACGAAAAATTAAAAACAAAGAAGCAAGGTATACTTTCCTAAACGACAAGTTATACAGGAGATCGGTGACAGGGCCTCTGCTCTGATGCCTATCGCCTTCAGAGGCAAGCCAAGTCTTGGGAACCATCCACAGTGATATTTGCAGGAATCACTCAGGCAGGAGAACCCTCGCCCATAAGGCCTCGACTCTAGGGTATCATTGGCCAACCGTGCAGCGAGACGCCAAAGATACCGCCCGCAAGTCCATGGTCGTTCGTAGAATGGAGAATGGACATCGTCGAGTTGCTCCCGGCATCAGCTGGTAAAAAAATCCTTATAGTCGCCGTCGACTACTTCACCAAGTGGGTCGAAGCAGAGTCCCTATCCAAAATACGGCAAGTCCAGATCAAAAAATTCATATGGACCACCATCGTCTGCAGATTTGGCATCCCCAGGGTATTGGTCAGTGACAACGGAACTCAGTTCGAAGGTAACAATGTCAAAGAACTGTGTAAAAGTCTGGTAGTCAAGCACCACTTTTCCTCACCGGGATACCCTCAAGCCATCGACCAAACGAATTATCAACCGGACGATCCTGGAGGCCATCAAGAGAAAACTCGATGCAACCAAAGAAAAATGGGTTCTAGAGCTACCAGGAATACTTTGGGCGTATCGAACGACTAAAAGAATCCCTACCAAAAATACACCCTTAGCCCTAGCATTCAAGTCGGAAGCTATGGTTCCGATAAAACTAGAGGTGCCAACCTTCTAGATGGAAGAGTTCAGACCATAAGGTAAAGAGGAGGCCTTATGCGTGGGACTAGACCTCCTCGACGAAAAATGGGATCTAGCTTCCACCAAGATAGCCGCCTACCAACAACGTATGATGCAGTACTCTAACAAGAATGTCAACCCATGCGAATTCAAGGTGGGGGATTGGGTACTCAGAAAGACCCAGCAGAACACCATAGAAGCCGGAGCGGGAAAGCTAAATCCGAATTGGGAAGGACCTTACAGGGTTGCCAAAGTCAATAGGCCAGGAACGTACTGGCTGGAAGACGTAGACGACGACGAGCTTAAACGACCATAAAATGTAGAGCACCTCAAAAAAATTATCAATAAAATATTTTGCTTTTACTGAAACTTCCACTGCCGTCTGCTACAACTTTGACCAACCTAACTATGACAAAACTTGAATATTTCCCCAAAGCTTAGTCCGCTCCGTGCAGGTCGCGACGACTGAGGAAGTGGGAGTCTAGTTAGCGATTGTTCGCTGATGACGATGACTCGCCAAGGGATCATTGCTCTCAATACAGACAATGATCGTCGAACTTACCAGGTAAGCTTAGTCAGTTCGCGACTGATGACGATGACTGCTGGTGCCCAAAGCCTAATCCACTCCGTGCGGGTCACGACGGCTGAGGAAGTGGGAGTCTAGTCAGAGCTTGTCCGCTGATGACGACGACTCACCAAGGGATCATTACTTTCAATAAAGACAATGATCGCCGAACTTACCAAGTAAGCTTAGTCAGTTCGCGACTGATGACGACGGCTTCTGGTGCCCAAAGCCTAATCTGCTCGGTGCGGGTCGCGACGGCTGAGAAAGTGGAAGTCTAGTAGCGCTTGTTCGCTGATGATGACGACTCGCCAAGGGATCATTGCTCTCAATACAGACAATGATTGTCGAACTTATCAGGTAAGCTTAGTCAGTTTTTCATAACTAAAGACGACAACTTCTGGTACGCCAAGCCTAATTGGCTTTGTGCGGGTCGCGACTGCCGAACAAACGGAAGAAGAAGTCAGCGCTAGTCCGCCAACACTAAAGTCGCCATTACAGACAATGACCGGGGGAATCTGGCCAACAACGACTTCCACTGGTTAACCCCTAATCTGTCACAATAGCAATATTGTTTGATTGAATAAGATAGGCATTCCGTCTAACAGCACAAACTCTATGGTGTACAAAACAACCAAAGCAAATATGACAATACAAGGAAAAAACAACACTTTCATTAAAAAAACATGTCAATATAATATTCGCCCAGGAAGGGACATTACAACCAATCTAAGGAGAAGCATCATCCTCGTCTGTTAGCCTTGCAGTACCAGAGCCCTTCCCTCGATTGATCTGCCAAAAAGCAACCCTTCTATAGCAGGCAAAGTCAAGTTCAATATCGGAGTGTTCTTCTCCGATCAGTTCCAGGAACCCCAGTCTGCCCCGAATGACCTCAGACGAGATCAGTGGCCTCTTGCCGAACACATCAAAGTCCACCGCGCCCAACAAGGCCTCATAGTGCGAGTGCACCTCCGCCAGCGACCGCTCTGCCTCCAAAGCACGGCGAAGTCCCTCGTCAACCGCGGTCTCTAGCTGATGCCTTTCAATGGCCCATTCTACATCCGCCCGCTTCCTTTCAACTTCCTAAGCCTCTCATTCAGAAGACCACATGTCCACAGCCGCATCCATGTGCCCTAGTTCAGCCTTGGTTTGCTTCAGTTCAGCACAGATTTACTTCAAATCAGACTCGGTAGCCTTCAATCGGGCCCTCACAACAGCAACTGTCGGATTGGAAATGAGGGTTGTTTCCTCCTCACCCTCGCCGTTCGCGACAATGCCAGAACTTTTCGCCCGATAGAGGGCATCCGAATATGACATCTGCAGATTAGCGAAGGCCTTTTCCAAAGCAAGCACCCTCCAACGGGCTTCAGGGTGCAGCAAAACAAGACCCTACAGCTCTGGGGCGCGAGTACTATGGGGAGAAGTCGCCCTGACAGAAGTCTACCACTTCCTTGGGACTACAACCGGAGGTACACTCACCTCCAATTCAGCAAGCCTGGAAGGGGTTAGCGAGGCTAGGTTTCTCTTCTTCATACAATGAGCCATAACCCCCTCAGTCGGTGAACTTGACATGAGGTGAACCCTATAAAAGCACCGCAGCAGCCTGCTGCACGCGACATTGCCTGGCATCATGACCTCAATAGAAACCAAAGGGAGCTCGATAAACTCCTTCTCTATCCCCATCTCTTCCTCGCTAAGAGACGGAATAACGAACTTCCCTGAAACAAACAAACAACGTCAAAACCTGTATCACAGAAGGAGCGCATGAAGATATACATCCACCAGCGACCAAGGGACTTATTGAGGTCGACCAGAAAATACCGAGACACTTTGCTACTCCCGAGCCTAAAGTAACTTGAATCCGCCGATGCCAAGAACCATTGCTTCTCCCAAGATTCGGCGTTGTTCGCTATCAGTCGCAAACAAAAAGGACAAGTCAACATACAAATACCTCTGGAATCTAGCCGAGCATCGCTCAAGTGATGAATCACTAGCAAAGGCCAGCGCCATGAGCCCTCAGCAGAATTGCGAGCAATATTTTGAACCCGTTCGGCGTCATTTGAGCGGGAGGCATGCGAAAGTAGGTGAAGAAGTGCTAGACATCATCTAGCACCGGGAACCGGAGCCTGAACTCGAACATACCTTGGTGCAAGCCTATAAACCCATGAGGGGGCACAGTCGTACATAAAACTCCAAACGTAGGAACAGTTTGCAAATCTCCAGGGATACGGTACAAGCTACAAACTACGGAGCCTTATCAACTCAGTTTCAACAACCAAGCTACCATCAAAGAAATTCATGCAAACAAGGGATAACAGATCCTTGGAAGAAAATTTAACGTTGTCAGTCATTGGGAAGGAAAATAAGTATTGTGGTTCCAAAAGATAACACAAATAACAATGGGAAAATCTTACTCGGAGTAGTAAATATTTATAAGGGAGGCAAACCAAACTATCCTTCCTCGAGCAGTCACGTACCCATTAAATGTCATGCACTGCTCGAAACCAACGCTTCGAGTCCAATCATCATGACGGTACAGTTGTCTTTTCAAATAGTCAGTGGACCGACTTAACACCCCACTAACTCGGGGGGGGGGGGGGGGGGGGGTAGCTGATGATACATAAAAATGGTCACATCTCGGAGCCGTACACGTGTCATGATAATCTTGAGGAACTACAGCCTCAAGCGTCAACCCAACATTGATCTGGCTCAAGCGGTTCTAAGCTTGCCCAACTGCGATCTGCCAGGTGGACCCAAACTCTCACAGCATGCTAGGCCTACATGTCTCACAGTTATCCTCAATACCCGTAAGCCCTCTTCAGGCAAGTATCTCGAGGATCAGCTTCAAACGGGAAACTACACCTGTTTTTTCTTTCAACTAGGAAGCAAAAACCAGAGTATCTTCCACACAAATAAACTTCCTTCTACGGATTGCTCTTGGATTGGGAACTATCTCCCACTCAGGAAGCAAACATCAGATCCGTCAGATCATTTGTGCCATTACCACCACGAGATAACACTCAAAAAAAGTTCAAAAGCCATTTTGAACATAATCTTTCCCACCAGCCTGAGAAGGTTGCGTTTACCTGGTTTCACAGCCTCCAGCTCAGGTCTATTGGGTCATTCCAGGTCTTGGCCAAGGCATTCATCACCAGGTTCATCGGGAACCAACAAATCAGGAGATGACCCACTACCTGTTGAACCTCAAGCATAAGCATGGTGAGAGTACATCACTCGTTTCAATGGTGAGCTAACTTTGATCGACGGTTGCAGTAATGACACATCAGTCACCTTTTCACCTCCGGCCTCCGAGAGGTCAGATTTACAACTACCTCACCTTGGACCCCCCAGGGAATATGACAGGTCTCCTAAGATGCCTAGAAATACATCACCTTGGAAGAAATGTTGTTGGCAGAAAACAGAAAAGCGAGTTAAAACACTTCTCTAGAGCCAATGATGGGATGAAAAAAGGGATAGTTCCAAGCAAAAATGGAATGAAACCAGAACGGGCTTGGCCAAGAAAAATTGTTCACGCCGAGCAGCTCTAGGTACCTCTACTACACACCACTCAACTTCAGTTTGCCCTACATTTTGTCCTCCATGGAAAATGGTAGACATTAAGTGGTCATTGAAACTAAAAGGAGATCATTTAAAGTGTGATACGTATAAATACTATTCTTATCACAAAGAGATAGGCCATGACACCAAATATTACAGGAGCCTTAGATATGAGGTACAATACTGGATCCAGAGAGGACGACTTAAGGAGTTCATTGGCTTCGGGAGCATGCATCTTCAAAACGAATGAACAACACAAGAAACGGGAGACATGACTCTTGAGACATCACTCGAATCATCCAATAAAGAAATTGGTACGGGAACTGCGAGTTAGATCACACTATCGAGATCATCTCATACAATACGTACGAGAGGAGAAAAAACCCCATGCTTAACTTTTACATAACGAGATATGAAGGGTGTCCACTTCCCACACAACAATGCCCTAGTCATCTCAGTAGGGATAGCAAATTGGGAAGTGAAAAAATCCCTAGTGGATATAGGCATCTCCGTCAACGTACTGTTCTTGACGCATTCTTGAAAATGCAACTAATAGAAGGAGAGTTGACACCCTCAAATCAAGCCATGTTCGGCTTCAATGGAGAAAGTTGCTAGCCGGTCAGTAAAATCACGCTATCGGTGGTCACAGGTAGCCAGACTACAAAGGATCCTGATGACAGATCTCTCGATCATGAATGCCCACTCCGAATACAACACAATCTTGGGCTAACCTTGGTTACACCACATGGAGGTTATCATCTCTACCATGCACCGGTGCTTCAAATAGCCATCTGATGGTAATATAGGGACGATCAGAGGAGACCAAACTATCAATCTGGAATGTCACTACGCCGGCCAGGCAACAGAGAACCGAACAATAGGATCTGGATGAGGAAACCCCAAATTCAGATAAAGAGGACCCACCTCCACCTTCGAACGTTGAACTTCCATCCAGCCCGGGGGAAGGCCTAACATTGGTCAGCTGGTAGAGGAAAATGTCACAATATACTTGGACAACCCAACTAACACGAAAACAGTCTAGATAGGCTCTAATCTCAGAAGAACGCTAACATATCAGCTAGTGCGCTTTCAAAAGAGAACCAAGGCGGTTTTGCCTGGACATTGACAGACATGGTGGGGATCGACCCTACAATAATCACGTACCAACTGGCAATCAATCTTGCTTAAAGCCAGTCTGACAGAAAAAAAGGTCGGTGGTGGTCGAGCACTGATGATACATCAAAATGGATCGATTATCACGACCGTACACGTGGCATAAAGCCCCATCACGAGAATACAACGCCTAATCCATTGGGCCAGCTCATAAAGCCCAAAAGGATTGAGGACAATTATAGAGGTCTGAGATAGGCCCACCTCTAAGGTAGCGTAGGCGGGACCCGAGTCCAGGCTCAGACCAATCAAAGCCCAAATCCAAGCCCGTGACACGTTCTCTCATTAAGAGAAAAAACATTGCACCAACATTTTAAAAGGTAAAGGGAACTTTCGACAAAGGTATGCAACTTTAACTAAGTTTTGTCCAGATTTATTTCCTGTTTCCAACAGAGTTACTGACTTAAGCATCATAGTGTTTTCGGCCACAAAAAAAGTGGTTCTTGGCAGTCTAACAACAGTTTTGCAAGTTAAACTCACAGAAGGACAATTTTTGGACGCATCAATTTAGCGCCGTCCGTGGGGAACGATGAATTTCCTTTTTACCTGAAAATAAGATTCAATGACAAAGCTCACACAACTTGACAGAAAATCAATGGGGTACTCCACAAATCTTCGGTCTAACAATGACAGATACGACATGCTGCCCAATATTGATCCAAAAACAACCATCAAGACAATTATATCTACCAGCAGAGAACTCCAGTAGGTAACAGTTCAGACATCTCTGACGTCATGGGGAATCCCCTCGGATCCCTGAGTGGAGACGCTTATGGCTCAGATGGAAAGCGTGATCGAAATGAGAAATAAGATCATCCAGAACTTTCAAAGCAGTAGATTTCAAGAAGAAATCGCCTAGCTTAAGAAACATCAGGCTAACAATAACTCCAAATGCAAGCAGGGAACACCCAAATATAAAAAAACACTTTCGGCTTTAACAACAAGTCAAAGCGAGATCCTAGAGTTGATGGCAAGAAGAGAAGATGTCAAATGGCCGCCAAAGATGAGAGGAAATTCGGAGAAGCGGAACAAGGGCATACACTGTCTCTTCCGTAATGACTATGTCCATGATACTGAAGATTTTCACAGCCTAAGAGACGAGATCGAATGCCATATCAGACAAGGACGACTCAAGGAGTTCACCAAACTCAAGAATGAAGTAGTCATTTCAAAGAAACAAGCGAAGGAAACAATCTACGTCCTGCATGGCACTGGAAGAGAAAATGAACAATCCAATCGATCCAGAAAGCACATAGTCAGGGACTTACGCTTAAATATCAGAATCCAGGAACCATCCGCACAACGCACAAAGACAATGCAAAGGACTCTAACCTTCTCAAACGAGGAAGTTGATAAAGTTAATTTCCCACACAACGATGCTTAGTGATTTCGGTCATGATAACAAAATGGGAAATCAAGAGAATATTGATCGACACCGGCAGCTCAAGAAACCTATTATACCTAACAACTTTCAGAAGGATGCAGTTCACCACAAAGATGCTCTCACCAAGCGACCAGTCTATTTTAGAATTCAGTGGGGAACAATGTAACCTATTAGGAATAATCTGATTACCAGTCAAAGCGGGAGAACCAGGGAAGCAGCGAATGCTAATGACAATTTTTGTCGTCGTGGACGCTTCCACTGCATACAACATGCTACTCGGGAGACCATGGATACACGAAATTGGTGCAGTATCCTCCACAATGAACCAATGTGTGAAGTACCACACCGATAATGGCATTGGAAGAATAAAAGATGATCAACCAGCAGCCCGTGAGTGTCATTTTGCTGTTATAAAGACTCCTCACAAATAGCAATTACCGCAACGATTGGAACAGTCGTCGCAACAATCCGATGAAACAAATTTGGATTCTCCAAACGACAACATGGCTCCAACCAGTCCGCGAGATTGACCCAACACCGAGCAGTCGGAAGAAGAAACGGTCGAGGTCCATTTAGATAGTGAAGCTAAAATGGCAGTTCGAATCGGCAAAAAAATCCAACCTGAACTCGCCATGAAGCTGATCCAACTGCTAAAAGATAACCAAGATATTTTCCCTTAGACGATGAAAGATATGGTGGGAATAGATCCATCTATCATTTCCCACAAATTACAAGTGAATCCAAACAAAAAACCGATTAGACAAAAAATAAGACCGGTGGCCCCGGAGCGCAATCAGGCGATAAACGAATAAATACATCGACTACTCAGCGTAGGAGTGATAAGGGAAGATCACTATCCAGATTGGCTGGCAAACACGGTGCTAGTAAATAAAAAGAACGGGAAATGGAGGGTGTGTGTGAATTGCACCGACTTAAATAAAGTTTGTCCAAAAGACAACTTCCCACTCCCATGAATAGACCAAATAGTGGACGCAACTGCCAGACACGAGATGTTGAGCTTCATGGATGCATACTCCGGATATAACCAAATACAAATGTACCCCCCCCCCCCCCCCCGCAACCAAGAAAAAACATTTTTCATAACAGAAAGTGGGACATACTGTTATCAAGTAATGTCGTTCGGGTTGAAGAACGCAGGAGCAACGTATCAACGGCTAGTAAACAGAATGTTCATAGATCAAATCGACAAAACAATGGAGGTTTACATCAATGAAATGCTCGTCAAAAGCTTGCACAAAATAATCCATGTTGCGGACCTCGAGCATGCTTTCACACAGCTTCGAAAGTACAAGATGAAGCTAAACCCAGATAAATGCACCTTTGGAGTGAATCGGGGAAGTTCCTCGGGTACATGGTCAACCAACGAGGAATTGAAGTCGATCCAAAACAAATACAAGCACTTCTCAGCATGCAGTTGCCGACAAACATCAAAGGTGTTCAAAGTCTTAACGGGAGGATAACAGCTCTAAACAGATTTATTTTTGGGTCATCAGATAAGTGTCCACCTTTCTTCAAGATCTTGAAGGGGAACACGACATTCGAAAGGAATGAAAAAGGTGAAAGAGCCTTTCAAAACCTTAAGACATACATGGGAAGTACGATGCTGCTAACAAAGCCAAACACGGGAGAAACATTGTAGTTATACCTATCTGTGTCTAATCACGCATTGAGTTCAACACTAATACAAGAAGAAAATGGGGTATAGAAATCAGTGTACTACATTAGCAAAACACTCGCAAATGCAGAGATCAACTATCATGCCCTAAAGAAACTTGCGCTCGCTCTGATCGTGTTTTCAAGGAAATTGCGGTCATGACCGAACAACCAATTTGATCAGTATTACACAAGCCAGACTTATCGGGAAGAATGGTAAAATGGGCAATAGAACTTAGACAATTTGACATTACTTATGCCCCCAAAACTGCTATCAAAGCTCAAACATTAGCAAATTTCATCACTGAGTTCGTAGAAAGCAACAACCAACCCGAGGACAAGGAAAGCAAAACAAAACAGCCTGAACCGATCCCTGAAGGATGGATCCTCCATTGTGACAGGGCATCTAATGAATCAGGAAGCATAGCCGGAATAGTTTTATATAACTCAGAAGGCTTCATTATTGGAGGCTTCAAAATTGAATTTTATCGCCTTTTCCAATGCGATGCCTTCTGAGTTATCGACTTTCGATCACACTTTCCATCTGAGCCAAAAATGGGGGGAAGTGCAAGTCAAGAAATTTATCTTGAGAGACATCATTTGCAGATTTGGTATCCCAAGAGTAATCGTTAAGGACAACAGGAAGCAGTTCGAAGGCAAAAGGGTCAAGGAGTTATGCAAGAGCATGAATATCCAGTAGCACTTCTCTGCACTAGCTCACCCGCAAGCCGAAGTCACTAGCAAAATAATTTTGGAGGCAATCAAAAGAAGACTTGAGGCAGCGAAAGGGTTATGGATGTCCGAGTTACCTGGTGTCCTTTGGGCATACAGGACAACAAAATGAACTCCGACAAGACAAACACCTTTCGCACTTGCTT
Source organism: Berberis vulgaris (assembly GCA_963556465.1). Lineage (NCBI taxonomy): Eukaryota > Viridiplantae > Streptophyta > Magnoliopsida > Ranunculales > Berberidaceae > Berberis > Berberis vulgaris. The sequence goes on along the minus strand of OY747131.1, from coordinate 27,451,331 downwards.
ACGGGTCGGAAGCGATGATACCCGTGGAGGTCGGGATGCTAACGTTTCGAACCGAAGAATTTTGCGTCGAAGACAATGTCGAAGCATTAAGAGTTGGGCTAGATCTCCTCGAAGAAAAATGAGAAGCAACCTCGATTAAAACAACATACCAATAGCGCATGACAGGGTACTATAACAAGAATGTAGGGATCTGAAACTTCAACGTCAGAAATTGGGTACTACGAAAGGTTCAAATAAACACAAAAGAGCCCGGTGCTGGCAAGCTTAACCCAAACTGAGAAGGGGACCCTATCGAGTGATAAAAATCAATAGACCAGGAACATAGTGGTTGGAAAATAAAAAGGGTGAAACGATACCCCGACCATGGAATGTAGAACACTTGAAAAGATACTATCAATAAAGTCTTTCGCTCTCAATTTCGAAACAAACAAATCCAATCAGGAAAAAACGACAGAAAAAAAAGACTCGAGAAAACACTCAGCATGGCTAGAGTATCGAGCAAACAAATATGTTGGACAAACGAGTCAGACATAAAAAACTTTTGGCCTGATCAATCACGAAGTAATAAAGTACCAGGACATAAGAGACGGACTTTTACGTCGACTGTAATGTACAACAGCGTAATCCGAATGAGAAACAAGATTTCGTAAACTAAAGCTTTCGTACGACTAGAATGTCAAGTATCAAAGCCAGTAATATCCGAGTTACCTGGTGTCCTTTGGGCATACAGGACAACAAAACGAACTCCGACAAGACAAACACCTTTCGCACTTGCTTACAGGTCGGAAGCGATGATACCCTTGGAGGTCGGGATGCTAACGTTTCGAACCGAAGAATTCCGCGTCGAAGACAATGTCGAAGCATTAAGAGTTGGGCTAGATCTCCTCGAAGAAAAATGAGAAGCAACCTCGATTAAAACAACATACCAATAGCGCATGGCAGTGTACTATAACAAGAATGTAGGGATCTGAAACTTCAACGTCAGAAATTGGGTACTACGAAAGGTTCAAATAAACACAAAAGAGCCCGACGCTGGCAAGCTTAACCCAAACTGAGAAGGGGACCCTATCGAGTGATAAAAATCAATAGACCAGGAACATAGTGGATGGAAAATAAAAAGGGTGAAATGATACCCCGACCATGGAATGTAGAACACTTGAAAAGATACCATCAATAAAGTCTTTCGCTCTCAATTTCAAAACAAACAAATCCGATTAGGACAAAACGTCAGATAAAAAAAAGACTCGAGAAAACACTCAGCATGGCTAGAGTATCGAGCAAACAAATATGTTGGACAAACAAGTCAGACATAAAAAACTTTTGGCCTAATCAATCACGAAGTAATAAAGTACCAAGACATAAGAGCCGGACTTTTACGTCGACTGTAATGTACAACACCGTAATCCGAACGAGAAATAGGATTTCGTAAACTAAAGCTTTCGTACGACTAGAATGTCAAGTATCAAAGCCAGCAATATCCGGACAACAGAAGTCGGAGATCTCCCATAAATGTCACAAATGAAGGCTAAACAAGCTAGACATATGGGACACAAAAATGCGAAATAACAAATTTCCATTTATCTTCTAAAAAAGGAGATTATAAAAAGAAAAAAGAAAATGACAACTAAGAGGAATCACTATCGTGAATAACATCTTTAGGAAGCATAGGGTCAGCAGCCTCCTCGACATTCGGATCACCCATCAAATTCGGAACAACCTCCTCGAAATCATCGAACTCCTTCTCAGCAAGGCTGCGGTAGGGAGACATGTTCAAACCCCGCGCTTCCAGAAAATCATGGCGACCCTCGACTATTCTCTTAAAATTCGCGGCACTGCCACCTTCAACTTTTCCCTAACAGCCAACAGCTCGGCTTGAGTAGACGCTAACTCCTTGTCGACATTAGCAAGTTTGGCAGCGACTGCCGACTTAGTCTCAACAAACTTGGAATTCAGCCTTAAGCTTGTCGGAACACTCATTGGCGGAGCAAACAACCTCGTCACATTCGACCTTTCGGTCAGACAACTATTTCTCAACAACAACCAAACGGGAACGCAATTGGCCCAATTCAACCTCGAATGTCTCGAGGCCAAAAGCAAATGCATCATGCATAGCCTCGAGTTTCCTCAGCAGCTCCCACGCAAAATCCACAACCCTCTCATGTTTCACGCACTGCGCCTTCAACAAATCCATTCGATGAAGAACATGAGAGAAAACCAAAATGTGTCCCGAAAGCTTCCGTTCGACATGAGCAGCCTGATCACGAGATGCCTTACTATCTAATCCTAAAATGGTCGTGTAAGTAAGATGTGTCATCCCCTCCATAAGATGTCGGAGGCCATGTCAATGTGACGACGTGGTTGACGCACGGGCATAAGAGCTTTGTTAGCCAACCGCTCGTGACAGCCGCCAATAAGGTTGCGAGCACTATCCTAAACATCAGCCTTAAAGGGCCAGAAGATCTCGCCAAGAACAGGAGAAGCGGAGCAAGAACTGGATAGAGCAGGGCGAGAACTAGAGGAAGAAAGGCGAGAAGCAGAAAGAGCATCACGAGCTCCCGAAGCACCAGCAACAACAGAAGAAACGACAAGCTTGTGATCTCGAGAACGAGCAAGAACTTGATCCTCTACTGACGGATCATAATCAAAATCATCCAAAGTCTTAGTACCCTTCGGATTAGTCAACAGTCAAACGCCCATCTGAAGCATTTTATTCTCGGTGATGCGTGAATTATCGATCGACAGGTCGGCAGAATTCGGCAAGCCATAGGAAGAAACAAGGTTCTTCTCATTATCATCCAGAGGGTGGGAAACCTATTTCTTACTCACCTTGCGGACTCGGTTTACCTCTTCATCCTCCCGAGCAGAAGAATCATCACCAAAACCACGACCCCCTTATGAAGAGAGGCAAGATGAGAAAGGGTCTTGGCGGAGTCAAGAACAGTAGAAGCAAGTTTTTTCCTCTTTGAGACATGGCCAAAACTAACGGCCGATATCTTGGAGGGGCTATGAGGCCTAGGACCTTTTCTGTTCTTAACAATAGGAACAACGTTCCTGGGACCTCGAGTAGAAGTAGAAGTAGGGACTCCTACGTTGCCAACGCATGCAACAGTAACCTCAGAAGCAATGCCTGCCCTACCTGGGGAAAGCAGACCACCACGGACGACGACGTCCGAAGAAAGGAAATTTTCTACCGATACTCGGGGAAAATCACAAAATCGACAAAGGAAGTGTTGCTCTTTCAAAGACAGTGATAACTCAACCTTCTTAGGCTCTTAGAACGATTGCAGAATCTAATCCTCGCGGAACCTAAAATAGTTAGAAGAAAGAGAGGCATAAAACCAGGACCTTGACCAACCCACATACTCCTCTCGTAGATCCTCGAAACAGGGAGGAAAATGCAAGCGACGAGTGTAACTAGGGTCCACACTAAACCCTACTAGGGAATGCAAAACCCTAACATTCATAGGGATGCGAGCAGCATCAGCCTTCACCAAGGTCGAAATCAATACCTTTCAACAATTAGGAACAAGTTGGGCCGGAATGATTCCAACCAAATCCAAATACTCCCAGATGATAGAAGGAGCCGAAAGCTTGAACCAGCATAAAACATACCTGGATAGAAAGCAATGTATCTAGGCCGAGGATGACAACGGATGTTGTCCAGAGTCACGCGTGTCGCCCTCTTGGGCATAAAGAAAGCTTCGCAAATGGCAAGAGCATCACCACCCAAAACTCTGGATTTAGACATAATGAAGGGACGGATTTGAAAAATCAAAAGGTTAAAAACAAAAAAATGAGAAGATGTAGAAGGAAGAATAGCATATGCCAAGCCCCTCTTTTTTTATAGGAATGGGCAACCAAGGGACGCTCTTGGAGAACGTGCAGAGTGTGACAACCACTCGAAATCCCAGAAATCGTGTCAAAACGAACAAGCGGATGGAACCGCGGAGATAAAGCAGCAGTGACAGATAGCAAGGGTACTAACAAAGTCGTAATGTTGTGATAAACAGCGAAACCGCCACACAGTTAGTGGATACTTGAACATACCCACTAACTAAGGGGGAGTAGCTAATGATACATCAAAATGGACTGATTATCACCACCATACACATGACATAAAGCCCCATCACGAGAATACAACGCCCGATCCAGTGGGCCAGCTCATAAAGCCCAAAAGGATTGAGGACAATTATAGAGGCCCGGGATAGGCCCACCTCTAAGGAAGTGTAAGCAGGACCCAAGTCCAAATCCAAATTAGTCACACGTTCTCTCATTAAGAGGAAGAACGTTGCACCAAGAAATAGTCGTGGAGGGACCTACGCCTCCACGAATGCATCTCCATTAAGGAGGAGACTGTTACAGTAGCATTTCCTTCCGTTGCGCATCACATGCTTAAGTCACGCAGAGAGTTAACTACGACCATTATAAAAGGTAGAAGGAACTTTCGACAAAGGTATGCAACTTTAACTTAGTTTTGTCCAGATTTACTTCCTTCTTCCAACAGAGTTGCTGACTCAAGCATTGGAGTGCCTTCGGCCACCAAAAAGGTGGTCATTGGCAGTCTAACAGTGGTTTTGCAGGTCAAACTCATAGGATGACTATTTTTGGACGCATCAAGCGCAACCATGCCATTAATAAATATGTGCAAAGACTTTTGAATGCCGACATGATAAGTGAGTCTTGCTACCCGAAATAGATGGAAAACACGGTCCTGGTAAGAAATAAAAATGGAAAGTGGAGGGTCTGCATGGACTACACCACCCATAACAAAACCTACCCAAAAGAAAACTTTCCACAGTCCCAGATAGATTAGATCGTGTATTCTGGCGATAATCAGATCATTATGCACCCACTGAACCAGGATAAACCCTCTTTCATAACGGACATGGGTACATATTGCTCTCGGGTAATACCATTCGGATTGAAGAATGTGAGGGCAACGTACCAGCATATGGTGAATTGAATGTTCACAGGACAAATCAAAAAGACCATGGAAGCTACATCAACGACATGCTGGTATAAAGCCTCCACAGTCCCGATCACCTAGTTGACCTCCAAAGAGCGTTCTCCCAACTCAGGAAGTACTGAATGAAGCAGATTCAGGCTACCAAGATCTGAGGCATAAATGGGAAGCATGAAGCTGCTCCCAAAATCTATTATGGGTAAGACATTCTACCTATACCTCATAGTCTCAGAGCATGTTGTCAGCTCAGCTCTGATTTTCGGAGAGAAAGGGAAACATAAGCCCGACTACTACTTTACCAAAATGTTCAATAAGGCAAGGGTTAACTATCCTAATCTGAAAAAATTGGCTTTAGTACACTGATGACTTCCTCCAAAAAATTAAGACCTTATTTCCAAGCTCACCCAATAATAGTCTTGACCGAAGGAATAACAAAGAGACATGAATCCCGAGCCGCCTACCAAGGATGGATCTTGCGATGCGACTGGTTATCCAACTTGAAGGGTTGCGAAGCGGAGATCGTCATTTACCCCACTGAAGGGGTCACCCTCAGAAAGGTAATCAAATTTGGCTTTCGCGCTTCAAACAACGAAGTGGGAGTACGAACCTTCCTAGCCAGGCTAAAACTAGCCAGAGGAATAGGAGTAAAAGAAATCACGGTATTCAGCGACTCCCAACTGGTGGTCAATTAGGTGAACGGTGAATTCGACGTTAAATAGCCCCAAATGATGGCCTATTGCGTGAAAGCAATCAACGCCAAAAGAGGGCTCAAGATAATAGTACTCCGTCGTTGCTCCAGGGCAAACAACCAGGAAGCTGACGACTTGACCGGAAATGCCTCGTCTGCAGATAACGACTCCGACGCACTCATAGAGTTCCATGAGAAGTCAGCCCTAGAGGAAGAAGAGTTCCACAAAACTCTCTCCATAGTTATGAAGACTAGATGAATGAGCCCCCTGATCAGCTTCATAAAAGATGAAAGCCTGCAAGCTGAAGAATAGAACGGTACAGTACACGCTCCTCAACGACTGGTTATACAGGAGATCAACGATTGGCCCTCTACTCAGATGCTGACTTCCAAAAAGGTAAACCATGTCCTCCTAAAAATACATGAAGGAATTTGCGGGAACCACCTTGGAGGAATGACACTAGCTCTTAAAGCCCTCTCGATAGGGCACTATTGGACAAAAATGCATCAAGAAGCCAAATACCTAGTCCGCAAATTCGATAAGTGTCGGAGGTACGCACCGTACACACAGATGTCTACACAAAACTTGGTTCCAATAACTTACCCGTGGGCCTTCGCTTAGTGGGGGATGGACATCGTAGGCACGTTCCCCATCTCCGAAAGAAATAAATTCCTCCTTGTGGTGGTCGACTACTTCACCAAATGGGGCCCCTCTCCAAGATAGGAGAGAATCAGATCAAGAAATGTTTTTGGAAGTCTATCTTCTCCAGGCTCGAAATACAAAAAATTATGTTAAAAGATAATGGGATTTAGTTTGAAGGCGGGAAAGTCAAGCAACTTTGCACCGAACTGGGCACCAGTCACCACTTTTTTGCGCCAAGTCACCCCAAGCCAATGGACAGGCAAAATTCACCAACCAAACTATCTTGGAAGCTTTCGGGCATCTTTTGGGTATACCATACCACAAAGAAGATTCTGACTGGAGAGACACCATTCGCACTAGCGGCGATGGTTCCAATGGAACTAGGATTGTCTATGTTCAGGACGAAGGAGTTCAGGATGGAGGACAACGATGAAGCTCTAAGAGTAGGACTAGATTTACTCGAAGAGCGAATGGACAAAGCTTTCAAAAAATAGTTGCCTATCAACAAAATATGGCCCACCACTACAATAAAATGGTTAAGCCTCAAGAATTCAAAGTCAACGATTGGGTATTGAGGAAGACCCAGCCGAACACAAGAGACCGAAAAGAAGGCAAGATAAGCCCAAAATGGGAATGTCCTTACAAGGTGACAACAATTAAAAGGCTAAGAACCTATTGGCTAGAAAACCTAAACGGAGAGAGTCTGAAAAATGTCGTGGAATGTAGAATACTTGAAGCAGTATTATCAGTAAAGGTACTATCTTTAAAGAATCACATTTCATATTACTCCATGCATAGGAGCATGCCTAGTCTGACCTCAATACCACAATGGCACACACGTGAACCGAACCCAGTCCACGAACGGTTCAACGCAAGCAGGCGAGTCTAGTCCACGGATGACTCACTACTCCAAAGATAGCCTAGTCCGACCAAAGGACTACAATGGCACACCTGCGGAGCAAACCCATTCCACGGACAGTCCACCGCAAGCGAGCGAGTCTAGTCCACGGATGGCTCACCGCACCTAAAGAAACCTGGCACGACTGCGAGGACCATAATGGTGCACAAGCGGCCAAGCCTAGTCCTATTCAAGATGTTTATAGCTTGCTGCATCAGTGACCTAGTCCGCCTTAGGGGTCAAGGAACTCTAACACGGATCAAACCTAGTCCATGGATAGTTCAACGCAAGCGGGCAAGTCCAATCCACAGACGACTCACCTCTCCTAAAGGAATTTGGCACGACTATGGGAACCATAATGGTGCACAAACTACCAAGCTTAGTCCTATTCAGGATGTTGACAGCTTGTCGCATAAGTGACCTAGTCCGCCTCAGGAGCCAAGGAACTCCAGCTCGGACCAAACCCATTCCACAGACAGTTCATCGCAAGCACGCGAGTCCAATCCACGGACGGCTCATCGCTCCTAAAGGAACCTAGCCCGACTACGTGGACCATATTGGCGCACAAGCGGTAGAGCCTAATTCTATTCAGGATGTCGACGGCTTGCCGCATAAGTGACCTAGTCCGCCTCAGGAGCCAAGGAACTCCAGCTCGGACCAAACCCATTCCACAGACAGTTCACCGCAAGCAGGCGAGTCCAATCCACAGACGACTCATCGCTCCTAAAAGAACCTAGCCCAACTACGTGGACCATATTGGCACACAATCGGTAGAGCCTAGTTCTATTTAGGATGTCGATAGTTTGCCGCATAAATGACTTAGTCCGCCTCAGGAACCAAGGTACTATAGTGCGTCAAACCTAGTCCACGGACAGTTCACCACAAGTGAGCGAGTTCGATCCATGGACGGCTCACCGCTCCTAAGGAATGTGGTTCGACTATGGGGACCATAATGGGCACAAACGGCCGAACCTAGTCCTATTCAGAATGTTGACAGCTTGCCACATAAGTGACCTAGTCCTGCTCAGAAGCCAAGGAACTCCAGGGCGGACAGATTCAGAGCTAAACGTTTGTGATTCTTCCCTTGACGCCTTGGCCCCATTACAACCTGAATTAAGACATTTTGATTGGGTATGTTGTGCAATGTCACGATGTGGACATTCGAACGAGGTATGAGCATATGGTGTCATTGGTTCTTGCATTTAAGTAGTAGCATTCTTTCCATGAGATCATATATCTGGAAAAAAAAAAAATCAGAAAATGCATTTTTTTTCTTGTATATCATTTGAAAGTAATTTGTTTCCCTTTTACATCAATTCTCTCACATACAACTAGAATAGGAAAATTGATTTTACCAAACAATCATTGAAAAAAAAAGGGCATCCAATGAGATTTTAGGGTTAATACTTTTTGGCATGTGTCTGAGTTTCACCTATTACATGGATTGATTTAATTGTGAATTTTTTTAATCATTGCTATGAACGTGTATTAGATTTCAAATGATGTGGATTTAATCTTGTGTTTGTAAAGAATCTTATCATGTCATGATCCGTTGAAAATCTCTAAGACAAATGTTGTAAAGTATAGATTGCATCATTTGAGTCTTATTTTTGTTTCTTTGATTTGCTCGAAGACTAGCAAAAGATAAGTGTGGGGCAATTTGATAAGAGCATATTTATGCGACTTTATTGAATTGTTTATATATATATATTTAGCTATTTCTTGTTAATTATGGTAGTAATTGCTATTTTTGTGTTTTTGTAGGTTGCTAATAACAAAATTCTAGATAGAAGCTAAAATATGAAAATTGAAAATTTAGAAATACTTGTGTGAAAGGAAATTACACGAAATAGGAAACCTACAAAGAGCGTGTATAAAAGGGACAATACATGTCTCTCGGGAAACCACCGCTTTCTCAAAACCCTTTCTCGAAACTCTGCTCGCAGTCTCATAGCCGCTCACAACACACAACCATCGTCCCTCTCGTAATCCAACCAACACAACAGTGATCGCCATCATCCATTGATAGCCACAAATCGAGCACATCGGTAGGTCGATCACATCTCTCCACTGATCAATCTCCATAGCCACACGCATGCCCGTCCCTTTTCTCATCATCCCTTCCTTGTCACACAACTATCACCAACAACCCAATTGATCTCTCTATCACACCCCTTCTTTATCTGTTTGTCGCAAATCGAAAACTCCATCTAGCACCTCCTTCTCACACTACCTCTTTCACTCTAGCTTCGATCATCTCCCTTCTGCTCACCTGTTGCATCTCGCCATCCATCGCACAGTCTCTCTTCCAGTAGTTGATCCCTCTTTTCAGTCACAGCCAGAAGGAACAGAGTAGGGATCATGAAGAAGAAGTTATATCTCTATTCATTCCGCTATCCACATCTCAGTGATCCACTATTCACCACCACGCAGGCGACGACATTGTTCTTTTTTCTTTCACTCTCTTTTTCTTATTTTTAGTTTGATAGTTAATTATGGATTGTTGTTAAAAATGATCAATATGTCTAGCTAAACCCCTTTCTAGCTAGGGGTGGATTTGAAGCCCCGAATATGTGTTTTATGAATTAATTGAATTCAACTTTTCCTTGCTGATAAGTGATTGTGTTTTGTTTAACTGCTTTATAGAGAACTTTTTTTGTATGTTTGTTAAGGTGACAACCTTAGTAAACATGCTAGGATTTGATGCTAGAGCATATGTGAGTTTCACCTAATCGTTATAATCTTATTCTCACAAGTAGTAAATACCAAGGAACGTTAGTAAAGTTAAGTAAAAACTTATGTTAAGACAAGGCGTTGTTCATACTTGTTGATGTAGTCGATTTCTGCTATACTTCCTCGCCATTACCTAGACCTGCATAGGGAACACACGTGAGCCAAAGACCACCGTGTGGCGGCCGATGACACTCCGATGCTTAAGTTAGATAAGGCTTAGGAAAGGCTTAAAGCTATAAATTGGGTTTCTGTAGCATACCTTTGTTCATCGACCTTATCTATCTTTTATAGTGTGAGAGTCCTTGTTCAGCTCGACCTTTGGTGGCGTAGTTTAGGAAAATAGATCTTGCTGAAGATCCTTTCCTTGTTGGAGCTGTCCATGTAGAGAAGTTTCCCTACATGACTTGTGTTCCTAGATCTGCAAGAAAGGTTTCCATTTCCAAGTGTTGTCCATGCAAGGAAGTTTCCTTGTCTGACTCATACTTCAGTATTTGTTTCCTAGTCAATACCAAAGTATTGCCGGGGCCTGCCTGTCTTGGGTTGATCCTCTAGATATTTGCCTTTATCCTTACTCTTGCCTTATCAGGGCTTACGAATTTTGGGCTTGACCGCGTGACATGTAGGCTTAGTGACACGTTGCACTTTGGGTCCGACCTTCTGGATCCTTCCAATAGTGGGCTTAATGTTGTTTGGGCCTTGCTAGATTGAACGTGCAATCAGGCCTGTTATGTTCTGTTTCACGAGATTATGATGACATGTGTACGATATTGATCAGAGAACGGTTTGATGTATCATCACTTGTAATTGCGTAGTCAGTGTTCATATTTTCCATAGAACTTAATGATTTTGGATTGTTTGTCTAACTTGCAATCCTTGATTAGATAGGATGAAAAAGAATAGTTTGAAAGCGATACTTAATTTAATTCAATAAATTTGGAAAAATAATAAGGTTAATGCAGTGTGGTCACGATTAATCTTGAGCATTGTCCTTCACGAGTTAGTAATGGATTTTTGAGTTTAATTCATAAACATATGTTTGGTGTGTGGAGATAAAACCTTTAGCTAATTTTTCATCATCTTCCCTCAGTTTTTATTAGTCTTATAATAATATTCTTAGTAATTTTCTTAGTTTAAAATTAGAAAAATCTAATCCCCCAACATTTTCTTAGTTAGCTTGTTAGTTGTCTGTTAGTTACTTTTAGTGTTAGTTAGCGAGCTCTCTAATCCTCGATCTAGAAACGGTCAGAAAGACACAATGCAGACTCCACAACATAACTTTATGAGAAAAAATTGACTACTACTACTATAGGTTGTTAAACACCCGAAACAGGGTTATCAATAAAATTCCGAATTTTAAACTCCCCATCTTTCGCCCGAAATTGTGGCATCAAAGCCAGAAAATAAAAAGCTCTCGACATACCAAAATATCAGGACGTATAAGTCATACACAAAACTTCTGGTCTGATCAACCATGAAGTAAAAGTTGGGACAAGTCAACTTATTCAAATAAACTTCGGGTCGACTAGTATATCAAACCAACGAGGTAAAAGTTGGGATGAACGAGACAACTTATTCTATTAAACTTCAAGTTGACTGATATGTCAGACAACGAAGTAAAAGTTGGGATGAACAAGTCAACTTATTCAATAAACATTGAGTCGACTAATACGACATACCAACGAAGTAACAGTTGGGACGAACGATTCAACTTATTCAAATAAACTTCGGGTCGACTAGTATGTCGAACAAACGAAGTAAAACTTGGGACGAACAAGTCAGCTTATTCAAGTAAACTTTGAGTTGACTAATACGTCAGACTAATGAAGTAAAAGTTGGGATGAACGAGTCAACTTATTCAAATAAACTTCGAGTCGACTAGTATGTCGAACCAACAAAGTAAATGTTGGAATGAACGAGTCAACTTATTCAACCCTATATGTCGAACCAAGAAGCGAAAATACACAATACGACTTGCTTCGATAAACACGACGGATCCATTTAAAAAGAAGCGAGTCAATTCACTCACAACACAATCCAAAAATGCTTCAGAACACCTTGGCATGCGAACACTCAAGGATCTGACTGGGAAAAATGCCTCGATTGACAAGAACAAACAAAAACTTTGAATGGTCGACAAGAAAGCGCAAAAACAAAAATAGATCATTCACAACCTCAAGGAAAAAGCATGCGAAGCGGAAATTAAATAGAAAGCAATACAATACGAGTAAGCCTAACTCGCCAGTATTTGCCACAAAAGACTTGATGAGGAAAACACACACATCATAACAAATGACCAACCTCAAGGAGAAAACATGCGAAGCAGAAATTTAATGGCAATACAATATTGTCAAAGAAAAGAAATCTCATTCAGAAAAATCATTAAGTTACACAGTGTAGTTAAGGCGTTGAGGTAGCGCGGAGGCGGACGAGCCTAAAAATGCCTCAGAAGCGAGGCGGTCTTTAACATTTTTTAAAGATTTTTTTATTAAAATAAATTGAAACATATTTAGATAAGTAATGAACAAATGAACAGCATGAACAAATGCAATTTGATCATATAAATAAAAACGCAGCAGACAAAACAACGAACAACAGCAGACAGAACAAAAGAAGAAAAAGAATAATCAAATGAAGAAAAACGCAGCAGTCTTAGTTCAAATGAACAGATCATATTAAAAGAACGCAACATGATTAGAAGAGGAAGAAGATTAAAAGAAAAAAAAAACGCAGCAGTCTGTCAAATGAACAGATCATAAAAAATAAAAATAAACGCAACATGATTAGAAGAGGGACGAAGATTAGAAAAAATAAGAAGAAGAAAGTAAGAAACATACCTGATTTGCTGATTCTAATCTGATTAGAAGTTAATGAACACAACAGTGAGCATCCCCCAATTCTCGATCTCGACTAAAAACTCTAAATAACCCTACCCTTAACCCTAAAAGACAATGGGCTTTTGGGTTTTTTGGATTTTAAGCTTTAAAATGACTAAGGCGGTCTGAGTCGCTTGAGGTGTGAGGCGGACACCTCACTTTACCGCTCCGCCTCACCCTTATTTGAGGCGTCCCTTTGCCAAACCGCCTCGAGGCGCGCCTAGGCATCCGCCTTAAGAACAATGAAGTTACATCTGGAGGAGAAGACAAAACAGTGGAAATAACGAGAACATCTGATGGATTAGAGATCACAGGGACAGTGATAGAAGAAGACAAAGTTTCTCTCTCAACGATAAAAGTGGATGATGGAATCTGATCGGAAGGAGGAGGAGGTAACAGTTTTTCCTAAACGAGGTTGCTTGAGAGATCCGAGGTACCTTCTTCAGCATCTTCATCCTCGAAGACTTTATCAACCAAGTGACAATACTCGGATAAATCAACACCAAGCCCCTCAATATAGTCAAGAAGCTAAACTCGCCCATTAACAACTATCTTCCAATCTTCCACCTCCACAATCTTCAACTTGTCTTTTGTTGCAGCGAGCTCATCCTTAGCTAAAAACACTTGTCCCTCAGTAATGGTCAGCATGGTGGAGATGCCGTACTTAACTCCATCGAGTGCAACCATTAACTGTTCCACCCGCCTTTCAACAACCCTACGGCTGACCGACTACTCAACGACAGAGCACAGAGCCTCATCATGACCAGTTTTCTTGACTGGCATCTCTTTCTCCAACTCGTCCAGTCTTCCATGAACCCCATCCAAATTGGCCGTCAAAGTCTCAAACTCCACAGTAGACTTATCTCACGCAGTTTCCACTTCCTTTAAAGAAGCCAGAGCAACCCTCCCTAGCTCCGCGCACTGCTCCTTCAATATGTCAAGCTGACGAAGGACGTGAAAAAACACTAGCAACAACACTGCCAAATTCCTCTCAAGAGCAGCCACTTGACCACGACCAGTCTTGCACTCTGGCCCCAACATAAGTGAGGTGATTCATCCCATCCATTATTTGCCTAAGATCATGGTTGAGATGAGTACTGGGATCCATCATAGGCATCGAAAGCCCTTCTACCACCTGCTTATGCCATTCATTAACCAACCTACGCACACCATCTTGCACATCAAACTGGGTAAACCAATAAACCTTTCCATCCGACTTAACACGATATCCTCCGGGTTAGGCTCCTTCCAACTAATCCATGGGTGAAGGACGTGAGGATCCGAAAGCACAAAGGAACCACCTCCAATGCTGGGAAAAGAGGGCAGAACAACGGTGACGCCAGAAAAGCCACTATTGTATTCTCGTTGCGAAATGGTCGCCACAATAACAGAGGAGTAGTAGTGGCAATGGGAGCAGAAGGATCCAGACGGGCGGGAGAAGAAACTGATAACCCCGCTGCATCATTGACATAAGTGGAAGATGACCGAGAGGGAAAGACCTCAAAATCGTGACCATGATCACCAACCTCCTTAAACTACTCCACCTAGGGGTGGACAAACGGGTCAAGGAACCGCACATCCAAACCAAACCAGACCGTTTTGCTCTAAACGGTCTAATTTTTTAATTTGTAATTTAGATACGGTCCGGATCCGTTGTAGAACATTCGAGTTTGATTCCAATTTTGAATAACACATTTACACATGTATTAATTTGAGTGGATGTTGGAAAATGTAAACCTAAGCCAGCTCACACCTCATCGTCTCTCTTTCTGAGTTTCTGCGTCGTCTCGCTTCTTCTTCTCCAACTGTGTTCCTCCTTCCTCCCATTCCTCACATAAAGAAGCCAAGTTCCTCCTCCCTCTTGCCACGCCTGACATCGCCGTCGGGTAACTCAAAGAGGCCAAGTTCATTCGACAATAGCAATTTGGCGTTGATCTAGAGTTCAGTTCAGTCACTCCATCTTCTATAGTAGTTCAGTTCAGTTCAAACAACATCATCTTCAAGTTAATTCGATCATTTTCTTCACTCACCTCTCTCTCTCAAGTCAAGTCAGTCAATGTAGCGTTGACAACAAGGACATTTTCCATTCTACTCATTCACTTGTTCATATTTCTCTCCATTCCTGTTGTTGTTGTTTATGATATTTGATTTGTTGGCTTTTTTTTAGTTGCAGAGATGGATCTTCACAGTATGAACAGGAAGGCTTTACAGGCTTTGTGCAAGAAGCACAAAATACCTGCAAATGGAACCAATGCAGCCATGGCAGAAGCCCTCACTTCACTTCTTCTCAAGGTTGCTACTTTTCCTCGATTTCCTCTTCGAGTTACAATACGCCACATTGGGTTTTCTTGATTTTGATTCATAATGTTTGTAGGAAACACAACCCCACAAAGGGTTCGACCCATGATGAGAACCAAGTAGCTGGAACAAATCGGGGTGAGATTGTGGTCGACCAAGCTAAAAAACATCTTGTCATCAACATGAAGATGTCGCGATCATTGACAAGTACCCAGATTTTTCCTGTTTGAAGAGAAAAGATTTGCAGGCTTTGTGCAAGAAGAATAAGTTGCCTGCAAGGAACCAATGTGGGAATGGCGGAAGCTCTTATTTCACTTCTCAAGGTATTTTTCAACTCAATTTCTTATACTTGTTTTAGTTACACTACTGCTTCAAATGGGGGTTATTGATTTTGACAAAAATGTTGGCAAGCAACACAAAACCCCATCGAAACACTGATGAGGAAACTGGAGTAGTTGGTGGAAATGGGGGTAAGATTGCTAGCAAGCAAGTTAAAAGGTGACATTTTGTTTCAGAAATGAAGATGCAGAGATTGTTGCTGTGGAAAAATATTCGGACCTGAAGGCCTCCTTGAAGAAGGAAAAAGCTTTGCTTAGAAAGTTTATATTGAAGCCCTCGCCCCTTCAGGTAATTTCTCAGGAAGTTAGAGAGGTACCCGGTCATTGAGCAGCGAGGTCTCGTGGTGGAGAGACAATGGCTAGGGTCGAACCAATTGTTCTTCTTTCTTCATCCGTTGAAAAGAATAAAACCAAAAGAGGGGTGAAGGTGAGAAATGAGGAATTAACCATTGTTCTTCCTTCACCTGTTGTTGAGATGATGAAATTAAGAAGATGAGCTAAAATGGGAATTGAAAAAAATTTATGAAGATGCTAATGTGAAGAGAAATGAGATTAGCCCAAGGAAGACGAGAAGTGCAATTGTTGAAGAACCAAAGAATATGGATGATGTTTTTTTTTTAATTTTTTTTGGAAGGCGAGCTGGGTTTTTAAGGATTTCATAACCTATCAACTGGACGACCTATAGGTCAACACCCATTAGAAAGTAACCATGCCGTAGGTGGGATTTGAAGCTATGACGTGAGAGACAAACCCACACAACTCTAACCACTAGGCCATAACACCATTGGCAATATGGATGATGTTGCTATCAAGATAAAACAATTAAGCCCAAGGAAGACCAGAAGGGCATAAGTTGTTCCATTGCTGCTTGTTTCAGGTGCTTGTTGCCTCTCCTGTTGATCATTTTCTATTCATTTAATTTGAAAGTGCCATGGAAATGTCCTCATCTCCAGTGAATGTCTCATGATATGTGATGTAGTCGTTTTTTGCTCTCTGCTCTGACATGTTTTCGCTGACCTTTTTGACCTTCACAAGTATCACACATGAGCCACAAACCACCGTGGGGTGGCTGATGACACTCTGATGTTAAAGTCAAACAAGGCTCTGAGAAAAGTGTAATGCTGTAACAGGAAATTTGTAGTGTACCTTAGCTAACCAACCTCATGTCTTATTTATAGTGCAAGGAGTCCTGGGTTAATCAGGCCATCGTAGGCATAGATTAGGGAAAATATCTTTATGGAGTCTCATCTCTAATTAGAAATCGTGCTGAAGAAAGGAAGTTTCATGTTAGCATCGTGCTCCTAGATACGCAGGAGATAGTTCCCAATCCGAGAGCATTCCGTGGAGGGAAATTTCTCTGTGTAGAAGATACTCTGGTGTTTGAGAGCAGCTGTGGTTGCTCGTCCGAAGCACATCCTTGAGATACTTGTATAAAAATGGCTTATGAGTATCGTGGATAGCTATGAGACGTGTGGGTTTAGCATGCTGTGACAGTCCGGGCTTGCTTGGTGGGCTGAGAACCTATGCAGTTAATACGGATAACGGACCCATAACGGTCTAAGAGCGTTATAAGTTATAACGGATTATATCGAGATATAACGGTATATAACGAATTATTTTTTAAAATATATTTTTATACCCCCACTAAGTATATTAATGTATTATAGACTATAGAGTCAAAAAATAAATCACTAAATATAAATTTGTTACTGCTAGTTTACCAATAATGCCAATAAACTTAAAACTAAATACTAATCATTGTTCATATTTGTTTCAGGTAAACAAATATTTAAAGAAGGGAAGCTTACAAATATCGCAGGCTTCGCAGCACTAGCAAGCAGCAGCACCCAGCACGCCAACACGACTAAATCCCTGAACTATGTTATCTACATTATCAAACACACTCAATAAATTTCAGTTGAACAACAGATGTAACTGATGAAATTGGAACTGTTGAAATTAGAATGAAGAATGAAGAAGCAAAACAAAGCAAATCTTCATAAGCAAATTTGTCATTAGCAAATCAGTCGTTAGATTGAAGGAGCAAATCAAAGCAAAACATAAGAGAAGAAGGAACAAAAGCAAAACAGAAAAAGCAAAGCAAAAGAGAAGTAGCAAATCAGACTTAGTAACTTACAGATTATGATTTCCAAAAAAAAAAAAAATTACAGATTGATCGAAGCAAAGCAAAACAGAAGAAGGAACAAAAACAAAGCAAAAGAGAAGAAGGAACATAGCAAAGCAGAGAAGGAACAAAGCAATGAAAGCAGACTTACAGATTGATCGAAAAAACTTCCCTTCTCTTAGGGTTCTTCCCTTCTCTTAGGGCCTCGATCGATTAGGGTTCTTCCCTTTTCTTCCCTTCTTCTATATTCGATCGACTAGGGTAGCTGGCTCGATCGACTGGCGGACTGGGAACTTCCTTCATTTTTCTGTTCTTCCTTCGTGCTTCTGTTCTTCGTTTCCCTTCTTCTATTTCGTTTCCTTCGTTCCTCTGTTTTTTTATATCAGATCTACAATCGAGAACAAATTTTAGTAAAAAAAAAAAAATTATTTACCGATACGTTATAACGGCGATATTAAAAAACGTTTTATTAAAATAACGGCCGGTATATGCCGTTATAACGCCATCCGTTATGCCCAAAAGTTTTATGAAAAAACTTAGCGCCTCGAGGCCGTTATGAGTTATTTCGGCGTTATAACCCGTTATTAACTGCATAGCTGAGAACCGCTCAGGCTGGATCTGTATTGGGTTGTTGCTTGAACCCGTGGTTCCTCAAGATCATCATGACACGTGTATGGCTCAGGGGTGTGATTGTTTTTATGTATCGATTACTCCCCATCAATTGATTGACGTGTTTTGCGTAGTTTCCTTGGGAACCATCGCCTTCATGTTTTTTTGACGCTATTCAATGCTTGGCATTTAAAGCTTGAGTTCTCGTTTGGTGAACCATTACGTCTATATAATGGTGTTTTTCAATCATTGTAGACAGTATCCGTCGCAGAGTTTATCTACTGTAATGTTTTTGTTTGAAGAAGGCGTTTTCCAAAGGTTGAAGTTGTATATCCAGGTCTGGAGTCTTCGAGTGTTCTGATTTTTATGTCGTTCAGGCAAGGCGAAAGTTGTCGTTATGCGTGGTCACCTGATATGGGTAGGCACATAGTTGATCCGCTGAGATCTCATAATTTCTTCTCATATCGTGGATAAGTAGTACAGATTCCCTTCCAAGGGAAGAGTTCGTCTTTTATGAGCGGATGCCTTATCGTTGTTCCTGAATGTTTGTCTCAGAGATAGCATCTGCGTCCAACTCCGTGGCGGTCGCCTCCACTACTTATCGATTAGCCTTGTCTCCCTGCCTTGTGTTGGGTTTGGGATCTTTAGACGAAGAGGAGTTGGACATGGTCCATGGAATGGGCCATTGATTTCTGGATGCCATCTCATCCCCGCTAGCGGAAGGTGCATTTTACCTGTGTTGACTTGATACTTGTCCCAGATTTTTCGTTCCGTCGGATATGAGGGTGTGAACTGACAGTGTCTGGTAATGGCTCGTTGCGGGACACCCGATTGCCAATTTTGTACCCTCACATACCATATTTGATGGTGTCCGTATCTTCACATCGTTTGTGAGGTCGGGTCGCACGAGCAAGTGCTCACTCCATGTTGACTCGCAGTATGCAGTATTTTGTATTCGTCTCATGGTGTTCGCAGTATGTAGTTTTTTGTATCCGCCTCAAGGTGCTTGCTGTTACATCTTTCTAATAATCAATAGAGTTTTTCTATGAAATTCTTGATTTATTTCTTAAATGATTGTGAATCACATAAGTTTCTTAAGAACTCTAAACTCAATATTGACTACAGAAAGGGAAGCAAACAACTTAAAGTAAAATAACTGTTGATGGAGATAAACTGATCTTGGCCTCGAAGAGAATTCAGATAGCTTTCGCGAATCATTTAGCGGACTGTTGAAGCGTTACATAGGTAACTAAAGAGTAAACCTTGCAGAGGGGTGGATCACCGCATCGACAGAATGTCGGGGGGATGTATTCCCGCTTGCCATTGCCGTTACGACTTGTTGTGCATTAGAGTTGACTGCTCCTGTACCGCTCAACAATGGTGCCCCTTCCGTCTTTAGGCCTTGCATTGGGTCAGACTGCTCTGCATGGTGTAGCCAGTGTTCTAAAAATCGACCTGGGCGGCCGCCTAGGCGCTAGGTGGAAAACCGCCCAGATTAATGGCTGGGCGGGCAGTCTGGGCAATTTTGGGCAGTCTGGGCGGGTCTAGGCGGGGTCTAGGCGGACTCTAGGCGGTCTGGGCGATTTTTAATTTTTTTAATTTTTTTTAATTTTTTAATAAGGCTGATTGTGTTCTTATTTTATTTTATTTCCTATTTTTTAGAAATAAACTATTTAATTATTTTTTATTCAGTATATGTCTAAATGTAGCAAATGATGATTACTTAATGGAATTCTCAAAGGATCTGCTGGTACCAATTTTACTAATGTAGATTTTATCAAACATAACTGAGGTTATTCATGCAATTTGAAAAAAAATAAAAGAGTACACAAATTCAAATTTATATAAAGTACCAATCATGACCAACTTCAGTCATTTGAGTTTTGATAAATTTTGTTCACGATTGTTAATTTTTCATGTTTTTAAATTTTGCATATGTATATTGGCATTAAATTGGATGTAATTGATAAGGTATTATGCTTAACTTTTGTAAATTATTAAAGTAATAATACAAAACCTAAGACCGCCTAGGCACCTGCTCGTCGCCCGCCCAGCGCCTAGCGATTTTTAGAACACTGGGTGTAGCTGGATCTGGGATCACTCTATCTGTTTCAGTGCGGCGTAGTGGCAGCCTTGTGTCGTAAGTTGGTCTCCACGTATTGTCCCTTCCGAGTTGTTAGCAGTATACTTAACACACTGGTGAAGGGTGGAGACCACTGCTTTCATTTGGTGTAGCCATGGTCTTCTCAGGATGAGGTTGTAGGACGATGGTGCATCTACCACCATGAAGTCCAGAAATAAGACATTCCTTAACTGTGGCTCTCCGGCTACTGTGGCTAGCCTTATCCTTCTGACGGGGAAGCACTTCTCCCCGCTGAACCCAATCAGCGGATGCTCTGATGGCGTTAGGCTTTCCTCCTTGAGGTCCAAGCTGCGGAAAGCATTGTAGAACAGAATGTTGAGTGAGCTTCCTGTGTCAACGATGGTTTTCTTCAATTCCCACTTTGCGATGGACACAGAGATGACAAAGGTGTCGTTATGTGGCGCTCGGACTTCGTCTAAGTCTCTGTCCGTGAAGGTCAAAGTGGAAATGGGGTTCTGAATTCTTGAATAGCAAACGCGTATGTCCTCGTCCGTGAGTTGTGTTCGCATATCCAACAGAGTTCGCTTGCGGGACCTGTGCTACTGGTCTTCATTTGGTTCGACTCCATGAAAGACGTATATTATCCCAGGAGTCTCATTTTCTACCTTTTTGACCAACTCCCTCTGTCATTGGTTGGTTCTGGATGTTTCTCAGACTTTAGGAAGTCTTTCAATTTGCCCTTGCGGATCCAATACTCTCCTTCTAACCTCATACTCTTGCAGTCATTGGTGTTGTGGGCGCCTTCTTTGTGGTACGCATAGTATTTTCGTTATCCCTTCTAACATAGTCTCTGCGTGTCTTTGGGGGTCACTTCAGTTCCTCCCAATTTTTCATGGAGTTGAGTACATCCGACAGACTAGCATTCAGGGGTGTCACGGCTCTGGATCCAACGTAGTTGGATGACTTCTCTGGCCTGGGACGATCAGGATCTAGCCTGTTGTAAGTGCGTTTCCTTTTGCTCCGCTCCTCTTTCTTGTGTCTCTTTCCTTCTTTCTTATCCCTCGAAGCAAAGGGATTTCTGTCACTTTCGGTTTCTCTCTTAGCTATCCTTGATTCCTCCAGGGTGATGTATCTCTTAACACTCTTGAGGAGCTCCGCCATGTCCAAAGGGGGCTCCAAGGTGAGGTCCTCAAAGAGTTTTCCTTCTCTGAGGCCCGCGGTGAA
Source organism: Berberis vulgaris (assembly GCA_963556465.1). Lineage (NCBI taxonomy): Eukaryota > Viridiplantae > Streptophyta > Magnoliopsida > Ranunculales > Berberidaceae > Berberis > Berberis vulgaris. The sequence continues at coordinate 27,429,856 of OY747131.1, read as the reverse complement.
GGCAGTCACGGCTGTATCGTCGTTGCACCCGTCGATGAGGGTCAGCTTGTTGTTAAAGAGCGTGACATACTCTCGGAGCGTCTTGCCAGACCTCTGCCTGAGAGAGAGTATGTAGTGCGGGCATTTTCTGAAACGCTGGCTTTCGACGAAACGGGTCAGAAATTCCTTTGCCAGTGTTTTGAAATAATCAATTGACTTCGGCGAAAGGTTGTGGAACCAGGTCAATATGGGGCCTTTGAAACTGGTAGGAAATGTTCTACACATAACGGATTCGGATCCTTCCTTGAGAGCCAGCACGTGCTAGTAGTGGCGTAGATGATCGAAGGGATCGGTGGTCCCATCGTAGGAATCTAGCTTCAGGGGAGTGAACTTCCTTGGGAGAGCCTCATTCATTATCCGGTTTATGAATGGCGGGACGGAGAGGCGATACAGGACGTCAAAATCATGTGCTCTTATGCGGAAGGGATTCTCGGGGCCGAGCCTCTTTGTCCTGGCGGTTGGATCAACGTTAGCCGCACAGCCTCCCTTAGTCCAATAGGAGCTGGCAGGGGTCTGGCTCTCCTGCGCTTGCTCCCTATCGTCCACTGGAGGTGGAGGTCCATTCTGTTCTTGGTCTCCATCAGCAGCGGTGGATTCTGCCTTGTGAGTATCTCCACCGCCTTGATAACCTATTGTAATTGGGACTCTAGCACCTCGATTCTGGGGTCAGCCGTTGGTGCAGGGGCATGAGTAGGCTGCTTGTGCATGGCAGAAACTGACAAAGGGACATCCAGAGCGTTGGTCGTGTCCGTTGCGTGACCTAGTGGTCACCATCCCTTTGGGATTTGGTAGGAGATGACGCTTGCGTGACCTAGTAGCGCCAAACTGATGTAGTCATTTTTCACTCCATGTTCTGACATGTTCCCGCTGACCTGTTTAACCTGCACATGTAGCACACGTGAGCCACAGACCACCGTGGGGTGGCCGATGACACTCCGATGCTAAAGTCAAACAAGGCTCTGAGGAATGTGTAATGTTTTAACAGATAATTTGTAGCGTACCTTAGCTTACCAACTTCATGTCTTATTTATAGTGCAAGGAATCCCAGGTTAACCAGGCCATCATAGGCGTAGATTAGGGATGAGATCATAGTGGAAACCCTTGTTCTAATTAGGAGTCGTGCTGTAGGAAATAAGTTCATTGTTAGCTCCGTGCTCCTAGATATGCGAGAGATAGTTCCCAATCCGAGAGCATTTCGTGGAGGGGAGTTTCCCTGTGTGGAAGATACTCTAGTGTTTGCTTCCTAGTTGGAAACAAAGAGCAGTTGTGGTTGCCTGTCCGAAGCAGATCCTCGAGATACTTGCCTAAAAAGGGCTTACGGGTATCGTGGATAGCTGTGAGACGTGTGGGCTTAGCATGCTGTGATAGTCCGGGCTCGCCTGGTGGACTGAAGTTGAGAGGGTTGAGAATCGCTCGTGCTGGATCTGCTGGATCCGAATTGGGTTGTTGCTTGAACCCATGGTTCCTCGAGATCATCATGACACGTGTACGGCTCAGGGGTGTGACCATTTTTATGTATCATCAGTATGCAATCACGGTTGTAGCTACATCACCCATAATGCCACTGATGAACTTGTGTAGTAGATTGCACCTAGGCTTCTGATGGAAGAACATTGCCATACCACTTGAATCAAGCTTATGCACTTAAGGACCAAATGTCCCTACATTAGAACAAAATTTTCACATGAAAAATTAAAAATAAATTGATGCGTACTATGTAACCATTTGGAACCGGACCGTTCCAAACGGTTCGAGTTTGGTTCGGTTCCAATATTCAAAATGAGGGAATTCGGACCAGATCGGATATGTTAAATTTAAACGGTTCGAGTTAGGTTTCTCAAAATTTATAACCAATCGGACCGTGCCCACCCCTAGCTCCATCGCCAACTGAAGCATCTTATCATCAATGGCTCGAGGGTCATCATTAGAGTATCCAGCAATGTGAGGCGCACCATAGGCAGAAAAAAGCCTTTTTTCATTATCATTTAACGGATGAATAGTTTCTTGTTTACTCCTCTCCATCGCCAAAGTCATCTCCTTAGACTTCTCGAGGGATAAACGATCCTCATTCCACTACAACACAAATGCTCATTGATAGCATATGCCAATTGCGTTTTTTATAAATGTGCTATAAAAAGTCAATTTTGAATGACTTAGAAAATGAAGAACGCTATAGAAATCTGGGGGGCGTTTTGACGCTCCCAAATGTTTTTTGTAGTTCGCGACTTTCTCTCCTCTCCCCCATTCAGTACACTAAACCACAGAGCTCGCCTCTCATCTCCTTCTTGCTCGCCTCTCTCTGCTCGACCTCTTGCTTGTCTCCTTCTTGCTCTTGTTATTGCCCTAAAACATAGCAAAATCGAAAGAACACAACAATCCTTCACTCCATCTTCTTCTGCAAGCAACATACCATCCTTCACTCCAATCTTCTTCTGCAAGCAACAAACCATATTTCACTCCATCTTCTTCTGCAAGCAACAGGTATGTGCTCCTTCAATCTTCTTTTTATCTCATCCAACGCCATTATCTCTCTCTTCTTTGGTTCCTTTAGATCTGGATTCTACCATTCTTTCATCTCTCCAATTTCTTTTTCTCACCTCTCCATTTCACTCACTCAGGAACAAATGACTCTTCAAGCAAGCAAAGTGAAGAGAAGGTGAGTTGATTTGAGCCGAAGCGGAGGAGTTGTGACGGTGAGAACTAGCGAGTGATTGTGGTGGCAGAATTGGATGCATCAGTGGTGCGCCATTAATGCTGGTTCTCAGAGATCTAGGGTTTCCAGATCTTAGCTTCATGTTCTTCTTCTTCTTTGTGTCAATTGTGAGTTTCTTAATCAGGAAAAAATGGAAAAATTGGGTCGAGAAGAAGAAGGAGATCATGCGCCTTGTGGCCATGGCATCAAAGTAGGCGGCAAGGGCCGAGCTTGAAGCTGCATCCGAGTACGGAGCTGTTTTCACCGTTCGCCGGACTCAATGTGCTGTTTGTTAATGCGCTACCACAACCAGGTGCTTTAGATGTAAAGTTGTTCGGTACTGGTGAGTTTTCCCCTTTTGCTTTTGGGTTTAGCTTCGTTGTTGGGTTTTCAATTGCTTGATTAATTCGTGATAATTGGTTGTCCTTTTGGCTTGACTTTGATTTCCTGCATATAATTGGGTTTTCTTCTTTACATAATAATGGAATCGAATAAGTAATTTGGTTTTCATTCGATGGTGACTTTGCTGCTTATAATCCTTAGTGGGAGTTTATTATCTGTTCATGGAATAATGTATGATCTTAGTTTATCAGAAAGGAATTATTTTTAAACATTACTTAGTTGTGGTTGGATTTATTTTGCCAGAAAGGAATTATTTTTAAACATTACTGTTTTTGAAATGGTTGAAAATCTTTCTTGAACTTAGTTTATCAGAATAAAAAGAGACTAAAACTACTTAGTTTCATACACTTATTGTCATTTCTCCTGTTGGTTGTGTTTATCGATGTAGCATTTTTGATGACTTTTTTTTGTACCATGCACAGGTTTTATGGCTGCAATGGGAAGAAGGGAACCACCTGGCTGGTAATCTTTGTTTACGTGTTTCTTTTATCAATAAAACTGCAATGAAAAAAGAAGAGGGTGTATATTGATATTCATTCAAAAGAAGAAAACTAAAATGGCTAGGATATAATAGGCAGATTATAGGTGAAACCAACATGGCTAGGGTATAGATATTTGTTTAGTGATGAAGGAAGAAAATTGTAAAGATGGTATGTCGAAAATTCTATAAAATACAGAACATTTTATAATCTATAGTTTTATCTTGGATTTTATTTCCACCTTCCTCCCATATATAAGAAGATACTCTTAAAGTATATATCGTCATGTTTTTCAAAGACGGTCACTTTGATTTTTATGTTTAGTCAATGAAAAAAAATTTGTAATTAAAGTGAATTTTCTATAGATGATTATTATTACATAGAAAATATTCTTCTAAACTTAATAAGATTGTTTGCTTCTTCTCTTGAGAGATTTTCTTTCGTTTTCAAGTATTGCTTGCCTTGTAAGTTGTCAATAGCATAGGAGGAAGGGCCCCAAGAGGAATCTGATTGGATCCGTATCTGAAGAGTTTGCAAGATCTCAACCAGACAAACACCTTTAATCCCTAGCATCATAGCTACAATAGTTGAGAGATCTTTATATGATTACGATAAGATGCTCTACTGTTCAAAGAAAGTAAGCATTTGAGGATTAGAAGAATCCCCCCACCCCCAACAACACATGTTATGTATTTTATCTACTTCTTTCCTTTTACTCATGGTTCCCAATCTTCAGATTGTTCTTCTGATATCTTTAGTATTTTAGACTTTTCGTCAGTTATATTTTTACTTGACCATTCTTCGGTTATCAAGTTATAGCCACTTTGTCTTTCAGTGATAGCTCTTAACAATGAGGCTATTGTGGTTGAAGACACTCTCACAGAAGATGAAAAGTCAGCTCTCAAGGTAAAATAGTTAAAAACTGGCTGCAATCTCTTTTTCCCCCTAATTGTGACATGTTTGAATATTTGAATATGCATTTGTCTCATCTTGTATAAGCCTCAAGGCATCTATTATCTGTGTCATCTAGATTACCTAAGCATGATACCATAGGGTCTGTGTGTATGGTGTTCAACTTTTCCATTCTCCCTTTCCCCCTTTAAGAGAAACAACATGGTCTTCAAAGGGAACAGAAAAGGGTGGTAAACTATCTGCATTGAAATCAAAGCTCTGGTTTGGTTGTGCGGCAATACTTGGGGTATTATATCTAATATTGAATTTCATGTCTGTATGTTTGACTGGGATAGTCTATTTTATGTACCCCCGCGCGGCGTTGTGACCTTCCCAGTCACATTGGCTTTTCATTATCAATATGTATGTGTTTTATTGATTAAAGGAAATTGTAATCCGTTGGTTCCGCTGGCCCATTGCGGCATACACATATGGAGTGTCTTTTTTTAGTATTTGTAATCTAGTGTTGAAACTATTGGTATTGGTGCTGATGATATCTGAAATTCCTATCTATCTCAGACTAGGCTACAGCAGTATGAGGAAGCTCTTAGCATGTCACCGACAGATCCAGCTGCTCTCGAAGTGAGTGATAAGCTACATTGTTGTTATCATGCTAATCATGTTACTTTCTATACCCTTTTTTTACTTGAACACTATTTCTACAATCCTTCTACGTATCGAGGGAGGGAACGAGGGAGGGAGCGAGGATGCTCCCTCGCACGTGATTTTTTATGCGGAATTCAACTTTTCGTCCAGCGAAATATTTTGGCTCCAAAAGTGAAAAAACCCTAGAATTTTTGATTTCTCTCCAAATCCCACTCTTTCTCTTCTCCCTCCATTGCCCTATCAGTTCTCTCCAAATCAAAGCTCCCTCGACCTCATCTCCTTTCTCAATCTCTCCCACAAACCCTAGACCTAGCAAAGCTCCCTCGCCATGTACCTCCCTCGACTCCTAGCAAATCTTAAAAACCCATAAAGTTTCCTCCTTTCTCTTCTTCCCCATGAACCCAAAATTCCCAACTTGTTACCTCCATTAACAACAACAGCAACCCTCCTTTCTCTTCTATGGCTCCTTCACTTCTTTAATAACTTCACAACTTTCCATCTTTCTTTCTTTCTCTCCTTTGGGTTTTATTTCTTTGGTTTCTTTGTTTCAAAGATGGGAGCTTTAATGATCAAGAAGACAGAAGAACAAAAGCCAGAGCAGCAGCATGAGCAATTGGTACCACCAACAAATTTTTCCCTGGTTGAGAAAGGGATTTACAGATCTGCTCATCCAAATCCCACCAATTTCTCATTTATTGAAACTCTCAATCTCAAATCAATCATTTACTTGTGTACTGAACCCTACCCCCAAGAGAATTCTAAGTTTCTTGCTGAACATAACATCCATCTTTTCCACTTTGGCATTGAGGGCACCAAGGTATAATTTGTATCCATTTTATATGTGATTTCAATGTTGATTATTGAAACCCATTGTTTGATTTAGGTTTTTATGGATTGGGTTTGCTTTAGATTTGGGTTTTACCCATCATTTGGTGTTTGTGCTTATTTTGATGATGATAGTTGCTTTTCTGTTTGTCATTGATTGTATCTTGTCTTGTTTGTAGTTTCTTAACTTTAATTTAATTGATTGTGAAGTTTTGAGGTGATCTGGACTTTAATGTTAGGTTTTGCTTATTTGTTTTTCTAAAGAAATTGACGCTAAGGTTTGGATCATTTTGAAGCAATAATCAAAACTCAATGAAAACCCAATCACAAATATCTCTAATCTATGTGGATAAACTGTTTTTGTAAAATATCACATGAATGCTGAATTATGTTGTGGAGGTGAATATGACCAGTCTTTCATCTTGGACAAGGATATATTCTGGAATATCCATATTGTTAATCATAGATCAGAGGAGAGGGAGGAAATGGAAGCATTAATTGTATCATATGAATATATGGGGTTCTTCCACTTCTTTTGCAGTGGGCTTCTAGGTGCTTATATCATGCATGCTCTGTGACCTTCAGATCTAATCCCTACGGCTGGGAGGTCATACTAATTGTGCAAGCTAGATTTTTTGTGTAGCCATTTAGCATATTCGGATTATATCATCTCAAACTGTGTACTTTTAAATTTATCTTGTAAAAGATTATCAATTTTGAGAAAATGGACCACACATGAAGTCATCATTGTGTGTATTTGGTTCTTTACTAGAAATAAAACACTGGATTGTTTATTAGGTGACATTTCAAATCTAAAATGAAGAGTCCATTATTGTTAAATAGGCAACAAATGAAGTCATCATTGTGTGTATTTGGTTCAACTCTAAAATGAAGAGTCCATTATTGTTAATGATTGAAGTGCTATTAGAAATTTTGTAATAGTACACTTTCTTGTTTAATCATATGTTGTTTGTAATGTCTGAATCTGCAGGAGCCTTTTGTGAATCTTCCCAAGGACACTATCATGGAGGCTCTGAAAGTCTTACTAGGTACTGAATTGAAGCAACATCCTCACCACTTATTCTCTCATCATTACCTTTAAGTGTTTCTTGTTAAACCCATTTTTCTGTGTTGTTACCAGATGTTAGAAATCATCCAGTTTTGATTCATTGCAAAAGCGGCAAGGTATGACATATTTTCCTATACCTTCCTTTGTAGTCAGGCACACTTAAAATGTCATTGATGAAAATGATAAATTATTAAATGTGTAACAGAATAGTTTGACTATCACCTCACTTAAACACCTACATTTGTCTAGACATGCTACAATAATGGAGCCATTATTTCATCCTAGTAAGTGATCTCATGTAGCAACAGGCTGCTTTAGATGACATTGGTTGGCCGTTGAACATGGAACCTGTGTTCACGTTAGTTTTTATTTTAGAGGAATCAACTTGAATAACCTGGTTTCTTAATATGTTGAACAAAGCCTTAATCCACATGCCAAAATGTCTTGTAACTTTGAAAGTTTCTTTTCTTGTGTCATTCATTCGTGCTTGATGAAAGGCATTTTATCAATTACTGAAAGTGTCTATCAACAGCATCGGACAGGTTGCATTGTGGGTTGCCTGAGGAAATTGCAGAATTGGTGTTTGTCTTCTGTGTTTGAGGAGTACCAGCGGTTTGCTGGTGCAAAAGCTAGGGTCATCGACATGGGGCAGTCTGTGGTCGAGACAGCGTGGTCTGGAACAGCAGCGCGTTGCAGGGGCAGTCTGTGGTCGAGACAGCGTGGTCTGGAACAGCAGCGCGTTGCAGGGGCAGTCCGTGGTCGAGACAGCATGGTCTGGAACAGCAGCGCGTTGCAGGGGCAGTCTGTGGTCGAGACAGTTTCGCCTTCATGCTGTCTGGGAGCGGGTGCTGTCTACAGGAAGTGCTCCCGGATTTTTGTAAAACAGGGGATGCTTGCTTGGTGTTGCGGATTGGGCAGATCTGCTGCGAGCCAAGGTGCAGTCAGACGCATACATGCTGCTTGCTTGGTGTTGCGGATGGGTCGTTTTGCATTTTGTTTCCTTTCAGGATGCAAAGGGTTGGATTCAATTATTTTTGGTGTTTTAAGTTTATTTTGTTCGTATTAGTTTTGTATTCTGGCAACTGTGTTAAGGACAGGTTTTGTTCTTAATTTTGTTTGGTTTTTAATACGGGTAACGTCGTAATGTACCCCCGTAGCGTCTGTAAGTCATTTTTTGATAAGTAATAAAGGTCTAGCAATTCAAATTCAATTTTTCAGTATTTCAGCAAATTCAGATTCCATTTTTCAGCAATCGAAAGATGTTAGTAGTATGTAAGAGCAATCGTTTACAACAATCTATTTCTAAGGATACGACTACACTGCTTCAAAGAGTCAATGAAACACAAGTTAATACCTTGTTCGGATTGCGGGTTTCCTCTTTTGGTTTAATAGATTTATCATTCCAACAGTTCCATGTGAAGAAGCACAAGTAATGAACTGTAAACCATCTTTTACCACGTGAATTGTCAAATGATCAGTGACATTTTCATCTCCAGCTATCAATTTTGATAGTGAAACAACAACACACATGGCTTGTTGCTTCCTCCCTCCCCAGTATCATGTGAAACTAAACACACAACTTCTTAATCAAATCTATAATACAACCACTTCATATTATATAAACAACATTATCCAAACAAACAGAAACAAATCAAGACAAACCATTAATTAACCCCCAAAAGATGATAAAAAAAACAGGATTTGGAGTGCCAACAAGGCTTCTTAATTTTGCAACTATTACCAAAATTTGAAACACTTTGTGAACCTCTCTAAGACAACACTCAACATATCGCATTACACTTTAACAAAACAAAACATAAACAACTTCATTACATCTTAATTAATCTCTTATCAATGTAGCACATCCTCTTCCTCAACCTTCTCTTAATACCTTGTTCGGATTGCGGGTTTCCTCTTTTCACAACAATTTTCAATAAAGATTATATCTTGGATTATCTTTGTCTCAATCATATTTTGCTCAAGCAGCTTCTGATCATATATTCAAATCTTAGCAATAACAATAATGAAGAGGAAGTGCAGCAGTCGAAGGCTTTGATGCATCTGCAAAATCAGCAAGGTGGGTGGTGGCTTCACCAAGAACCCTCCAACAACTCCACTATTGCCTTCCCTTTATCCCTTCTATTCTTCATCAAAACTTCACTCATATCAGCTGGTGTCATCTTAGCCTTCTCAATCACCTCCTCCACTTCTTTCATCACACTTTCATCCATCACCACATCATCCTCCAAAACTCCCAAATATAGACCACGAAGAACCCTGCTGCAATGACATTTGGTTAGTTCACTTACAGTATGAATTTGAATTTGTTATGGTTGCAGAGAGAAATCAATTCTCAAAAAACAAGATTCAATACTCTGAGTTTATCATTGCATAATATAGGAGTTTAAGAGTTCCAAGGTTTGTAGTACCATATTTTTATCACTAACCAATCAAAAACAGAAAACCCCAATTTCCCTGGACACAATTTTTTTTTTTGAAAACCCCAATTAATCGAAACAATCCACACAATCAAAGAGTTTCGTAAACCCTAAAACCACTAACACAATCAAAGAGTTTCATCAAAATAAGCACAAACACCAAATGATGGGTAAAACCCAAATCTAAAGCAAACCCAATCCATAAAAACCTAAATCAAACAATGGGTTTCAATAATCAACATTGAAATCACATATAAAATGGATACAAATTATACCTTGGTGCCCTCAATGCCAAAGTGGAAAAGATGGATGTTATGTTCAGCAAGAAACTTAGAATTCTCTTGGGGGTAGGGTTCAGTACACAAGTAAATGATTGATTTGAGATTGAGAGTTTCAATAAATGAGAAATTGGTGGGATTTGGATGAGCAGATCTGTAAATCCCTTTCTCAACCAGGGAAAATTTTTTTGGTGGTACCAATTGCTCATGCTGCTGCTCTGGCTTTTGTTCTTCTGTCTTCTTGATCATTAAAGCTCCCATCTTTGAAACAAAGAAACCAAAGAAATAAAACCCAAAGGAGAGAAAGAAAGAAAGATGGAAAGTTGTGAAGTTATTAAAGAAGTGAAGGAGCCATAGAAGAGAAAGGAGGGTTGCTGTTGTTGTTAATGGAGGTAACAAGTTGGGAATTTTGGGTTCATGGGGAAGAAGAGAAAGGAGGAAACTTTATGGGTTTTTAAGATTTGCTAGGAGTCGAGGGAGGTACATGGCGAGGGAGCTTTGCTAGGTCTAGGGTTTGTGGGAGAGATTGAGAAAGGAGATGAGGTCGAGGGAGCTTTGATTTGGAGAGAACTGATAGGGCAATGGAGGGAGAAGAGAAAGAGTGGGATTTGGAGAGAAATCGAAAATTCTAGGGTTTTTTCACTTTTGGAGCCAAAATATTTCGCTGGACGAAAAGTTGAATCCCGCATAAAAAAATCACGTGCGAGGGAGCATCCTCGCTCCCTCCCTCGATACGTAGAAGGATTGCTATTTCTAACTCTGAGCTTAATCACTAATCAGTTTTAACCAAGGATGCACGGACTCGGACTCGGACTCGAACTCGGACACGGACACGACACGGCGACTCGGCAATTTTCAAAAAAATAGGACTCGGCGACACGGTCAAACTTAATTTTTTAATATATATTTTTTGTAGCTCATCAAATTCAAACATATCAATAATACATTCAAATTCATTCATTCAAATTTACAAATGCATCATAAAGTCAAGCTCAACTGCTCAAGTCATACTCATAAAGCATAAAACAATATAATTTCATTAACTTGATAATGTAAATAAAATGTAAATTGATAATTTTAAAAACTCACCAGTCACCAGCGAGGCGGCTACATCTCTTCTTCATTAACTAGCGGATCCACTGTCACATTTTCTGCATCCAACAGTCCAGCCTCTAGCTCAGGTTCATCAAGTGAAAGACTGGCAATCTCAAGCACTCCAGTAGCATCCAAATCCAACGAATCAATAGTATCTCCTGTGACATCCCACATCCTTGTCTCACCTTCTTGGTACTCTTGTTTTCTTCTTGACAAAAGACGAAGGTTGGAATGCACATACACTAAATCTTCAGCTCGTTTTGGGGTCAATTTGTTCCTTTCTAATGAGTGGATGTTGTTATATGTGCTCCAATTCCTCTCACAACACGAGGAAGAACAAGGTTGGCCAAGTAACTTCAAAGCAATATTCAAGAGATTAGGTGCACAGGTACCATGAGCAACCCACCACACATCAGGTTCTAGGTATGCTATATTCTGTAGAGCATCACTTTCTGCAAACTGTCCACTACCCGTTGAAAACCTTACATACTCTGTAACAACCACTCTTCTGTCTTCAATTAGAGGAAAGTATATCTTGAAACATATATCTCTCTCCTTTTTGTAATCTCAGGATCTTTGTGTGGCGCAATACGATTAGGATCCTCTTGCAGCCATTCTCTGCTATAATACCTATATTATATATAAGCAATGTCAATCACAAATTAATATATAAACATTAAGTGCATAACTCATGAATTCTAGTCTTCTAGTCAAGACTCAAGAATAAGTAGAATAAAAAGTTAAAAACAATGTAATTATTTACCTTGGATTCAAGGAATGTGCTAAGCAATGCAGTGGTGTGTTGTTTTTCTCCCATCGATCTACCAATATCTGATGCACCACTGAAAAAAACTCTGACTCCTCCTCACTAGTATTTTCCTTTCCTTCATGACGGTAAATAACTTGTTTCACTTTCTCAATCATAACATCCCACATCTCATACACCAAGTGAAGACAAGACTTATCTGTATCAGCCCTCCGCAACATTGAATAAATAGGCTCTGTGAAACGAAGCACATAATCCACTTTGTCCCACCACAAGTCATCCAAATAGAATTCCTTTCACAATCCGTGCTTTGTCAACATCATCTTCCTTATAGGAATCCCACTTATCTCCAATCACCATACTTTGGATGCTACTTTTAATGTCTTTCAACCTCTTCAGCATAATTATGCTTGAAGCAAAGCGTGTCTCAGCTATGGAAAACAACTTCAATCTCGAATGCTCATTAAACATGTGCAACCTCATGGAATGGTTCATGATAAAGTTCTTGATCATCACCCCATCCCCAACAACATCAATAATCCAACTACACAAACTGTAGGCCTTTTCATTTGCAGGCGTGTTCTTTGGAGCGCATATATTCTTCAAGGCAAGGTTGAGAGTGTGGACTACACAAGGTGTCCAAAAAACCTCAGGATACTCGCTCTCAACAAGTAAACCTGCAGCCTTACAAACTGGAGCATTGTCAGTTATAACTTGAACGACATTCCTTGGCCCAACCTCAAGTACAACTTCCTTGATCAAATTAGCAATGAAGAACTTGTCTTTGTATTCCCCTTCACAGTTCACAGCCTTCAAGAACATTGGACCACCCTCATTAATCACTATGAAATTAATGAGAGGCCTCCTTTGAGAATCAGTCCACCCATCACAAACAATTGTTGCCCCTTTAGTAACCCATGTGAACTTTGTTGCCTCCAACAACCTCTCAATGTTGCCCCTTTCATTTTGAAGCAATGTCGTCCTCAATGCATTATACCCAGGGATCTTGTAACCACTAATGGACTTTGCTTTATTCGTTGCAAAGGTGAAAGCCTCCTGAAAATACGGATTCCTTGCAAGGTTGAATGGCAATGCAGCTAAGTAGAACGCCCTTGCAATCAAAGCATCCAACTCTTGTCGCTCACTCATATTGAAAGCATTTGCAATAGGATTAGTAGTGGCTCTCCTCTTCCTCTGTTCATTGTATGGAAGTGGAACTGAAGGGCCAACCCCCCCACTACTTGAACCCGGGTGCGGGTGACTACTTGATCCCACTGAAGGAGGTAAAGGAACACTTCGTACCCTTGAACTTTCTGCTCTCAATGCAGCTTCATCAATAAATTGTTGCACCTCTCTAAGCTGTATGGGGGAGATTTTGGCACAAATAGCTATCCCATGGCCACTTATCTTCAACAAGTGGTGCTTCAATCTAGTAAGAGAGCCTGTATATTCTTTCTGACAATAGTTACACTTCCATCTAAGGTTTCCCCCACCTTCACTTGGTCTTCCTAATCTTGTCATATGCTTCCAAAGATCATCTCCAGTTACTTGGCCTAAAACCAGTTTTAATTTCTTATTTAGTTTTCAGTCAATAGGTGCAAGTTCAATATGGGGTATTTGAAGTATTTCATGCATGCTTTCATATATATGAAGAGAAAGAAAAGAAAAAACACAGCAAAACAGGAATCACAGGAAAAAAAAAAAAAAAAAAAAACAGGAAAACAATTCTATATATTTTAACTGGAATTCTAATTGCAAAACAATTCTACTTGCAAAACAAAAAAGGAATCGCAGGAAAACAATTCTACTTGCAGGAAAAAAAAAAAAACCAAATCGAATCGATCGATGAAATCATAGAAATGTCAAATGAGGAAGGAACCAAAATAGCAGAGAAAAAAAAAATCGAATCGATCGAGGGTCGATGAAATCACAGGAAACTAACAGAGTACTCAGATAAGCAGGAAAAAAAAAAAAAAAAACGAAATCGATCGATCGAAAGTACCTGGTGTCGATGAGGACGCCATGATTCTTTGCTCCGAATTCTCTTTTCCTCCGTCTGTCGATCTCTCTACAGTCCTCAGTCCTCTCAGTCGAAATCGATCGATTCTTGTCAGTCGAAATCGATCGATGATTCTCTGTTCTGACTTCTCTTCTTTCTTCTCTCTACCTCCGTCTCTTGATCTCTCTACCACCGTCTCTCGATCGATCGATCTGGGTTAGGGTTTGTGAGTTAGGGTTTTTCAATTTTTTTTTTTGCTCTGTCGCTGTGTGGGAGGAGGGAGGAAGGATCGGGCGAGGTTTAATTAAAAATTTTAGTCAACAAATTTTGACTACGTCTGGACCGTGTCTGGCCGAGTCTGGACCGTGTCCGGACCGTATCCAGGTCGTGTCCAACCCAGTCAACGAATTTTGACCGTTGACCCCGTGTCCAATACGTGTCCAGCGCGTGTCGGACACGAATCCGTGTTCGTGTCCGACACGTATTTGACGCGTGGTTCGGGGGTTTTTCGGAGAGTCGGTGCATCCTTGGTTTTAACTTTTGCTGGTGATAGCATTATTTGAAGGCCTTAATCCTTTTGAGGTTCTGATTGTGTTAATTTCAAAGTTAGCTCTTACTACCAATAAAATAAAATAAAATAAATTAAAATGAAAATGAAAGTTTATGTGAATAGTAATGCAAATAATAGATTTAGAACCTGACTTTTTGCCAATCAAATAGGCCTTAATCAGCTTCTTGCTCGAGGAAGTACAGTGCACATAATGGTTCATTTCCAAAACCTTTTGCATGAGATCATTAGGACTCTAAATGCATACACCATTGAATTTAGAAAACAATTTACTACACAAAAATAGTTAGGGTTGCACAAAAGACTGAATATACCACAAATAACCGAATTAAACCGAATTAAATGAAAATTTTACTAATAAAATGGGGAAGATGATTATTTGTCAGTTCAGTTCATTTTGGTATTTAATAGCATACAAATATTGGTTTTATTCGGTTTTCAGTTATTACATTCGATTTTGGTGTCTGTTTTGTAATTCCAATCAGCTATCTGGATAATCCATAAACTACCATATGGTGCATACCATTTCTAATGATAAAATTTAGTTTAGTTTGGTTCATCTTTAAGCAACTGGTCTAGATAGATGACTCCACCTTTTCCCAAATAATGGCTTTGCAGGGTGCCGCTGTAACTCTATCCGAATTGGGAGAATATAGTCGAGCAGCTTCCTTACTTGAGACATTGTCCAAGGTTTGTTGTGCACTTGTTCGTCATTATGTCTGATGAGTAGTTGGATATGCCAGTAACAAGTTCTGGAGCTGATATAAATTTTAAAACTGGCTTGATAGCAAAAAACGAGTGACCCTGAAGTTTACCGTTTACTTGGAGAAGTCAAGTCCAAGCTCAAGGATTTTGAAGGAAGTGCTGCTGCATTCAAGAGTTCTGCATCTGTCAGTAATTACAGTATTCGAGTTACTATCGTTTGATACTTGAATCAAGTTGAAATACTCAATATCCAAACAATTGTTTTAGTCTCGTGTTTTTCCAGAACTTACATCCTAAGGCATGGAGTTATTTGTTGTCATTGATGTTAGTACTAAAGGATAACTATTTTGTATATGATGTCATAAGCAAGGATTTCCAAAAACGGATCATTTTTTTTTGGAAGAAAAAAAAATTGTTTCTGACTTATATTCTTTTTGTCTATGTCGATGCATATTCTACTTTTTGCTTTGTCTTTTGCCTGAAATTTGTCTTTCGATTTCTAACAGGTGACTGAAACTATTGATTTTGAAGTCCTACGCGGCCTTACGAATGCATTACTTGCTGCTAAGAAGCCAGATGAGGTCTGTTATCAGGCTTGTGGGATTCATATAGTCTTGAATTGCTTCACCGTTTTGTCAAATATTTTCATTTAGATCCATGTCTGAATGATAAGGCACTTGTCCGCCATCTTGCTGCTTGTGAAACCATGGGGTCTGCCACGAGCATCTGCAGCGACAAAACTGGAACACTGACTACAAACCACATGGCTGTTGTGAAAGTTTGCGTGTGTGAGACTATTAAGGAAATCAATAGCTCCTCCGATGTTACTAGCCTGTTCTCAGAAATCCCGGATTCTACTGTGAAAGTGCTTGTTCAATCAATATTCAATAACACCAACTGAGACTGCTCTGCTGGAATTTGGCTTGTCACTTGGTGGAGAATTTACGACTGTATGTCAAGCATCTAAACTTGTAAAAGTCGAGCCATTCAATTCTGAGAAGAAAAGAATGGGTGTAGTGCTTGAGCTTCCTGAAGGAGGTTTTCGAGCCCATTGTAAAGGTGCTTCGGAAATAATTTTAGGTGCTTGTGAAAAGTTTGTGAACTCGAAAGGTGAGGTTGTTCCACTTGATGAAGAATCTATCAAATATCTCCAAGATACAATTGAAAATTTTGCTCATGAAGCACTTCGGACTTTATGCCTTGGTTATATGGAAACAGAGAAAGAGTTCTCTGAAGCCAATCCTATACCACTTAATGGGTACACTTGTATAGGGATTGTGGGTATCAAGGATCCTCTTCGTCCAGGCATCAAGGAATCCGTTGCAGTCTGTAGATCAGCTGGAATTACCGTGCGGATGGTTACAGAAGACAACATAAACACTGCAAAGGCAATTGCTAGGGAATGTGGTATCCTTACTGATGACGGTATAGCCATTGAAGGTTCTGTGTTTCGAGCAAAGAGTTTGGAAGAACTGCAAGAAATCATTCCAAAATTACAGGGTGGGTTTTCCTAGTGAATGGCATTATCTTCTATCTACAATATACTTGCTACTGGGAAAAATCCTGTCAGCTGACATAATCTTATTTTTTTTTTCGATGATAATTTTTGTTGCTTCAGGTGATGGCTCGATCTTCACCACTAGATAAACATACTTTGGTAAGACACTTGAAAATCATGTATGGGGAAGTTGTTGCAGTGACTGGTGACGGTACTAATGATGCTCCAGCTCTTCATGAAGCAGACATCGGACTTGCAATGGGCATTGCTGGAACTGAGGTGATAATCCTTTCGATTTCATGTATTTCCAACAATAGATGATTACCTATGAAAACTGAGCAAGAGAAATACATGGCATGAAATGTTGGCCAAAAGCATCAGACTGAAAACACGACATCAGCTGAGAAGATAAATCTCAAAAGGATACTTGGATGACGATAAGATATATAGAGGGTCAACTCTCAAACTTGTCCTATCCATCCCTAAACGATTCATGTTTTTCTACTAACACTTTCAGTTTGTTCTGTTAGTATTTCAAATCGTGAACTCATTCGTTCCTTTTTTTCCTACCATGTCTTGGACACTTTCAGTTTTTCCTGCTTGGTACAAGGAGAAAGTCTATCCTGCAAATAAGGTAATGTTACTTTGAAGATAACATTCTTATATTGATCATATCATACGTAGAGGAAACATACGCTCAGATATGCGGTGTTGCTGCTTGGAGACTGTCCATGCTAAATGACCAAAAGAAACAGCCACCATCTTCATTCATCTGCACATCCAACTGCTGATGTTTTCATTAACTTTGCTTCATTCAGAAGGTTAGTGCCTATTTTCATACTAGTGCGCTGAACTGGATTACAAAATTTGTTATACTAGTGCGCTGAACTGGATTACAAAATTTGTTATACTAGTGCGCTGAACTGAATTCTACTACTCTGCAGACTCCAACAAGCCCCTACCACCTCTAAATCACATCGAAATTTGTTATACTGTTCATCATTTCAGCTCCCACCTAATTTTAGCACAGAGGGTTTAAGGATATCCAAAATTTCCAAATCCTTCCATGGGCTTCTGTGTTTGGCCTACACTGGCAGCTTAATCCTTTCTGTGATAAATGTCACAAAGACAAAGGTCATTGTGAACATGTCTGCGGAAATGACATGTGTTTATGAAGAAAAAGGTAATTGTGAAAAGATCAATAGAGCTGACCAATGTTTGAGAAAAGGTAAAGATTAATAATATAGTCTGTTTCCTTTTATTAATTACAACATAATTGAGGTTTTCCTGCTAAGATTTATGTCATTCCTTCTTGTCTTACTCCAACTTGAACAACCATCAGATGATTTAGTAGTGACAGCATATAAGAGATGGGCACGCAGCAGTGTTTACTGTTTAAATTCATGGAAATGCATATATTTGTATTGACACTGTTTTGAGTATTTAAATAATAGGTTCCAACTAATATACATGCGTGGACGATTTTGTTTAGAATTTCCAGTGAACTGACCTTGTTTCATTTATGGTTATGCTGCAAGGAAAAAGCATACAGGGAGGAAGATTGCAATAGGTATGATACCTATAAGGCCCGTCCTTACTCTGCTTCGCTCTGAATTTTGTATTTAACATTTATCTACTTACTCCAATGACGTTTAGTGGGCAATCTTCCAGCACTATGCATAACTCTTGGACTGAGAAAATTTCTATACTAACTTCCATTGCCTATTTATAGGTGTCGGTACAGGTGCTGGGGTAATCCTTATGGCATGTATCTTCTACCTCATCCGGCGCCGCAGGAAACTCCTTTCAAAGTCTTCAGCTCTTATATCCCGAGATATCACTCCTGATTCCTCTTCGAAGCCAGACCTTGAGAACGGCGGCTCCTACTTCCAGACCCCGATCTTCAGCTACGATGAGCTTGAAGAAGCCACAAACAATTTTGATTCCTCTCAAGAGCTAGGAGACGGTGGCTTTGGTACTGTATACCATGGTAAGATAAATGATTTATTTGTGTTCCATTCATGGATCGGTCTCTTCATTCTTCTTTTTTTTTTTTTTTTTTTTTTTCTCTATTTAATACCTTTAATTTTATTCTTCATTTTATTAGGAAAGCTCAAGGACGGGTGCGTAGTTGCAGTAAAACGATTATATGAAAACAATTACAAACGTGTTGAAGAGTTCATGAATGAAATTGCAATTCTCTCACGCTTACGCCGCCGCAACCTTGTGTCCCTGTATGGATGCACTTCTCGTCACAGCCGTGAACTCCTTCTCGTATATGAATTTGTTCCCAATGGCACAGTTGCTGATCATTTACATGGAGAGCGTGCTAAATCTGGCCTCCTCACATGGTCTATTCGAATGGGCATTGCCATTGAGAGTGCAGATGCATTGTCATATCTTCATGCTTCGGATACAATACATCGTGATGTGAAAACCAATAACATTCTTCTGGATAACAATTTCCATGTAAAGGTCGCTGATTTCGGACTGTCCCGTCTGTTCCCAACTGATGCCACTCATGATTCTACTGCTCCACAAGGGACCCCTGGCTATGTTGATCCCGAGTACTACCAATGCTACCAACTTAATGACAAAAGTGATGTATACAGTTTCGGAGTGGTCTTGATTGAGCTAATATCCGCAAAGCCGGCTGTAGATATTACAAGGCACAGACTTGAGATTAATTTGTCTAACATGGCAATCAACAAGATCCACAACGATGCTCTGCATGAGCTAGTTGATCATTCAGCTGAAATAAATGTAGTTTGATCTTGCCTTTTAAAAAAAACATGTAGTCTGATCTTTATTATTTGATAGATTTTGTAACTCGATGTAATTAATACATTATCTTATTATTAATTACAATATTACTTTGCCTCCATTCATGGAAATGTTTAAGTTTGGCACGTTTAAATTTTTATTTTCTAGAAATAAAACTTATAAAATGTAATAAAAAGTCATTTGATAGCAAAAAAAATTGCTATGTATACTTAAGATAGCGTTTCAGAAACGCTATGGTAGACTCTACCATAGAGTTTTAAAAACGCTATAAAAGGCCAACGCTATGGTATAGTCTATCATAGCGTTTTTGAAACGCTATTAATGACTTTTTTTCTTGTAGTGTTTACAACCTCTTTATCAGAAGAACCCGGGCGAGAAGCAGCTCGAGGAACACCACGGGTGGAAAGCCACTTCTTCCTCACAACACGTCCAAGACTTATCATCAATTGCTTCGAAGGGCTGGTGGGCCTCGAAATTTTCCTCTTCCTAAAAGTCGGACCAACAATGTCAATGCTAACAGAAGCATCGAGATATGTAACACGTTTGCCCAAGCTCACTTTTCCATCAACGCTAGCATCACTAATACTTACTGGAACAGCAAGAGCAACAATCTCCTCAGCTTGGATGCAGTAAGCAAAGCCCGTTCCGCCTTGTTCATAGTGTATAAACCATTGCACCTCACTATATCCTTAGAAAGAAATGTTCCCAAGGGAATCACAAGTAGCTCCAAGAAATGATCATTAATCATTTGTTCTTCCACAGTGACCTGTAGGTCCCTTCGTTTGTTCGGAACTCAGAACGACCGAACAATCTAATGACCACGTAATCTGAAGTAACCAAAACTTACAGAAGCATAAAACCAGAACTTTGACTAACCCCTAATGTCATCGTCAAGATTCCCAAAACAGGCGGGAGAGCGGAGAAAGCAAATGTTTTTGGTCACCACGAGACCAACCACCAAGTGCAGGATTCTGACAGTTAAGGGAATACCAGAAAGAATGGTTCTCGCATAGGTGGAAACCATAACCCTCCAACCATTAGGACCCATCTGAGCAAGAGGAATACCCAAAAAGTCCAGATATTCCCAAAACAGCTCTGGAATCGGTAATCGAAAGCCAAAAGAGAACATTCACGGGTAAAGCGCAATATACCCGGTCCTTGAACGATAAGGACTTTCGATCTAACTAGGCAGAACGATCTCAAGGTCAGATGATAGCAATAATCGGAACGGATGTTGTCCAACTTTGCCTGAGAAGCCTTCTTGGGCGAGAACTAGGCCTCACAAGCAGTAAGCGCCTCGCCTTCTAGTATATCACCAGCAGACATCGTGAAGGAGCAAAAAAGCACAGAAAACAAAGAAGAAATGCGAATAAATCCTAATTCAAAAATCAAGCAGTGTAAAAAGAGGAATAGATCAATCACACCCCTTTTTATAGAGTCGAGCAACGAAGAGATTGGGATACCAACCTACCGAAAACTGCCAACGACGTGCAAGATACGATAACTGCATGAAATCCAAAAATACATGCAGAAACGAATGGACAAACAAGCTATTGGGATACCAACCTACCGAAAACTGCCAACGACATTAATTGCGAGATAATGATGAAGGCGAAAAGTCCAACCATCGTCGAGTTAGTGGCCATGTCAACATACCCACTAACCAAAGGTGGGAGTAGCTGATAATACATCAAATACGACCGACATCTCGATTGTACATGTGGCATAGATCATCTATCACGAGAAATGAGTATCACAAGACGAGACCAAGTCATGAAACCCAGAGAGGAAAAATTCAATTACGAAAGCCCAAACAGGGCCCGTAAGAATAATTAGAGGCCCAAATCTAGGATCGATAAAGTTCTCCCTCAAGGGGAGGAACATTACACAGAAAGATAGTCGTGGAGGGAATTACGTCTCCACATATGTATCTCCATAAAGGAAGGCACTGTTACAGAGAATGTCTCCCCTCGCTGCGCCTCACATGCTTAAGTCATGTAAGGAATTAACAGCGACCGATATAAAAGGTAAAGAGAACATTCGACAAAAGTATGCAATTTTAACTGAGTTGTGTCCGATTTTATCTCCATCTCCAACTGAGTTATTGACTTAAGCATTGGAGTGCCTTTGGCCACAAAAAAGGTAGTCTTTGGCAGTCTAACATTTGTTTTGCAGGTTTTACTTATTGGAAAGGATTTTGGACGCATCAACTATATCATTAAATGCATCAAGTAATTCAACCTATAGGTTTACCATGCTTCCGACGCGCCGTAGATATATTGGTTGTCTTATGTAAAGTGTGTCTTTTAGGGATACAAATTCGAGTTGGTGTTGTCATAACCGGTACATTTGACTTTTTCACTTTGGTTATATCATTAAATGCATCAAATAATTAATTCATAACTTTTAGATGAGATAGATTATTCAAACCGTTCCATATCACTATGTTATAAGAACTTGTTTATCTCCCCCTAACGATGGAAAAATTATCTTATCAAATTGACAATCCTCAAATCTAGCGGTAAAGATATTAGTAATGAATATTTTCAAATAATGTATGATAGATATTGAGTCAAAATCAACAATAAGTCCTAAGAGACGATGAATACACATTTATGTCAAATGGAAGGCGGTATATGAACATAGACCACACAACCAAATTACCGTAGATGGGAAACATTAGTTAAACAATATGTCACAAGTTGTGCATGTGAATATTATAGTATGAAGTGAGACAAAATTAAAACAACTTCGTGGCATGCAAGGATGCATGTCCTGAAGCACTATTGGATAGTCTAGATTATATAAGTACAAGTCTTCCAACAAGTTGAAGACGTGTACCTTAAGGGTTTACTAAACCATTTTGTACAGGCGGGACAAGATGAAGTGACATGTAAATTATGCTCTATGCAAAATGACATGTAACATGAAAACACATATGCAACCTTTTAGTGAACGCATATAATAATATTGTGCAATATCTAAAAGGTCTACTAGCATGGTGAATAGAACTAGTAACGTCATTGTGTATTTTTTTTTAAGAACTACAAAGACTCAGAAGGATTCTTAAAAAGATGCAATCTAGTAATAAGTTTACTTTGTGAACAATGAGTATAGAAGCACATGTAAGTTGAGAGTGTGCTACAACTACTCCGATGAATAAAATGAAATGTGATACATATTTTAAGATTGTGAATAAAATGACATGTGATACAACAACTCCGATGGTTGTATAATCCTAATAAGTTAACGTAAAATATCTTTAATATGTAAGCTTATTGCTCCAACATTAGATATGATGCATATGATTTTGAAATTAAGCAAGTTTCTTACAGAACTGCAGAAATATAGCGTACGTGGAATAAATTAATGTGTGTCAGTTAATAATAGAATATGGATTCTTTTGAGCCTTCAATGATTGTGATAGACTCTGCTAGAGCCTCCAATAAATTGCATAGGTCCGAGTATGATAGATATCTTTTGTATCTTAATATATCAATGGTTGGAAAATTTCTAACTTGTCAATATATTATAGGTAGTGGCACTATCAATATAATTGTCCATCATTTGCAATTTATAAATCACACTCTCAAATAAAAATGTATGCAGTAAATAAATAAATCAAGCAAGTATTTCAATGTAACGTCATTTATGATATGTATCCTTGAGCTCAGCCAAAATTTTATGATTTTCATTTTCTATAGCAAGTGTTCTAAACCACTTCTGGTGGTTCCTAAAATAAGTCTTAGATTTGGAGTAACATTGTTATAATAACTTCTATTGGGGGTGAGGCTTATGGCTACTTTTTCTGGAGTTGCCAATAATTTGGTGAGATGTTAAGTTATTTTATGTCCCTTATTTAGCATTTGCAAAGGCTAAAGGTAATCACATATAAAATCATAATTAAATAAGAACTAGAATGTATACAAATATTTTATTATACATCAAAATTTGTCATATATATTACCCTAGCATACATATCATATTATTATGTATATTACAACTTCATATCTTACTTAAAAAAAAAAAAAAATAGATAACTCCACTAGTCCATACATGTTCTATAAACCTCACTATAACTTAATTTTTCCAAAAGTTGGTTGTACCATTAATACTTATCTGCCATTATCCACTATGTCCTTATTCAATGCATATATGCAATGATTGTTCATCAACTTCATAAGAACTATCAAAAGATAGCCTTGTAGTTGCTTCAATATCCTTTCTTCTTATTCCACAAACATCACGATAGTCAAGAGGTATGGTCGGATCATTTCCAAGCAGTAAGCTTTAGGTGGATGTACATTTACTGCTGGAGGCGTGGTTACATCTAACCTTAACAGCTCGGTGCATTTGATCTCGAAGACTCGAGTCTAACCTCATTAAGTTACCATTCCTATTATAGATGCCTCGGAGTATGATATTAAATTGAAATCGACACATATTTTTTTATCAAGAACCTTGTGTACAACACCTATCTGAGAGACTACATGATGACGAACAATAATTTCATGTATTTGTGGTCTATTAAATACCCATGTCCTAAACACTCGATGGATCATTTGTTTTATAATCTCAAGCGACTGTTGATTGATTTCTTCATCATGAGCTTTCATATCTTTAATACAAATTTTATTCTCAGTAAGTATCAAATCATACCATTGACCCATGATATCTGAAAGGTATACAAAGGAACTAACACAAATTCCTAGGAGAGTCAAATTACTAAATTATAGAATCTCTAAGCTCTGATATCAGAACTGTGATGCTCCTAATATGAAACATATAAAATTTGAGGTATCATCTAGGAAAACATATTTTATCAAGAAGGCCAGTTGTCAGAACAACCACTCATGAAACAAGAATTGTATTAGCGTACATTTGATAAAGTCATAAATGGTAACGATAATGTGGTGGGTCAACCATAAGATGTAATAATATCAATACCATTGACTCATCCATCATGACATTGACATTATCTTTTAATATAAGAAGACAAGTCACTAGGTTTGATTAATGAACAAAGTATTTCCCTCGATATCACTATTATAGGAACATATACGATACATAACAAATATATTGCTAATGTTCATATTTAAATCAGTTTGGATAACATCAACCCCAATCACAATTTTGAGTTACATGACACAAGATATCTCTTACAAGTTAATGAGAGATTCAATTACATAAAAAATCAAATTGGTCATAGGATTTATAACATAATATAATTATTTTTATATTAAATTCGAGCTAATAAAAAATATATACCTCAAAAGCTCAAAGATAGAAATGAAATAAAATATAATAATAATAATCACGTACCGCTCAATTGGTCCGAGCGTCGTGTTGATAACGTGAAATAAACTAAGACAACTATAATCCTCTGAAATAAACTAAGAGAAGTATAACCAAGTCTCTCTAAAATTCACTTTCATTACTGTATACACATGTATACAAGTGAAACAAGTTTATGGCATGTGAAATTAGCATAAGGTGAACATCCACACCCATGCAAAAGGTGGTGGTGCCTCCTCAAGATATAAAATCAATGAGTCAATAAGTTTAAACAGGTTGTGTCAAGGAGGTAGGCATTCGCACTCATGCAAGAGGCGGTATTGCCACCTCACTAAACAAATAACACATTATCACTCTTTTGAAATAATAAATATAATTTTTCTAACAAAAAATTGGAGAAGAGAGAAAACAACGAATATAAGCACACATAGTCTGCGAAATCGCTAGTATGATGTAATTTCTTTTACTATTCTTACGTAAATGTAGAAATTACAAGTTAAATAGTTGTATAGCTAGTACAAATTATGGTTCCCACAATGGTAGATTCAAATATATAAATATTATGGAATACATGATTTTTTATTTATTTTTAATTTTAGTTTTGGAAAAAATGATGGTTTTGGCTATTTGAAAATAAAATGAAATTCTTAACCAATGAGAACCGTTAATTTTATAATGCATATTTGACGGCAATTTTTCATCGAAAAAAATTCACGATTACTCATTATATGACATATGTATGACGAACCGAAAGAGTCAAAATTTTCAGTTCTCAACGATTTTTGAACGTCGAAAAACGACAATACTTGTGTAGTATCTACTGAGCCACCAGCGTACGTTGAATGGATTAACATTTTTATCTTCCATTTTTATGTAGTATCTTCCATTTTTATCTTTCATTGAATTGGTGAATTAAATTCCATTTAGGCTTACTCCACCAAATTTGGTGTACAAGACTACCTTCACTATGCATCTTCACAACAAGTCACTGGAATAATAAATTTTAGATCATACTATCCTGAAAGGTCTTCCACAAATATTGAATAAAGTAGAGGTCAAAGGTGGAAGCAAACATTTACAGATTCTTACAAGTGACTTTCAACAATTACTTGAAAAGGAGCAAAACAGTCCTCCTGCCTTTGATGGAAAAAAGTGTTGTATTTAAAAACTCGTTTGTGCAAGAAAAAATTGTAGAGATCATATTGAGATTACCACAGTTACAACATATAATAAAAGGATGAATCCAGCATCCTTCCAAACATTTCATGCATTGGAAGAGAAGTTACATATTTTGAATAAATTTGTGATGAAAAACTAGCAGATAAACGCAACCTTTATGACAATTCGGTCTATGCAATTTCGAGGGTAGGAAACTAGTGTTTTCTATTTCGACAACCTTATTGGGTCTTACACATATGGCGGTATAAAAATGACATTTGATACATAAGAACATATGGTCAGTAGAAATATTAAGTCAAATCAACACACATATGAGGTTTTCCTTACTATCCCATCAATATAGAAAATAATAGTAAAAAACTATTATTATAAATAAATGACGAAGGTAAAAAAAATTGAGCAAAACTTAATGCACGACATGGCGAGAAATGTGTTTTCTTGTTTTTGTTTTATTTTTATACCAAAAAAGGGGATAGTGATTGCATGTTTGCCAAATGTGTGATGGCTCAGCAGTTGAGCAGTGGTGAATGGTATCACTAGATCACAGGATCAAACCCAGCCGGCGACAACTGGGGTGGGAGGGATTAAGGAATTTAAAAAAAAAAAAAAAAAAAAGTGAATGTATGTTGGAAGTCACATGTTAATATTGTGTGCATTGTGGAAAATATTTTGAATATCAATGTTTGTAGTTACATGATATCGAGCCTATTATGGAAAATCTTTATGTATATCATATTATCATTAACAAATGATATAATGTTTTTAAGACCTTAAACTTTGATGCATGTTATATCAAGTTACTAAGTTGTATAAATTCAAGAGAAGTAATTGTCCCCAAGATTATTTATTATCTGTCGGTATCAAACAATTTAATTGACTTATGTTGGTATCACATAGTTTGTGTATATCAGTTGGTATCACATATCTAGGATAGAGAAATATTGTTTTAAACAAATTCTACTTATGTCATTCTACTTGTAGAGTGTTTCTTTGTTTGTTTTATTTGAAGGTCCAAAAATTTTAAAATCAAGATTATCCGGACTAATGCCAAAATACATTTTCTTGATTATTTCATCAATTTTGTTTCATATCAAACAATGAATAAGAAATCCAATATGCATATGACCTTATTCGTCATCGAGATCTTGAATACTGCTATCAAACTCATAAGGTGATATTTTTGAATGATATGTTAGAATCTGACTTTGAATTGAGAGATTATGACGTGACTTGCGAAATATACATGTTTTGTCATAAGTTCATAAAGGGGTAGATTGAAAATGTATTTGCGAATTACGTAAAAAAATATTGTAAAAATTATACCATCAAATTATAAATCTTATGTTGAGTGAATGGATTAGGTATATGATTTGTAAATTATCATTTCAAAATTATCTAACTCATGAATACCAATGTTAAAAACAAGAAATTTAAAGTCAACTCATGAAGAAAAGTCAAAGTTATAAAGACTACATGTTAACTAGTCAAAACAAATGAAATAATCCCAAACAGAACTCACTCAAAATTCCCCAAGATCTACGGAACAAATCTCTAATGTTGGAATCCAAATACGGTCTGACGCTCGAGAATTTTATCACGATAATATGTTTTTCCAAGTAGGATTCTCCTATAATCGCATCTAAATTCGACAAGGACATATCAGAATTCCCTTCCTTTTGAAAACTAGTATGTTCCTTTGGCTTGTTATCAAATCTATCTCTTGATCGTTCCTAGTGCCTGAGCAAAAAAGAAGGGAGGTTGTTGGCTACCCGACGCACCCCTTCCAAGGTTGATCGAGGTGGATCGATCATTGGAGACTAGCGATGACGCCATGGAATGTTTGGAGAAGTCTAACGCACATGGCTAGGAACGATTATCTGACTCCTGCCATGCTTCTCGAGACACAAAAGGAATCGGGAAAAAAATCCCTCAAATCGCCTGGAATTGCCCTCCTTTCATCAATTCTAATCTCAGTTCTCAAGTCTACGTCATAATTTGTGGTAGACAGGGTATGCGTCTGCACGACATCTTACACAAAATACAAAAGACAAGTAATAGGGCAGGGCATGTTTATTAAATCGTAAAGTTATCCACTTTTTTATTTGCCAAAACCACCCATAGAAAAGTTTTAATGTCCAAGTAAAGTCCTATTGGAAAAAAAAAAAGTTATTTAGGTTTCATGGTATTTTTCGCTGTGAACATACTCAATATTAAATCTATATAACAAAAAAAGGAAAGACTTGAGGTTTATCTTATGACCTCACCAATTTATCTTTTGAGTATGTTGATTTCTTCCGAGATTCGCTTGATCCATTTTAATACAATAGACATGACTTAAGCTCATCTCTTCTTCTTCTCACATGCAATGCACCCCCTTCTCCAAACTCACCTCACTGAACTCTCGACCCGTTTGAGTGTGGCTCTGTCTCAACTTCTCAAGGTTGGCTCTGATCTTCGCTCACCATAGTCGTTTGTCTCGCCTTTTTCTATCTTCCCTACAACTTCATCTAGGTAACATCTCCCCGGCTCTCTACAGTCAATCTCTTATCCGTTCTCAATGATGGTGTTTCCCCCTCTATTCGATGCAATCTCTCTTCCGATTCGTCTTCTTCAAATCCTCCTCATTGCTCGCTCCTCTCTTTTCATCGTATCAACAAAACCAGAAACTACTTATTCTCATTCAACTCAACAAAACCAAAGTTGTTTAATATTTAATTAGAGGTTGTCTCTAGATCGAATATCTCCATTTCTTTCTCTCTGTAAAAAAAATTAAAAATAAAAACATGTTTATTTTATATGTCTTTAAAATTAAGGTAACATCTAGCATATGTAATCATGTTTTTTGTTCATGGAATTAAGGTCAATGTTAGTGAATCATATTGTAAATCGTAATGTGTAATATTTTTAGATTTAATCGCAAACCATATCGTAAATCGTAAGATTTATTAATAATATATATACACATCTATTTTCCTTCATTTCGGATTTTATCCTTTATTTTTACTTACATTCTTTTTATAGGTTTCATAATTAGCTGAAAGTGTATTCAGCTTGATCAAGTACAAAAGTGGGCAATAGATGGTGGGAGTACCAAAATGCAATAAAGCCAGTTAATCGGTTGAAATGTGCACGAAGCATGACCACATTCTTTCAAATTCGATGTGTAGCAAGTGTAAGTGAGATGGCCATTAGAATTAACATTGTGATTCCAGTTAGTCGTACTACTCCAATTAGAAGGTCATGTACTACCATTGAATCATAAGAAGAGAAATTGTTAGAATTAAGATGAATGAATGTAATTCAAGTTCAACTTTGCTTGTGTGACAGAGAATTACTAAAGAACTGATCATGAATTGGTGATTGTGCATAATAGGGGTGGGCACAGGACGGGATGGACCTCATCCCTATTCCATCCCGTTTGTTCGGGATCAGGACGGGACGGGATAGACCTCATCCCATCCCAAACAGAACGGGATGAGCATGTACTAAATTTTGGATTGAAAATTTAAAATGCAAGATTAAAAATTTTGGATTTACCAAACACACAACTCTTAGAACAACTATATAATTTTAAGCCATTGATTATTATTTCCCAATTTCATTAGCTTTTAGTCCGGTTTTTTTAGAACCACTATTGAAGATAGCCATTTTTTTGTACATTGCTAACAAAAATGATCAATGGATTTGTCATTTAACAACTACGAGGAGCACACATTGTTGTTGTCAAAAGTTAGGAAGAGGAAAAAAAAGAAGGGAAAGGGTTTGAGTTAGATTCATTATCTAGGTGAGTCACATAGAAGCTTGTGAGAATAAAATAGCCACGTTAATAAATAAAACAACAAATAAAAGTAATGTCAACAAATAGTTTCATATAGTTTCATACTACATATTTCATATTAAATATTAAAAAAATCGGTTCGAGACGAGGCGAGATTGAAAATCTTCATCCTGATCCCTTCACACTCTAGATTGAGATGGGACGGAATCGAGATGAGATTGATCAATCCCAATAGTACCAAAAAAAATCGGAACGGGACAGGATCGAAATCGGGATCGAAATCGTGGGATGGAATGCCCACCCCTATATTGCAGAATATTATTTTTATCAAGTAATGGGCCACAACTCAATTGCAGTGGACTTTCCTGTCCATATGGTATGTCATCTTTCAATAGGAGTGGTGGGAGTTTGATGGAAACTTGCTACAGGCTAATGCAACCATTTGATACAAATGAAGACCCAAATGCACTTGAAATGAAGCCAAACAAACAACTTTTGTCTCTTGATTGGCAAGATCGAGCTTACTCTGAGGTTCGAAAGGATTCATTTGGGTATTTTAGTCATGGAATGGCATCATGAGCTCTAGCTAACCATCTCCATGCAATCCGAGTCTCAAGTCAAGCATGTATTGAACCGGTTCAACCCAACACATCTATGATTTTATTTTATTTTTGCTAAACCAGTCATTAATACCCTTCACAAATGGCACTCAATTTCTATTTCCAATCACAAATTGATAAATACAGCAACAAAAGAACATGATAAATACCACCGCACACATGCTCTATTTCTTCTGTCCTTTCTAACGTTTGGACAACAAAATAGAGTCCCCTCTTCTCTCTCTCACTCTCACTCTCACTCTCATCTACTCTATTTCTTTTCTCTCACAAAACTCTATTGTTAATCAATGCTTTAGCCCTTGCTCGAATTACGATGCGAGATCACAATCTCGCCACCACTGAAAGCATCGTCTTTGGGACCTTCTGGTGGCGTACGTATGCGTGGATCTCATGCTTTCTCGTCATGTTCGCTGGAATCATGTCTGGATTCACTTTGGGTCTGATGTCTCTGGGTCTCATCGAACTCAAGATTTTCCAACGCAGATAAACAATAAAATTTACTTAAACTAGCGAAACCTGAGGCGGATCAATCGTGTGGGTGGAAACAGCTCGAGAAGGAGTTGTGTTTGCCCGAATTGTTTGATTTTCATCTTGACTCAACCATCTTCTTCGACCCCGATTTGATCGTGTGGGGTGGAAACAATTATATCTCTGTACTTCATCTTCCTCCTATTCTCTTGTTTATCTTCTTCTTCTTTTCTTTCTTCTTTTGAATCACCAAACTCACACGATCCCTTTACCATCGAGATTTGAATCATGGATGATTCACACTGTGTGAGACCTGCGTGTTTTTAAAAAAAAAAAAGTTTTTAAGGCGGGGTATGCTTAGCAAAGGTGGTGGGGGCACATAGCTACCCACACCTTTAAAACAGAACGACCCCCCTCCCCCCCTCTTTTCTTCTTCTTTCTCTTTTCTTTTTGGTCTTCTGTTCGTTCCAGCAGCGAGCGACAGCGTCGCTTCCTCCATTTTTTCTCGGCAGTTTTTGGCGGTTTTTGGTGGATTTTCTTCCCCAATCTCACCTCCTCCTCCTCCTCGGTTTGTCCTCTCCTCTTCCCCCTATTTATTTCTCAGTTTTTTTTTCAAAAAAAAAAAAAAAAAAAAAATCAGTTTTCATTTGGGTATGGGGTTTGATCGGGTTTTAGCTCCGATCAGCCGTGTTAGGGCCTTGGTGGCGTCCTTGGGAGCCCTTAGAACCGACATGCAAGACTGTTTTGGGTTGGCCAAAAATTTTTAAAAAAATCAGAGTGCATGTTTGTTTGGAGGGTTCCTCAGCGTGAATCCGAGCTTTGGGTGCGTGGGTGAGCCTCCCTTTCGTGACTCTGAGTGTCCTTAGACTCTTTTGTGAGTTGTTGTGCAGTTTGGTAGCGATCAGACCGGTGTAGAGAGGGTTTCAGCACGTTTTCGCCCCACTTTGGGTTTCGGCGGGGTGGTTGCCGAATTTTTAGTGCCTGTAAGTTTTTCTTTCCGTCGCGCGCCGCTTGTATTTATTTATTTATTTCAGTTTTCGACTAGTTTACTCATTTTCGAGTCCGCCTTGCAGTTTTCGAATTTTCGTGGTCTCGCATTTGTGGTTTTGCATGTTTGGAGCTTCGACCGGTAGGAATTGGGTTTTGAAAATCCATTCCGCCAGGTGAGTGGAACTATAATTTTTATTTTAAGAAATAAGTATTTGAAATCCTGAATGGAATTTTTACATTATACCGTTAATTGTGTAGAATTGAATCCAAATCTGAAATTCGGAGTTTTCAGATTTCGAGGATTGTGTTAGTTATGTGTGAATGAATTATGCATTGGATTTTCAGAAAGCATGATACTTGAATGAAATCGAATAGTAATTTTGGTGTGATTAGGCTTTGGTGTAATGACATGAGACTTGTATGCTTTGTTGTCGAGTTTGCATAGCATATCATGTTTTACCGTGGATTTTCGAGTCTTGAGCATGTATGATAATCGACTCGAATAATTTATTGTGGTGAATTGGGTCATGATGGGACCCTGGCATAGTCGTGATTTTATAAAAAAATTGCCGAATTGTTTATGCTTGCACGCTTGTACATTTGGTTATGCACAGACTCGTCATTTGTGCATGTGAATAGTAGTATAAGTGTCTTTACCCCGCTATAATGTCTGTTGTGCCGATGCTTAGGAGCTTGCTCGCATCGTGAGTTGGATGGTGCTTGAGATGACTCGCACCTGACCTTGTGGTCGCTACTGCATGTGGCAAGCTTGCTGAGGTGCGGTGAGCTCCCGCACGCACTTGCCACTATAGAGTGCAGTAGAACGGGTCCCGGAGGACGTGCTTTGGAGATTACTCGCTTTCCCTCCCAGCGCGCTTGATTTGGATTATGTTAGGTTGGCCGTGTTAGGCCAGTCGTTCGGGACGTTTGAGTTTGTATCCTGGCAGATGGCACCCCATTAGGATACAAACAAGCCCGAAGTGGTACTGGTGCACGTTGTGGGATGTGTCTGGGTGAGACACATTCGTAGGGTATGCGGATACCTACGATATGAGACACTTATACAGGATTTTACAGGATTTCTGATTTCAACTTGATTGCTATAACTAGGAGGCTAGGAAGAATTATGAGATTGTTTTATTTCCATTGCTTGATATTTACCCTGTTTGAATCGTGTGTAATGATTGACATATATCGTAAACTGATAGTTATTGTTGAATCTGAAATGTTTGTGTTGTTGCTTGAACTTAGAAACATTATCCTTAGAGACACGGTGTGATTTAGACTTTAGAACTTATTGCTTATTCATTGTTGTGTGGCGTGAATTTTTCTTGTTTATTATTCTGTTATTTGTATTTAGTTCGCTCGCACCAGCTAGCTTTGTGCTTTGCTGACCCCGCAAGGGGTGTGCTTCTATTGGAGTGCAGGCAGTGTTGGAGTTCCTGCTGATCGTGGCGCGTAGGCCTCGATTTTCATTGTAGGCGTGTTTTGAGCTTTTTGGTTGTGTCCGCCCTGTACGGGTATGTTTTGCTTTCTCTGTATTTCAGATGTACTCTATTGTTAAACTAAATGTTTGTATACTGGTTTTGGTCGCTATGACTCTGACGGGGCGAATCAAAAATATATTTATTTTGTTCAAACTTTAGCGTAGTTTTATTTCCGTTTGTTTATCGTATCAAGAATGTGTTATATTATGATGTTGTGGCCGGTTACGATCCGCCTGTGTAGGTGTTAGTTCACGCATCGGCACGCTGCGATTCTCGTGGCGGGTCGGGGCGTGACACACTGATTCGTGTGAAATCCAACTTATTGGGTGATTTAGATCGGTTGTAGACTGAGCTGAGTCAAATCGCCAATTTGACTTGCAATTTTCCACGATTCATACAATACTGATTAAGGTAAACATCTAACACATGTAATCGTGTTTTGAACATGTATCGAATAGATGTAGATTTAGTGTAGCTATATTGGAGAGTGTTGAAGGCGCGCACTCGAGCAACGATCATTGTGGCATGCTGAAGAAATAGTACCTGTATCTACACACTAATAGGGGCAAAGTATGGACTGTGTCATTGGTACGGGTAATACACTTGTGCATTTACAAAAAACAATGTGATACATGTAACTAAGCGAATGTAAGCCTTGCACCCTAGCTCTGAAAATGTTTTTCTCTCAACTTCAGATATATGTTCTACAACCATAGACAAAAATAAACGTGAAACTTTAATTTCCTTGTGTTTGTACTGTAAAAACATGTGAAGCATGCTTTAATTTGAAAAGGAGACGACGAACCTTCTTTGTTTGCTTCCTGCATTAGCAAACATAGAACATGAAGAATCACTTCGTGCTTCAAAGAGATTTTTGTACGTAAAAAGAATAAAAAGTTAGTATAATTTTGACTTGTAATCTCACTCAACTCCAAAGAATTAGAAGAAGAAATAACGACCAAATAATTGTTTACCAAAGTCATCATGGATTGGTGTGTCCAACACTACAGCTTGTTGGAACTCTCTTTATTTGCTTTTGACTTTTTTTTTTTTTTTTTTTTTTTGTGTGTGATTGTTTTGGTTTGATTGCAAAGGGGTTTGTTAGGAATATTAAAGATGTATATTAGAGTCTACCCCACTAATAATAAAGTATTAATTAGGTTAAGAGCATAAACCCCACATTGTGCACTTCTTTATGAGATTGTAGCTACTATTCCCTTTTGGGGTTTCTGGTTTCATGTAAGTATGTACTATGTGCATGCACTTTGTTAAATAAATAGCTTAATGGCATTGAAGTATTGAAAACGATTAAGATCAAGCATAGTCTTTATCAAAGCTAAATATGTATCATACATGCTTTCGATATTCAAAAAAAAAAATTCCAAAGCCGTACGCATTGGTCTAAGATTTACCTCTTATATAATTTGTCAACATTATAAAAAAGCAATCAACAAAGAATTTGGATAGCGTCTAATGCAATATAGGTAGGTAGTGACTAGCGTACCGCATAAGGTAGCTGCCACTATCTAACACAACTTTATTTTCTTAAATATTCAAACTCCTAAACATTTTAAATAATATACCATCACAAATAGCAAGCACTGCTAACATTGACTTGTTTTCATCCAAATTTAATTTTTGCATCACCAAACAACCACAAAGACGCCATTGGCAAATGTGGAAATCTCTGACTTTGACATGTTGCGGAGCCAATACACCTTGCATAGTTAGCATTAAGCCGAAAAACTCCATCACTATCAGAAGCCCCAAGCTACAACAATACTTCCTATTTTCAACACAATTCATTAGGCCCGAGTCCTCAGACCTATACTTACCTATTGTCAACATCAAATTCAAGATAAGGCTTTAGGTAAAACTGCCCTTTTAAGTAAGGCAACAAGTGCTCCATACCATCATATACATAGTCTCACACCTTCACGTGTAATTTTTTTTTTCTTACTAACCCACACCACCCAAAAAAATGTATTTGAAAAGTAACATAAAAATAGAGTAACTTTCAACCAATTTAGACCCTCAATTGATACCGATTTTGAAGTTCATCAAAACAAAAATTATAGTACTCAGAGTTATCTAATAAACACAAATTGAATCACTTGAAAATGTTTTGAAATGAACAAGTTATGATCATTTTACTAAAGTCGCGTAAATTTGTCTCTCAATGAAAACGGGGTAGTGTCCCTGATTTTCGGCCAACTTATATGCTCGATCAAGACCGATTCTCAAGCTCATCAAAACACGAAAATTGTAGTACTCTAAGTTATCTAATAAACAATAATCACTTGAAAATGTTTTGAAATGATAAAGTTATGGTCATCTTACTAAAGTCACCCAAATTTGCTCGAAAAAAAAATTTGTTTCTCACCTTCACATTGCCCCAGGCAAGGTTTTGCCATTTCCTCGCCTGTAACGTTGCGAGGTTTTTTCAAAGCCTCGCATAGATCCAGACGAGGAAATGGCAAAACCTCACATTGTTCCTGGCGAACAATAATTTTTTTGCTGAAAATTTTCTGAAGTTTAACCTTACATTTGTTTTTAAACATTTCTGAGTTATCTTTTTTTATTTCTTTCTTCCGCCTGTTCTTTGCTCTTTTTTGGTTTTGCCTTTCGGTTAGACACCGTCATGGGTCATTTTTTACCTCTATCACCTCGATCATCCCACCAATCAAATGGG
Source organism: Berberis vulgaris (assembly GCA_963556465.1). Classification (NCBI taxonomy): domain Eukaryota; kingdom Viridiplantae; phylum Streptophyta; class Magnoliopsida; order Ranunculales; family Berberidaceae; genus Berberis; species Berberis vulgaris. The sequence goes on along the minus strand of OY747131.1, from coordinate 27,394,153 downwards.
GGAGATAGTGGTGTAGCAAGAGAAGGGGGGGGGGGGGATCAAATGGGGGAAGATTTGATTAGGGCAGAAAGGAAAAATGCGATTTTGACTGGGGGAGAAGAATTCGATTTTAATTTTGAATGGAGTAGAAAGTGGATGCTTATTTATATTAGTGGTGTGGGGGGCATTGGCAGTGTGGAAAATAAAACAGGTGTTTTGTGGGAGAGTGTAATGGTGTGAGACAACATATATGGTAGTGTGGAGTAGTCATTGCCTTTAAGTAAACAAAGTTGGATACTATATCAATTTTCAAAAGGCAACGACTACCTCGCACCACCATTGAGTTTTTTTTTTTACTTTCTCACACCACCTATATAAACAAAAATAATCATTTTTTCCCCACCATTCAAATCGACAATGGTTCCTCCCTCCCCCATTATAAATTCCATCTTCCAAATCTCTTCAAAATTTCTCCCCACACTCAAATTGCTTGCAAATCTTCTCCCTCTCCCTTCAAAATTCTCAAAATTTCTTCAAAGTCGAAACCCTTAAACCCAAACTCAATAAATATGCATAACTTAACATAATAGAGAAACTCAAACTCAAAACGAAAAAAATTGCAAAATATAGTAACTTTCGACTAATTTAAACCCTCAATTGAGACTGATTCTCAAGCTCATCAAAACAGATAAATTGTAGTACTATGATTTTTTTAATAAACACAACTTGAATCACTTGAAAATGTTTTGAAATGAGCAAGTTATGATCATTTTACTAAAGTCGCGCAAATCTGTCCGAAAAATGAAAACGGGATAGTGTTCCTGACTTTCGGCCAACTTATGTGCTTGATCGAGACTGATTCTCAAGTTTATCAAAAATGAAAAGTTGTATTACTCTCAGTTATCTAATAAACAAAACTTGAATCACTGTAAAATATTTTGAAATGAGCAAGTTATGGTCATTTTACTAAAGTCATGCAAAAAAAATAAAATTGTTCGCAAAGTGCACTGCAGGATATCTGTGAGAAATTATGATGGCGTGAGAAAGAAAGTAAGTGGTGTGAAAGAGTAAAATGATGTGAGAGAAAGAAAATGGTGGTGCAAGGTAGTTATTGCCTTTTCAAAATGGTTCATGCACACAAATCTTTTAAGTAAACATCTAGGGTGATTCTAGATGTCGAGGAAATGGGCGAGGGAGGGTGGAGCGCACGTGCAGGAGCTGACATTGTTAAAAAAAAAAAAAAAAAAAAAAAAAAAAGGAAAATCGAAATTTTGGGGGAGAAGAATGAGGGAATGGGCGAGCTTTCTCCCCATTTTCAATCTCAGAGACAGAGAAGCTCTCCCCATTTTCTCCCTCTCCCCATCATCGACTCAAACGAAGCCAGAGAAGAAGCTCTCCCTCGTCCCTTCCCTATTGCAAAAGGTAAAGTCACTACCTACTTTTTACTTTATTTTTCCTCTCATTTTAGGGTTTCTCTGAGAAAGTGATGCTTTGGCTGTTTTAGGTTTTTGGTTTCGAACAACATTTTCTTTGCAGCTCTCGAGATCTGGTTTTCATCGCTCGGTCGCAGAGGTAAGATTTTGATGTCCCTCTGTTCTTCTCTTCGTTTCGTCTTCAGCTGTTTCATATTTGGTTTCTTCAAATTCAGATTTGATTGAATGCAGACCACCATTTTAACAAACACATAAGTCCGACGAGAGTTGTAAACATACATTTTGTTTGAATTTGGAACTCTTCAAATTCTGTACATATTTGGTAAGGCAAAAGGTATGAAACATCATTTGAAACTCAGAAGTTATATACAATTTTCTTCAGGTGTGTTCTCTGAGTGGTCTTAAACAGTACTGATGCTTTGTGTTTTTCATGTTACACTTAGAATTAACAAATCAAAGTTTAGGAATACAGTTTTGTCGGGCCTTACGTTGAATCCTATGAGTTGCTCCCTGTTTTTCTTTGCAAAAGCTTTTGGTATCAAGCTGGAGTTCATTCAAGTTTCACAGAAGTGTCTTCTCTCATGAATGGTCTAGGTAGGTGAGAGTTCACTTTTTGAAGTTTAGTTTCAGGAGATTGGTTTCAGTTGTATAACTGATAGATATTGCTCTTTTTGTGCTAAAGTAATAGAGCGTAGCTTATCTAATGTTTCATAGACAAATCGCATGCTTTTGTATTCGTTGGGTTGATTCTGTCAATGCAAAATCAAAAAGCCTCAAAAAATTGGTTAGTACCTTGTCCAACCAACCGGATTCCCTGAAAGAGACCCGGTTGGGCTACTCGGGTTTGCATGCCTTCAATGGATTAGTTATTTTGGCTGGTAGAAGTCCAGCACAAAGGTTCTCAAAGGTTGGCACTTGACCCAGGTAATCGTGTGCACTCAAAGAGGCTCATTTGGTTGGCTGGAACATCTCTAAACCCCCGATTTTCCCCTCTCCAAATTCACAGTTGAAGTACAGTAAAAGTTCAATGCAGGTCTGAATGTAAAACTTGGTGCTAGATGGTTATCTTTGTGTAACAGATCGTTGTTTGTTTGATAATTTGCATGAGATATGGGTTTTGAAGGAGAAGAATGTTTGGATTAAATTGTTCGTTATTAGGAAAGATATATTGGATGGGATAAAGGTTAGGGTGATTCTTCTTATTTGCTTTGGTAAGAATGGTGAGGTTAAGAATGGTAACTGACTTTAGTTTTTGGTGTCTGTTTATTATCATGTCATGCGTTATAGTTTAAGAATGTTTGTTCTAGGATTGTTTGTTGATGCGAGTTTAAAGTAACATTCAGGAAACATTTGATTCACAACAGTTGTAGTTACTAATATATGACTTGTTTGATTCTAATTTTGTCTGCTGCTTGATTCTTTATGTTAGTGTTATGTGTTTTGTATGCCTCCTATTATTTATTTTTTAATCATTATTATTTATTTTTCCAGCCGCCAGGTTCAAGCCATGGAATGGACTATACAAATTATAGGTTATGATCAGGTTGGTTAAGCTTGTTCATGTCTTTCATGTTTATTACTCATGTTCATGTCTTTCATGTTTGAATCTGAATCTGTTTTGCAATCTTTCTGTTTTGAATGGCAATGGTGGTACATTCAGTTCACCTTATTGTGTGCTATGTGATCTAACCAAGCAATTTATGTGATCAAATCTTTCTGTTTTGTGTGATCTGCTATGTTTTTATTTATGTGATCAAATCTTTCTGTTTTGCATTTCTGATATTGGATAAAATCATTAGAAGATGTCTCATGTTCCCATATGTTTGTGTGTTATGTGACCAAGCAGAAGAGTCTGTGGTTCACCTCATTTTTTCTTGCCCTTTGGTTGCTGGATTGCAAGTGGGATAGGTTAGGACATTCAGTTCTCTTCCCATATGTTTAATCTCGAATGTATAGTTCTCCCACCTAGTTCCTGATGTGCATGTTTGGTGGGAGCCATTATTCTTATGCCATTCCCTTCTTTTGTCTTTTACACTATATTAGTACAACATCTTTTTGTCATTTTTTCTCTCTGTTTCTCTCGATACGGTGATTCTAAATAGCGAGGAAACGGGCGAGGGAGGGGGTGTGACCCTCCATCCCCCTCGAGATGCGCATCCGTGTGAATCTCAAGTGGGATGGGGGGTCAAACCCCCCTCCCTCGCCCGCTTCCTCGCTCGTTTCCTCGCCGCCTAGAACGACTCCTCTCGATATTAGTACAATATTCTTATGCCATTCCTGATTCTCTATCTGTTTGGTGTGGCTTCTGAAATTTTGCTGCAAAAAGAAGACTTAGAACATGTGATTTATTCTGAAAGAAGACTGCAGAAAGAAGATGATATGTTCTGCACTATTGAATAAGCAAATCAGTGGACTTACAGAGATTAGGAAGTCTGATGAAGAATCCTGGCAGAATTTGGCATGCAAACAACACTGAACAAAGATGAAAGAATACTGAACAATGGACAATTCAACAAGAAGATCTATAGCAAAAAGAAGATTTGTATTGAATGAATTGTAAAAGGCAAATTCGAGATGCCCAATCTCCTCAGAGAACAAAAGCTCAATGTACAACTGATTTTACTAAATGAATGAATCAATTTCTCTTACTGTCTTCTTATTTATAGAAGTATCTAATATATCAGCTAACAACACTAACAACAATTACTAACAGACTAACAGACTAACAGAGCACTGACTGTAACTCTAACAGAGCAATTCCTAACAGAATTACTAACAACTTGCATCTAGCACAGACAGCAAGCTACACTCCGCAACCACAACTTGCATTCAACAACTTTCAGCAACAACAACTTGTATCCTCAGCATCACATGATAATAATGGAAAAAAGAATAACAAGAGGATAAGCTTCTTCATTGTAGTCAACAAAAGCATACCATACGAAAGAAAAACAAGAACAATATGAAACACAAATTTCATTGGATTATGAAATATATTCACATAATACATATGTATGTACATATTACATTACATATAATTGCATCATTCGTCCAAGAACGTAAGAATAAATATTACACCTAAGATAATAATTACAATTATCAAAGTATTGATTAAGTCCCTCGTAAAAGCCCAATGATCATTGTTCCCTTGGGTGACATTTCTTTGATCATTTGATGGACCGGCGTGATCGTCAAAAACTACATCGTTAACTTTGACATCTTCATTGTTGTTTGATTCCTCCGAATCTCTTCTCGCCGCTTCTGAGCGAACCCACAACTCATATGATTCATCAGCTTCGTCGACTGACATAAACCCCTTGTAAGAATCACCCCTATACCCTGATACTGCGGATAAACATGCGGACCAGTTTAGGTATACTCCAGGTTGACGACCTCGATACACAACGTACGCTCTGAATGACATTCCTGCATTTAAAAAAATAAATCATAAAAGCAATGCAATGCAACAAATAAGGAATATTTTTTTTGACAATTCAGAAAAAGAAAAGCAACAAAGAAGGATGCTCATTTACTAACTAGAATTCAGAAATGGGTTAATTTGTTTTGCTGATATATACTTCACTCTGGATTCTTTCACTCTGAAAAAATTATACTTCACTCAAATGAAAATATACTTCACTCTGTTATTCCCATTAACATTTTCAGACTTCATTCATATGTTTTCATAAACGAAATTTTCATTCATATACGTCGGAATTATGAAAGAAACAATTATACTTTCACTCATATGTCTCTTTCAGGGAATCCGGTTGGCTGGACAAGGCACTAACCAATTTTTTGAGGTTTTTTGATTTTGCATTGACAGAATCAACCCAACGAATACAAAAGCATGCGATTTGTCTATGAAACATTAGATAAGCTACGCTCTATTACTTTAGCACAAAAAAGAGCCACATCTATCAGTTATACAACTGAAACCAATCTCCTGAAACTAAACTTCAAAAAGTGAACTCTCACCTACCTAGACCATTCATGAGAGAAGACACTTCTGTGAAACTTGAATGAACTCCAGCTTGATACCAAAAGCTTTTGCAAAGAAAAACAGGGAGCAACTCATAGGATTCAACGTAAGGCCCGACAAAACTGTATTCCTAAACTTTGATTTGTTAAATCTAAGTGTAACATTAAAAACACAAAGCATCAGTATTGTTTAAGACCACTCAGAGAACACACCTGAAGAAAATTGTATATAACTTCTGAGTTTCAAATGATGCTTCATACCTTTTGCCTTACCAAATATGTACAGAATTTGAAGAGTTCCAAATTCAAACAAAATGTCTGTTTACAACTCTCGTCGGACTTATGTGTTTGTTAAAATGGGTGTTGACCTATAGGTCGCCCAGTTGATAGGTTATGGGATCCTTAAAAACCCAGCTCGCCTTTCAAAAAAAAAATGGTGGTCTGCATTCAATCAGATCTGAATTTGAAGAAACCAAATATGAAACAGCTGAAGACGAAACGAAGAGAAGAACAGAGGGACATCGAAATCTTACCTCTGCGACCGAGTGATGAAAACCATATCTCGAGAGCTGCAAAGAAAATATTATCCGAAACCAAAAACCTAAAACAACCAAAGCATCACTTTCTCAGAGAAACCCTAAAATGAGAGGGAAAATCAAATAAAAAGTAGGTAGCGACTTTACCTTTTGCGAGAGGGAAGGGACGAGGGAGAGCTTCTTTTCTGGCTTCGTTTGAGTCGATGATGGGGAGAGGGTGGAGAGGGAGAGCTTCGTTTGGGGAGAAGGAGGGCCTTCTCTGTCTCTGTCGAGATGGAAAATGGGGAGAGGGAGAGGGAGAAAATGGGGAGAGCTTCTTTGTTTATGAGATTGAAAATGGGGAGAAAGCTCACCCATTCCCCCCTTCTTCTCCCCGAAATTTGTTTTTACAATGTCAGCTCCTGCACGTGCGCTCCACCCTCCCTCGCCCATTCCCTCGCTATTTTCCTCGTCATTTAGATTCACCCAGACATCTAACACCTAGAAATGAAATTTAGCTTGAGGAACAGTGACTCACGTCCATTGTGCACAATCTTTGTTTTTCAAAAATGCCCTCAGCCAAATTACAAAATTTTCATAATATCCACCGCCCAAGCCCTTTCCCTAATCGTCCCTCCCCCCGGCCATTGGAGCCTCTCCCTTTCCTTCTCTTTCCCACCCTCTGCCCAAAACCCACTCAAACTCCACTGCAACTACTCTCTTCATCATCAACCCATCATAACCTTCGATGGAATAAGAAACAAAACTCCACTTTCAATTGATCAGATCCACTACCCACAAAAATTATTATTCTCCTAATCCCCACCACCTCCTCCTTCTTGAACCAACACCATCCCTTCCCTCCCATTGATTCCTCTCCATCTCGAACAACTCCTTTTCCTCTTCTCGACCTGAATCAATTACCTTTTGAGTGATTGAGAGAGCGAGTGTGAGAAAGAAAGAAAGAAGAATTAGAGTGAGGGGGATTCATAGATATACCTGAAGATCCAATCGATTTCTGAAGACCACCTTCATAAAATGTCAAAGAGAGAGAGAATGAGAGGGGTGAGGGTGGGTGGTGTTGATTCAGTGATCAAGGCGGAGGAGTTGGATGTGGGTGGGGGTCGTTCAAGTCAATCGGAGAAGAAGATGGTTTTCTTGTGGGTTTTTGTATTAATTTTTTTTAGCTTAATCTATACCAATGCTTATCCCCTCGAGCTACATGTTTGTATCTCTAGGTTTTTTTTTGTGTTGATAAAAAGTTCAGACCCTTATGTTGTTAGGGGCAATTTTGTAGTAGGCTGTGTAACGAGTTTACTCCCAATGTACAGTCAAGTTGCCTATGTCACACACCAGAACTGCCCCTCCCTATTTATATCTTGTAGCAAAATGCAACCTACTTTTATAATTTATTTCAAATTCAAAGTTTCCTTAGATTAAAAAAAATCCGCTAAAATTTTAATTTGAATTTTTTTAATTTTTAAAATAAAATAATGAAATACCAACAAAGGAGTCAATGAGTATTATTATTTCCAATGAGATGATGACAAGCTGCCAACTGATTAATCTGCTGATTTTAGTGAATAACACAATAATCATAAAACTAATCCATCCATAACATTTTCAATTGTTTATTTAAAAAAACGAAGGAGAGAGAGGAACCTTCCAGGAATTTTCATAAAACATAAACAAGTTTGCATCCATCACCAACTTTTACAGCTTTTGATGTGGCTAGCTACAGAAGAAGGTTGTCATCGTCAATACCACAAGGAAGAAGAATACACAGTGATATTCTAACTGGCGAGGAAACGGGAATTCTAACTGGCGAGGAAACGTGATACAGGATACACAGTGATACAGGGAATTCTAACTAGCAAGGAAATGGGTGAGGGAGGGGGTGCAACCCTCCATCCTTCTCGAGATACATTTCCCAGCCCGTTTCCTCGTCAATTAGAAGGGTTCCTAATATTATATACCTTATCATCAGAAATTCTCAAGGGAGATGAGTGGTCACACCCCCTCCCTCGCTGTTTTCCTCAACAGTTAGACATGCTCCTTTATCATACATGCATGGTGTTAAAAGCGAGCCCAAGGAGCGTGGGAAAAAGTGAGCCCAAGGAGATGGGGTCTCGAGATGAGTGAGGCCGCCTAGAATATATGCCATCAATATACGCCTAGAATTCCTGGTTAAAAGCACCTAAAATATATGCCATCAATATGCCTTTGCCTTCTCTTTTGAGATGCTCTGCTCTGATTCGGGAATGGTGTGAGATCTTTTGATGATATGTTCATTTTTTAATGTTATTTTTTTTCTCTTTATTTAATTTTCAATTTTGTATAATAAAATAACAAATTAAATTAAGGTTTATAATAAAATAACAAGGAATATTAACTTTTATCATATTGTATTGTATTAGTGGAATACCGTGCCGTTGGCACTATCGCAGAGTACATCATACTTAAACGGCTATGTTGAATACTCAAATTTGTGGTTTTATTTAAATTTATAAAAACACTTGCATCATTGTCTATTACAACAGTTATGATGAATTAATTTTGTAAAAATTTAATACTATTGAACAGTAAAACAATGTTAATAAATCTGATCAACGCAACCCATGTGCCAAGGAATATAATATCCACCAAATGTCAACTTAACTAAAAATAAGAAGGAAATATCTTATGTGTGTCCAAGTGAGTATTTGATGAAATTGATGCCCAATTTAGTAAAACATCATTTTGAAGAAACATAATTTAATTAATTTGAACAAACAGAATGGAATACTCGTGCCATTGGCATTATCGCAGATTACATCATACTTAAACGGCTATGTTGAATACTCAAATTTGTGGTTTTATTTAAATTTATAAAAACACTTGCATAATTTTCTAGGACAACAGTTATGATGAATTAATTTTGTAAAAAGTTAATACTATTGAACAGTAAAACAATGTTAATAAATCTGATCAACGCAACCCATGTGCTAAGGAATATAATATCCACCAAATGTCAACTTAACTAAAAATAAGAAGGAAATATATCATATTTGTCCAAGTGAGTAATGGCTGAAATTGATTAGGAAGAATATCAAACTTGTCATAAGCATTTGTACCTCATGTAATTTGAAATATTTAAACTTGTCATAAGCATTTGTACCTCATGTAATTTGGCATAAAAAAAAACTTGTTGCCTGAGCGCAATATATGTTCACCGTTTTCAGTATACTAAAAGTGTTTTTTGGCGGTCGAAAAGACACGCACACAAAATTATATCCAAAATGTCAATTTTATGAATAAAGAAATTTATCCGAACAAATTTCCACACGCCAAAATAATATAAAAACGTGTAAGTACATCAAAGCCATACATTGTTTATACCTTACGCATTTAAAGAGCATGGTTTCCACCATTTATCTTTTCAAAAAATGAGAACAAAAGGAACCCACAATATACAAAAATGGGTTAAACTGCATATGTACATCAAAACTATGTATCAACAACTGCTCTAAACATCTTCTGCATCACATGATCAAATGACTCGGCGTCTATATGCACCAACTTTGAGCAAGGAGGGAATATGACTGAAATCTACAAATTTATCACACAATATTAGGAAAAAAAAATGTTAATAAAATAAGCTATTTTCAATCATCGTTAGAGATAAACTACCTTATTTGCCAATTTCCAATGACGCCCACCATTATACTTTTGTTTTTTAATGAATTTTTTGAACTCCTCGACAATGATATCCCAATTCTACAAAAATGTATAATCAATATTAGATTCATATCGTATGAAAGCAAAACATCAATATCAATAGAAAATTTATTAAAACATACATTTAAAAAATTCTTACAACAAAACTTCTGGATAAACAATATTGGTCGTAGAATCCAGCCCATCTTGAGGTAAAAGGACACTGATTCTATTAGAAGCTGTGCATCTAGATAATGCAACATAAAGTTGGCCATGGCTGAATACCGGTGTTCGTAAATCAACTCCAACGTATTTCACAGATTGACCCTGCGACTTGTTTATCGTCATTGCATATGCCAACCGCACTGGAAATTGACGCCTTTTCATTTTGAAGGGAAACTCGGAGGATGATGGCGTTAAAGAGATTCTAGGAATGAAAACTAAATTGCCAGCCTTATCCCCATTTAAGATTTTTGCTTCAATTATACGCTTTGCACAACGCATAACCATAAGACGTGTTCCATTACAAAGTCCATCTTTAGGTGCGATGTTTCTCAGCAACATAATTGGACAACCTACTTTTAATTCTAACTTAAATGGCGGCAATCCAGAAGGATTAAGCGAGTTCAAATACTCAGTTGGATAACGGTTGGCAATGGAATGATCATTTTCATAATGTTTCGCCATTTTATCTGCGGCAAAATAAACAATGATTTCTCCTGGAAAATCAGATAATGCAGCTTTGTTAATGTCGCAGACATCGTCATTTCGTGCTGAGAGAATTGTTCGCTCAGTCAAATAATTCGGAGACGCTGTGCCTATTACATTTAGTTGAGGATAAACCAAAGAAATTAGTTCACTTAAATCTTTGCACTTGTGCACCGTTGTTGGAATACGAATAACATCTTGGCGGTGCTTCCAATCTAAATAAAATAAAAATAATTAGTAATTAAAAAATGGCAATGTAGTAAAATGTAGAATTGTTTACACAAAAATAATACCTCAGTCAAAAACTTCATAAACCCGTCATTGCCTATCCCATTGTCCAACCGCATATTCAAACTCAAAGTCAGAACTTGTATGTTTAACCAAAGCTTAGAACGCCTCAAAGATGCAGCCACAATTTGCTCGCGGACGCCTTTGGGTATCACTGGCAATATCTGTCGAAAATCACCCCCAAGAACAACAGTAATACCACCAAATGACTTATTGGTGCTGTAAATGTCTTGTAGTGCACGATCAACTACTTCAACACAATATCTATGTTGCATCGGAACTTCATCCCAGATAATTAGTTTGGTCTCCCTGAATAACTCAGCGTGCAATGACTGTTTACTAAACCCACACACTGAATTTTCCATGACATCTAGCGGAATACGAAACATTGAATGAGCTGTTCTACCTCCCACTAATAGTAACGCCGCAATACCAGATGATGCAACGGTAATGACAATGTGTCCAAGGCTGCGACATTTTGATGCAATGGCGTTGTATAAAAAAGTTTTTCCTGTTCCTGCACCTCCATTAAAAAAAAATGAATTCCCTTATTTTCAAGCACTGAAGTTACTATTGCAGTATAAGCAGAACGTTGTGCCTCATTAAGACGATCGACGGATGATTGTGCATCGGATTCTTGACCATCATACTGAAGTTGTCGGTGTTCCCATATGAGTCTGTTACCAACTATCATGTCCCAATTTTCAATTGGCAGGGGCATAGGTGGGAACTTCGATAAATTCTTCCCTCCTTCTTGAAGAAATTGATTTATGAGATACAAACCATAATCCAGAGTCTGAGCATCTGTTGGATTTGAAATACCGAACCTTGTTCGAAGTTGGTGCGAAAGATCATCACATATATTCACTGAGAACCTTGTCCATAGCAAATCTGGGTGAAGTGGATGACATTCCATTAGAATCACACTAAACAATCTTCTCAACTGATTCCCAGTTTTCATGATCGCAGCATCTTCAAGGCACTGAATCCATTCATCATCATCTTCTAGGAGTCCTCGTGAGGTGCAAGCTAATTTGAAGGTGTCGTGTAAAACATTGTCATATGTCCGCAAATGTTCAAATGATTGTGGCCCTTTTACAACCGTTAGAAGCAGTCGCAAATAAAACCTTTCACCTTCATATTGTATTGTATTGCCCTCAAGTCAACTGTTGCATCAAATTAAGGTTTAGTATGTAGATGATCACTGGGATTTTTGTTGCATGATCACTCTTGAGAGGAATGTGTAACAATGATAATGGCAAGGGGTGATCAAGTTATTAGGTTAGATCTCTATGTACAAAATTACAAAGTACGTACTAGCAGGAGCGTCTGAAAATGCTTCATCTCATTTGGAGCCCAATGAGTGCTACAGATATCTGACGACAGAAATGTAAATTTAAGAAAAAATTGATGGACCAACTATTATACTTAAATAAGTAAAACTCCCAAACCGTGTTGACGTCAGCTCCTTAAATTACATTTGTGAGTTGTGTTTGTCAACTAAACAGTATCATCGAGGTATGGAAATGCATGTTAGCTATTTAACGTCACGACGACTTTACCCAAAAAATAAAAACAATTAAATAAAACTAGTCCCCATGTACGTTGTAGAGTCGGTGATACACACATACACTAAAAAGGTAGGGGTATTTTTGGGAAATAAATAAAATTTTGAGAGAGGAAAGCATGGAGAAAGAGAGGCAAAACAAAAGCAGTAGGGGAAGGCAGTTCAAAAGACAGAATGGAGGGACGAGACATACATTACGAAGAAGAAATGCTAGAGTTGAACTTAACTTGAAACTTGAAAACAAATCTCAACTCTCAAGTCACATAAAGAAAGAAAGAGAGAATTGCCTCCTTGCTTAGTTCCCAAGCCAACTTTCACTTTCAAAGGTTCGGACTTGTCTCTTCTTCTTTTTTTATTACAAGTGTCTCTGTGTCATCTCTCTTTCTCTCTGTCTGTAAGTGTGGCTTCATTTTTTTCTCTCTGGGGTAGGATTCTGTTGCTTGATGTGCTAAAATAAATTCTGGGCTTTTGGTTTCCAAGATTTTTTTTCTTTAATGGGTTTGGTTTAAATTTTGCACAACTGCTCTTGTTATTGTTGGTTTTCATGATCTATGGAATTAGGAGGACTTGTTTGGTTTATTATACAACTTTTTGTTGACCTTTTTTTTTTGGTTGATAGATTAAACCAGAAGCATGTAGAGATTTAGAGTTAGTTATTGAAGGAAACTTTGATGGATCATCACATATTTTAAACATTTTCTCATTTAAAACGGTTCGCTTGAGTGGAACTTTATGTTCCAAGCAGTCCCTTAGCATAACTTCAGTCTACAGAAGAAAGGGGAAAAAAATCAATTGGGGTTTGTTTAGTTTGGCAAGTTGGGTTAGTTTTAAGTAAGGTACCGTTTAGTTTGTTTGCAATTTGGGTATGTTCAATGGAGGACCCAGGATTTTTTGGGGGGGGGGGGGGGGGGGGGGCATGCGAAATGGCAAGAAAATAAAAATTTTCTACTCGAGTTAGTAAAATAAGAAAAAGAAAAATACAACTATAAAAATACATTACATATACCAAATTAAATTAAATGTAATTCATTTTTAAGCCAAAATAAGGACACAATATCAATAATCTTAGCAATGGGCAAACGAGTGTAATAACTAGAATATATAACTAAAATCACAAAATAATTAGGATAAATATATCTAATTGAAGTTAAAAAAAAATCACAAATTTACGAACATAATAAGATCCTAATACAATTTCTTCGAAAAATGTTTATATGAAGCTCAAATTTTGTACGAGTTGACTAGTGGCATATGTTTTCATTGAATTCTTTAGTTATTATTTTAGATATTAATTTCAAATATTATTTTGGTTGGAGGTTTTACGCCACTTGTGAACAATGATAAAAATAGTAATTATCAATAACCATAAAATGTATAGTGAATAGCTATAAAAAAAATATGCGCTCGATGAGTATCAAACTCGGGTTGTTTACAAAAATTTACAAACTTCCAACCACTACACCAATAGAAAGATGTAAAAATAGTTGAATAAACAATTTACATATTGTATTATATATTATAAAATTGATTTTCTTTTTAAATGTAAAGTATATAATAAAATTATTTTAAAAGTTGAGGGGGGCAGCTGCCCCCCTCTCCCCTTAGTAGGTCCGCCCTTGGGTATGTTAATTTATAGAAGTTTTCTTTTTTCTTATTATGAATTTTGAGTGATGAATTTGTAATGTGTTCAAGGAGATAGCTGTACATGTACAAGAGGTCTGGCTGGCTGGCTCTTTATTAAGTGTAGTTCTCTTATTATGTAGAAAACGTGAAATGATTTGAGACGAAATTGTTTAGTGTATTTTTCTTTTTTTATGATTTGTTGATTTTGTCTTTGGTTTTGAATTCTAATGTAGGAAGTGAATGAGTTTGAGAAGGTTCCTGTAGAAGTAGCAGTGGCGGTATTGTAGGAGGTGAATACCATTGAACTTTAGAAATGATGGAAAAACCGTTCCCTGCATGGTCATGGTCTGTAGAGCAGTGTTTGAAAGGATTTAATGTGAAATTAGACAAGGGCCTAAATTCTCACGAGGTTGATAAGCTCAGAGAGAAGTATGGGTGGAATGAGCTTGACAAAGAGAAGGGGAAGCCAGTATGGAGGCTTGTTTTGGAACAGTTTGATGACATGCTTGTTAAGATCCTGCTACTTGCAGCTTTCATCTCATTTGTTCTTGCTTATTTGCACGGCAATGAATCAAGGGAATCAGGTTTCGAGGCCTATGTAGAGCCATTTGTTATTGTTTTGATCCTTGTGCTAAATGCGATAGTTGGGGTTTGGCAAGAAACCAATGCTGAGAAGGCACTTGAAGCCCTCAAGGAGATGCAATGTGAGTCCGCAAAGGTTCTTAGGGATGGATATTATGTACCGGATTTACCTGCAAGGGAGCTTGTTCCAGGGGACATTGTTGAATTGCGGGTTGGTGACAAAGTACCTGCAGATATGAGAATTGCAGTGCTGAAGACTTCAACTTTAAGAGCTGAACAGAGCTCATTGACAGGAGAAGCAATGCCTGTGATCAAAAGCACATCCCCTGTGGTCTTAGATGATTGTGAATTGCAGGCAAAAGAATGCATGGTATTTGCTGGTACAACAATTGTGAATGGAAGTTGCATATGCATTGTTGTGAGCACTGGGATGTCCACTGAGATTGGGAAGATCCAGACACAAATACATGAAGCATCATTGGAAGAGAGTGATACTCCTTTGAAGAAGAAACTCGATGAATTTGGTGGTAGGCTGACGACTGCCATCGGGATTGTTTGCCTAGTTGTTTGGGCAATAAACTACAAAAATTTTCTATCATGGGACGTGGTGGATGGAAGTCCAACAAACTTTCGATTCTCCTTTGAGAAGTGCACTTACTATTTCAAGATAGCAGTTGCACTTGCAGTAGCGGCTATACCTGAAGGCCTTCCTGCTGTTATCACCACCTGTTTAGCTTTGGGTACTAGGAAGATGGCAAAGAAAAACGCAATTGTGAGGAAGCTTCCAAGTGTAGAGACACTGGGGTGCACTACTGTGATTTGTTCGGATAAGACCGGGACCCTTACAACTAATCAGATGTCAGTTACTGAGTTTTTCACTTTGGGCGGAAAAGCAATATCATCTCGAATTTTTAAGGTCGATGGTACAACATATAATCCGAAAGATGGAGGCATTGTAGATTGGACTTGTTACACTATGGATCCAAACTTGCAAGCCATGGCTGAGATATGTGCAGTTTGTAATGACGCTGGAGTATTTTGCAAAGGCCACCTATTCCAAGCTACAGGCTTGCCTACTGAGGCAGCTCTGAAGGTTTTGGTTGAGAAGATGGGTGTTCCAGATACTAAGGCAAGAAATGGAATCCGGGATGCACAGATTGCCGCGGATTATTCCATTGACTGCAGCACTGTTAAACTAGGTGAGCAGAAGTCGGCATTTCTATGTGTCTGGTACTTCTATGATTATCGCAAGATATAAATATTGAATTTTCGAGTTCTTATTCCTCTTTGCATTCTTTTGGTTGTTGTGAGTGGTGGACAAAAAGGTCCAAACGAGTTGCCACATTGGAGTTTGACAGAATTCGCAAATCGATGAGTGTTATAGTCCAAGAGCCAACAGGACATAACCGCCTTCTTGTGAAGGTAATTTTCCCCAGCCACTCTGATTTCTGTTGAAGAAATTTTTAAATCATATGCATCTATTGGAATAGGTTAAGTACATTGGGTTGAGAAAGTAGTTCCTTGGGTAGGATCGGCCGGTTCTTTTATTCCTTTATCACAATATTTTCTTCTTCTTCTTCTGTTTTCCTGTGTTGGATTACAGTTTGTATTTTAACTTACTTTGTTTATTTATGTGTTCGCATTTGCGTATCTATAGTCAGAACTGTTTGTTGGGGTAATTCATGTACAGACTTCTTGGGTGAAAACAACTAAATGATATTGCATTTAGCTATTTAGTGACCGTTCCCTTTTTCATACAAAAAACAGCTTGTCTTTTTGCTTTTACCAAACTACTGAGATAACCATGGTTCAAAATTTTCTTCAGTTAGACTAATGGTTCTGATTTCCAGGGTGCCATTGAGAGTGTATTGGAGCGTAGTTCACATGTGCAACTTGCGGATGGGTCAATTGTTCCATTAGATGAGCCTTGCAGGCAACTATTACTGCTGAGACAGTTGGAAATGAGCTCAAAAGGCTTGCGCTGCTTGGCTATGGCATACAAGGATGACCTGGGAGAGTTTTCAGACTACTATGCAGAGAGTCATCCTGCACATAAGAAGTTGCTTGATCCGGCTAATTACTCTGCAATCGAAAATGGCTTAGTTTTTGTCGGGGTAGTTGGTCTGAGGGTGAGTGCTTTAATCACTGGCTAAGAACATTTTTAGCCGGCATATCTATAGACATTAATATTCTGTACATAAAACAGGACCCACCTCGTGAGGAAGTACACAAAGCGATTGAAGATTGTAGAGAAGCTGGTATCAAAGTTATGGTGATCACTGGAGATAATAAGTCCACAGCTGAGGCTATCTGTCAGGAGATTCGATTGTTTTCTAAAGGTGAGGACCTTAGAATGAGAAGCTATACGGGCAAAGAGTTCATGGCTCTTTCACCTACCCTACAACAAGAGATCCTGTCAAAACCTGGAGGAATGGTATTCTCTCGTGCTGAGCCCAAACACAAGCAAGAAATTGTGAGAATGCTGAAGGAGATGGGTGAGATTGTTGCAATGACTGGAGATGGTGTGAATGATGCACCTGCATTAAAACTCGCTGATATTGGAATTAGCATGGGTATCACAGGAACAGAGGTATGTAGGCAAACGACTTGTTAATGAAGTTTTCTTCAATTACTACATTTTGTATTTTTAAGAATTTTCCCAGGACTTTTGAAATTCATCTTTTTGCAAGAGCTGACTGTATAAAATCTATCAATTTCTGATTTTGATCCTGTTTCGTTACACAACTAGAATCTGTTTCTTTCCTAAATCTGACACATTGGGAAGGGTACTACTTGATTGACTGTTTAGCATGCAATGATGTAAGGTGGATATTGAATGACACGTGATGGTATAATGTTTCAGGTTGCAAAGGAAGCGTCTGACATGGTTCTAGCAGATGATAATTTCAGCACCATTGTTTCTGCAGTTGCTGAAGGACGATCAATCTATGATAACATGAAAGCTTTTATTAGGTCTGTTCTCGCACTTATAATCTTCTGTCTATCTTATTAGTTCGGTCATGGAAACTTTTTAGTTCCATGATGCAGGTATATGATATCATCTAATGTGGGGGAAGTCATCTCAATTTTCTTGACTGCAGCCTTGGGCATACCAGAGTGTTTGATACCGGTGCAGCTTTTATGGGTCAATTTGGTCACTGATGGACCACCTGCAACAGCTCTTGGTTTTAATCCTGCTGATGTTGATATCATGAAGAAACCACCTCGCAAGAGCAATGACGCACTAATTAATTCTTGGGTTCTCTTCCGATATATGGTAATCTTCTTTGCTTGAAACCAAGGATTGTGATACCTGATACATTTTGTTTGTAGAATACCATTTCTAATTTAGACTACCTGTGCGGCTTTATTTGGTAAGAAGATGGTAGTTTTGTCACCAATCAATGGGATAGAGGCACACCAGTATTGATGCTGCAGACCTCTTACTTCTCTTATGCTATATATGATTTGACGGGTTGACTTGTATCAACTATGCATCCAAAATGCCTACTAGTCAAAATCCACGACATTTATAACTATGCTTTGAGTTATAGTTTCAGACTTAGATAGCTTTTATGCCATACTATCACCTCAAATTCGTATTCTAAACCATCAAGATTCTTTGGCCATTTACATTCTGTTCCCTTCAAATATTTTAAGATTTAGGGCCTTAGTGAGATAAATTGTAAGATGTTTCCTATTTAATACAGTTTAATGTCTGACTGCAAATGTCTCAAATTGATACCGTCAAAGGAAAACTTGTTTGTGTCTAATTTGGTATTTTGTATTCACAGGTTATTGGTTCATACGTGGGAATTGCAACTGTCGGCATCTTTGTCTTGTGGTACACTCGAGCCTCCTTCATGGGCATCAATCTTGCAGCTGATGGGCACACTTTGGTCACCCTATCCCAGCTTCGCACATGGGGGAAGTGCCCAACTTGGTCCAATTTCTCCGTAACCCCTTTCACGGTTAGTGGGGGGCGTACAATCAGTTTCTCAAATCCCTGTGATTATTTTTCTGTGGGCAAAGTAAAGGCAATGACACTGTCGCTCTCTGTCTTGGTGGCAATTGAGATGTTAAATTCCTTGAATGCTTTATCTGAAGACAATAGCTTGATCACAATGCCACCTTGGAGGAACCCCTTTCTCCTGTTGGCCATGTCAGTATCATTTGGTCTTCACTTTCTCGTACTTTACATGCCATTCCTTGCAGACATGTTTGGTATAGTTCCACTGACTACAAGTGAATGGGTTCTGGTCATATTGGTGTCAGCACCAGTTTTGCTCATTGATGAAGTTCTCAAGTTCGTAGGAAGGAGGCAAAGATGGAGAACTGAGAAGGAGAAGTCAGCCTAACGATATTATCGCATTTGAGCTGTTCTACAATACTTCAGCTGATCAACATCAAAAGTTGAGTGAAAAGGGTGGCAAAATGAGAGCAAAAGAAAACAGTAACACAAACCAAATTCTTTATATTTTTTCTCCATAGTTTGTTTTTTTTTTTCTCTTTTTTTTAACACCGAAAGAAAGAAGAGACAGCTGACAAAATAATTTGTTATTTTTCCTTTGAATTAGGAAGAAATGAAACTATTTAGCGGTGTTCTAAAAAGTGCTAGGTGGTGGCAGGCGGCAAGCAGGGGACTAGCGCCTGGGGGCCTAGGCGATTATTTATTTATTTATTTATTATAATTTATAAAAGTTTAGCATAATAGCATAGAAATTATTTTCAGTTCAATGCCAATATACATATGCAAAATGAATAAGAAAATAGTTTTAAATTTTTTTTTCCGAACTAGAAGTATAAAAATAAAAATAAAATAAAATAAAATAAAAAATTTGCCTAGGAGGTTGCCTAGCTCGCCCAACCCGCTTGGGCGGTTGCCTAGACCTTTTTTTTTAATACCGTTATTTAGAGTTACAATCATTATTATCACATTTCTAGCAAAATGTTTGGCAATGCATGATTGAAAGAGAGAGACCAGCTTTCAATATCATTTGTTACGTTTTGCTGCCATTTTTCCAATATTTGATGCCTTAGCCAATCAACCTGGCTACCTTTGGCATTTAAGAAGCAAATTGATAACAAAAAATATAAAGAAAAAAATGCATTTTCTATGCAGTCATCATAGAGGCTAATAAATAAATCACCTAATGATGAACTTTTACCAATATAAAGCAAACTGAAAAATTAGTAAATCATAAAAATAAAGCTATTCATTAATCCAATAATATTATAGGTTAATTGCATTCCCCCCTATAGTATAAGCCATATTCAACTTTGCCTCCAATAACATTCATATTACACTTTTTCCTTAAGACTAACAGTCAACGTCTGTCTGTTTTCAAAGCAGATTATCAAATACCCCTGAAAAATCAAAGGCTGAGATTGAATTTTTCGCATATCGAACAACTCATCTCGAGGAAAATCCTAAAGCCCAATTGAAATTGTAATCGTATTTCGAGAAAAATCTAAGAGTTGATTTTAAAAAATCTTTCATCTAAAAGAATTCATCTCGAGTAAAATCTAACGATCCAAATTTAATCGTACACACATCTCTAGGTAAATCTAATGTTTCAAATTTAATTATGCACACATCTCGAGAAAAATCTAACGATTTGACATGCATCTCAAGGCAAATTTGACAATTTGGCACACATCTCGAGAACTTTTGGTGTTTTGACACGTATCTCAAGGAAATCTAATGGTTCATGTTTACTCTTACATGTATCTCGAGAAAAAAAATCTAAAGTTTGAATAATTTTTAATTTAATTTTGCGCCCTAAAAGATGAAGGGGGGGAGGGAGGAGAACGAAGGAAGAATTGGAGGAATGAGGAATGAAACCCTAACTTTATTGTAGGAGTTGTGAAATAGAGGAAGAAGGAGAATGGAGGAAGAGGAATGAGGAAGAGGAGAGAGGATGAAGGGGGAGGTGGTGGCGAAGCTGCGAGATAGAGGAGGGAGGAGGAAGATAATCAAAAAAATATTGATCATCTCTCAGGTCTATTATGTTTCAAGGGCAAAATTAAATTCAAATTTATTTTATGATGTTAAGTTATTGCCAGTAATTTATTATATGAGACCAATTTATTCAAACTTCAGATTTCTCGAGATGTGTGCACGAACAAATCTGAATATCAAAATTTCCTCGAAATGCATGTCGAACCGTCAAATTTCTTCGAGATGCATGATGAATCGTCAATTTCCTCGAGATGCATGATGTATCGTCAATTTTTTCTCGAGATGTGTGTTAGACTATTAGATTTTTCTTGAGATGTGAGTTGAATCATCAAATTTCTTCGAGATGCGTGATGATTCGTTAGATTTTTCTTGAGATACATGCATAATTAAATTTAGACTGTTAAATTTTCCTCAAGATAAGTTCTTTAAGATGAAAGATTTTTAAAATCAACTATTAAAATTTTCTCGAGATACAATTTCAGTTGGCCCTTAAGATTTTCCTCGAGATGAGATGTTCAAGATACGAAAGATTCAATCACAACCTTTGATTTCTCAAGAGTATTTTAGTAATCTGTTTTGAAAACGGACAATCAAGGCACGTTGACTATTAGTCTCAAAAGAAAAGTGCACTATGAATGTTAATTGGGAATATGACATTACTAGAGAGAAATTGCAATTAACAGGAATATTATCCTACAACACTAGACATTCACCCTCTTGCAATAAATACATAAATCTTTTGATGTATACAAATATTGTGCCTAAGTGGGGGCACAGGTGAAATGACTCACGAAGCATATCACCCGCATACCTTTGAAATCAATCGACTCCAAACTTTCCCGATGATGCATTCCCATTCAGTTAATTGACACGTTGCACGTATTTGCATCTCTATTAGCCATGCAGTAAAAAGGATGGTAGGTAAAATCATAGAGAGATGAGCATATACAGAGTGCAAATACAATAATTTCCGAGGATAATTACAGAAAGTGATTCATATATTCAGCTTCAGTAGCATCTAATTTGAAATTCATCAACACCACAAGATGAGAACACGATCTTATAGGGATGACTGAAATTCTATTCCTCTTCATCTTCATCACTCAGCATGTGATATGGACCATAGCTGCTGTACATATCTGCATTAAGAGTAAATGTTACTTGTATGTGAGGCGAAACTGCAAATGTTTAATCAGGTTCCAACTTTTGATATTTTCTCTATATGTTTAATTGGTAAAGAAGTAACCATAAATGGAGGCAGATGGAACTTGCAACGAAAATAGATCCATATCTTCCCCGGATCCATCATAAAGATGCAACTCATCAACGATTATTTACTGCCTCCTCTTCTCCTGCAAAGAGATGTCACACAGGAGGAAGTTGCCATGAAACATGCAGTTTTATGAACTCACTTGTGGTTGGCTTTGGCTAGAGTCTCACCCATCCTGTGGAAGACAAATCTACAAGATCAATGTATCAATAATTACAACTTACATGGCTTAGTTGCTTTCAAAGAGAAAAATAAGTCGTTTGGTGAACTATATTCAAAACAGATACAGATACTAGTAGTGTGATCAAATGGGTTGGAAAATCCGAATGAGCTCAACTATACAAAACACATTCTATGAAGGAATAGACACTTTAGATAAGAAAAATAACGAGACTGCCATAAATCGTTGCAGTAGGAAGGTGACTGGTCAGAACAATGTAGTAGGGCATCTCGATTAATAATTGGCCTTCATTGTGAATCATCTTTTCAATGAAGAAAGCTTCTGCTTTTTTTTTTTTTTTTTTTTGGGAAAGGCTCCATATTAGACATGGGTACAAACCACCACACCCTTAACTGAGCTGGCTACCAATGGCAGCAAGCTTTTTGTTCTTTTTCATAAAACCTAAGTAGGGGAATTCTTCAGTTGAGAAAGAACACCATGTTTTAGTCTCCATTCTGGATGGCCAGTAAATTACTATAAGTACAAATCAAATGCTTTGGTGAAACGTTTACTTCTTTACTTGATTATTGATGAGTGAAATCATCACAAATTGGGGAGAAAAAAGCTTCTTCTCCCAAAGTTGTTGCAGGTGGAAACATCGCGAAGGCTTATGATGGAAATATTGTGTTTTGGGCATAAATATTAGGTGGGCTAAAGTCTGCATCTCTTTTTATTATTTCTTTATCCTTGTTAATGGTTCTTCATCTGGAAAATGGGTTCTTTAAGAATGGTAAACGCTTAGAACAAGGTGACCCTTTATCCCTTTTTCTCTTGGTTGTGGAAGCACTGACTAGTCTCTTATCTAAGGCCATGGAGCTGCGGCCAAGTTCCAGATTTAGAGTTAGGACGGGAAGGGTTTATGTCACCCACTTGCAATTTGTGGATGATATTATCATTTTTCTTAACTGACAAGTTTCAAGTCTACATTCTTAATGCTAGCCTCAGTGTCTTTGGAGAAGCTTTCGGTTGGAAAATAAAAAAATCTCTCTAAAAAGTGTGATGCATAGGTTGGGCTGACGGGCTGCTGGAAGTGAGAAAGTTGGAAGGAGGAATATGACGTTTGTTTCTTTCGGTGCATTTACCCACTGCTGATTCTAGATCTAAAGACATTTATCGTCATAGAAACTCTTGATAAAAGACTATCCACTCGGAAACCCCAAGTTTCTTTCAAATGGGAGTGGACCGTCAACATTTCACTCAGAAAATCAGGGGTGGTCTCTCAGTTTTTATAACAGTCAACAATACAGCCGACTGGGATTTGGCTCTTAAAAGAGATACTAGAAACTCTGAAATCCCATGTTTACTACAGATGATTGTCAAAAAAAATATATTTCTCCAGGATGATTGGAGATGGAACGACAAAATTAGCGACTTTACAGTGGAGAGTCTCACTACAAGCAATTCACACTTACCCTTGCAGTAAAATTCTAGTCGGGGACAATCTCCATAAGAGGGGTTTGACTGTAAGCTTTGCATGGTAAAGAGGAATCCATTGAACGCATCTTCTCCTTTCAGTACACTGAATAGGTATGGAATGCCATGGGTCATGCAGCTCAACCACCAATTGCTCCTGCAGTGGCAGTGGGCTTTTGTTTGGCAAAAAGTAATTTGATAGGGGTGCATAGATGTGGAATAGAGTTTTGTTGGCACCCATTTGGTTAATATGGAGGGAAAAAACCAATAGAGTTTTCAAAGAAACTATCAAAGGTCATCTCCTGGTCTGCAAAGAAATTAAAGCTTGTGTGACTTGGGGCAATGTCTGGGGAATTGTCTCGACATTGACTTCCATGTTTGTATTTTTTGGGGTGTGTATACCTAAATCTAATGGTTTTCATAGGGTGAAGTGGGAAAGGGTGCGCATGCCTAAAACTCTTGGTGTGTAAAATTTTAAAAATATGAATGCAAGAAGTCACTATGCGGAATGTAAAAGAACCAAAAACCCTTTGGAGGAAAGTTACAAGAGAGAGAGAAGTATAATGAATGGAGGGGTTGACAAGGCACCCAACAGGACCTTACAAGGGGAGTCCCCTAACATTAGGGAGGAATGGTTTGAGTTGTAATGAGCCTCCCGGGCTCTGGGCATATGTTAGTAATTTAATAAATTTTGCAAGCAAGAGGGGTTTTCAATTGCATCTCTAGATGCAAACTCAGAAACCCCACATATCCCTTGTGATGTCAAGGTCGACTCTTCAAAACTGAGATGTGATAGCCCAGATTCATAAAAATCTTGGATGATCTCATGTCCTTTGCAAGGTTGATCAAACATCTACAAGTAGGTAGGATGCGATTAAGGTAGGTGATGGAGGCGCAGTCATTCTCTTTCTCTCCTTCCTCTCCGTGTCCCGTTTCTCTTGGGTGTTTCAAGAAATAAACTAACAAAGGCGAGTCACTACTTTGGGGTAATCCCTATCTCGAACCAAGCCATGTCTTCTCTTGGCTCGATCCCATCTCCCTCCCCTCCTAGTTGGGCTGATTTGCAGACTATCTCCTCTTCATCATCACTGATAAACTCCCAACCATGAAGCTAGTGGCATTCTGCATGATGAGTTGTGTGAGACCCTAAGTGGGCGGACCTGAGGTGAGGGTTGGAGCCCAACAAAAACCCAACAGGCCGAGAGAGGTTGGACGAGCTACAAGAGGAATCATAGTCCCATATCGCCTGGGTAGGGGAGGAAGATGATCCTTATATGTGCAGGGTCAGCTTCCCATTGTACAGACGCGTTCGGAGCCCCAGTAGGTGGGCGGAAGAAGCAAATCCTTGAGGGGAGAATTGACCCAAAGAGGACAGTATCTGGGTAGGGTCCGCGGTCCGCTGTGCATACTCTAACAGACGCGTTTTAAAGCCGTGAGGGCCGGATGGTAGCCCAAAGCGGACAATATTTGTACAGTGCGGGAGGGGGGTCGTCACAGTTTGGTATCAGAGCCTGACCTAGCCGGAAGTATGCCACGTGGAGGTGGGCCCTCGGGCAATGTGGACGTTGAGCCTGTGTGGCCAATGAGAACGTTGGGCCTTAAGGGGGGTGGATTGTGAGACCCTAAGTGGGCGGACCTGAGGTGAGGGTGAGGGTTGGAGCCCAACAAGCCCAATAGGCCCAACAGGCCGAGAGAGGTTGGACGAGCTACAAGAGGAATCATAGTCCCATATTGCCTAGGTAGGGGAGGAGGATGATCCTTATATGTGCAGGGTCAGCTCCCCATTGTACAGACGCGTTCGGAGCCCCAGTAGGTGGGTGGAAGAAGCAAATCCTTGAGGGGGAGAATTGACCCAAAGAGGACAGTATCTGGGTAGGGTCCGCAGTCCGTTGTGCATATTCTGACAGACACGTTTTAAAGCCGTGAGGGCCGGATGGTAGCCCAAAGCGGACAGTATTTGTACAGTGCGGGAGGGGGGTCATCACAAGTTGGGTACTAAAAGCTTGAAATTCGGACAGTAAGTCTTGGCCTTTTTTTTTTTTTTTTTTTTTTTTTACAACGAATTTCAACACTTACCTCAAACGAGGTGGTACCGAGGACGCAAGCGGTAGATGGCTTTCAGATAAAGTTTGGGGTCTTCTTCATCTAGTTATCTTGCGGATTTGACATCTTCAGAATCTGTTTTTGAGGATGTCAAACCTACTATAGAGTTTCTGAAGAAGGCAATAACAAGTCTGACGAGGTGTAGCTTCACAAGATGAAATGGGTCAATATCCTTGAAGTAGGAACTAGTTTTGGGTGATCGACATACATCAGCTCCTGATCGTGTGCGAGGCTTGGGGATGCTTTGGTTTTTGTTGGTCTAGAGAATGCATAATGTGAGTAAAAGAGGTAACTATTCCTCTAGCAACGAGCTTCACGAAGCAACCAAGTACACCTTATGGTTGCATTTGTCACTCTTAAAACCCCTGTTCTACCTTGCACATTGTTGTTGTCACCCTCTCCTAGATTTTCAAGTTTCTAAAACCCTTTAAACTGCGCCTAACTGAAGAATAGAGACTATTCATTGATGCTAAACAATTTTTTATAGCTAGAACGACCCTCACACATTGTGGATACTAATTTGTTAAGAATGAATCCGACTGATGTTATAACGTCATCATGGGTGGGAATCCATACATCTACAAGATTCCAGTCATTCTTTTGTATCAATTAAACAACTGTTTTTTTATCACCAAAGAGATTGGCATATTCTGTGTTGTGTTATGAATTCCGTTTGAATCTTATGATTCGCAATTTGAATTGCAATCCATTTTTCATTTGCTTGATTCACATTTTTACAACGTTTCTCTAAACCTTATAGACAAAAAAAGTTCTCTTTTATATTCTCTGTAGCTTAATGAGTGTGAAAATTAACAATTAAATCAACCTAAACAAGCGACAAGGACAGTGATAAATAGTGCAGCATATAGTACCCACTACCCAGAGTGACACAATTTACCATAGGAACCACATTGCAGTAAAAACTCAGCCAGAATTCACTTTTGATGGGTGGCGATAATTCACTAAGGGTGACGATAATCCACTAATTACAACAGTGCCTTCGTTTTAGTAAGTAAATTATCATTGATACCTTCAGTAGTTACAATGAGAAGGTCCATAGCTTTCAAAGCCAAAATGCTGCCAAAGGACAGAGAGCACTCTATACTAAAACCAAAAGAAATACAACTAGCATCAACATACAGCAGCAACAACGGTCCAAAAAAAGACCCAAGGATGATGGAATTGTAGCCAAACATAAACACCTCTCAGTGTCTCAGAATCATAGCCCAACCACAAAAAAGGTCTCGCCCAAGTGCGTATTTGATAGGTATAGCAGCGGAAGTAATAAACAAATAACCAGAAGCTTGAATAAACAAAGTTTCTTTCACTCTAATAGTAATTCTCTAAAATCTAAACTTCAAAAACTGACTATAAACTTGATTTCTAATCTATTTAAGCAAAACAAAGCAAAACCCTAAACTTATTAGACTTTTAGTTGGGTTCCATTGGACCAACGTAATTATTAAATAATTATAATAAAATAGATAATACTATTATACCATCATTTCTTGTACTTCCAAAAAGTCCGTCCTCGAGCTTAGCCGTTGTTAGCCAAGCCATCAGCGACCAATGAAATGTATTCATGCACCTCATGACCCGTGGTGTCATCCTAAGGAGGGGAAGCATCAACAACCAATAGATCTCCATCATCACCATCTGCAATAAGGGTAATTATTTTATCGTTCTCGACGAACATGACTAACTTGTGCACATCCGAAACATTTGAAATTAGGATTGTAAGCAACAGTAGGTGCAACTGGTTTGGCAGGTGTCATAAGGACCAAAGTTGTCTGGGATATAACTGAAGTAGTCAAATGATATTATGAACGTGCTTCAACTTTCTTAGCACATTGCTCAGCTTTTTGCCATGGTAGTAATTAGAATTATATCCAAATCCTCCTGTTTAGGCTAAGAAAGTCAATATAAATACCTGTCAACCTTTTGTTGTTTAGAATCATTCATTTTCAGTATACTGTATAAAAGATGAAATTCCTCAGTATATTCAAAAATTGTAGACTTGCCCTATGTAAGTTTATGCAACCTGCCAAACAAATCTCGTGATAATCTTGGGGAAAGAAAGCACATTGTAATAATTTTTCATCTTAGGCCGAGTCTGAACTGGTGCCTTCCCCGCAACTCTCTTTGTGGTCAAATCTCTCCACCAATTACATGCAGTATCTTGTAACTTTGTTTCAACTAAACGCATGACTTTAATACCTATTAGAGACTTATATTTCAAAACCTTGTCTATTTGGTCAACCCAATCAACAAAAACATCAGCATAACCAGGACCAACATAAGTTGAAACATTTAATTTAACACCGCCATGTTGTATACGTTCCAAACAAAAAAAAAAGACTAAAGTCATAGGTAAAACACCAAAATTACTCTCACCTCTATAAGCACCATGATGAACTCGCCCCCTTTGATTGGGATGACGGAAATTGGCTCGTTGCGGTGGTTAATAAAAGTCCAAATCATAAGCTCTGTCCCCAGGTGGTACATAACATGTCCTGCATTGGTGAATAATCTGTCTGTCTATCAGAATCTGAAAAGTTTGCATCAAGGTGTGGGACATAGTTATTTCTAGGGTGACGCATAGCGTCAGAATCAATTGAGGACAAATCAATTAATTGTGGTGGTACAGACAAAGACAAATTATAGGGGTGCAAATAACTCCATCTTCTCAATTTGAATGCACGATAAGAACCTGCAAGTTCTTCAGAGGATGAACTAGAGTGATGGATTACGGTCAGACAAGAGGCGCCGAGGAGGAAGGCGATCAAGCTGGGGAGATTCATGAACAGTCTTGCGACAAAGGAAGGCAAGATGATGCGCTGCCTGCAGCTACATGCGTTGCGGGTGTTGCTCAGATGGGGGTTATTGTTGCAAAGGGAGGCGACATAGATGGTAGGTGGCTCAAGCCTAGTGCGGATCCAAGAAAGGTGGTGCTCCTCGTTGTTCATCAATTTCTACTTCCTCCTTCTTGGGTATTGGTAGGGTTAGGGTTTTCATTATTTTTTTTCAATTCTCTGACAAACAATTTGTTGGGAAGTTTGCTCAAATCGTGGAAAGTCCGTTTCTCTAGCAACCCTAAACTTGGGGAGTTCGAACTACTCGGAGAAATTAGGATTGTTCCCCACAACCGCCCCTTTTTTCTTTCAATTCTCTTTGTAACGAGCGTTATTGCAAACTACTAAATTTGGGTATTGTTCCCCCAAATCAGTAACGCGGGTTTTCATGGCCTCACGACGTAGCAATTTGCAGATAGCCTGAATATTTGACTCTGAAAGGTCAGATTCCTCTTCTTCACCTTTGTAGTCATAAAATGAAAGCGCATTTTCCCAATAAACAAAAGTATAGTTCACCTTCTCTTCTTCAGACGAATCTGAAAAATCTTATCTCGTTGTTCTGCCTTTCAACGTGATTTTTATGGATAGCTTCAGGTTCTTGACGAACCAAGGCAGCAGCCAATTACTCTAAGATGTTCGTGAGGGCTTTCTACATGAGCTCCATCCTCCCGTTGGTCTCTAGTTCCCTTAGGCAGCATCTTTGTCCAAAAATTTTACTGCTCTTATACCAAATTGATAGGTTTAATAGCAAAAGCAATAAACAAATAACCAAAAACTTGAGTAAACAAAGTTTCTTCACTCTTAGATTCAAAAACTGACTACAAACTTGATTTCTAATCTATTTAAGCAAAACCCTAAACTTATTGGATTCCTACTTTGGTTTACATTGAACCGGCCCTATTATTAAATAATTAAAACAATACTAATATACCATCAGTCTTGAAAAGTTTCCACCACCTCTCATACCCATATACTTAGAAGGAAAAAGGAGACCCCACAATTTAGAACATTGGCATACTCCGACAAATTCTCAATCTGATCCACTGCAGAGATAGTTATCTAGTGAAATTTATCTGAAGACCATACCACCAGAGGATAGTATTAAGAGTTTTAATTGGTTCCAAGCTTTCATCACTATGTGTAGATTTCACTAAAAGTGCCAACAATGCTACGAATAAGGGGAGCTCATTGTACAATATGCTATTGACTTTCTTTTCCCTACATTTGATGCATACTCATTGACTTTCGTCTCTGTGAAATGTCGATGTTTATCTTTCATAATGAATCAAAATTTGTAACGTTAAAGAGCTCTATGTTTAATCAGATTTGTGGTTTGGAATTTTGGATTGAGTTACTTTTGTTTTTTAGCCTAAGAAACAATGAAATGGCAATATATATATCAGAAGGGGTACCTGGAATCGATCGGAGCTCCTCCCCATGTTGTGAGATAACTGAATGAAGCTCTAAAACTTGCCATTTGGAAGAGAACATTGACAGAACATGTACATCTTATCGAGATATCTTTGATGATGTTCTCTTCCGCCTCTTGATGAGTCCATTCATTAGAGTAATAAAGACGGACTTGTCAACTGTAAGTCCCTTTTGCGTCATTTCTTCCACAATGCACCTTGCTTCTCTGAACTTCCCTTCATTACATAGCTCATCGATGCGATTGGTAAAAGATATCGAACTTGAATCAAACTCGTGCTTGGGAGATTCGCTGTTGTCAACATCCAAAGCCTTCAAAGTTTGTGACCCTTCGGCAATATCTTTCTCACTTGGAGCCATCAAAGGCCCATAATGGAATATTCCTGCTTCAATCATTGTAGTCAGAGACTCATCAGCTTCTTCTGTTTTACATGTCTTGTGAAACCCAGCCAGGATAGCAAAACAAATGGAACTATCCGGTTTTAGATTCTTCTGATTCATTTCTCTGACAAGCACCAATGCATCTTCCATTTTCCCTCCTTCGCACAGAGCCGTTATCAGTGTTTTGTATGTGATTATGTCAACATCTTTCCCTTTCGAGACCCACGTGTGGAAAAGCTTCAGAGCCTTCTCTAACATGTTCTGTTTGCAGAGTCCATGAAGAAGAATGTTACATGTTGTTATATCAGGCTTGAATGACTTTGCAACCATTTCCTTGTGGAACTGAAATGCTTTTTCCATATCTCCTGCCTTGCAGTATCCATGAATGAGTGTGTTGTATGTGGTTTCATCAGGAACCAACCCACTTTCCAGAAATTCATTTAATTTATCCATTGCAAGCTCAGTCTTGCCCATCTTGCAAAGCCCCCCAATGATTGAATTGTAGGTGATCACACTTGGAAGGATCTCTCTCTGCTTCATCTCATCCCAAACTTCCAAAGCCCGGTCGATATCCTCATTATGGAAGTACCCCATGATCAAAGTACCATAGCTGACCGCATCGGGTTCGTAACCCCTTTTTGGAGCGTCAACAAGTAACTTCCGGGCCTCTTCAAGGTTTTTTTCTTTACATTGAAAGTGAAGAATAGTGTTGAGGGAGAAAGTATCCATCTTCAAGCCTTTCTGGAGCATCTCATCCATTTTATTGAAGGCGTCCTCCATCTTCCCTGCTTGGCAATACCCATTAATCAAAGTATTGTAAGAAATACAATCAGGAGATGATCCAATTTCCTCCATTCTCCTAATCAACTCATTTGCTTCCTCCATCTTTCCTTCTTTACAGAATCCCTTAACCATTATATTACATGTAACTACATTTGGCTGCACACCCTTCTGACTCATTTCCTCAAACAGCTTGCATGCGTCGGAACCCCTTGTAAGCTCAAAACATCCATTAATCAGTGTGTTGTAAGTAACCACATCAGGCAACACCTTAATATTTTCCATGTCATCCCGAAGCTTAAAAGCATCCTGGATCCTACCTTCTTTACATAACCCACTCATTAGCATATTATAAGTCCAAACATCAGGCAAAATATTAAGTCTTGTCATGAGCTCCATCGTCTCTGCTACATCCTTCAACATTCCCAATCTACAATACCCACACACCAAAGCATTAAAAGTATTCTTGTTTGGCTGAAGCCCTTCATTTTTCATGTCAACGAGTAAATCCTTAGCCTCCTTTAACATACCCTTCTTACATAACGCATCTAAAATAGTATTATAAGTGACATTGTCGGGAAAGCAATTGTATTGATTCATCTGTTTAAGAAACTCCATAGCATCCTTAAATTTGGATTTGGTACAATACCCATAGATCAAAATATTGAAAGTATTAACATTTGGGGCAAGGCCAAGCTTAATTGAATCGTGAAAAGCACGACTAGCTTCGGAAAGAGAATGGGGAGATGGGTGTCTTACCAAAGAGTTGAGGAGAGTGTTGGCAGTGAGCAAATTGGGGCGGTATCCGAAGCGCTTCATTGTGTGAAACAATTGGAGTGCATGGTGGGGTTTCTTAGCTTGGGCATAAGCTGAGACAGCGGTGTCAAGGAGGGATTTGGAGAGGCGAGGGAAGGTATTGCGAGTGGGGTGGAGAAGGGAGTGGTGGAGGTGGTGACGAGAGTCGGAGGAGATGAAGGAAAGGAGGAGGGACCTGGCGTCGACGAACCTCTTGGAGGCAATGAGAGGAGGAAGAAGAGCGATGAGTGAAGGGAGAGTGTTGAAATTTGGGAGGTTGGATTGACACCATTTGAAGAAGGAGAGGAGAGTGGCTGTGTGGGTTGAGAGTGAAGGTGAAGAGAGGATTGATGGGATGATATTGGTTGGTTTGCTTAGGTGTGGGATGTATTGGGTTAGACTTTTTTCTTGGGAACAGCTTTGGGATGTCAGGATAGAGATGATTCTTTCGCTGATTTCTCGCTCATTTGGTTCTTCTGTTCTTTTTCTTCTTGCTGTTGTTGGTGCTGCTGAATACGAATCCGAATCCATGCTGCTGCTGCTACTGACTTTTGGGAGGATAACTAGGGAGGGAGGGAGGGATTCAAGGAAGAAGAGTAGAGAGGAGGTGAGCGTGAGCCGAGGCTTAAGCCTTTCTAGTTTCACTCCTGCTATCTACACACCAAATTTTCTTTTCAACAGGATAGAGGGTGTCAATTCCTTCACTATTAGAGCAACGCCTTAATCATGGCGTTTGTTTGTTTGTTTTTTTTATTTATTTTTTTATTTTTTTACTTAGAAGCTAACTTTTAGAGCATTGTTACAGCGCACTGGGGGTTAGCCTGGTGTTTAGCCTGTTGCTACCCTCCACCATCCATTTAGCCTCGCGATATGTGCTTCACCCATCTCGAGGCAAAATGAACGGTGAGGGGTTTGCACCAGGCTAAATACCAGGCAAACCCCCGATGCAACAAAGAATTTTCGTAACTTTTAATTGGAGTTACAAATTTTTAACGAGCTTCTGAATGAATTGTATGTTTTGCTTCTGAATAGGCTGTGATTAAAAGCTGTAAAATTAAAAAAGTGTTTGTTTTTAGGTGCTGGATGGAAACTGTTTCACAATTTTGCCCCACTGAGTTGAAAAAATTTATGACATAAATATTGTGGTTAAAATCATACCCAATAATTATTCAAATTCTAGAGAATGTTACAATACATTTCACTACGAAATATGACCAAGTACATTTAAAAAAAATTATCTTTTATTTAGCACTCAGTGCTAAGTGATTCAACATCTCCATGTTGCTTACTCCAATCGAACTTTTGATCAGAACTAAAAACAAACACTCTAAACAAGGTGATCCACTTTTTATTAAGACTTCTAATTCCATTCAGAAGCAAAAACAAATACCCTCTAAGTCACCGTGAAAGAACAATGATGATAGGTAGATTGAGGCGGAATGATAATATATGTCCAAGTTATTACCTTCAGTATTTTTATTTTTTTCCTGCTAATTGTGCATTACGAGTGTTTCACACCAAATTTTCTTTTCTACAAACTTGACCCCCACATGGTGTCAATTTCTTCGTTACAAGCGCGAGTATTGAGAAGTACAACATTTGCTTCATGAGATTTGATGATACATCAAAATAGATCGTCATCATAGCCATACACATGGCAAAAATCACCCATCACGAGGATCGGATATCCTAAAACTGGGCTAGCTCATAAAACTTGAAGAGAGCAAAACCAATCATAAAGGCCCAAACATGGCTCATCAGAAGAAGTCATAACTAAAACCCAAGTTCGGGCCCGGGTGAGTTCTCTAAAAAAGAAGAGAAGCGTTGCACAATAAAAGAGTCGTGGAGAGAGTTACGCCTCCATGGACGCATCTTCATAAATGATGAGACTGTTGCGAAGAATGTCTCTTTCCGTTGTGCCTTACATGCTTAAGTCACACAGAGAATTAACCGCAACCATTATATAAGGTAAATGAAACAATCGACCGAGGTATACAACTTTAACTGAGTTTTGTCTAGATTTACTTCCTTCTTCAACAAAGTTGTCGATTTAAGCATCGGAGTTCCTTCGGCCATTAAAAAGGTGGTCTTTGACAGTCTAACATTTGTTATGCAAGTCAAACTCGCAGGAGGACGAGATTTGGACGTATTAGTTTGGCTCCGTCCGTAGGGAACGACAAGTTTATTTTCTAAAAAGAATATCTACAATAGCAAAACTCACTAAGATCTTATCGACGATCAAAAAGCTATCAGAACAAATGCAATACTCTACAAACCCTCAATTTGACAATAATCGACCAACCTATCTCATGATACCGATCCGGTGACAACCGTTGGACCAACATCGCTAGAAAGAAGGGAGCCATAATATATAATGATTCAGACACCTCTGACATCTTGGGGAATCACCTTGGACCCTCGTGTGGACATGATCATGATCCATATGAACCACATGATCAAAATGGTGGATAAACAAGCCTCGAAAAGGAAGCACCCAGTTTAAGAGACATCGAACCAATAACAGTCCATAATCCAATCAACGAAAGCCTGGAAGGCTACAACCGAGGTGATCCAAACATTAACGACCAACAGGGAAATCTTTCACAACCTTAAAAACAAGTTGAAATGAAGTCCTAAAAGCTATATCAAAATGAGAAGATGTCAAGTGGTCGCGAAAAATTAGAGGAGATCTAGACAGACGAAACAAAAGTAGATACTGCTCCTTCCACGAAGACTACAGACACGATACCGAAGACTATCACAACTTGAGAGACGAGATTGAATGCCATGTCAGAGAAGTAAGACTTGGAGAATTTATTAAGCTGAGAGGGTCCAAAGACGAAATAATCACGTCAGGAGGGCAATCAAATGAGCTAATATACGTCTTGCATGGTGCAACCAGAAAGAATGAGCAATTCAATCGATCTCAGAAGCGAGTAGTCAGAGACTTATGAACAAATATTAGATACCAAGAGCCATCTGCACAATGCACAAGAACGATGCAAAAGACTCCAACCTTTTCGTCCTTCGAATTCTGCTGAACCGGTTCACAATAAAGGGTCGACTGCTGGTGACAAAGGGAAGGTCGTGGATGAGGGCCTAGGTGCGGTGGTGACAACAAAAGGTGGTGCTTGCGTGATTCTGCATCCGGGAGAGCTCCATCCGGATGCAACGATGAGTTTGTTTGCTCCGAACGTGGTGAAAATTAACAACCAGGTCGGGCACTAGGAGGTTGACATTGATTATGCTTTGAGGAAGCATATAAGCAGACGCTATAGCTGGTTGGCGAATTGCACTTCAAAGCTGGAGGAGGACGTGCTGGAGGAGCGCGTGGATAAGGGGTTGAAACACCTTATGTTGGGGATGTCCCAATTGAGCTAGGTGGTCGTCGCAGACGGAAGTTGAGGCGG
Source organism: Berberis vulgaris (assembly GCA_963556465.1). Classification (NCBI taxonomy): domain Eukaryota; kingdom Viridiplantae; phylum Streptophyta; class Magnoliopsida; order Ranunculales; family Berberidaceae; genus Berberis; species Berberis vulgaris. The sequence goes on along the minus strand of OY747131.1, from coordinate 27,359,167 downwards.
CTCGTGAGAGGGTGTATACAATGGAGCGTGTCTTCTCGGCTATGCAGAAGTCGTATTCTGATGCACGTTTCGAGAATGAATTGCTGAGAAATCAGATTGAGGAAAGGAGGCTAGAACAACCCACCATTGATGCCGAGACTCGAAGGGTTCATCTGGAAGACCTTGAGTCTTATTTAGTAGAGGCGATTTTTGCGAGGGACAAATCTAGACAAGAGTAGAACCTGGTCTGCAGTGGTCTGGAAGTTGTGAAGAAAGTTGCGGCTAAGAACACCATGAAGGAGTCTGAATGGGTTGCCCAGAGATAGCAGTTAGATGTCGACATGGAATTCAATGCTCGGGAAGCGAGAAAAGGTCCATCTTCTCCTAGAGCAACATGAGCTTAGCGCAGTTAAGAGTAGCCTGGTTACAAAGCAGTCTCAAGTTGATGTGCTGACAGGCAAGCTAGAGTTTTTGGAGCTTGAACTTGCTGAAGCAAAATCACGCGAGGAAAAGCTTCTCAAGACGCAAGGCAAGTGTGAATTCCGTTGGGTCGTGCATGGGAGATTATAACTGCTGGCGCTGATGAAAGAAGAGCATCAGAAATGGGACCTTGCTTATTGTAAGAAGATGTCTTACGTAGAGTTCAAAATGGTCTCTGAGTCATCAGAAGAAGAAAGTGATCCGGATCATGGTGCTCAAATTGAGGCACGTGCGGACGAAACTCCTGTTCCTTTTGCCAAGCTTAGTTCCCCTGTATTCGTACCCCTCCTAAAGGGGAGTAAAATTTGTACATTTGCACTTTTTGTTTCAACTGTTAATGAAAACAAGTTTATTTTGAGTATGTTTTGTACCCGCACTATGTTCGATTTTCCTGTTGTGCGCTTTCCATTTTGCCTTATTTTACTTTGACATAGGTCTGGTTGGGTTAGCAAGAAGCCGAGTGGTATGTCTACTGTTGAGAGTTTGACCATTTATGTCGCGAATGATTTTGACCTGCTCTTCTGTGAGGTTTTAGAGTTGTTATCACTCGGTTACATCCAATAGTGGGCGCTCTGCAGATGGCTTGGCAGTGGGTTATGCTACCCAGGCCGTAGCTCATCCTTAAGGTAAGCTGTTTGAGACTTAAGTTGCGTATCTGACCGTTGTTTGCGGTTGTTGTCATGAGTGAACTATTGCAGTCGAGCACATGCGTTGTATTTGAGCTAAAGCGCTTGTTCCGAGTCAAGTTTTGTAAGTCCGGGCAAACATCCCTTATAGCATTCGTTTGCGTGTGAGTGGGATGATTTTTGAGTTGGCTCGAGTGGCCATTGCTGATATAGAATGTAAGCCTGTGTGAGCGTAAAAACGCTGCTTGAGCTGTAATTTACTTCGAGTTGCCATTGCTGATAATAAAATGTCTGTGTGAGCGTAAAGACGCTGATTGAGCTGTAATTTACTTCGATGATTGTTGTCTTGAAAAATAGCAGTGGTCGTGTGGCGATCCGTAGACATCAATAGGGGCTAACTGGGCCCCCACCTTCCGAACCATCTATACCCCCACAAAGTCGATTACAGGTTTTGGATGTGAGAATTTAGTGATCATGGTCTGTTGGAGAGCGATGATCTCGTGACGAGCCGTCGACATCAGTCAGAACTGACTAGACTCCCACCTTCCAAACCATCTACTCCCGCACGGAGCGGGTTACAAGTTTGGGATGAGAGAATTCAACGACCATGGTCTGTAGAATATCAGTGGTCCTGTGGAAAGCCATTGACATCAATTGGATCTGACTAGGTTCCCACCTTCTAAATCATATACACCTGTGCGCATCGAGCTACAAATTTGGGAGTTTTCGGCGACCATGATCTATAGAAGAGAAGTGGTCCCGTGGCAAGCCATCGGCATCAATTTGGGACCGACTAAGCTCACACCTTCCAAAAATGCCCAATTGCTAATAAACCTAAAACTTAGTCCACCCAAAATCAACCCAAATTTAGTCTCATAGCCCCCTTGTAACAACAAAACCACTTTCTTTACTCTTCCAAATCTAAACCAAACACTTTACACAATCAATTTCCAGCCTATGCTCACTCTACCAAGAGTTTCCTAATCCAACCGAAAGTCTATCTAAACTAAACCTCAAATGTCATCACCCTACACCAAATCATCTACACCACTAAGACTCCTAATCTCTCTTAACTTCATCATTCTCACCCTCAACAAGTTCAGATGCATTTTCTTATCACTGATCCTTACAAATCAAAAAATTAGGGGAAATTAAATCTCCAAAGTTACAACAAAAAAGATGCAGTTGTAGTCATAAAAGGAGAATGGGATCAAAGAAGCAACTCTGCTGTGGAAAAAAAATACAAAAGAACATATCTAGAGAAAAGAAAATTCAAGTGTTGCAAAGAAAAATGAGAAGCTCAAAAGATCCACCACATATATTCTGTGACTAAAAAGTTTAGTTTTATTTATTTATTTCCTATCATGTGTACTTGAACTTGTTGAAGATGAAGCCTTTGTGTACCTGTCACGTAATTAATACATTAATAATCTTATAATTTATATTTGTTAATGTTTCGAATATTGTATTTTATTCTAGTTATTTTCTTTCCGTGTTTTAATAGGATCTGAAGTTTTAATGATGAAATCGTATCAAAGTGGAAAGTCAAATAACATATTTGGAAGATATCTTTTGGGCAATAAGGCCAACTTTCCTTTTTGACACTTTTAGAGGTCAACTTTCTCTTTTGGGTAGGTCTACTATGGAGGCCATCTTCCTGCTTAGGCAAACTATAGAAAAATATCGAGAGGCACGTAAGAGTTTTGCATATGGTTTTTATTGATCTGGAGAAAGCATATGATAGGGTCCCCAGAGAGTTAATTTGGTGGGTGCTTGAAAGGAAGAAAGTGTCTCAATGTTATGTCGATATCATTAAGGATATGTATGAAGGGGCTGTAACAAGTATTCGCGCAGTAGATGGGATGTTCAGTGAGTTTCCAGTGTCAGTAGGATTACATCAAGGGTCGGCTTTAAGTCCATATCTCTTTGCTTTGGTGATGGATGAGTTGACGAGTCATCTGCAAGAAGATGTACCTTGGTGCATGTTATTTGTAGATGATATTGTCTTAATTGATGAGACTAGGGCAGGTTTAGGTCAGAAATTAGATAGGTGGCGGGCGACTTTAGAGAGTAAAGGTTTTAGAATTAGCCGTTCGAAGACGGAGTATCTAGTGTGCAACTTTGGTTGTGAACCAAGAGGGAGAAGTAATGCAATTGAGATCGAAGGTGTAGAGGTCCCAGAGTGTGAGGCTTTTCGATATCTAGGATCTATAATTCAAAAGAATGGGGCTATTGGAGAAGATGTAGACCATAAGATTAAAACTGGTTGGTTGAAATGGAGAATGACGTCAGGAGTATTATGCGATAGAATGATGCCTGTAAGGTTAAAAGGAAAATGCTATAAGACAATTGTTCGACCAGCCATGCCATACGGTTCAGAATGTTGGGCTACTATGGGACAACATACGCATAGGATGGCAGTAACATAAATGCGTATGTTAAGGTGGATGTGTGGTAAAACTCGTAAGGATAAAATTAGAAATGAAAGAATTAGGAGATAGTTAGGTGTAACACCCATAGATGACAAAATTAGAGAAAAACGTTTAACTTGGTTTGGTCAGGTGCGAAGGAGACCAAGCATGGTGCCAATTAGAAAATGGAGGGTGTATACGGAGGGGATGACCGTTGAAAACTTGGATGATGGCGGTGAATGAAGATATCATTGAGCTTGGATTAGGCGAGGATATGTGGGAAGACCGCATTGCTTGGAGAACCAAAATCCATGTAGCCGACCCCGAAAATATCGGGAATGGGCTTTGATGATGATGATGATTGATAAATTGTTTCCATCTATTATATCAGATTTGAAATCTAGACTTGTCGGTAGTCAAAGTATCTTTTATTGAAATTCAAAGCATGTTTTATTGATTATGTTAAACTTGTGATTATGTGTGTCGTTTCAAGACACTCTATGTAAGGGATCTAGACTTTTGCTGAAAAAAGTTGTTAATTTAGTTAATCCTAAGGTTATTAACAATCAAACCATCGATGCAAGCAAAAAATTGTTCATCCCTAGTGCTTATAACTTCATGAAAACAATAAGTTAGGTTAACCAATTCTCGATGCCTTGGTTCACCTCTCAATTGCCTTTGCCAATTCAATTTTCAGTTGCTTACTTTACTTGTATTAGTTTATAAATTTTCAATCATTGTAACCCACACTTTAAATTAGTTTAAATAGATTGTAATTTTCGATTGTGTCCTCAATCCTTGTGGGATTGCCCCTTTTTTCCATTGTCTACTAGTTAGATATAATTGTGCGCTTGCGGTACTACAATCAAGTTAAATTAGCCTATTAATTTAAGTTAGTAAAATATGTATCAAGTTTTTGGAGTCATTGCTAGGGATTGTAACGGTGCAATCGAAATCTAGGTTTCTTTTCACTAGTTTATAGTTTATGTTTAATTTTCTTTGTTTAGGAACAATATTAGGAATTGTTTGATAATTAGTTTTGTTTGTTATTAGCTTTTGTCAGTTTGAAATATTCAAGTTAGGACTAAATTTGATTTGCTCCCTATTAGTTAGAGTTTTAATTTGTTGCATTGGTTTTGCAGACAAATCATTCACAGGTATTCATATAAGTTAGGAACCTAAGCCTCCACTGTCTACAATTTGTAGCAAGATAATTGTCTAGGATATATTTCATGCTCATATGACCCCTCTTTGGAAATTTGAAAGCTTAAAGTAGTCAAGTGGATGTACATATTCTATCTTGAAATAGTTCAGGAACTGACATTACATTTTGAGCTTAAAAGTGGAAAAAAAAAAGAGGTGGGAACAATGTTGTAGTGGCAAAATGATAGGAAATTATTGTGCCTCACCCACAGTTAGGTAAATTGGATTTCAACCCTTTATTAGTAGCAAAATTCTTGGGTTGTTTGCCATTCATCTTGTTTGCACGTCATTTCGGTTACTTTAAGGGTTTTTTTTAAGAGTTAGATCGTCTTCATATAGAGGTTAGGCTTGCATAAAAAATAAAATAAAATAACTTGAATCTTTTTAAGGAGTGTTAACTTTGAAACTTTGGTGTCTATTAGTTTATTCGTACATGGGTGCGCGATTTTAAGAATAAGCTAGTGAATTCAGTTCTCAAAAACCCTATGGTGGATTTGATGCCTTCTCTACTGAATTTGCTAATTCAATTTTTAGTTTCTTAATTTAGTTCTATTAATTTATAAATTTTCAATCGCTGCAACCCACACTTTAAATAAGTTTAAATGGATTGTAGTTTTCGATTATGTCTTCAATCCTCGTGGGATCGAGCCATATTTCCCATTGTCTACTAGTTAGATAAGCATATGCACTTGCGGTATTACAATCATGTTAAATTAGCATATTAATTTAGGTTAGTAAAATTTGCATCAATACCCCATTTTGATTATTAAGAAATGATTATTTTTATTTAATTCATTTGAATGTCTGCTCAAAGATCATTATCTTTATTTGTTCGATTAAATTATTGCATATTTAACATTGGACTGAATTCAAGGAGTTATTTGGGAATCAGTCTCATTTATTCATAAGAAAATCCTTGAGATGTGCCGATAATCACATGACACAAACCTACATTCCTCTCTCACTAAGGTGGATTGCACAATCACCTTGCTACCTACACTTGTTTCCAAACCTGTGTACATATCATTTTTGAATACTTACAGTTTGAAAAGGAAATATCACGAAGAATATTAATAATGTTATTCCTTCTTAGACCAACAAATGATTTTCACCTCTTTCCAATCTAGCAATGAGACCCATGAATTGTCTAAAGTGCCATTGATTTTGTAGCAAACATATCGTGTAGTGGGGCCCTTTTCTAAAGAGTGCGCCATTTTTTAGTAACGTCAATTTTCAGTGTCCTTGTATCTAAGATTTATCACATGTTTTTACTCGATTTATTAATTGTATATACAATCTTATGTTAAGTGATTTATGTTTTGCTTTACAAATAAGTAAGAGTAAGAACTGAGTATTAGCTGGAATTGAACCAGATGCATACAGTCCTCAAAAAATATAGGCAAGGTATTAATGATTGAATTTACCTAACATCCAACAATGAAAAAAAATGAAGGCAAATCATCGTTTTGTAAACAAATTTGTGCAATTTATTTGTCTATAAACGAAGAAGAAAAAATTGCATTTAAAAAAACTTTCTCCCATTTCATGAACCTTAATAAGATTCATTATTCGATCCTGCTAGTCCCTAAGATGATGAGGTATTGGGATAAGGATGATTGTAGTGTAGTCAAAGCAAACCAAGGTGACCGCTTAAAGCGAAGCGGTGACAAGATGTTTTTTTTTTTGCCAAAGCGAAATCAAAAGTGAGAAAAAAGTTCGTTTTTGCTAAAGCGGAAAGCAATCATAGCGACCGCTATTTAAGAAAAAAAATATTTTTGAATTTTATTTTTTGGTTTTTATAGTAGACATTTTGGTAACAAGATATATTATTAAGATTACATATTTTTTAATAGTGATTTGTTCCAATTTTCAAATACTTTAAAATCCACACAAAGATCTTCGTTGTCTTTTTATTTATTTATTAATTTTTAATAGTTAATTTCAAAGTATAAGCATACAAATAAATTTTAATTTTTTACATATCTCTATTTAAATTGTTAGTTACTTAGATATCTTCAAATAAATTTAAAATGGTTAAATTATTATAGTTTTTTACTTTAATTAGGTGATTGAATTGATCAAGGATTATAGATGAAATTTTAATTATTAATATAGTATAAATTATATAGGGAATTACATGCCTAAATATCATTAATATAATATTTTAATTTTAATTTTCTATTTAAAAGCTTAAAAAAGATGTAACATGTATTTATTTGAATTTTATAAAATTTTATTATGAATTTTTTGTTATGTTCGTTTTACTTTCATAAAACATTGGCTTTGCTTTTTGCTTCAAGTGGTATGAGATGTCCTTGTTTCGCCTTTGCTTGAACACGTTGACTATCTTGAATTATTGGTTTGATCAACATCAACGACTCTGGTTTAGTCTCGTAAATGTTTCAGTGAATTTGAAGCTTCGCCTAAAATTATTTTTCGAGTATTTCTATTCCATGTGTTATGGTGATTTTCAGAATGAGTTAGGAAGACATATTTTTTGGTAATATTATCACTACTGTCTACCTATTTCCTCATTCCCATCAGAGTTAGGAAGACACATTTTTTGGTAATTATAGGTGCCAAGCACAAGGTTAGAAAGGAAGGGGGCCCATCAGAGTACTTAGAAAGTTGAACTTATCATGTTGTCTACCTGTTTCCTCATTCCCATTGGAAGTCGTGCCACCGATGTAAAATAAATTGATTTGGTTGATGATTTGGATGCCTTCAATAATCACGGGGCTGGAATGTGCATTGTGACCTGGTTAACATATTCAAATACGTTGTTGGTGATATAGAGAAGAACCAGTTGCGAGGTTGTTCATTTGTTTCTAGACATAGATTTATATGCATTTATCAATTCCTAAGGCAGTGATCGAGCATAAGTTTGACTTGTTTCATAAACTATTTTGCCTTTGAAATTTCCACCACTATAAGAAAACGAAATGCAACCAAGGTCGATTTCCTCTTAAGATAGATATGGCTAAGACTTATGAGGGAGTGAAATGGTCTTTATTGATTAACATCTTGATGCCCTTGGTTTTTTGGACAACCTTAATCATTCAATGCATTTTCACTATAGAATAATGGGGGTTTCCTCAATCTAGATTTTTTCCAACTTGAGGATTGAGATAGGGTGACCCTTTTTCTTCATTTATCTTTTTTTATTGTTTTTGAAGGCCTATAATAAAATGATTTATAAGTGTGAATCTGCCAAACTTATCTTTGGTTTCAAGCCAAAATTAAACCTCATGCCCCTTTCAATTATATTTGGTAAAGCTACTCTTGAAAAGTATTAGCAAGCTTCAGGTCAATCAATGAACTATGTCAAATCATTCTTGTCGTGTAACTCCAATTGTCATCCTAGGCATATGAAGATCTTTAAAAGGTTATTGGGGTGAAGTTTCTGAAACACACTGATAAATATCTAGAGATCCCTCTAGAAGCAAAACTATGGACTTTCAATATATAGTGGATAAGGTGAGGGACGGATTATAGGGTTGGAAGACTTATTTGCTTTCAAAGTAAAGAAAACCACCATTATTAAATCAATATCTTCTTCCATCCCTATTTACATCATGGAATTTTTTATGTTGCCTAAATCCGTGAGTGAGAAAATTGATAAAATGATGAGGAACTTTCGGTGGGAAGGGTTACGATGATAGCAAATCTTACTTTCTTATTGTCTGGGAGAAATTATAGAGGGGCGAAAGAAAATAAGGGTATCAAAACCCTCTTTATACCTGATATAAATAAGGTACTTATATCGAACCAACATTTTCAAGGTTAAGACCTTGTGATGGAGTTGGGATTCACTTGTATATTCTTTCGAGCCAACATTTTTTTTAACTAACATTTTCAAGATTGAGAAGGGCATTGGAGTCAGACTTCTCCAATACGTGTTTTTAAGCCAACATGCAATTTTATTCCGATCAACATTTTCTTGACTTAGACCTTGAATTGGAGTCTGACTCATCTGAATTTAAAATCAATCTATTATACATAAAAATCAACTTCTCTGAGCTGAAACTCGTATGAGCTCAGCTTAGTGAATAAGGGGACCCATACGACATGCGTATGGGCGTGGATGAGGACCCAAATACCAATGGAAGTTTTTTTCTTCAATTTTTTGGACTTCACATTCAAATATAAAACTCCTTTGAAACTAACCATAAGTATGTACTTGCGAAAAAAATTTGTGATCAAATAATGATATCCACATGAAAATTTCAATGAGTAAACAATGACAAACATGCAAAATTTTTCGCATCCAGCCCACCCCCCTCCAAAAAAAAAAAAAATTTGACAAACAAGCAAATGCTCAATTTACCACGTAGAGACAACCCTCTACTCATGAAAATTTCTATGTTTGTGTGTTTGTCAATTTTTTGGCGGGTGAAGGCCTAAAAGCGAAAATTTCTGAGTATCATGGTTTGCTTATTGAATTTTCTTGAATGAGCAATGGTAGTGTCTTCAATACACATTTTCGATTTTCCAAAAATGCCTTCCTCAAAAATAGATATTACAAAGAATAACAATGTAAATTAAAAACAATAATATTGGCATTTTGGTATTTAGCAGCGAGAACACAACTTTAAAAGTTATCTATTCCTAGAAACCTCCTTAGATAACATTGTTTATATGCTCTATGAATACTTACAAGGTGCTCCTCTATTTATACGAAATTTATAATAATATCTTCATATCAATTTTGTTAGTTATAAAATTTAAATTATTCATTCTTAAATTCTAATTTATCCACATTTAACGTGTTTCTGCATCGTTATACTTTTTTGATCCCATCCACGATTGATTTTATTCGCAATTGATTTTATCTATTTTCGATCTTATCCAAATTTGATCTTATCCTCAAGCTTACGCTTTGTTGTGCTTCTTTGAGCTTATCCACTATTGATCCTATCCACACTTGATCTTATCCACATTCGGTCTTATCTTCATTTTTGTATTACACGTCACCATTCTTTCACATTGGTCGTGTTTCTTTACTCAATTATAGTGTTTTATGGAATATATTTATGTACCTAATATAATAATTAAAGAAAAACGAATGTGATTTTTAGATATGTATTATTATTATTATTATTTATTATTTATTATTATTATTATTATTATTATTATTATTATTATTATTATTATTATTATTATTATTATTATTATTATTATTATCATTATCATTATCATTATTAGTATTAGTACAAACACATTATACGAACTAAGTTTAAATAAGTAGATTTAATTGCTTTTAAAACATGACGTGTTATGTTGTATAACATTGATCTTAGTTGTGTGTTCGATTTTAGTCACATGAGCAACATCGTATGTGGGTAGTTTGGAAGATGGATAAGTCACTAGATATTATGGTCGATTACAATTTTAATTTAACATTCATAGTCTTAATGATGAAAACTTATTTATATGTCGTAATCGACAAATAGAATGGTGAAAACATGAGCTTTTTAAATAAAACAAACACCAACTAATTAAGGAGTGTTTGCTTCGATGATTTTAATTGTAATCAAGCAAATCTTTGAGTTTCTATTGAATTTGAAATATACTTCCTAATCATTCATTTATAGGTTTTAATGATAATCAAATCTAATAAGCATCAAAGAACTTCTTGGTATTAACTTCTGAGTTATAACTTTCTTTTTATTAAAGAAAACCCCATAACTTTATGAAACCATAATACTGCTTTTAATTTTAGAAAGATGCTTAAATGTTCTCTCATGATAACATGATGCTACACTTCTTAGAGTGTACAAAAATATTAGGCAACCAAACAAAATAAAATCAATTAAGTTCAATTATTATATTATTTCACTTTTATTTGATTTACAGATTTCCAAAAGGATCTGTTTGGTTTGATTATGGTTCTTAGGAAATTTTAACTTGAGATCAAATCTTGCAGACCCTATCTGTGTTTGGTCTGTGAAATCGAGTCTTCTTCTTTGTAGTGTTTGGATTGTAGTTTCATTGAATCGAGAAACGCCACCACAATAATCTAACCCAACAGAAAATAATCCCAAAATATGCGTCTTTACAAAAGTTCATGTCAGTTCTAAAATAATTCAAGATCGAGATGTTGAGTTGTTCCAGTTAAGGGAGATCATGTTGAACTTTACACCATCGTAGCCACCACCAATTTCGTTACCTCCTCCTCTGGGGTGGATCGTTGAAGAGTCATAAGTCATGTGCTTAAAGGATGAGAGGAGAAGTCGAGAAAATGGTGGTGGTAGTTAGCAAAAAAAAGTTAAGGAGCAATTTTGAACTTTGGTAGTGAAATAGAGTAGAAAATGGTGGTGGTAGTTAGCAAAAAACAAGTCTCTGTTGAAGTATAAATTCAAACCTGCTGCTTCCCCAAATTTTTTGTCCCTTTCATCTCCAGGTGAACCCTCAGAAACCCATTTTGATTTTCCTCTTTTTTTTTTTTGGGAGGGGGTGTTCTTCAGTCAATCATTTCTACTCAGATAATTTGATCTAGGGGGCCTAAAAACCTAGAAACTCATTGGAAAATTCAAACATTTTATTGATTGATGAAGAATAAACTCACTGTGACTCTCCATTAGAGTTCAATTAGTGTTTCAGTAATCAATCATTTTGCGGATTTCAATCAGTTTCATGATATTAACCAGTTTGAGTTTTTTTTTTTCAGATCATGAAGCCAGTTTTGACAAACAATCGATTGAGAAGGTATCATCTTCTCATTTCTCAGCCTTAGTTCCTAAAATTTTGCTTTTTCTACAACTTGCTTATGGTTGGACAATTCATGATGGTATGAACATATCAATTTTGAGGGGAGATCAGTTGTTTCCTATGTGATCCCCCTTAGATGATGTCCATCCATCCCAAATTCTCCAATCAATCGAACAATTGAAAATGATAGGATTATCAACATGTTAGGTTTGTGTTGGGTAATGGTGATATCTATGTCGGAGGTGTTGACAGCTTGGCACACCTCGAACCACCTTTCTTCTAAAGCGAGGGTACTATGGAACTTGGTTCCCTTGGCTGTTTGCTTGCTGGATAATTTTGGTTGGAAAAGAAAATGATGGGATTTCCTGGGATAAGGTGCCTATAAGGAGATTGGATAACTTAATTTTTTTGCCTCATCACCTCTTTTTTTAAGGGTTGTTTCTGAAAATCTATATGTGAATTGTAATGTGTGATATTAAAACCTTAATTCTTTTAAGATTGCCATGCTTTGTTCTCGAGTTCTATTGGTATCAATAAATGTTACCTTAAAAAAATGATTGCTAGGCGCATGCTAAATTTGTATTCATTGTTGTTTGTATATAAAATGCTAAGTTTATTTGTGAAAATTATATATATATCCAACATAGACCGTTATTTAGATTCTAAGGAAGGGATTGATTCTATTTTGATAATATTTGCATATATTGAGATTGTATTGCTTGTGGGTTAGGTTTACTCGTTTCCATATTTTCTTTCTCGTTGATGTTTATTAAATGGTTGGCTTTGTCTTAATTATGTATCTCAATGCAGATATTTTATCTGATTCCAAAACATGGATGGATTTTTTTAGTAAATAGGTGTAGTTTGCATAACATGTATGTTTAAGTTGGTTTTGGCTGAAGATTGTGATTTCAAGTTCTTGTTCTTAAGCTGCTTATGTTAGAAGCATCAAGTGTGATTGTAATGGATATGTTTATATGGAGTTTGTATTTGTAGTTGAATTTTTCTTTGATGTTTGTATGTAATAACATGAACAAGTCGAATATTGCTTCACATCTCAAAAATGTTGTTCTTGTGCACTATTGTTTTTGCGTGAGTGTGCTCTTGTGAAACTCTTACACTTAGCTAGATACTCTTTTGAGGCCAAAGAACTGTGCATTGAGAAGATTCATCTCTGAACCTGCTCATGCGTGATTTTTAGCTTAATGACTAAATGAAATTGTATTATGCTATATGCTTTGAAGTTTGAATGTACTCATTTGGAAATGACGAAATTGGATATTAACTGGTTTTTTGCAGATTTCGTTTGATAGAGCAAAATTCATTCAAGGCTTCAAATTTTAAATCAAGCTTCAAGAATCCAATAAAGTGATAAAGTTGCATTGTTTTGGGATTTTGTCTATTCAAAATCTCAGGCTTTCCATTAGCAGTTCGTGAAAATACGTAAGCTTGCTTCCTTAAACAAATACTTTTCTTATTTATGGAATATATAATGGTGTTCACATGGCTCTGAAAGTTATTATGACAACTCACGAGACATTCTTAGTTCAGATTCCGTTTAACAAAATTGGAAAGACAACTTCACCCTAGGAATGTGGTTGTCAAAACTCTGGGTATAACAAGGAGTCAAGGAGCAAATGCACCATTTACACAAAAGTTTTGCCATTTCATTCTCTTGGTCCCATAGATTGCAAGGTTTCTTTATTTTTGTGATTTTTTTTCTAGGTAAACTATAATTATTAGTAATGCATGTAGCTAGACCTAAACTGTTTTTTGTAAGTATACAACTTTTACTAGATAGGCCTTTAATATGTTGTCTTCCAGGAATGTCCAAACCTAAGGTTTACCTATGCTCAAGCACAATGTGTTTTTGGTATTAGGATGTGAACATTTTTGAGCTTTAAAGGTAAACTTCAAACTTATGGTTTGTATGGTCAGTTGGACCAAAATAGAAAATGCTTGGACCATTTTGGCCATTGTACTATTGATAATGACAGAGATAAGGATTTACAAATATAAGGATGGACGAAAAAAATCATGTGAAAACATTTTAAGCATATTATTATTAAGGGATGTGATATTGTGGTTTCACTATCATTACTCCCGAACTAATCCTCTTTTCTCTTTTTTGGACAGCTGTTTGGTAAGAAATTTTTTTTCTAGCAAAACATAGCAGCTTTCATCGATGAATAAAAGACTAGTGACTGAGCAGGTTACTAGCCAAAACCAGATTACCACAGGAACTTGGTTACAAGTAAATAAACTCTCCACTCAAACATGCATGTGTGAAATGCAATGTTATCTAGCTCTCCCCAAATGTTTCCCAAAAACCAAACAGGCCCTTAACCTCATTGCATAATGTAGGGCAATCTTTCTTCCTTTCTATGAAATTTCTCTGACTTTTTTCATTCAATACTACCCATATTACCATATGACTGCAAAATAACCCTCTACAACCAGAGCAAAAAACCCTTTGCAACTAGAGGCCTTTTTCATAGCAACCATTCTTGTGCTAACTAGAAACCATTGCAATAAACTTTGAGCAAAGGGAGTTGGAGTCCTAGCTTCCTCACAATTTGAGCTCAATTTCAACAGTCTGAATTCTGCCATGGCCAATCAACCAAATGAGGAAATTTACTCTAGGAGCAATTTGTTTAGCCCAAAATGAACTGTGACCAAAGGAGGAGGGATAACAACTATTTTGGAGTAACCTTTCAGATTGAAGAACAAGTCTATTGTGCATGTCTTGAAAGAAATTTGACCCGTTTTGCTGTTCCATGTCCATTTGTCAGGGTGTTCTAGGGTTGAACAAAAAACCGATCAAACCAACCGAACCAATCAAAATCGAACCGACCGGTTTGGTTTAAGTTCAGTTCGGTTTCGATTTTAAAAAATTCATGAAGTGGTCGGTTTGGTTTTTGGTTTCTATGTGATTTTAATCGACAAAACCGAACCAACCGACTATATATAGAAATAATATATATTTTATATAAAAATAATATAATATGTTTAAAATAGTCGATCGGTTCGGTTTTAATTCAATTTTAGTCGGTTTGGTTACAGTTTGCATAAATTATAATCGATTCGGTTTGAAAATTTTGAAACCGACTAAAGTCGGTTCAATTCACGGTTTAGATGATTTTCAACCCTAGGGTGTTCTGAAGGGATGTGTAGTTGAGCTAAGGAAATTCGGAGCTAAGGGATGTGTAGGCACTCCTTAAATCAAGGTTCCAAGCAGTTGTTCCATCCTCTACACTAAAAAAGCCACAATTTTGGTTTTGCTCAAAGAGAGAGCATAAATGGTGGGGAAGGGGTGTTGCAAGGTTGAGTTCCCTGCCCAAAAATATCATGCTAAAAACTAATTCTATGTCCACACCCCAAGTCAAAGGAAATAACATGGCAAAAGAGAGGCTTCAAACGATGATTGCTCTCCACCAAATACATCCATAAGGAGCACTTGGGAGGTTTGAGTATCATTCACCATTAGAAATACCATACTTCTCTTGAATCATTGTTCTCCATAGAGTTCCTTCTTCTTTACTAAAACGCCAAATTCACTTGGCTAGAAGGGCTTGGTTGAACAATTTGAGTCTTCTAATATCCAGTCCTCCCTGCCTCTTAGGTATACAAATGTTTTGCCAACTCACCCAATGATAGCTTTTTGTATCTCCATCAGTTCCCCATATAAATTTCCTACTGATTTGTTCAATATCTTTCACCACTAAAGCAAGCATGGTATAAGTTGACATCATGAACACATGTATGCTTGAGATTGTGCATTTTATTATAGTCGGTCTTCCAGCATTTGAGATATACTTCCTCTTCCAAACTGCTAGTCTGCTTCCGATTCTCTTTACTATTGCTTTCCATATAGCTCTATTTTTGGCTTAGCACCAAGAGGTAAACCCGAGTGTTTAGTAGGCAGTTGGCCTTCTTTGCAATTTAAAATATCAACTAAACCTCCAAAAGTCTGCACATCCCCGACAACATACAAGGTGGTTTTTGTTGAAATTGATGCCCAAACAAAAAACAACTTCAAACCACAAAAAATGGATCCAGTGGCCTCTAACTGCTGAGGGCTACGGTCCATGAATAGACACGGAGGTACACAAGTCTCCTTTGGTACCCCATTTCACTCCTGCCTTTCTTTTCCAACAAATGTAGTCTCTGTTGAGTAGACTATTCAATTTTATCCTTCCCTTAACCGTGGACTCCCATTCACGTGTTGTAAAACTTTCTGCTGGTTGTCAATCAAATTGTCAATCTTGCCAAAACTATCTCTGTTCCATGATTTAAGATGCCATTTTAGCTATTTCAACTCATTCCAAAGAACAAACCCAGGGTTCCCACTACACTGAATTGCCTGCCAAGCATCCTTCACAACATTTGGAAAGTCTGTATCTTCAAGCCACATCATTTCAAACCTAAAAGGGGAGGGCCTAGGATTGAAATGGGGCTCCATTAAAAGGATAGCACAGTGGTCAGAACGTGCAGAGTCAAGGAGAGTCTCTTGAGGAGTACCAAATTTTTCAACCCAATCAGAAGTGGCAAGGAACCAATCCAATCTACAAAAAGTAGGCGAGGCTCTATGATTAGACCAAGTGAAGTTTCCTCCTTGAGAACAAAGTCAGTAAGAGCAAAATCATTGATAAAAATCAGTGAAATTACAGATGTGTGAAGTCATCTAAATACCCTGTTTCTGTCATACATAGACTCAATTACGTTGAAGTCCCCTCCTAGCAGCCAAGGTGCATCCCATAATCCATGAATTGACTGCAACTCCTCCCAGAATTCTTCTTTGACAATCCTGTCTACTGGCCCATAAATGTTTGAAAGAACCCAAGGAGAATCATCGCCTACCCCTTGGATCTTGAGGGAGAGAGAATAGCCCCCTTTAAGACAATCCAAAAATTGAAAAGTTTCATTTCTCCAAACTGTAAGAATGCCTCCAGCAGAACCCAGCACTGGAATGTACACTCAACTAAACTCATCTTTACTCCAAATTAATTTGATAAAATCATAATTAATCTCTTGCTTCTTAGTTTCTTGAGTTAAAGAGAAATCAGGTCAAACCTTTAACACCGGCTTACGAAGGCTAATCTTCCTCTCTGTTGACCCCAAAACCTTGCATTCCAGGACATGAATTTAATCATCATTGTAAATCTTCACTGCCCTGTATTATCCTATTGCTGTTTTTCTTTCTCCTACCCTTCTTCCTCGAATTAAAAGCTTGAGAGCTTCTCTAGGACTCTTTTCGATTGAAACGCCAACCTAGATTCCCACTTGAAGATGTAAGGTCGCGTTTTGATCTGCCACCACTGCAGGTCACAACTCTGCCTCTTCTTCATATTGGTGAGCAGAAAGGTTAGGAAGGGTTGTGCGAAGGTCTAGTTTGCTGTAAGTTTGAGTTCACCACTAGCTGCGATAATGGAGAGGAGTGAATTGGTCTGGGTGCTCTCTTGAATGTTCTGCGACAAGTAAATTCATTGTGAATTTTACACAGAGAAGAATTGTGGCTATGTTTCTCCTTCTAATGTTTCAGTCTTGTTGAGTAATTTGACCCAATTGGGTTTGTGGGCTTGGAGCAATCTAATTTTGCTGCTCTTACGGGCTTGGGCCTGCAATTTGCTACTCATTAGCCTGCTAAGGAGGCCCTGTATGGGTGGTTCCTGATTTGGAATTGGGGTTTCCAAGGCATGTTCAGGTTTCTGGTGTGTCCACGTGCCCATCAAAGCGTTGGTAGGAATAGGATTGGGTTTGCAATACTTGCTGACGTGGATGCACGTGCATCCACGTGCTTCCATTCCAGCGGAGCTGTCTCCCATCCAACCCATTTTATTTTTTCCTGCGAGTGCGCATCCCGAGGGGGGTGAATGGTTCCCCTCCCTCCACCTCACTCCCCTCGCTGGTTTCCTCGCTCATTTCCTTCTGCAATATGCCCCTTTGTTTGCTGACATCGTGCCCTTCTCCACCACATATAAGTTGTGGTTACCCATTGTTGTTGCGCCTAAACTACCCTCCGTGTTGTACTAGATAATATGACCACTTAGCCCACTAGCTGCGTAGGTAAAATGGAAATAGGGGCTGACGGTTGAGTCTTGCAGTGAATGATTGAAGGAGTAGGATCAATCGTCTCTTTCTCACTCACTTGGTTGACACGACGTCCCTCGATTTTGACCCATTTAACTTTGACTCACCTCGAGTTACCTTAGTAGTGACTAGTGACAGACTACGAGTTGGTCCTGGTTGGTAAAGATCTACTACCTTTGCATTGCTCGAGGAGGTGTAAGTGGATGACTGGCCAAACGTTTGATTTTTCTTTTCGGGATACACACCATCTGCCTTTTCCTTTCGTTTAAAGGACTGATTGTTACCCTTATTTTTCATCTGCTTGGAGTAGTTACCCTTTTATGGTAAGTGAAGAGCTGAATGTTTCTACATCTTATGGATCCTCTTGCCCGTGAAGTCATGAGAGGATAAGGTGAAGAACATCTTTGTTGGTAGAAGAGGCGCTACCGATTGGGTGAGGTTGGGGTACCGGCGGTGGTGGAACAATTTCCATAGTGTGATGGTGATAGATGTGAGGGGAAGGTGGTTTGCTTATTGCTTGGACAAAAGTAAGTTGGGGTGAGATTGCGGCAGCTGGTTTCCAAGGGGGGGGGGACTTTGGTATGTGACAGATAAGGGCAGTAATGGGACAGATAACTGCTTCAAATCTATTCGAGAAAAGAGCAAACCTAAGGGTCGTAATGGGTTGTGTCGTGTCAAAGCAGTGTCAGCTTGTCAAACCCTAAACCAACCCCAACTCGTTTATTAATTAAGTATAAAATCTCAAACCCAAGCCCTGTTTGACACTTTTGGTCATTATCACTACCTTTCAGGCAATGTTTCTAAACGTTCCAAAGTTATTTTCTTATGTGTTCTGATACATACTCTAGATGCAAGTTTGGCACAATTCTGGTGCGTACATATGCTTTTGTGATTGTGTAACGACCCAAATCCTGAATGCTAGGTTGGCTGTTCGCAGTATGAGTCTCAAGTGTGAACCGAAGCTCAAGTTTACAATTCAAGCTCTTAGGAGCAAAGTATATAAGTATCATCACAAAGTTGCACATAATTCTAAATCCATGGAAAACAAAACTAACGAAAGTCTAATAACATTCAACAATCAAGTGAAACAAAATATTCCATAAAAGTCGAAAGTCCAATAACAACCATCGAGTAAAACAAATTATTCAATAAAAGTAAGTTTCGTTTGCCATGGATTTAGAATTATGTGCAACTCTATGACGATATTGATATACCTTGCTGCAAAGAGTTTGGATTGTAAACTTGAGTTGTGGTTCACAGTTGAGACTCATACTAGGTGTTAGGGCGGCCAACCTAGCATTCGGGATTTGGGTAGTTACAAAGCGTCCAGTACCTTGCTAAAGTTCATATAATTACCAAAAAGTATATATATGCTAACATTGTTATTCATTACATAATAATTACGAAATAACAAGTCAAGTTGGTCCTGTGTCAATCATGTCAAGACCTCAAACCTAAACCAACCTCCAAATAGGATGGGTCGTGTCAACACAATTATAGCCGTATCATATTTTTCAAACATAAAACCGCCATGGAGTGGGTCGTGTCTTCTCGGGCCACTAATTGACACCCCTAGGTAAACCTCTCTCAGTGTCATCGAAAGGACCACTTTCTCCCAATTGAGCAGATTTAGGCATTTCGACCACTTTCTCACAATTGAGCAATTTAGGCAGAAATTGTGGATGAAAATCCTTCAAAATCCTCAAAACTTTTGAAAACCTTTCTAAAAGACCTTTTTAGGAAGTAGGTGTTTTAGATTATTTTTTAAAATTTATTAATTTTAATAGTACATGGACACATTTTTTATTTTATTAATTTGTAGTGTATTTTCGTCCCATTGGCACAACCACACACTATTTTCCCACAGTGTACCTGTGCCATCGGCACAACTACCGTGACATGCCACTTGGGTTGTTGGGTCGTGCCTTCGACATTCCCCAACATGGTTAATAAATCTTTTACCCCAACATGGCTAATAAGTTTTTTAATTTTAATTTTCTTTTGGTATTGATTGGACATAACTAGGTTTGTATATTATCCATAAATTTCACATCTAATTTTAAGAATTGTAGAGAAATTTTGACAAAGATTACGGTATTTTCAATATTAACCCAGTCCAGTTTCCTCGTTTGCATATTTTAGTTCTCCCACTTCATGCATAATTAGAATATAAATGATAAAAAATGTTGATAGAATTATTAGCTACGACTTTTAATTGTTATAGTATTATTTCGGCATATCACACATTTATCTTAATGGTGAACAAATTGACCAATTCCTGGTCGAATGTGATTAAGAGGATATCAACATAAGTTTTTGAAATTGATATAGAACTTCAATTTTTCAATGATTTTGTGTACAATGAAACAAACATTTTTCTGGCTATATCGTGCAATATTCAAACCCCTAATGATTTCACATAGAAAAACGATGGTTTTGTTGTTTAGATCATTATCAAACTTTTTAACTATAGAAGACAAAGATGGTGATACTAGAAAAATGATGATACTATCATCAAGACTCAAGGAGGCCATGTTTAGCGGATGAGGGAGCTATTACCCATCCAAAAATCAAGGAGCTTGGATGAGAATATCTCAACCTCCTACCACCACTAGCAGGTGGCTAGCTTTCGGCCTCTTCATCTTCATCTTCATCTTCCCTTCCTTGAGAAACCAATCTACCAATCTAATCCATCAAGCCCACTGATCTGAATTGTGGATAGATCGACTGAATCCCTCTCTCTTCACCAAAATCATAAAGAAATTGGTGAATGGAAACCCCAGAAAACCAAAATCAACAATGAAGAAGGAAGAGGACGGATGGATGGTTGGGTCGGTTTTTGTTTAAATGAAGAAGAGGAGATCATTTACTTATCTTGTGATTGTTGTTGTTGGCGGGAGTCTTGCATTGAGAAAGTCTTGAGCAAGAGAGACCTAATGGAGAAGAAAGTCACAACTTTCCAATTGAGTCCTCAACGTAGATTCAAATAAATCGCATCCGTCCATAGCAAAACAGTCTGTTACAGAATGCACAAAAGAAAATTTTAAGTCCCATGTATTTTTTCTAGATAGACACTATTATGTTGTTTGGGTAGTTATTTTCTTTACATTCCCTTAATTTTCCAATATTATTTCTTTTTGTTATTGAGTTGCTTTTCATTAACACGTTTGTCTGGTTCGGCTACATACTTCTTATTTTGGATCGTCATTTTTCAATCCATGCAGCTAGCATCTATTCACTTGAACAATATGTTTCTTATTATGAATAATTGGAAAAAAAAAAATCTTATCTAGCATTTCTCTAGAATATTTATTGTATTTACGTGTTTGGATATTCCCTTGATGGTTTTTATGTCGTATAGGTTGAGATATGGCAATGTTCTCTTCATCTATAAGTTCTATAACAACCTACTACATAAGACAGAAGGTATGCACCATTTTTTCATGTATATTTTACCATGTAAAATAGTGGATTCATTTTGGTTGTCTTCAAGTTTTTTACTTTTCTTAGAAGGGTCGTTGTTATTATTATAAATAGTAACTATTATGTATTTCTCGGTTTATGCTTAGATGGCCACATAGCATGTTCCAATTTTGTAGTGGTCAATGGTCTAACCAGTAGAAAAGTAAATTAATCATGTTTGGTTCCTAGGTTTGAGTATAAGCAAATTGATCCTTAACAGCTTAGGCTTCTAAGGATAATTATTTAATGCTAACATTGTGAAGATGTTTTCATCCTTGGAGTTTACCCAATTTAGCTACATGTGTTTGGAGTTGGCTTAAAGTATGCTTGTCTTGAATGTTCAGTACGCACAAGTTTCTTTATTAGATATGGAACTAAAAATGTGACAGTTAGTAATATATACACTTGGTTTACTATCCAATATGTATTCAAGCTTTTTCAATACCTTTCCTGCCTGCAATATAGAATAAGAAGGAAATAAGCAGTAATGCCTTTGATACTATAATGTGCACACACTTCATCAAGGATGCACGGACTCGGACTCGGACACGGACTCGGATACGGATACGACACAGCGACTCGGCAATTTTCAAAAAAATAGGACTCGGCCACTCGGCGACACGGTCAAACTTAATTTTTTAATATATTTTTTTTGTAATTCATAAGAACATAAAATCATAAATAAATTAATAATACTATTAAACAATCCAAACATATCAATAAAACATTCAAAAATTCATTCATTCAAAATTACAAATGCATCATAAAGTCAAGCTCAACTGCTCAAGTCATACTCATAAAGGCAAAAGCATCCTAATACCAGTTTTAGTTTCTTCTTTAGTTTCAGCCAATAGGTGCACGCTCAAATATGGGGTATTTGAAGTATTTCATGCATGCTTTCAATTTAGGAGACCTTGACCATGTTTATGTCAAGGTTGATACACTCACCTGCTCACACTTCAGCCACGTGATGCTGAGTTATCCTGATATACTAAAATCAACCCACCACCATATCAAATAAAATCGTAGTTCACCCTCTGTCTCTCTCCCATTCTCGCCCATCCCCAAACCAAATAAGTCAACAACCAAATAAAGAAGAAGAAGAACCAAACTTAAGGCTCCGCTGGAATGGCTTAAGAAGAAGAAGAACCAAACTTAAGAAGAAGAAGAACCAAATAAAGAAGAAGAAGAAGAAGAAGAAGAAGAAGAAGAAGAAGATGAAAATCTCTGCTGGAATGGCTTTTCTCTCCCTCTCTCTCTAGACAAGTTTAAGGCTTTTCTCTCCCTCTCTGCGGTTAGACAAGTTTAAGGGTGAAAATCTCTGCTGGTTCTTCCTCGATCTCTCCCTCTCACTCTAGCTCCGTCCATCCTCTTCGATCGATTTCTCCCTGTCGATCAATCTCTAGCTCCGTCCGTCCCGATTTCTCCCTGTCGATCGATCGACAGATCTGTCGATCTCTCCCTCTCTGTCGATCACAGATCTGGACAGATCTCTCCCTCTCTCTTTGACGATCGACAGATCTGGACAGATCTCTCCCTGTCGATCTCTCCCTCCCTCTGTCGATCTCTGGTTCAACCCTCTTTTCTCTCTGTAATTTGGGTTTGAAAAATGGGGGAAGGATCGATCGAAGAGGGGTCTGTGGGAGGAAGGATCGATCAAAGAAAATCCAATTTATTTGCAAAATTTACAAAAACCGTGTCCGGACCGAGTCTAGACCGTGTTCGGACCGTATTCAGGCCGTGTCCAAATCAGTCAACGAATTTTGACCGTTGACCCCGTGTCCAGCGCATGTCGGACGCGAATCCGTGTCCGACACGTATTTGACGCGTGATACGGAGATTTTCTGAAGAGTTGGTGCATCCTTGCACTTCATTGAACCTAATCTATCCTCATGGAAACAAAATCACACCTATATTTGCACCGAGTACAACAGAAATACTTTTAATTGCCTAGTTCGTCTATTTGGTTGTCTAATAAATGGAATGGTACAACGAAATGTGTTTAATACCTTCACATCATTTTTTTCTATTTATTTATTTATTTAATTTTTTTTATAGTATCTTGAGTAAAAAAACCACTAAATTGAAAGAAAATATTCAGTGGTGGCCCAGAACCACAATGTCCCGTATATGCATACAAATCTGGTCTACATCTTTGCACCTACCCCTAAAATTCTCTCATTGCGCTCCCTCCATAGCAACTAATGTAGCAATGAGCACCCTATCCCATAACCAATTCTCTTTGGAGGTAAAACACCTTCTATTCCATTGAGCATGCCATGTGATTAGGGAGTTCGATGTTGGGCAGTACCACAACAAGCCGAAGTCATTTTCTCCCAAACATAAATGGAAAATGGGCAAATGAAGAATAAGTGATTGATCGATTCAAGGCTTCCATTATCGAGGTCACATTTATTTGAAATGATGAGACCACGGCGAGCTAGATTATCAATGGTTAGGGTTCTCCATGAGCAATAGACCATACTAGGAAATTTGCCCTTGGAGAGGTTTCTTTGCTCCAAATTAATTGGACTGAAAAGTCGAATGGAAGGTTGATTGGTGTTGTTTGAGGCTGAGCCATAAGAAAGTCATAACAACTCTTTTCCGAGTATTTTTTTTTTATATTTTGAGTTCCATACCCAAGAGTCTGGAGGGTCGTTTAAATGCTTGTCTCGGAGTATGCCAATTAGAAGAACTACTCTATCTGCTTCCCAATCCCTCAAACCCCTTCTCAATGAAATTCCAAGCTGATTCTCCATCTACACACTTCATAAACTGCGCCGTAGGGCCCTGTTTTGAGCCTTGATATGTTCGTTATGTCCCCAAAAAGGGACTATTTCAGCAGTGTGTCTCCGTTTCTGACCCATAGGTCACTCCAAAAGTCCACCCTTTCACCATTGTTCATTTCGTATGAGATGTGACTAATGAATTTGGATTTCAAGTTCATTATTGCCCTCCATTGTGCGCAACGATATTGTGATGTGGACGATTTTGTGAATCATCTAAACTTTTCTAGATCGTATTTTCAGCTATAATAGCCCTCCATAGTGCATCTTCTTGGGTACCAAACTCCCAAAGCCACTTCGAGAGAGGTGCTTTGTTTAACTTCTTTACCCTTCTGATTTCCAAACCTTCTTGGTTTTTTGGTTTGCAGACCCCAACCCAATTAAACAAATAACATTTCTTTGATGAAGATGAGATGCCCCATAGAGAATCCCTGAATATCTTCTCAATCTCTTTTGCTACCGATACCAGAATAGTAGTGGTAGACATTAACAATGTTGGAATACTCGATAATGTGCTTTTGATCAAGGTGACCCCCTCGCCTTGGAGATGTATCTCCTTTTCTGCAATGCTAATCTACATCTTATCCACTCTACAACTTGGTTTCATGCTCTAGGGTCTTTAATTTTATATCGGAATCCCAAATACTTTGAGGAAATTTTTGAAAAATAATGCACGAATCTTTCAAAAAAAAACCTTTAAACTATCAAATAATTCTATCATTATTAATACTATCATAATTAGACTCATCGAGTATCATGTCTACTGCATATTATTGTTGATTGTTTGCATATTGTACTACAAATGTTGATCATCCACATTCATATATATATATATATATATATATTATCTCTTTTTGATATTATACAAATATATGGGTATACATAAAATAAATATGGTACTAAATTAAGATAATGCACGAATCACGATATGAAATATCGTATTGATCATTTAAGTTTCATACAACTAGAAATCAACATACCCCATATCTGTTCCATTGCATGTACTCGCTACCCGTACTAGGTAACTATGGCCTTTCCTAGCTTTGATCCTAACACGGGCTGGCCTACATTTTGATTCCCCCATATCTAAGACCCTGATCTGGATTTTCGTACTTACCTCCTCCATAGCTGCCATCTCTTAAACAATGGGATTTGATCCATCTCAGAAATAAAAAGGTTGTCTTTTATAAACAATGGAACGCTCGTCCTCAGACTCTTAAAACGTTTTGTGTAAACATCTACTAGTGGGAGAAGCTTTGACTGAGTTTTCTGGGCACATACTTGGAGGCTGCTAGGAATGTGTATGCCTTCCAGGGATCTTCTCATGATGTGTGATTATGTTGTATGAGGAATTCAAGTGATGTGCAGATGTATGAATAAGGGCATGGACAGATGCACATATATGTATGGGCGTTAGCATGCACATGTGTGCTTGTGTACACGGTATGCGTAGTGATGCATCAGATTAGTAGTGAGTGATGCACTATTGGTCTGACAAAGCCATCCCTGAGATTTTAGGGGATCTCAAAATTTTGTGAGGCCCGAATTCGTCTAATTGTTTCGATCTCCTTAGGGCTGGGCCTGTTTGGCTGGCTAGACAGTGTATGCATAGGTGAATGTATGAGCACTGCCTTGACTCATCTATCCAGTCTTTGGGCATAGTTGGTGTGTATGGAGTGCACATGCAATACATACATGTGCTGCCAACATGCGCCGTTGATAGGCAGTGTGTGAACAGCCGGATAAGTTGTGTATGGATGCACGACAAACAAACAAAAGGATGTGTGCAGATGCATGGTAAATATGTTGATGGTTTACGTAGGGACACCGTGTGAATACTCAGTGTCTCACACATGAACATGGAAGTGGCCCAACAGGGTGACAATGCGGATGTATGCGTGTGAGTGCTTGGTGGCTCATCTTCAAATAAACCGATGTTATGGGTACTTGTTAGTCTACTCGGGTTCTGAATGTTTGATGGTTAACATAGGGTGCTTGAATAAGCCAAAAATTTAGGCTAAGATTTGACCCTGTGATAGTATTGTGTGGAAGTAGTTGATTGAATTTTTTGGTCTATTGTTGGTGATGCCGGATGTCACAACTATTTTCTTGTCTAGCCAAGTGAGGTTGGCAAGTGTACATAATGTAGAGTTTTCCACATTGTTCTAGAGAGAGTTCTCTAGAACCTCCCATAAAGTTCCATAAGAATCTAGTCCTTAGATATTTCTTAGGAAGTGTGTAGAAACTCAATATAGACCGTTAGATTAAAACGATCACCACCGTCCATTGAGGAGGTGGAGTTGTATAAATAGGCTAAGGCCTCATTTGTTGTAATCACCTCAGAGAATTCAAGCAATACAAGTTCTAGTTCTCTTTAGCTCTCTTGTGTGTTCTTAGCTTGCTTAGTTTTCCAAAGTCTAAGTAAGTCTTTTGTGAGCAAGGCTGACTAGCTTTCTTTGATAACTTGGGGCAAAGTTTGCTAGTGCCGCACGGGAAGTACCTTGTGAAAAGAAAGCCCGTGACAGTTGGTATCAGAGCCAAAGTTTGGCAAGGTTGGTGAAATCATTCTACACAAGAGAATGTCGTCAGAGGTCAACAACCCAGCAATTGGCAACACTGACAAAGGTGGGAAAGTCCGCAAGGACAAGTCTAAGGACATGATCGCTGCAATGGATGAAAGGTTGGCCAAGTTGTGTGCCACCATGTCTGACTTAAGGGAAAAAGTTGAAGACATGGACCTACGCATCGAGGGGCAAACGTCCAACGGGGAGGACCAAGAGCTCCGGGAAGAGATGCAAGGAGCCTTAAACACAGTAGTGGACATGGTGTCCAAAAAGATCGAGTCCCTAGAAGCCAAAGTTGTTGCTAAAGAAGAGGAAATGGAAGCTTATAAAGAAAGAGTTGAGAAACTTGAAACTCAACTCAGGGTGTGCATGGCTGCGGTAGCCAATGGTGGGACTACGCCAGGAACAGTCACCCACAGAGTCGAAGCTCCCAAACCTAAGGCCTATGGTGGGGCAAGGAGTGCAAGGGAGATAGACAACTTCTTGTGGAACATGGAGCGCTACTTTGATGCGGTTGGCATAATAGATGAAGCATCAAAGGTACGTAGTGTCTCCTTATATTTAAATGATGTTGCTACAGTTTGGTGGCGCAGAAGGTCCGAAGATGTCAAGAAAGGATTGTGCACCATCAACACTTGGGAAGAGT
This sequence comes from Berberis vulgaris, assembly GCA_963556465.1. Classification (NCBI taxonomy): domain Eukaryota; kingdom Viridiplantae; phylum Streptophyta; class Magnoliopsida; order Ranunculales; family Berberidaceae; genus Berberis; species Berberis vulgaris. The sequence continues at coordinate 27,332,209 of OY747131.1, read as the reverse complement.
TCACGAAGGAACTCAAGAGACAATTCTACCCGGAGGATGCCGAAAACGAAGCTAGGGCCAAGCTTCGTCGCCTTCAACATAAGGAAGGCCACATAAGGGAGTATGTGAAGGAGTTCTCGGAGTTGCTCTTGGAGATTCCTGACATGGGAGAAAAGGATGCTTTGTTTAGCTTCCTTGATGGCCTAACGGGTTGGGCCAAATTAGAATTGAAGAGGCGAGGTGTGCAAGACCTTGCAACGGCTATGGCTGCGGCCGAATCCTTGATTGAGTTCAAAAGAAAGGACTCATCCAAGGGACAAGGGAAAAGGTCGAGTAATGATGGCAAAGGTGGGGGAGACAAAGAAAAGTCCTCCAAGGAACACAAGTACTCCAAAGACAAGGGGAAGGAGAAAAGAGATGGATCACCCAAGAAGATGTCTTGCTTCTTATGTAGTGGACCCCATCGGGCATTTGAGTGTCCCAACCGAGGGAAACTTGCCGCGCTTGTCATGGAGGAAGAAGCAAAGGAGGAAAGGAGGATCGCCTCAATGAATCTCCTAAGTGTCATTCAAGCTAAGGTCGAAGAACAACCACGTGGAAGGATGTACGTGGAGACCGAGATCGGGGACAAGACTTTGAAAGCCATGGTGGATACCGGAGCCGACACAGTCTACATGGCCAAAGACCTTGCTGAAGAAATTGGCCTATCATATACGAAGGAGAAAGGTTATATCAAGGGAGTCAATGCTAAAAGTCTCCCAATTGAAGGAGTAGCTCGTGGCACCGATATCCGGCTTGGACAATGGCAAGGTAAAGTCGACCTAACTATTGCCCCAATTGATGATCACAAATTCTATTTGGGTATAGATTTCTTGGACATGGTGAAGGCTTTTCTGGTACCATATGCCAACACCATGTGCATCATGGAGAAGGGACAACCTTGTGTTGTGCCCGTAGTAAGGGAGATAAGTAAGGAGAGAATGGTGTCCGCTCTCCAACTTTCTAAAGGAGTAAAGAGGAATGAACCTACTTACTTGGATACCCTCAAGGAAGATGAAGGTCCCATGGATGGAGAGGTGAATGCACCTAAGGTCGTCCAGGATGTTCTCAAGGAGTATAAGGATGTTATGCCTGCCGAGTTGCCTAAGAAGCTTCCACCAAGGAGAGAGGTGGATCATGCTATTGAGTTAGAAGTTGGAGCAAAGCCACCCGCATTCGCTCCTTATCGTATGGCACCTCCTGAGCTCGAGGAGTTAAGAAGACAACTAAAGGATTTACTAGATGCTGGTTATATCCGACCCTCCAAAGCTTCATATGGTGCGCCGGTCTTATTTCAAAAGAAACATGATGGATCCCTACGGCTTTGCATTGACTATCGGGCACTCAACAAGGTCACTATCAAGAATAAGTACCCGATTCCACTTATTGCGGATCTCTTTGATCAACTTGGTGATGCAAGGTATTTTACCAAGCTTGACTTGCGCTCGGGATATTATCAAGTCCGCATAGCCGAAGGAGATGAACCAAAGACGGCATGTGTTACAAGGTACGGGTCTTACGAGTTCTTAGTCATGCCATTTGGTTTAACTAATGCGCCGGCCACATTTTGCACTCTAATGAATAAGGTACTAGCTCCTTACCTTGATCGGTTCGTAGTTGTGTACCTTGATGACATTGTCATCTATAGTAAGACATTGGAGGAACATGTGGATCACTTGAGACAAGTGTTCCAAACCTTGAAGGAGAACGAGCTCTATGTCAAAAAGGAGAAGTGCTCATTTGCCCAAGAGGAGGTGACATTCTTGGGTCATATCATTGGCAAGGGCAAGCTTCGTATGGACAAGTCCAAGGTACAAGCCATCCAAGATTGGGAACCACCAACCAAAGTCACCGAGTTAAGATCTTTCCTTGGCTTGGTGAACTATTACAGAAGGTTCATCAAAGGCTACTCTTCCATAGCCGCTCCATTGACGGACTTGCTCAAGAAGGGACGAAGTTGGGATTGGAGTTCAAAATGCCAACAAGCTTTCGAAGGATTGAAGAAGGCAATTGTGGAAGAACCGGTGTTGGCACTTCCCAACCATTCTATGTCTTTTGAGGTACACACGGATGCTTCTGACTTTGCTATTGGTGGGGTATTGATGCAAGAAGGGCATCATATTGCCTTTGAAAGTAGGAAGCTCAATGACACTGAGAGGCGGTACACAGTACAAGAGAAGGAAATGACTGCGGTTGTACATTGCCTACGAACATGGCGACACTACTTGCTTGGGAACAAATTTGTTGTCAAGACCGACAATGTTGCCACTAGCTACTTCCAGACACAGAAGAAGCTCACACCAAAACAAGCTAGGTGGCAAGATTTCTTGGCAGAGTTCGATTACACTTTGGAGTACAAGCCTGGCAAAGCTAATCTGGTTGCAGATGCTTTGAGTAGAAAAGGAGAACTTGCTGACATAAGTCAACCTCAAAGCAACTTGAAGGAACGCATAAAGGAAGGATTGGCACATGATTTCATGGCTCAAACCATCATAGCTCTTGTCAAAGATGGGAAGACAAGGCGGTTTTGGGTGGAGAATGGCTTGATATACTCTAAGGGAAGGCGAATCTATGTTCCACCTCATGACAACCTAAGGAAGGAAGTCTTGAAAGAATGCCATGATAGCAAGTGGGCGGGACATCCAGGTATACATCGGACTCTTGCTCTTGTTGAAGATTCCTATTACTGGCCACATATGAGGGATGATATCGAAGCATATGTGAAGACTTGTCTTGTATGCTAACAAGACAAAGTGGAGCAACAATCACCTGCCGGCTTACTTGAACCCCTCCCCATCCCAGAGAGACCTTGGGAGAGTGTTTCCTTAGATTTCATAGTTGGGTTGCCTGCATCAGAAGGTTGCAATTGGATCCTTGTGGTCGTGGACAGATTTTCGAAGTATGCCACCTTCATTCCCACACCAAAGGAGTGCACAGCCGAGCAAGCCGCACATTTATTCCTCAAACATGTGGTGAAGTATTGGGGTGTTCCCAAATCTATCATCAGTGATCGGGATACTCGATTCACGGGGAAATTTTGGACTGAGTTGTTCAAGTTATTGGGTACCGACCTTAATTTCTCTACTAGCTTTCATCCTCAAACGGATGGTCAAACGGAAAGGATGAATGCCTTGCTAGAGTTATATCTTAGGCACTATGTGAGTGCCAACCAGCGAGATTGGGCTAAGTTGCTAGATGTTTCCCAATTCTCTTTCAACTTGTAGAAGAGTGAAGCAACGGGTCGTAGTCCATTTGAGATTGTCATGGGACAACAACCTATGACCCCGAGTTCTATTGCCACTGGCTACACAGGAGTGAGTCCATCAGCCTATAAGTTTGCCAAAGGATGGAATGATCAAGCTGATGAGGCTCGAGCTTACCTGGAAAAGGCCTCCAAGAGGATGAAGAAGTGGGCCGACAAGAAGAGACGGCCTCGAGAGTTCCAGGTTGGAGACCTTGTGCTTGTCAAGATGCATGCTCATGCCAGACTTTCTGGACTGCATCGTGGCCTTATCAGGAGATATGAGGGTCCTTTCCCCATAGTCAAGAAAGTGGGAAAGCAAGCCTACAAGGTCGAGTTGCCGCCGAGGATCAAGTTTCATCCAGTCTTCCATGTAAGCCTACTGAAACCGTATAAGGAAGATCAGGATGATCCAAACAGAGGAATTTCACAAAGAGCACCAATGGGCATGAGGATCCAACATGACAAGGAACCAGAGATTATCTTGTCGGATCGTGTGGTGCGTCATTCCAACCAACCTCCCACACATGAGTTACTCGTCAAGTGGAAGGGATTGCCAGAAAGTGAAGCTAGTTGGGAGCCAATCCAACATTTGTGGCAATTCAAGGAACAAATCAAAGCGTACGAGGATTTGAAGGCAACGAGGACGTCGCCTGATTAGGTGGGGGAGAATGTCACAACTATTTTCTTGCCTAGCCAAGTGAGGTTGGCAAGTGTACATAATGTAGAGTTTTTCACATTGTTCTAGAGAGAGTTCTCTAGAACCTCCCATAAAGTTCCATAAGAATCTAGTCCTTAGATATTTCTTAGGAAGTGTGTAGAAACTCAATATAGACCGTTAGATTAAAACGATCACCACCGTCCATTGAGGAGGTGGAGTTGTATAAATAGGCTAAGGCCTCATTTGTTGTAATCACCTCAGAGAATTCAAGCAATACAAGTTCTAGTTCTCTTTAGCTCTCTTGTGTGTTCTTAGCTTGCTTAGTTTTCCAAAGTCTAAGTAAGTCTTTTGTGAGCAAGGCTGACTAGCTTTCTTTGATAACTTGGGGCAAAGTTTGCTAGTGCCGCACGGAAAGTACCTTGTGAAAAGAAAGCCCGTGACACAGAGCATATGGAAGTGTTTTATAGTCTTGCAAGAGTGGGAACTATATCTCTCATAAAGGGAAAGTTTCATGGAAGCCAGTGTTATCAGACATTGAACACATTAGACGTTGGACCGGCTAGTGAGGCAGGCAAATGAGTTCTTCACACACACATATATGTTTATAAATCAGTTTTGCAATTTATTTGAACATGAATCACTTGTTAGTTGTTACTTGTGAAGGGAAACAAATAATTCTTGAAGGAAAAAAAAGAAGATGATGATGAAACAACAACAAGGATTGCAATGAGGAAAACAAAGTGATGAAGGAAGAAAAGTAAAAAGTAGAATAAAGAAGACAAAAAAGGGAAAAGAATGAAGGAGAAAAGAAGACAATATGAAGAGGAAAAGAAGATGAAATTATGCCTTAAAATTATGTTTAAAATATATTTGCCTCCCAACTGAAACCCATGCCCCAGTGCATTTCAGCCTCGGGGCACGTTTTGAACGTTTTTAAGAAACGCTGATCGAAGCTACTACCCTTTGCTTTATGTTAGGTGGTTTGGAAAGGATGGAGTAACACATTTTTTTTTAATAAGGCTTTGATTATGGAGGCATTGATCATGGAAATTTTAATATAGTTGGGTATCTTATTTTTATATTCTTTGTATGCCAGTTGGGATGTGTTAATTTAGGTTCCTTAAACTCTTCTTTAAGGTTGCTGTCATTATGTTATGATTTCAAAGGCATGGATAAATTTCACCTTTTACCAAAAAAAAAAAACAAAAAAACCTAAATACTGAGTTTTGTCCAACAATTGTCTTAGTGTGCAGGTTAGTATTTAATATTACACTTATAGCCATAGCATGTTTTTTAGTTTACCTTTTATTGCTGAGTTTCCACAAGGAGATTGCAAGGAAATCAAGATTCAGAAAATGACAGTCAACTGTCGTAGGTTATTTTGACTAGTTTATTCATGGAAAAGTTTACTCTTTATTTATGAAACCTTGATATATATCTTGGAAAGTGGGGAACTATAGATGGATTGTAAATAGGTTGAACTAGATCATGCCTATTTCTCTTATTTCTCCATATAGGTTGAACTATATGAGTGTCGTACCCGACATGCCACCTGTGTCTGTATTTCCGAGCTTCTTAGCATTGAACATGATTACATGTTTTTAAGAAGCTACTTACCATTAGCAGAGGAGCATTGCCATCTAATGATGGTAGAGTTCATCAATATGATCTGCAGTCTGCTCTGTATTTCGCTGAAATTCGTACTCATGTCCATTATGTATTTTGTATCCAGTATTCTATATTTCAGTTTCTTTTATTCTTTGGTCTGTTCAGTATCTGAACCAACACTTTCTCTAAATATGCAGTTACTGAAGATTTCTCTTGTGCTTTTTGTTTGGTAAAATGTGCAAGTTTTAAGGTATTTATTAGAAACACCATCCCTCCTTTTTTATTATTTGTCTTCATATTTTTATTTAGATAGAACTGATGTTTAGTTTATCCTGAATATGTTGCAATTGTAGGGCCTTAGATATCACTTGGTCGCATCTCATGACTTATTCCAATTTGAGTTTTGGGTCGGTAAATTTTCGAAAGCTCTGGACGTAAATTTGATCTTTGAAGTGTTTTAAACCACAGTTAAATGGTGTTAAAATGTTTTGTAGGTTACGGAGGAATACCAGTCAGTCAATGTTTCTTTGAAATCTGATAGTTGGAACTCTGAGGTGAGAACTCTATTTTTACTTAGAAATCCGTTTTGGGGGTGGGTATCTCAAAATGAAACATTTGAGGGGATATATTTTGAGACATTGTTTGTGACTTGTGAGAGACTTATGATCGGAGGTTAATTCTATTAAGGTCGCCTTGTACCGATCTTCATGAACAATCAGTAAAATTTTACTTTTTCACCAGATGCATCTAATCTTCATTTCTCTTATGTTTTGCTTAATCAGGTTGCAGATGGTTTTGACCCTAGACTAGAAAATTTTTTCTTGTGGTAAGTTCTAGCTTCTGGCTACACTTTTGAATGCAAATGCTTCTGAAAAATAATTTTGTCTTGGTTTAAGGAGATATCATAATCTAAGAAGGAAACCCTTGATTTTTTTGCCAGTTTAAGAAAGAAGCATAGATCAAAGAATCTTTGTGAAAATGTGAAGCATTTCCATCTGCATGTTGTGAAGTCAGAAACTGTTGAAATGGTCTAGGTCTTTTTGGATGGTCTTTTGGACAAGGAAGATGGGGCAAGTTCTAATCCCATGCCTAATACAAGATCACCATTTGCCCATAGGAACTCAAATAAGATTTCATTCTGCGACTATGAGAATGGTTCTTAATATGCAAAATACTATTCTTCCTAACAATAATGATAAAAACGAATAGATTGAAATACTATTCTGCGACTATGAGAATGGTTCTTAATATGAAATAATGATAGAACTAACGAATAGATTGAAATAAACAAAACAATAAGAAATAAACGAAGCAATAACTGAAATAACTATGATAAAAACTAATTGAAAACAAATAAGAATATACTATTCTTTCAATCGTCAACCTAAGAACAATGAACAACCTTGCCTTATTTATATTATTTCTAACTTCTTTAGTAAGCTAATTAACCCAACCCTAATTCACTAATAATGTCGTAACTACTATTTTTGTGGCTTTGCTTAATTGGCCCAATTATTCTTAATACTAATATTACTAAATTAACCCATAATATTTCTAATACTGCTTGCATTAGATATTTTTTTTGCTAAAAATAGCAAAGAAATTATAGATGCTACTTTTGTGTAAAGGATGAAGGTATTATGTAGTAATGCAAATGGATGGAAGTTGTGTAAACTCAATGGAAAAATATGATGGAATCAATACTACTAAGAATAGTTAACAACCACGGTGCATAATCATCAAATAAAGCAAGCAATTAAGGCAACAAATATGAACCCGCCTGAGTTATTTATGTGGCGATTAAGCAAATGATTAATTGACGATTTAGTGTAAATCGGGGGTAGACCGATTTGAACTAGGTATTTAGTGGTCACTGAATGAGAAATTTGAGTCACTGATTAATCGGTGAGTCATAAAAAAATCGGTGATATGTTAAGATTGTTCTGTTGGGTGGGGGTGGCTGTTGCTTTATTATGTGTGATGTTTTGGACGTGATTACTAATTTGCTCTATAATATAACTTTTGTTGCTCTATAATACTTGTCTTAGTCAAGATATGTTATTTATTATAATTTACATTAGTGAGGGTATAAAAATGTATACTTTGAAAATCTCGGGAATGAGCTTTGATGATGATGATGATGATGAATCTCTGATTAATCCGCTTAATTTTAAATCAGTCCTGGACCGCGAAGGGTTCGTTATCCGTATTTACTACATAGACCCTAGCAAAGCAAACTAAAAAGTAAATAGATAACTGCTTCAAATCTATTCGAGAAAAGAGCAAACCTAGGGGTCGTAATGGGTTGTGTCGTGTCAAAGCAGTGTCAGCTTGTCAAACCCTAAACCAACCCCAACTCGTTTATTAATTAAGTATAAAATCTCAAACCCAAGCCCTGTTTGACACGTTTGGTCATTATCACTACCTTTCAGGCAATGTTTCTAAACGTTCCAAAGTTATTTTCTTATGTGTTCTGATACATACTCTAGATGCAAGTTTGGCACAATTCTGGTGCGTACATATGCTTTTGTGATTGTGTAACGACCCAAATCCTGAATGCTAGGTTGGCTGTTCGCAGTATGAGTCTCAAGTGTGAACCGAAGCTCAAGTTTACAATTCAAGCTCTTAGGAGCAAAGTATATAAGTATCATCACAAAGTTGCACATAATTCTAAATCCATGGAAAACAAAACTAACGAAAGTCTAATAACATTCAACAATCAAGTGAAACAAAATATTCCATAAAAGTCGAAAGTCCAATAACAACCATCGAGTAAAACAAATTATTCAATAAAAGTAAGTTTCGTTTGCCATGGATTTAGAATTATGTGCAACTCTATGACGATATTGATATACCTTGCTGCAAAGAGTTTGGATTGTAAACTTGAGTTGTGGTTCACAGTTGAGACTCATACTAGGTGTTAGGGCGGCCAACCTAGCATTCGGGATTTGGGTAGTTACAAAGCGTCCAGTACCTTGCTAAAGTTCATATAATTACCAAAAAGTATATATATGCTAACATTGTTATTCATTACATAATAATTACGAAATAACAAGTCGGGTTGGTCCTGTGTCAATCATGTCAAGACCTCAAACCTAAACCAACCTCCAGATAGGATGGGTCGTGTCAACACAATTATAGTCGTATCATATTTTTCAAACATAAAACAGCCATGGAGTGGGTCGTGTCTTCTCGGGCCACTAATTGACACCCCTAGGTAAACCTCTCTCAGTGTCATCGAAAGGACCACTTTCTCCCAATTGAGCAGATTTAGGCATTTCGACCACTTTCTCACAATTGAGCAATTTTGGCAGAAATTGTGGATGAAAATCCTTCAAAATCCTCAAAACTTTTGAAAACCTTTCTAAAAGACCTTTCTAAAATGCTCAGATAGAACTGATGATGATCATAATGATAGATATTAAAGGAGAAAATTGCAATAAAATGATGCAGTGTGTTCTTTGGTGAATCCACCTAAGAATTATAAACAACTTCATAAGTCTTAGGTGACTCTTTGTTCTATTGAAAACAATTTCATAAGTTCAACTCTAATTGTCTTATATACACTCTTAGGGTCTTTGATACACATTTCCCATGGAAATAGAATCCGTTCCGTCTTGAATGCGTGTTAAGGCCATTTGATAGCTCACTATTTTCCATGGCTAATTTTCTTTCTAATGAATAGAAATTCTACTTTAGGCTATTTTCCCTCCACTCTCCCAAGGAAAATAAACCATTTTGACCTTGATTGTTGACCATGTTTGACTGCCGACCAGAGTTGACTGTGGTTAGTCTTGACTGTTGGCATGAGTTGACTGTGGTCAGTCTTGAATGTTGACAAGAGTTGACCAAACCTTGACTGAGCTTTGTATCAGACTTTGACCAAGTCTAAAGTGCAAACCGTAATCCGATTTTGTCATGCTTTTCGCCGTTGCTAGCCTCGTTGAGATCTATTAAATGATATTGTAATTTTGGTAAAATTAAAATTCAATATCCGTGTTTTCGATCACGGACTGTGTTTTGGAGCATGTAAACTATGATTAGATAATGATATGTGATAGGTCAATGCAAACCTTTTGTCATTGGATGATGAGTTTAATGAATTGTGACATTTGTATGCATATTGGAACTTTTTTTAATCTATGTAGAGATTAGTTGTTATGGTATTTTTTTTATGAAAAATGTATGTGCCTACGAGCATCATCAATGCTAAAACCTCTTTCATTAAGAAACTCGAGCATTAATCTCACAATATGTACTAGAAGATCATGTTTTATTGCATATCTTTCAATTTTAGACTACAGATAAAACCATTTTTACACAATGTCACCTAGTACTTGCTTTTACCATGTTGTCCCTCTCATTAGTATGTCAACCAACTAAATGGCCTAAATAAGCTTTGCAGAATAGGCACGTAGTTCTAGTAATGCAGGTAATCTTACACTCTTCCATGAATTGGATGATATTTGAAGTCACTCCGGAACCAAGGAGTAAAAGGGCTTATCCGGGAGCTAAGGTGGTCTTCCTTCGCAAGTTGTTAAAAAACATTGAAGCGTAAGCCTTAGCATTTTTTCTTAAAATTACAAAAAAGATGGAAATAAATCACAAAAGAAATGAGAATATCATGATATCAACTATTTGATGGAGTAAACAGGACACAAGTATAGTTAAGAAAAACTACCTTGTGAGTACTTGTTTTGTTTTATTATGCCATATATATATATAGTAAATTTTTTTGGGGAAACAGTTCGGCAGTTTCATGACAATTTACCATGTGCCAATCAAACAACATGCCATGGAATCCATTTTGGTGTTTTCTCTTAAATGGATTCTCAAGGAAAAAACGAAGATTTTTCTCATAATCTATTATGCGCTATCAAATAGTCTTTTAGGCCTAATTTGATGGCTTCCAAACATTTAGAGATAACATATCATACTTCTAAGAAAGTCCTACTACTACCTAAGAGCATCTCAAAAGCTAAATATGAGGTTTGTTTGAGCTTTCATGGTGGTTGTCATGCTCTAATGGATGGCCCAAATCTGGGTACCAAAAAATGTTATGGGCTTGGTTCATTTGGGCAGAGCTAGATACACCAAATAGTTTGCGCAACTAGCCAAAATGACTATCTAATATGCAAATTAGTACAATATGGTTATTTTCTCCCAAAAAAACTTTTTGGCCATTTTTTTGGAAGTTTTGTTAAATAGCCCATTCGAGTGCACCTACACTCAACCTCAAATGGGGCCACCCTTTTGAGTTTGAGTCCATTGGAGATGCTCTAGAAGGACTTTAAACTAGCCTAAAAGACTAAGGGCCTGTTTGTTTGAATGACTTATAAGTGCACATCATGTACAAGTGGTTTCTACTTGTAAGTGGCTTGAAAAACATGTTTGTTTGCACGACTTATAAGTGGTTGAGTGACTAGTGTTTGTCTTATAAGAATACCTTCTTACAATTGTAAACTTATGTGGCAAATGAAAAAAATGCAATCATATATATATATATGTTTAAATAACAATTCAAGCATATTTTAAGTCTATGAATGTCATTCATAACCTAGAAGATGGAAAAATTGAATATCCAGGTTCCATATGGTAACTTGATGTATGATTTTTTGATACAGGTCTGATGACTATATTACATGTTACACTGTTTTTCTATGGATGAATGATATGCAACGATTAAGAGATTATGCATAAATAATAACAAAAGAAGAAGACACTTTAAGATTTTTCCAATCCTTCTACATTATTAGAACTTTCTTAAGGCAAAATGGAAAAATTCTTAACAAGCTGTCAATCTACAATATCTCTAAAGAACAACTCTTTTGAGTCTCTTTCTCTAAAAATCAACTCCCCTTTGGGCTCCTTATCTCAAGAACAACTCTCTTTGGGCTTTCTCTCTCAAGAGCAACTCTCTTGAGGCTCTACATCTCTGACCCTGAATAAACAATACAATTATGGGCTATATTTATAGGGATTATTCTTGTCCTGATTGATTAGGAAACCCTAAAAAATATGAAACTTTCCTTGTCCAAATTGAGCAAATATAAGGAAACATTCATTGTCCTAATTGATTATTGAAATTTTCACTGTCTTAGTTGAACAAGGAAATCTAATTCAAATAAGAAACTTTCATTAACCACTAGGCTTCAAAAGGAAGATATCCATGTATAAATGAAACTTTAACTTTATACGTGCTCTTATGCAAATCTATTACTTTGTTTCCCTTCATATGGGTCACTACAACAACGAACATATTTGTTATTTGGTTTTCTAGTATTGTAACAATGAAGACAAGAAAAAAGCCATTCTAAGTTTTCCTTGTGTGTAAAAGGAGAAATCAATGGAGGTCACATCGATCAGCACGAGGTGGCTGGCGGTGACGGCGGCCTAGCTTGAGCGTCTCTGCGTCTGAGATCTGCATCTCTGTGTGGGTGAGCGTCTAAGCGTCTCAGTCCAAGGCGTTGTGTGCGAGAGGTTCTCTCCTCCTGATCCGCGGCGAAAGGTTTTCTCCTCCTGAGCGGCACGAGAGGTTCTCTCAGATCTGACCTCGGATAGAAGTTAGAAATACTGGATTAGTTGTTCCCCGAACATAGATATGTTGCTGGAGGCGCCGTTCTGCTGAAACAAATCTCTCCTTGGAGGCGAGACGAAGCAGAAAGTAGATCTCTCATCGCAGAGATGGCCGCTCTAGATCCGAATCAAGGGAGGAAGGAAGAGGGAGGTCAGATCTGACTTCTAGATCTGATTTTGAGCAGCTTGGAGATATCAACTTCCTGATCTAGCCAGTTGGGGAGAAACCCTCCACCTCCGGCTCGATCTAGCTGGTTTTTCCACCTCCTCTCCGGTGGGAATGACATGAACAAATGGTGGAGACACAGGTGAGAACGTGTTTTCACAGGAGGTGTTCATGGCTTTTGAGGAGAAGTACAACATTCATGGCGATGGATTGCTACAGTTACTCACAAATGAATATCAAGTGGCTGTAAAAAAATTGAGATATACTAGGTGTAGAAGGATTGGAAATGATGATAAACCCCAAAAACTGGGCAATGCTAACTGCAAGGGTGCCAGCCAGTCAAGAGCAGGCTGCAGCGCAAAGGAATGAAGAGGTTCTGTATAAAGCAGATGAATGTACAATGTCAACCAGTGTTGCATCCTCTGGCCCTAGCAAAATTCAAGAAGAAATGGCAATGCCAAACCCGGCCGTTGCACCAGCGAGGATGAGTTGGGCATCAAAGCTTAAGCAAAGCAAGCATACAGGCTCTACAAAACTTAGGTATGAACCTCCAGCTACTCTTGAAGGCAGGAAAATAGTACAAGTGCAAACTGCTGACTTTGCGAATAGGATAGAAGAATGTGAAAGGTTGGTTATTGGCAGCTTTGTGGGCAAGCGCTTGGCATATGGTTATGTCAAAGAGTGGCTGATAAGGTCGTGGGGAATTCGAGAATTTGAGATGAGCATACACGGAGATAAGAATTTTGTATTCAAATTCAAGAAGGAAGAAGATAGAAGTAAGGTATTGGAGATGAGCATACACGGAGATAAGAGCATAACATACATGATGACCAGAGTGATGCCATAACGCAGAGTCCACAACCATTGATTCTTATCAACCCAATGCTTGAGCGTAGTGCTAATGTGGAGGCAAGTGAACACACACCGACTCAGGACAAAGAGAACACCACAACAGATGAGCCAAGTAGTAACGAGGAACATGAGCAAGATCCTTCTAGTGAAGAGGTTGCAAGCGATTTGTTTTCAAAATCTTGCACTAAAGATTTTAGTCTCTGCCCTCGAAGATCCTCTAGGGCTAAGAAAGCAAACAAAAAGTACAAAGGTTGAATCCTTTTCTCCTTAACAAAGGAGACATGGATAAAAAAAACAAGAGGTTTCTTCTTTGGCCGATGCTAGTTGAAGATTTTTATAGGCCTAGTAACCATGTTCACTCTCACTAGATTTCTCTTTCTTGTGAGCGTTTGTTTCTGTTTTTTATTGTTGTTTTTGTTTTTGTTTCATTTGTATAAAAGTTTTGGAGTCCTTAAAACCCAGCTCACTTTCAAAAAAAAAAAAAACAATGAAGACAAAATAAAGATGAAAGAGACAAAAGTAAACAATCATGAGAAACAACAATGATGGAGTAGAAAATCAAACAATGATGATGGATGAAAACAATGATGGATACTTGCCTTGAGAACCTACGTATGGCCTACAAAAAAATAAGAGAAGGGTTGAGAGGCTTTTAGCTTATTTGGGTTTGTGATTTTGTAATATATGAACTCTTTTCTCTTCTATTCTTTTCTTCTTCATTTCATACTCTGATTTGAACTTCAACTTGGTCAAACCAAACACCCTCTAAAATTTCAGCTTGGAAAAAATGTACAAAGCTGCCACTACCCTAAAAAATTTTAATTACATCAAATGAAATGCTTCATAACATAAATTTGCTCTAAATATTTCCTACATTAAATTTGGGAACAAAAACTATGGATTTCCTATTGTTCACTTCTTGCACAGATTAAGTATATCGTTTTCTACTTGCATCGGAACCTGATCTTTTAACTCAGAAAAGGGTGGTGACTTTTTTTGTTACTAGTTCAATCAACAGATCTTGAATGTTGCATGGAACTATTGAACGATTTTACCTGCTTGTCCGCTAATATTTTTCTGTACATCTTTTCAGGTTGATCAATATTTTAACTTCATCGTACAGGTGCTCATTCCAGCAAAGAAAGGGGGTTACATTTCAAATGCTTGTGGTGCACTTTCAAAATTTAGGAATAAGGAAAGTAATGGTAAGGAACATCCTTCTCCTTCTGTTGCACAATGCATTATTGTGTTGCATCCAGCCCAATGGCGCTGGTGCTATATTACTAACACATTCTGTTGCCCTTGCATGCTTTCAACGAGAATCTGAAGCAAACCTTGGCTTCCCTGTGATGCTACAGTTTGCAAAGATCAGAAAGTTGTCCATAGAACAACCAGATGCCAATCGTGCACTCTTGCAAAAGCGAAAGTTATTTCATTCTCATGGAACTCAGGTGATTGATGGCTGCACTTATTTAACGATATCTTCATTTTTTAGCTACTTATTTTGGTGTGTTATATTATTTAGTCGATGATTAATTGTCAATTGATTTACAATAACACCAATATCCAATGATTTATCTCTCTTAGTCAAGGATGCATGAACATGAATATGACACGTAATGAGAAAATAGAAAAGAAGATGAGAAACCTCAATTGAAATCTGGAAGAGAACGAACATAAAAATAAAGATGCATGCATATGACTATATGAGATCCCTTCGTTTCAAATAGGGTTGAAAATCGAACTGACGGTTCGGTTTTTCACCTAAACCGACGGTTCGGTTTTTTACCTAAACCGACAGTTCGATTTTTCACCTAAACCGTGAACCGAACCGACTTTGGTCGGTTTCAAAATTTTAAAACCGAACCGATTCTACTTTATGCAAACCGTAACTGAACCGACTAAAACCAAACTAAAATCGAAATAAAACCAAATTGACCGACTATTTTAAACATATTATATTATTTTTATATAAAGTATATTATTTATTAGGTGTAGCGCCCATAGAGGACAAAATTAGAGAAAGACGTTTAACTTGGTTTGGTCATGTGCGAAGGAGACCAAGCACGACGCCAATTAGAAAATGTCTAGATTGGCAAGTTAATGGAGGGTGTAGACGGAGGGGACGACCGTTGAAAACTTGGATGAAGGCGGTGAATGAAGATATCATTGAGCTTGGATTATGCGAGGATATGTGGGAAGACCGCATTGCTTGGAGAACCAAAATCCATGTAGCCGACCCCGAAAATATTGGGAATGGGCTTTGATGATGATGATGATGATGATATTATTTATTATGTATATTCGATCGGTTCGGTTTAGTTGGTTAAAGGTTCGGTTTAGTCGGTTAAAATCACATAGAAACCGAAAACCGAACCGATCACTTTGATTTTGAATTTTTTAAAATCGAAACCGAACCGAACTGATCGGTTATGTCTTAATCGGTTCGATTGGTTTATTCGGTTTGATCCATTTTTTTGTTCGACCCTAATTTCAAATAACATTTTAGGAAGAACTCACACATCCATTTGCCTTTGAAAACAGAAGCAACATCGGTTGGAAGTTTGGATCTCGCTGTTTTGCTTAGAAAGGAGTGAAAATGTGTCATTTGTATTGGGCAAAGATAGGAAGAGGCGATTGGAAAGCCTCAATTATTAGCCGTCATATCTTATCCTTTCACATGTGGAGCTTGCAACTTAATTGCATGAGATTGAGTTGAAGTGAATCCAAGGACTTAAATCACCCATTTCCTCGTCAATAAGAATTAGCGCCAAGTGTGGTGGTTGGAGATGGAGGCAGCGATGGTTTAGAGATGAGGTGGAGGTGGGGGTGGCAGATAATGACGGCAAAGTGAACTCGGAGTGAGGGAGAAATGGGGCGTGGGCGGCTGGCGGTGCTGTGGAGGAGGGGGGTGGTGGAAAGCTGAAACTAGGCAGAGAGAGAGACAAAGAGGTACCCAACCAAATAATCTCCCAACCTCCTCATAATCCCATGAGTAATTCCCATTATTATCCATGATGTCTCAAAAACTCGAACAAATTTACACAGTGGGGTTGTCTTGTTTACCACTTTGAGTGTGAATAAGTTGTAAGAAACTACCTTCTTGATTTAGAGATTGGGTGTGTGTTTTATTTTACTAATTTTTAGAAAGGTTGAGAAAGAAAAAAGAGTAGAAATTGAGTCTTTTTTCGGATAAGCACCAGTAGAGTGGCTTACAAAGAATATAGAGAGGAAGAGTGAGTGAGAGAGAGAACTAAAGAGTTTTGTGGAACTGTATTTCTTGATATTGATAGTGGCCACAACCTTGGGATATATATACAAAGCTAGCAATACTAAACTAGGTAGCAAATAAGCTAAGCTAGGAAAGATACAACTCAGCTTACCATAGACTATCCTAGAGAATATTTACAGAATAATCCTAGAGAATATCTACAGAATAATCCTAGAGAATATTTACAGAATAATCCTAGAGAATATCATACACATTCTTTCCACTAATACTCATCCTCAAGTAGGAGCATGGAGATTGCAAATGCCCAACTTGCGAAGGAGTAAATAAAACTGTGATTTACCAAGAACCTTGGTCAAAATATCCGCTAGCTGTGCACTAGTCCGAATATGAGACGTAGAAATTGTTCCATCATGCAAGGCATCACGAACAAAGTGACAATCCATTTCTATATGTTTCGTTCTTTCATGAAAAACCGGATTAGCCACTATATAGAGAGCAACTTGACTATCACAAAACAATCGCATGGGACGCACATGTTGTATCCCAAAACAAGCCAAAAAGGATTTCAACCACTTTAACTCACATGTAGTAGTGGCCATAGACCTATACTCGACCTCCGCAGAAGATCGAGAAACAGTTAGCTGTTTTTTTTTTCTAAGAGACAGGAGATGAGCCTAATAAAACAAAGTAACCGGTCAATGATCTCCGAGTCAAAGGACAACTTGCCCAGTCACTATCACAGAATGCATAGAGTTGAAAAGTATTTTTCCCGCGCAACAAAATACCCTGTTCAGGACATCCTTTCAAATACCGCAAAACTCTCAAAGCTGCGTCCCAATGTTCAACACGAGGATCACCCATAAACTGGGCTAATATATGTACGGAGTAACACAACTCAGGCCGTGTAATTGTCAAGTAGATTAGGCACCCTACAAGTCGCCGGTATTTTTCCGGGTCATCAAAGACGGCGCCATTGGTGGTGGCAAGATGGTGGTTTTGTTCCATGAGTGTAGAAGCAGGGCGTGCTCCAAGTAATCCGGCCTCACTTACAATGTCAAGAACATATTTAGGTTGTGAAAGAAACAAACCGTCCTTCCCACGTGCTACTTCAATGCCAAGAAAGTACTTGAGAACGCCCAAGTCTTTCATATGAAATCTCTTACTTAGTTGTTGCTTGAATTTTTCAATTGCCAAAGAAGAAGATCATGTGATTATAATGTCATCCACATACACAAGAACATGTAAAGCAACATCACCCTTGGAATAACTAAACAAGGAGTAATCAGCATAAGATTGTTTAAAACCAAGATCCGTCAAAGCAGTCGAGAGCTTAGTAAACCAATTCCGAGGCGCTTGACGGAGTCCATACAATGACTTACGTAATCGACACACCTTACCCGAAGCAACAAAATTAAAGCCAGGAGGTAGTTGCATATATACCTCCTCATCAAGATCTCCATGTAGGAAGGCGTTATGCACATCCATCTGGTGTAGTTCCCACTTTCTTGCCACTGCTATAGCCAAAAATGTTCGAACCGTGACCATTTTAGCTACAGGGGCAAATGTTTCATTGAAGTCAATCCCTGCAACTTGCCAATTTCCGTACACTACTAGGTGCCCCTTCAATCGTTCAACCGTACCATCAGATCGATACTTGACTTTATAGACCCACTTACACCCGATTGGCTTCTTCCCGGGAGGAAGGTCCTCTAAAGTCCAAGTGTCGTTCCTCTCAAGGGCATCGATTTCTTCTTGCATGGCTTTCTGCCAACCAGGATCCTTAACAGCTTCTTTAAATGATGAGGGTTCAGTGGCTGCAGTAATTGCTGCTAGAAAACGGGTGTGTCTCACAGAAAACTTGTCACAATTTACATAATAAGCAATGGGAAAATGAGTACCTGAGGACTTTGACGGAGCAGGTGTAGGTGATGTGACAGGGTTTATAACTCGAACAGTGTTGGTGATGAAGCCCTTGAGTTTACTAGAAGGTTTCTTTATTCGATGACCTCGACCAGTGTCTTGCGGAACATTTGCTTCATTAATCACAGCCTCCCCATTATCCGAAGTTTCACCAACACCAAGATGCTGGACAACCTCCAAGTCGCCACCGGCAGATGGTATGACGTGTTGTACAACTTCCACAGCCCCATCACCAGGTGTTGGTAATCTGACGGGCTGCTCAACCGCCTCAGCCCCGCCATCACCGCCACCCACCACAACCGAGTGCTCCTCACTCCCCCTTGCTAAGGGAGTATCCTCAAAATAAGTCACAGTGTCATAATATTACTCCTCATTTTCAAGCACATCATCAGTATTGTTCAACTTGATTTCACAAGCAAAAGGGAATTGTTGTTCGCAAAAGACAACATCTCGAGATATAAAGAACACATTTTTCTCTAAGTCATACAAACGCCACCCCTTTTTACCAAATGGATACCCCACAAATACACATCGACTAGAGCGATGACCAAACTTGTCCTTCACACGCGGTTGATTTTTGACAAAACAAAGGCAACCGAATACACGAAGGGCATCATACTTAGGAGGGGAAACAAAGAGAATCTCGTGAGGGGTTTTTTTATTTAACAATGGGGTAGGGGTTCGGTTTATTACATAGGTAGCCGTCATGATACTCTCCCCCCAAAAAGAAATGGGAAGATTAGCTTGAAAAAGTAATGCCCGAGCCACATTAAGAATATGCCTATGTTTACGTTCTACCCTCCCATTTTGTTGGGGAGTGTTGACACAAGAGGTTTGATGAAGAATACCATTGTCAACATAAAATCGATGAAGACATGTAAATTCCCTTCCGTTATCACTTCTTAGGATTTTAACATGCTTATCAAATTGGGTGGAAACCATTCTACAAAAATCCTGAATAAGTTGAGGCACCTCAGATTTTTTTAGTCATCAAATAGACCCATACTACTCGAGAACAGTCATCAACAATGGTTAAAAAATAACGAGCACCACAACTAGCAGACAAAGTATACGCACCCCAAATATCACAATGGATTAAATCAAAAACATCTTTGGCTTTATTATTACTCAAAGGAAACATGCTTCTAGTTTGTTTGTCTCTTAAACAAATATCACAAGGTTCATGGACAACACTAACATCCTTATTTCCATTACTCCTAATAATATCAGGCAAAAGAAATTCTACTTGCAGAGAGGGGTGTCCCAGCCTTTGATGCCACAATTCTCGTTTGTCCTCCACAGTTGCTTGATAAGCCCGAAGTTGTCGCAGAGGCCGAAACCAGTAAACCCCATCACATTGTTCACCCGCTCCAATCAGAATCCTCAAAGTGCGGTCCTGTATGATGCAAAACTTATCAGTAAACGTGACAGAATAATATAAATCGGCAAGCAAGTGAGACACCGACATCAAATTACAAGTAAGGTCTGGAACATATAATACATTATATAACACCATATTGTGGCTCAAAGTTATCGTGCCAGCCTTAGTAGCGATGGTTTTTTTTTCCATTAGACAGCCCAATAGAAGTAGGAGAGACACCAAATAATTTGCCAAATAATCTAGCATTACCAGTCATGTGGTTCGAGCATCCGATATTGATGATCCATTGATCGGGAAAATCAAACTTACCACTCAACTTTTCGGTCGAAGAAGACTGCCCTTTTGAAGAGTTGAGCATGTTCACAAGTGTAGCCCACTGATCATCCGAGAGACCGGGAATGACGCTACGATCAGACTCTTGTATCGGTGCCTGAGCATAGCCTGTACTGGCAGTAGGCTTCGAGGTGGCTGCTGAGTGTGCGACCTGCCTGCGGCCGCCTCTACCTGCACTCTTGCCTCCCCCTCGTCCAGACCTACCTCCGCCTCGACCTTGCCCGCCATTGGTGCGGTTTTCGGAATACCACCAATCCGGGAACCCAATCAGTTGAAAACAACTGTCTTGATCATGTCCAGTTTTGGCGCAGTGAGGACAGACGCCATTGGTTCGAGGACGCTCACTACCACGAGCAATAGTCCTTCCCTTAGCAGTCCCTTGTGCCGCGAAACCGACAACATCAGATTTGGTTTCGTGGGCTCGAGCAACAGTTTGGTGACGTTCTTCAGTCACAATTTTAGCAAAGGCCGTGTTTAAACTCGGCAAAGGGTCCATCATCAAAATATTGGAAACAACAGTGCCATAAAGAGCAGAATCCATACCAACAAGAAAATCATGTACCTTTTCATTCTCCCGTTCTTTAGCAAATTCAGTAGCAGCATCACAAGTACATGTCGTGACAGAAGAATATCCCGCAAGTTCATCCCATATCTTTCGTAAGTCGTTGTAGTAATTCACCACCGGGCGCCCGCGCTGCTTGCAATCACTCAGAATTGTTTTCAACTCATGGATTCTTGGACCGTTTCCTATCGAGAAAC
Source organism: Berberis vulgaris (assembly GCA_963556465.1). Lineage (NCBI taxonomy): Eukaryota > Viridiplantae > Streptophyta > Magnoliopsida > Ranunculales > Berberidaceae > Berberis > Berberis vulgaris. The sequence continues at coordinate 27,311,462 of OY747131.1, read as the reverse complement.
GTTGTCGAATATCATCCCACATGTCTTTCACATCGTCAGGTTGGGGGACGGATGAGCGTAGGACTGGATCAAGGGTATTATGAATCCATCCCACGAGTGTGGAATTAACCGTCACCCATAAGGACTCTTCTGGAGTTCCTGTCGTCGGCTTGGCTATGGTTCCATCGAGGAAGCCTAGCTTGTTCTTGGCACAAAAATTATTCTGCATCGAACGAACCCATTCATTGTAGTTTTCACCACGTAACACAATTGGACTGATTGTGATTTGTGGTCCGTCGGAGGGATGGATATGGTATGGGGATGTGGAGTCGAGGGGTTTTGTGGCCTTGTCGTTACCCATGATGAGTTGTCTATAGTCAGATGTCGTGTTTGAAGATCGAAGATGTCAATCGCTGGAGAACGATTGAAAAAATTGGTTTTGTCAGTTTCGTCGATTGAAAAAAAAATTGGTTTCGTCGGTGGGTACGAGATCTCCTGTTCTTGAGATGCTCTGATACCATAAAGAGTTTTGTGGAACTGTATTTCTTGATATTGATAGTGGCCACAGCCTTGGGATATATATACAAAGCTAGCAATACTAAACTAGGTAGCAAATAAGCTAAGCTAGGAAAGATACAACTCAGCTTACCATAGACTATCCTAGAAATATTTACAGAATAATCCTAGAGAATATCTACAAAATAATCCTAGAGAATAATCCTAGAGAATATCATACACATTCTTTCCACTAATAAGAACTGAATGAATGAGAAGTGAGTACTATTGGAGCTGGTGCTTTGGTGAAATCAGAAAATGAAGGGGTCCGGGTGTGGTGGGTGGATTCATATGGTAATCATGGTGGTGGGGAGGAATAATATGAGAGAAGGAGAGAGGAAGGGGAAGGGGGTAGGAGTGGGTTTATCAAGAGATTTTAGAGATAAGTTTATTGGTGTGCTTGGACCGCTCATTTTTTTTTCTCAAGACACAAATTGCGTATTGGGGTAGTCATGGCATTATTATTTGTTTGGCTCTCACGTGCGTTGGACATGCGCTTGATAGTGGTCAAGAATTCAGGACTGGCGTTGACCGTTAGTCTGGTGGTACCCTAGTTTTTGAACATTTTTGGGTACCTTTGAGTTCAAGATTAATGATGAAGGGGTAACTCAATAAATCCCAATTTTCTTTGATACCTCTGGAACACGGGTTTTGCCTAAAAAGTTGGTTCTAGAAGTAAGTTCTAAAAGTTAGTTCAGAAAGGATATTTATGAATAATTCATCTATCATGTACATAAATTAAATGTTCATTGATTGCATAGGTTGTATGTAGATATATGAAATGAAATCCTTTATTTTTATCAAATTAGAGCAGGTATCACAATTTTTTGGCTAAAAATATATATACATATCTTATGGAGCATTAACTCCGGCGAAGTCGAAGAAATCTGCCTTTTCTCTCCACCCTGAAATCAGTGAGTTTACAATGTATGAATCAGTGAGTATTGTATGCCCTTAGCTTGCCTTTTCTTCTTAGCTTCATCGACGAACATCAGTGATTATTGCATATATGGCAGTATAATTTCTTCTGCATTATCAGTTTTTTTTTTTTTTACGTTTTGTTCCTCATTATCAGTTTTTTTTCACGTTTTGTTATGTTTTAGCTAGCTGGATTCTCCCTATTATTCTTCTGAATTTAGCAATGTGTTATGTTTTAGCTAACTGAATTTTTTTTTTTGTTACTGAATTTAGCTAACTGAATTTTTTTTTTGTTACTGAATGTGTTATGTTTTAGCTAACTGAATTATTTTTTTGTTACTGAATGTGTTATGTTTTAGCTACTGAATTTAGCAATGTGTTATGTTTTCTTCTGATTTTTCCCTATTGTAGAGTTTTTTATTGCTTTTTTTAGGCTTTCATCGTACTTTATTGCACATTTAGGAGAAAATTAAATGTATAGTTTGTTGGGAATCTCCTCATATCCTTGCTTTTATATATGAAAAATCATGATGTCTGGAATGTTGAGCTTACCCAATATCATAATTTTCACTCTCATTACTTGAAAATTGTAACTTTTGAGAAATATTTGGTTGCAATGTATGGATAAAATGCCATTTACTCACAAACGTGATACTCATTCGACTCACTTTTATTGTTTACCTAACTATTTCATGAGTGTTGCTTGCTTGAACTTTGGGTGGGGATGGAATTGATATTACTTTAAGTCCTTGTAGCTCATCAAAGTGTATATAGGAAAAGGGTAGGATTCATACCTTGATTTTGTGAAAGGTCTTGATATTAATTTTTTGTCATCGCAGGAATGACGTACGAAGCTTACGTTGTTTATCGTGGGCATGTTCCTGGTGTTTATGTTACGTGGCCAAGTTGCGCACTACAAGTAAACGGGTACAATGGTGTTGTCTACAAGGGTTTCAATTCAATTGAAGAAGCCTACAAAGATTATGAAATGTGGAAGGAGCACGGGGCGAGAAGAGAGCACCAGTCAAGAACATACTAGTCAAGAACAAACACTGAAGATGTAGTGGACCAACCAAATAATGCTCGTGATGAAGTTCATGAAACCCAAGTCAACGATCCTTTGGCTTTTACCAAGGACCTAATCAACAGTATATTAGTGGTAGTTTTATTGATTCTTGTACTTTTGTTTTTTAAGATTTTGGATAGTATGTGAGATGTAAATGAATTTGTTCAGAGATGTAAATGATTTTGAGATATGTAAATGATTTTGAGATGTAAATGAATTTGTTCAGAGATGTAAATGACTTTGGATGGTTATCTGAATTGCTAGTTATCTGAATTGATGAATTGCTTCTGATCAGCATATCTGAAAGTTGAATTGCTGACCTGAAAGTTGAATTGCTGAAAGCTTAAACTTAATTGCTGAATTGCTGAAAGTTGAATAATAGGTGAATTGCTGATCTGAAAATGCCTGATCTGAAAATGCTGAATATGCCTGATCTGAATAATAGGGCAGGTATGCTGAAAATGCTGAGTATGCCTGATCTGAAAATGCTGAATTGCTGATCTGAAAATGCTGAATTGCTTAATTGCTGATCTGAAAAACTGAATTTGTAGTAAATGAATCTGAATTGCTTCAAATTGATACAAAGTCAGAATTTGCAGTAAATGAATCTGAAAAACTGAATCTGAATTGCTTCAAATTGATACAAAGTCAGAATTTGTAGTAAATTGATACAAACACATCTCAAAAAGACTGTCAAACCTTGTACACAACACCATTATCATACAAAACATACAAAATACATCTTTCAGGTCATAACACATCTCAAACAAACAAACACAGTGTTTTGAATATAAGGACTGTCATTCAAAACACATCTCAAAACCATCAAAACAAACACATCACAAACAACCAAACCTGGTCATAAAGACCATTTCTTCCACAGTTGAGTATAAAGACATTTCTTCCACAGTTGAATATAAAGACCATTTCTTCCATAGAGCCACAGACCATTTCTGCCTTCCTACCTGATCATCTTCAAAGGTATGTATAGTCCATTGCGTTGGTTGAACCTGGACTCTGCAAAAATTAATAATAAATATTAAAAAATAAATAATATGATGCATACATTCATTATCCTCTACACTATCCATCCTTTCTGTAGGTTCCCTCGACACTTCTGAATTTTCTTCCAACAACATACATTCATTATCCTCTACACTATCCATTCCTGAAATATGTTTATAATATACAACATCGGTTAAAACATAGAAGCATAGATAAAAATCAAACTACAGTAACTCGTAGCATATTCAAGTGAGGGCAACTATTCAAGTGATATTTGAAGATTTTGTGAGATGTGTAGATGATTTTGTGAGTAATGAGATGTTGTAACATTGTATTGTAACAACTAGAATGGATACTTTTCATCATGATGCATGAGCAAACCTAGCAAGGGTCGGTCCAACCCTAGCTTTCTCTTAAAATAAATATATCTGTGATTTTGAAGTCATCATGTATTGATTCACAACTAGTAAAACTTCCATATTCAAATGCTTTCAGCATACAATAAGTACTAAATGGCATAGATCTGCTAAGTCCTAACAATAAGCATCCTGCAAAATCACTTGGTTTTTAGTTTTTGGACTGTGATGGCCTAAATGACCAGGAATCCCTGTTAATAATCTGACATTCCCTTTATCAATTAAGAATGACTGTTTATCTGAGATATAACACAAAATAATCACACCTTATCGTCTTTCCAATTGTCTTAAAGCTAGCACCAGCCTTGCATATAGATATGGCCTTCTCCAAGCACTCCTCTGTTACCTGATATACAATAAGTTATAGTTAGATCAATCGTTGTGTGCACTCATATAAAAGAGAAACACATTATTGACTACAAGGTAAGGCTTTTTCTTTGTCCATTTTCAGATCAGCAATTAAGCAAAGATGAGTAATTAAGCAATTCAACATTTGAGTGGAATGGCAGGATAGCACCAGCCTTGCATATAGATATGGCCTTATGTTTCGTAATAACCAGTAAATATGAGGGCAACTATTCAAGTGATATATGAAGATTCAGTCAAAGAACTTATTTCGATTTCTTTGATTTCTTCGAGAAACATAGAACTTTGCTTCGATGGGGAGAGAAACAGCTTCGAGTTTAAGCTGTCACAGAACTGTAATCGAACTTTGCTTCGATGGGGAGAGAAACAGCTTCGATGGGGAGACAGCTTCGATTACAGTTGGATTTCTTCGATTAAGAGAGAAATAGATAAGAGAGAAAGCCAAATGGAGGGAAACCCAGTTTTCACTTTGGAGCCAAAAAATTTCAATCTCTAAAACTGGACGAGCTGAACCTGCAAAAAACTCACGTGCGAGGGAGCATCCTCGCTCCCTCCCTCGATACCTAGAAGAATTGTTTCATCTAGTTAAAAGGACCCTACTCAATAAAAAGAGATTTATTATTAATTTGTTTGAGCTATAAATTTTTCAGGAAAATTATAAATCCACATCAGAAACAACGTGCTCAAGTGTCACACCATTTTGACATTGTTGCTCGAGATACATGTTAGATGTGAAAACATATTTTTTTATTATAATCGCAAAGCGAGCCAGGGGCCCACCTTGGGCGCAACACAATCTGGCCCGCCCAGCGCCTATTTTCCAAGACCATCTGTGGTCTTTAAACACTCACAAAGACAGTTTATCAAGCTGATCTTAACATGCATCTCGAGGAAAGATGTTGAAATGAGCTGGAATTTAACATGTTTGTAGTGTTAAACCGTAAATTTTTAGTTTGGGTAGGGTCCTTTTTAACAAAATGAAATTAAAGTGGATCCTAATGCAACCCTAAAAAAGCTCAAATTAGTCCTTTAAGCCCAATGCCCCTATCAAGTATTTGAGTTGTCATTACAATCTCAATGTTGACGGGTTTAGTTTAAACTTTTGTTGTGGTTACTCAAAAATTAGATAAGCATGTAATACAAGATTCTATGAGAATAATCTCTAAAGTTATGGTTTATAATCCATACATGAAAATGAGTTTGGCAAAATGGGCATCCAACTTAATTTTTTGCTCACAACTATGTTAGCAGTATACCAGGACTTGTATATCTTAAAAACCGTGCTTCCTGGTACTGTTTTTAGGCCAAGTCATAGGTATCCGTTAGTGCCCTATTGTGTAAAAAATGGGTAGCATGTGATAAGGATGGAATAGTTCATTACAGACGAGAGAAGAGCTTGAAAAATGGGTACCATCAATATTGTCCTCACTTAACGACCTCCGCAGATGTTTATCCAACAAAATTGGTCATGGCAAGGATTGAACTCCTGCTGTGTGACCGTTTGTTGGTGGAATTGAAAAAAGCCTTGGTGTCAAAAGAGTGCACGTCCAAACTTAATAGTCACACATGAACGACTGCCTAAAGGTGTGGGACACAGACTGTCACAACCACCACAGGCTAGGCGCCTTCCCAGCACACCATGGAGGTGATCCTCACAAAAATAAGATCATTTCCACATTTCTAGCCCCATCAAACAATAATATCAAAATTGAAGAATGAACCCATTTTCAAACGCCCCTTATTTGTGGGGTTTTAATCATTGTTCTGATGTTGGACATCGACAGGCGTGCCTGTATCATGTTAGCTATGATCCAGTAATTGATGCATCACTGTTGTCAAGCCGTAGTGTCATCTATAACCTGATCCGCGTCTTGCCAACCTTGAACGTACTACACCCATCGTCTGACCTAAACTCTAAATCCTACTGAACGTCATTGCTAAGACACTCCAGTCAAGCCATGAAAGCATCATGGGTCATACGATATATCACTCTGACGAGTTCTTTGGATTGGAACACCTGAGCTGGCCTGTCATGTATGTTGTATCTTCTTCTATGGTAAACTGTTGAAGTTGGTAGCGAAGTCTTTAATTTCCAGTCACTCTGTCCGACCTATCACCAGGCTAGTACGCTCCAAGATACGAGAAATGAAATATGTATAGTATAGGGTAAAACACCACGACTGTCAGCCATACCTAATGGAATCAATAGAAAAATAGATATAAGTCTTGAATAACACCCTTGGATATGAAATAAAAAAGAAGCCACAAATCCATGACCAAATGGTAGATGTTTTCCCAAGCTGGGGCCAAATATTCGAATTTGAATCATGTTGGCAACTGATAATGATGTAACAACGTCGTCCTCTAAAATTTGCATACTCTAAATGATCAGCGAGAGCGCAAGAGACCTCAGTCATCGAAGAATGAGTTGAGGAGGCCTGGATAGGAATATTGGTGGCAAGAGAGCCTGACGAAATTAGAAATCCTTGTTTGACCACCAGATGCGCGAAAATAAAGATGGGAATGCGTGAAATGAAGACCATCTGAAAGTAACAGGGGGTATTCAATTATGGATTTTAATTGACCGTAGAAGATTTTAAAATCCATTAAAATATCGGGGTATTTAATTAAGGATTTAAAACAATACATGTAAATCTAGGGGTATTCAAATACAGATTTTAAATGATTGTTTTATAATCCATTAAAATCAGGGGTATTCAATTCATGGTTTTCAAAAGTCCACAAAAATTAGGGGGTATTAAAAAAGTAGTAGATTTTAATGAATTTGTTAAAGTTGTGAATTTTGAAGGATTTGTGAGTGAAAAGTATATATAACAAGAGTTATTCCAAATCCAACCTCCCCCCTCCTCATATTTCAACGGATTTATATTGGCTATTGTTAAATAACATCACTATTTTCGATAAAGAACGCGCCACCATCCCATTTTTTTGTGATCTGCTCAAAGACACCACCACCTTCCCTTCTCTTCTCTCTTCACAAGAGCAACACCTAGGGGTGGGCAAACGGGTTGAGGAACTGCGGATCCAAACCGAACCGGACCATTTTACTCCAAACGGTTCGATTTTTATTTTTAAAATTATGAAACGATTCGGTTCGGTTCCGGAACCGTTCTTAAACGGTTCGATTTCGGAACCGTTCTTAAACGGTTCGATTCCGGTTCCTAAATTTTTGTTTAAAACGGTTCGGTTCCGATCCGATAATTAAACAGCTAGTTAATAAATGTAAAATCAGAGCTAGTTTCACAACAATCTTGATCTGTCCAATTGGTAAAGTAGACACACTTAAAGTTTGTTGGGGTATGCCCGTGCAAGTTCGAGACTCTACATTTTTTTTCTTCATTTTACAAAGCCATGCATTTTCTATTGAAATTGAAAGACACCCTCACAAGCAATGGATTAGCCGCAGGACTAAGAGGGTTACAATTATGCCCAAAGACATCCAACTTGCTCGTCGAATCAAGGGTGAACTTGTTTGATTGCTTGTAAAATGGGCTATGTATTGTTAAGATGTTATTAAGTTTGATTTCACTTTAAGAATTATATGTAACTTTGTCTCATTAAGATAGATAGATATTTATTAATGAATTGTTGTTTATCGAATTTGACATTTTCTATCTTTCACATGTTATGTGGGATGAATGAGTTGTTGTTTGTCAAATTTGACACTTCACTACTTGTGCAGTTGTGCTTGGGTGGCCTAATATTGAAACCTTCCACATCTAGTGAGGGAATAGAAATGGTTTTTAGTTTATCACCAACTCTTACTCACAGTGGGATGCATCTTCAAGGTTGCATAATATTATACAAGAACCGTTTGGAACCGAACCGTTGTAAATGGTTCGAGTTAGGTTTGGTTCCAACGTTCAAAATGGAGGAACCGATCCGAATCGAAACCGTTAAAATTTAAATGGTTCGAGTTAGGTTCCTCAAAATTTGGAACCGATCCGAACCGTGTCCACCCCTGGCAGCACCACCCGCACTTCCTCTTTTCTTTTGTTCTTGTTATTTATTATTATTATTATTATTATTATTATTATTATTATTATTATTATTATTATTATTATTATTATTATTATCATCCTCTTCCTCTTATTTTTTCTTTTTCTTGTCCTCTCTTCATCTTTTTTTTTTTTTTTTTTTCTCTCTTTCTGAACATTTGGTAAGATTATCTGTATCCAATGAACATTTTGGTAAGATTATCTGTACCCAATGAACATTTGGTTTGCTAAAATAAGCTTTGAATTTCTACAAGTTTGATGCATGGTAATCATTTACAAAATTCATTTGTAGAAGTTTTGATTACATTTTGCTTGTTGTATATACTTATGAAGCAGAATTTGATGTTATTACATTGCTACATTTTGCTTTAGAGCAAATATATATATATATATATATATATATATATCAACAATTGTTATTTATATACACATCTGTATTTTGTTTTTGCTTTCACATACAAGTTTAAGGTGTTCCCAAAAAAAGTATTAAGTGAGGATCATCAAAAGAAATTATTTGCATTATTTCTTCTTTTCAAAAGAAAAATAGTTATTTGTATTACTTTTGGACCATATTCAATGTATTTGAATTTTTCTTAATTTGAAATAAAATTCACGTAGCATACAAACGATTGTTTTATTGATATTTGAAGGATGTTTTATGATTTGTGTTGACATGGATAACAATGTAGGTGACGTTATTTCATAACTTCCTATGATTAATAGCATATTCATAAGAATTTACAGAAATTTATAAGAATCAATAGAAATCCATAACAATCATTTATAAAATTCAGAAAATCCAATAATAAAAATCTATCAAAATTCAGTGGATTCTGTAAAATCCATAAAATCCAGTCACTTAAAATATATCAAAGTTCAGTAGATTCTGTAAACTCTTTTGAAATATTTTAAAATTAGTCTATTAAAATTCATAATTAAATACCCCTGTAAATGTGCGGATTAACTTGAGACATACCACAAAAGTTGGACCAATAAAAACTCCCCATCACCACTACCAGAGAAGGTGCTTGACATCTCAATGTAGAAGGCATGAAGGCCTTCCTCTTGTAGACAGGTTACCATAGAATCTTGGAACTGTGCCATGGATATGAACCCTGGGTAGTTTACTCAGTAACGACTCTGTCGACAGCCGAGTAGCGAGTCAACCGATTACTTAGGCAAGTAATTGGAAAAACTAGGACTGATCATATCAATAATTTTCTTTTTATATCTGCTCTAGTAACTCTTAATTAGCGAGCGAAAGAAATATCAAGTTCAACATTTTAATGCATACCATATATAGATGACCATTATCAAAGGAACCAATTACACATTCTTCAAATAAGTGTTTGGGCTAGTGTTTGGGGTATAAGAATAATCCAGACCAGGACTGAGTTTTTCTAGTTACTCAGCCGAGTCACTGAGTTTTTTCGAGTAAACAGGATCAGGTTTTAGCACCGATTGTTTTAATTATTTGACTCGCTTCAAGAGCTTGTACCAATTAATCACCTTATAAACTACCCAGATATGAACACCAATATCATCATCACCATCATCATTGTCGACTTCTTCAAATTAATAAGTGTTGGATGTCAAATACTCGCTTCAAGAACAATTCAGGAAGAAGTCTTGTGACAAATACTATGGCAAGATATGCCTCCCAAAGTCACCACCGTGAATACAAACTTTGCCATGACAAAAATTGTTTCCAACCATCCAAATAATTAAGACCATTTGATGCAATAAATTGCATATTTCCTTGACATATGTGCTCTATCAATTGTAACAGGGGAAAAGGCCACAAAGAAAACATGAAAGACATAAATCTCTATTGGCTATTGAAGAAGAAGCCTACCAGAATGATGAAATTCCACACCAAAATTGCCACCTAATATAAGGAACAAATGAAGAGGAAAATAGAGTCAAGGAGAGGTGAAAGAAAACACACTCAGAACCCCTTACATTGAAGCGAAGAGGGGGCGGCGATGAAGAGTGAGAATCTGCCTAGAAAGGTTAGGGTTCAAATTGTAAGTGGACTGACGGTTCAAATTAGGGGCGGACATCCCATTTTGCGATTTCGATTCCGATCCCGTCACGATTTATTTTGGGTCTTTTTGGGATTTATCAATCTCGTCCCAATCTAGAGTGAGATGGAGATTTTCAATTCCGTCCCGAACTGATTTTTTAATATTTATTATTATTATTATTTATGTTTTTATTAGACCTTAATGATTCTCTACATGGTTCAATAAAAAAAAACCAATGAGAAACGAAACAACAATCCAGTAGCCATCATAAGATTCAATCTATTTTTTAAATCTAGAATCACTAAGTCACATACCCAAAGTGTCAAAACAATCTATTCTAATCAAACCAAACTAAATGAATCATAAAAGTGTGTAGTACCCGAGAAGGAGACATTGTCTTTGGAAATCCCAACTATTTGAAGACTTTATGATCGCTTTTTTCACTTGGGGACTTTACCACAATAGGTAAAGCATCTCGGATGTTTTTGTAAGAATTATTAAGTCCATCTAACAAATAAACGTTAAAAATAGACTGAAAAGTTAAGGAGGCTAACAAGGTATAGGGATCCAACAATGGGAAAATATTTATTAGTCAATAGTTCATGGCAATGAACAACAAAATGAAGTCCAGGGTGGTAGGTTATGTTTTTTAAATTTTGCGCTGTAGCAAATTTTTTAGTACATGCTCATCTCGTCCCGCCCCGCACCCGTTCTCTATCCCAAGGGGAACAAAATTTTCAAAATTATTTATATAATAATAATAATAATAATAATAATAATAATAATAGATAAATCAACTCCTATTTCCATAAAAAAAAAATGAGAATTAAGAAATAGAGTTTTAGAGATAAGGAATAAATCATGAAAAAATCCAAGCTTTTTCTTAAATCCAAGCGATGAAATCCATCCCGTCCCGTGCCCATTTGAACTTCAAATTGTAAGTGGAGAGGTTTTAGAGAGGGAGGGTTTTGGAGTGGGACAAGGGACTGTTGGAGTGTATGTGGACTGATAGTTCAAATTGCTTATAATAAATCCTTACAAATTGCAATTCATTGTTCTAATCTTGATTAATTAGTTGGTTCAAACCATGTTAGACACACCAGTCACGTCCCAATATTTTATACAATAAATAAACAGAAAGTTAATGAATAATAAAAGCATTGAAGTGGATGATCAAATCGTCCAAGGGAAATATAAAGTGCAAGATGCATGACTTCTTTTTTTTTTTTTTTTTTTGTTGGAAGAAATGAATAACTACTTCAATATCATGAAGGAATGAATGAGTAACTGCACGAATGTGTGGTGTGTTAGTTGAACTAGATAAAATCTCCAACTCGTGCAGAGATCGCAAAGAGAAGACAACCACTCATATGCAAGATTGGGAGACGGCTAAAAGTGATAATTGAAATCTCCTGTCAGGATGGACAAGAAGAAATAAATTTGCCTAAAATGTTTAAGATTAAGGCCAAATCATCACAACTAGAAATCTCTCTGTCTCTCTTTGTTCATATATTATTTTATTTTGGGTGACAGCTGGGCAGCTGATACATACGAAAGATAGCAACAAGGTGTGAACATGAGTATAATTGTAGTTATCCTATAGACCTAGGAATGAAACCTGCCTTGCTGTCAAAACAGCAAATGCACCTTACTCTTATACTGATGTGCAAATGGAATAATATATTACTTTTACTTAGGATAGTATTGGCATGTTGAATCATTTTGCCTGTTTAATATTTACACTTACTGCAGTTGTTATGGAATGGTAACTAATGAAAATGGCTTGATGCTGCATGACACTCTTGTTATCTTCCCATTGTGTTTCTAACAGCTTTACATGTCAGCCACTCAATCTTTTTATTTGTTTATTTATTGTAATTATTCTTTTTCACGTGACAGTCTTGGCAGATGGTCACATTCCATGGGCAGGTGAGGCGTTTTCGAGAATGCATGGATATGATCTAGTTCAGTCCCCTGCACTGATATGGTAATTCTTTTCTGTACACGAGCTTGGATGTACCAGTTTGTTGGATGCCATATTTGCATATCTGCACATGAAAAATATAGTTGGTGGAGATGCTTGCTTAGTATGCATGTTTTCTAACTTCCATCTGATTGTGACCTGAATCATCCAACTATTTCTTGTTGACTAGACTTATTACTGTGTATGTTCTGTATCTCGCCACTGCTCTCACTAATCCCGAATGATACTTGATGGCTACCAGGCACAAGTGCAGATACTTCAGTTGTTGTCAAATTCTAAGTTTACCTAGCAAGTTACTCCTTGGGTGGCCTTATTGACTGCATGGATGTTTTATATAGCTCAGTGCATAGAGGTTCTTTTCTGAATATAAATGTTAATGGGGCAGCCCAACTCCATAAGAAAAAAAAAATACTGTAATAGTGCAAACATGGGCTGCCAAATTCACTAGTTAGAAGAGTGCTCAGATGCTCACCATTGATGGGGTGTTAGGAGATATGACACCATGATTCCTGATGATAATGATTACTCATCAAAAGTAATACCACGTAAGAAAGAATTTAAATGCGGAATTGATGGACTGTAGGATTAGTATTTTATAGGGGTGGGCATTTAGGACCGAAAGCCCGGGCCAAATCGGCAACCGAACCGATCGGGTCGGTTCGGATCGATTTTTATTAATTATAAATGTTTCGGTTGTAAAAGTCCGGCCCGACCCAAAGTTTCTTGTCCGAGCCTTGGTTTCCATTTCTGAAGCCCGTTGGGTAACCGGGCCGGCCCGACTCCTCGACTCCCTATGCAACCCTTAAAAACAACAATTGATTCTGTGAAAGAAAAATGAGATGATTGAATGATTTTGTGCAATTTTTGTAGTGTGAAATGCACTTTCAAGAATTCAAAAATCGCTCATTTTATTCTATCTCGTTTTGAAGCAGCGATTAGCCGATCTTTGAATCGTTTTCGAGTTTCTTGTGTTGTGTTTCAATGTGCTTCAGAAACTTTACAACAAAAAATCGATAAGTTCCTATCGATTTCAAAAGTAGAAATCAATAAGTTCTGAAGCTGTTGAAGTTGATCGCAAAGGCGACCGAACAAATTTTCTTCTCCCACACTGTTAAAGTTGACCATAGAGGTGATCAAACAAAACCAAAACCCTCATCGACTTTAAATCACAAACAACACAGAAATTGAAGTTGAATTCTAGGTCGAAAGCAACCAGATGGGTACGAAACAGAGCTCTTGAATTGAAGTAGAGCAAACATATCATCCAAATCACTCCCAATAGCAACATCAATAACTGATCTAGAAATTGAGAGTTGTGAAGTGATGAAGAGGAGGTGCAAAGACCCCTTAAAGTGGAAAAATCATGGGATTGTGTGGGGTTTGAGAGACCTTCAAGGAGGAGACTCTGGATGGCGGAGTGAAGCAATGATGAGCTGCTGGAGACTGATGTGGAGATGAATCTTCAGTGCTGTGAATCTTCAGAAGGGAGAGGGAAGAAGAGACAAAAAAAAAATCTCCAGCGACTGCTCCTTCACTTTGTTTTCTTGTATAATGGAGAGGGAAGAGAAGGGAGAGGGTTGAGAAAAAAAGAGAAAAAAAAATATTTGGTTGATTGGACCGAGACCGAGACCGGCCCGACCCGAACCGAAAATTCGGTTAACCGAGATCCGGTTAACCGGCCTTATTCGGTTCGGTCTCGGTTTTCAAATTTCAAATTTTAAAAATTCGGTCCGGGCTTCGGTTTTAGGTTTTCGGGCCGGTTACCCGGACTTGCCAAGCCCTAGTATTTTATTTGTTTTATTTATTTAGATGGGTCTGGCCTAAGTAAGCCCATTAGAATAGTTGAGACTAGGAGTCCGAAAGGAATAAGTTTACGTTGCTTGATTAGCAAGCTAGGTTTAGTTACAAATTTGGCTTAAGAGTCAACATTGTAACTTGGACTTGAATTGATAAATTGAAACTTCAAATAATGTTATGTTTTTTTATATTTTGCTAATAAATTTTCCATATTTCAATTATTTCCTGCAATTTTATTTTTTCAATATTTTAATTCTAGAGTAGAGTTTTATCATCAAGCATCAAATTTGTCGGTATTGGGTTCAATTTGACGAAGATTTGAAGGAAAAAGAGGAAGGAGTGAAGAAACAACTTTCTTTTAAGGAAAAAATAAAAGTCGGGTCAATACTATTCATTCACATGGTTCACATTGTTTACCTGGACAAGATATATTCGATGGATATAATAAGAGCACTGGATGATCTGAGAGAGAAGATCAAGAAAATATTTGCAAAAGAATGGGAGGAATGAAAAAGAGAATGTACAAAAAAAAAGCCAATATCGAAACAATGGAGGAGTTCTAGAGAGGGAGAGATGAGAAACTTCGAAAGATGATGGAGGTGACATCCAAGCTACCTCTAACACCGATCGAAAAGGAGAGGGTCACTATTAACACCTCCAAAATTTGAGGTAGCTTATTTGGCACATCTTTCATGCCAGATTCAAAGGTTGCAATCATCATGTTTTGTGCTTTCAAATGCTATATTTCTTAGTTATAGCGAATGAGTGAATTTTTGCGATTTGATTGTTTTGAGCATCGCGAGAAACTATGGTGAGAAGTTTTTAGGCCGGTTAATCAGTAGACCTTGCTAGATATGTTCTTCTAAAGATAGGTTAGGTTGGTGGTTGGATTGAACACACTATGCTTTTGGACAAGCTTCTTCAACTAGGTAATTATGATGGAAGGGATGATTAGTATTTATTTGGATGGGCCAGGCTTAAGTAAGCACATTAGAATAATTGGGACTAGGGCTCCCAAAAGGAATAGGTTTAGGTTGCTTGATTAGGAAGCTATATTTACTTATAAATATGGCATAAGAGTATTTTTTTTTTATATTTAATTTATCATTTTTTTCCGTTATTTTTTTCCCAACTATATTGTTTAGTATTTTAATTCTAGAGTAGAGTTTTATCCAGAACAAAATAAAGCCATATAAGTCATCAGTATGAATGAGTTGGATTGACTTTTCCTAAGCACCATCTAGCAAAAAAGACCTACATTTCGTGCAAAATTATGGTTTTCATTGCTACGCATCATAAACAATAAGCAGCTATAGTTGTAATGAAATGCTTGCATATTAAACTCTGAAAATTATTTGGAGCTTGCTTTACACCCGATCGACAGAGTTAACACTTTGTAGATTCAAACTCGTACATATATAGTACATCACCCTCCCTCACCCAGGCGATGTAGGACTATGATATCTCATTTGTAGCTTGCAAACCCTCTTGGGATCCATGAGCTCTTAGGTTTTTTCCACACCTCCCCCTAAGATCCGCCCAAACAAGGATATCACAGTCCACCCCCCGGGAGCCCAACGTCCTCGTTGGGACACTTTCGGCTGGGTCAGGCTCTGATACCATTCTGTCACGACCGATCCACAGAGTACCGTACTATCTGTTTTGAGATTAAGGTACGCACGGCTTTAAAACGCGTAGTACTTTGTAGATCCAAACTTGTACATATATAGTACACAAGGAAGCGCAGACTTTTCAAAAACTTGTCGTATCCGTGTCTGACACACGACACTCGCTCAACATGCCTCCGACATGCGTTAGACACATGGTCAATGTGGTCAACGTGTCGGACACGCCTCCGATACACTCGAAACTTGGTTAGGACACAATCAAGACTCGTAAACCAACTTTTTTTTTTTTTTTTTTTTTTTTTTTTACTTTTAGATGTTTGCAAATAACCACATAATATAACGGTTGTTGATCAATCTGAAGTGAATGACTGTTTCAATTGTGATTTAAGACAAATAGGGCAAAAAGCTACTAAAGCATAGAGGTAGTCTATGTTTCTTCTTAATCTTTGCTTCTTATTTTTCTCTCATTTACTTTTTCTCTCCTCTACTTCTTCTTTACTATATTTTTTCTCTACTTTAATTTTTTTTTGCAACAATGTCATCTTCAGACACTCTAGGAAAACACTTTATTAGATTATTATTTATATTTATATGACTTATTAAAAAATAATATGACATGTCAATGTGTTCCCGAGTCCTAGTTTTTAGAAAATTGTTTGAGTCAGCATATTATGTCTGTGTCTGACACAACACGTGTCTGTATTCGTGCATCCTTGTAGAAAGATTGATTAGGGAGTTTCTATCATGGACGACTCTGAAAAATAGGAAGTACCATCTGAGCCCATGGAATAATGTGTGCAAACCAAAGAACAATGGGTGGACTATGGGCGAGAAAGCTAAAACATGGCTCTCTTGGGAAAGTGGATATGGAGATTCGATACCGAACCAAAGGATTTATGGCGACGACCGTGACTGCGCAATGTGGAAGAGTATCATAAGCATGAAAGAGCAGTTCACCCTCAATGTCAACTATGAAGTGGGAGATGGGTCTACTAGTCAAGGGTGTCGTCTTGGGATGATAATTTGAATAGGGATATATCAAAATCCATTTTATGGAATTGGGCTCAACTCATGGGGTAGGAGTTACAATGAATCTCAACTTAGATCACTTTATGTTTGCTTGGGGGATTTAATTTTTGCACGTTACTCTAATTTGATTTCCATATTTGCTATAGGGAAGCTCTCAATCACTAATAGTCCTTGTAGCCAACCTCATCATCATTAATACATTGCCATTTGTCATTCTTGTTTTGTCAAAAAATGGTTCTTTATGCTATATGCTCCATAAAGAATATATGGCAAGTGTCAAGCATTTACAAAAGGGTTTTTGGTCTCTTATTCTTTATGGGATTGTTTGGGTTGTTTGGCAAGAAAGGATCAAAAGGTAAAGAATTATCGTTATTCGTCTTCCTTTAGGGATCACATTGTGATGAAGTCCTTTTCTTTGGTACTTATGTTTTGCTCGTTTACCTTGAAGGATGTTCGATTTTTCTATGATTTTGGGGTTCAACAACTCTTTGGTTTAGTCTTGGCCTTGTTGTTATAATCCGTTTTATTTTGTGGCACCATAGAAGCTTCCCAACTTCTCTAGTCCAAACCTTCAATTTTCAAGATGCAAGAACTTCAAGCACCTAACAAAGGGAAACCCAATGGATTTCATGGGTAATCAGATGTTATTTGAAAACTTTCTTTTAGAAGGCCGGTTAGGAAGAAGAAATCAAGTTTCGGGTCTTCTCGTTGAATGTTATCTTGAAATAAACACAAAAAATGGAGAATTTGCTTGGTTGTCTAAGTCTTTTGAATCTTTTAAGTAACATGACACTCGCTCGACATGCCTCTAACACGCGTCAGACACTGATCAACGTGTCGACAGGTGTCAAATACATGGTCAATATGGTCAACGCGTTGGACACGCCTCCGATACACTCGAAACTTGGTCAGGACACAATCAATACTCGTAAAACAACTTCTTTTTTTTTTTTTTTTTTTTTTGTACTTTTAAATGTTTGCAAATAACCACATAATATAACGGTTGTTGATCCATCTGAAGCGAATGACTGTTTCAATTGCGATTTAAGAGAAATAGGACAAAAAACCACTAAAGCATAGAGGTAGTCTATGCTTCTTCTTAATCTTTGCTTCTTATTTTTCTCTCGTTTGCTTCTTCTCTCTTCTACTTCTTCTTTACTATTTTTCTACTTTAATGTTTTCTTGCAACAATGTCATCTTCTTCAAGACATTCTAGGAAGACACTTTATTATATTATTATTTATATTTATATAACTTATTAAAAAAATAGAATGACGTGTCAACGTGTCTCTGAGTCCTAGTTTTTAGAAAATTGTCGAGTCGGCGTGTCGTGTCCGTGTCCGACATGACACATGTGCCCGTATCCGTGCACCCTTGATAGTACATCACCCTCCCGCATCTAGGCGTCGTGGGACCATGATCTCCCCTTTGTAGTTTGCCAACCCTCTTGGGATCCATGGGCTCTTGGGCTTCTCTCGCACCCTCCCCCCCAGGTCCGCCCACACAAGGGTATCGCAACCCAGTTCCAAAGAAAAATTCTTAGGGTTGCTATCCAACCTAGAAGAAAACTAGGATAATACCAAATATAATGTTGTCATAGTCCTCATTGTGTTATTTTTCTCTTAGCAATTTGTTACCTAAGTTGTTTGTATGGGGACGGGATTTCAACACCGTTGTGATGCCCGCCAGTTTCGTGACATTTAAATTCAAATATACCGACTGAGATGGACTTAAGTTCTCATAGAATTCCATCCATCTTATTTATCAGTTCAGTTTATATATCCTTACTAATGATCTTACAGGATTTGTCCCTGATAGATTTTGGACAGTTGGATGGCAATGGGTTGGGTGCGTTATTAGGATTTTGCGAAATTTAGATTATAATGAATCAAGTGTAAATGAAAAGGGCAATTCTCAAAAACTCCCCATATTTTGCTAAAAAAAAAAAAAATCTACGTTTGTTTTTAAGACATGTTTTTATAGAAAAACCCAATGTCTGAAACAACCGAAATGATTGAGGCTATTCAAGCTCATGTAAATTTGAATTTGTGTATATGGCTAGATGACCAAAGTCGCCCATTGTTTTGAAGTCGCGTGACCCAACTCTAGTCATGTTTGATATTAATCATATGATATATGTTAGTCATGCTTGTGAAAACTCAAAATTTGTTTTGCAGATGACCAAACGTGATCAAATATTATTATTTTTTTTTGAAGTCGCATCACTCACTTAAATCATGTCTGATATTAGCTGACTGAGCTTTGCTACAGAGCGAGGGAGGGAGCGAGGGAAAGGGGGCGAGGGATGGGTGGTAACCATCCATTCGCTTCGAGATGAGCGCATCAAATTTGAAATATGCGATGTCACTCATCTCGAAGCGGATGGGTGGTTTTCGCCCATCCCTCGCTCCCTCCCTCGTTCCCTCCCTCGACCCCTAGAATTTTCCTAGCTGACTAGAGTCGGTTATGCTCGTGAGAAATTAAATGTGTACGTAGACAGATAACCGATGTTAGTCATTTTTTCTGAAGTCGTATACCATGACATGCGGCGATATTACCCACATGACTAAGTGTTTTTCATGATCGTGAAAATTTCAACTTGTGTAGACAGATGACCAAATTTAATAATTTTTTTTTCTTCTGAAACTGCATTACTGACTCTAGTTATCATTACTGGTATGGGTTGATTGAAAATATAATTTTATTAATAATCGATCTCAAAAGAAGCAAAAGTTAAACTTTGGTTTGAAGTTTGAACCACGAGCGATTCTAGATGTCGAGGCTTTGGGCGAGGTTTTGGGCGAGGGAGGTTGGGTCGCACACGCAGAGCCTAATTGGGTTACAAAAAAAAAAAAAAAAAATTTGCGGGGGAATCGAAATTTTGGGGGAGAAAAGGAGGGAAGCTCCCCCTCTCCCCATTTCCATGTGAAGCTCAATTTCTCCTCCATCTCGACAGTCCATCTCCCTCTCGACATGAAGCTCTCCCTCTCCCCATTTCCCCATTTTCGACAGAGACAGAGACAGAGAAGAAGCATGTCCCCCTTCGAATCCACTGAGGAATAGTGAAGCCGCTCCCTCTCTTTCTCCCCCCGAAGACCGACAGTCCCTCCCTCTCGCCAGTCCCTGAGAAGACGAAGAGGAACACCCTCTCCCAAAAGGTAAAGCTTCCACCTTTCTTTTAGTTTATTTTCCCTCTCATTCTCTCCCTCTTTGTGTGTGATTTCTTGTTGGGGATTTCTAGTTTCTGCTAGATCTAGGGTTTCTTTGCTTTGATATTGAATTGAAACCCAATATCGAGCAAAAAAAAAAAAAAAAAATTCGATTTCATATTCTAGGGTTTATGGATTTATTTATTTTTCATTTTCTCATCAGTTCTTCCAAGTTCAACTGATTTACATCCAAAAGGGATGAACCGCTCTCCTTCTTTGTCTAACAGGGGGCATTGTGTGTCTAGATAACTGTTATTATGTCTGAAACAGAAGACTTCTTGTGCCAAAGATACAAATGGACCAACTTTTAATGATTTCTTGAAATTGAACTCATGTGCCAGGTCTAAGCTTCTGTAAAATTTGTCCCATTTGTGGATCTTAGTTCTAAGCTTCTGTTAAATAAACCCAAGATCGACCAAAAAAAAAATTTCGATTTCATATTCTAGGGTTTATGGATTTTATAAACCCAAGATCGACCAAAAAATAAACCCAAGATCGACCAAAAAAATAATTTTCGATTTCATATTCTAGGGTTTATGGATTTTGAACAAATGGGGTTTTTAGATTTGTGGTGTGCATTCTAGATTTCTATGTTTTAGCAAAAAAAAAAAAAATCGATACCCTTACTCACCACTACATTGGGTTGATTTAAAGTTTAAAGTTTTGCATTTTTTGGGTTGATTTAGTTTGTATCATAATCGTTTGTATTGATTTAGTTTCTTAAATCTCTTAGATCTCATAGTCTCTGTTTCTTCACTAGTATAACATGTTCATGTCTAGTTTACATCACTTTTAACATTGATTTATAAACTCAATTATTCAGATCAAGATATAGTCTATTGTTGTTTGGTATATTTTTATGATATTATCGATTTTTTGGGTTGTATATTGTATATTTTCATGTATTTTTTGTTTTGCTATATGAAACATGGGGTAGTTTTTGCCAACTCTGAAGATGGATTGAAATGAGTTCCCTATAAAAAAATGAGAATGAGAAATCAAGGCTGGAGTCTCGAATTGGGCTTCCTTGTGGCGACTGAACATGCAACTTCTAATTGTTTTATGTAGTCTTTGATCCGTATTACAATAATTTGTTTCATAGTTGAGCTTTCATTTTCACCAATCCAACTTTTGGTTGCAAATTCACCAGCTGTTATATGCAAACTTAAATCTTAAATTTTAAGAAAGGTTAGATATTGGCGATATTCTGCACAAACTCTATCAATATTCATACTTGGCCACGAACCTGGGCAAACAGATGTTATTGCTTCTGCTGTAAGAATAATACTCAGTAGATATCTACATAGCTTTATTACTGTTGAAGTTGTATGTTACTAATGTGTTTTTGTGATTACAGATTATGATTCATAACATAATGCAAATTGGAGCTTCTAAAGACCCCGAGTATCAACAGGCTCATGCATTTTCCCTTTTATCTTTCTCAACCCTTACTCACCACTACATTGGGTTTGCTTTGTTACAATTGGTATATAACTAAGACATCTTTCAAATTATATTAATGCTTATTATCAAATATAAAATTATCCAAAATACTTAATGTTGGGCATTTCTACATATTTCAGGTATCCTTCTTCGGTTTTTGTTGGTGACACATACACTTACTTTGCTGGAATGTCTATGGCTGTAGTTGGCATACTTGGCCACTTCAGGTAGGCTTTACCTCATATTGATGGACTTCTTAAATTGTAACACAACACTTCTTATTGTTAACTCTTTTATTTTCTCACTGGGAAATCTGATCCCTAGATTCTGTTGTTTTTATTTGTCTCATCTTATATGTACCTTTTAAAAATGAAAGAATAAATAGGTGAAAATTTTAGGATGATGAGACAATGGTTTGGTTCATATTGTAAAAGCCCACTGACAAGAAGTCCTAGGAGATGGCTTTACACAAATCTGAATGGCAAATGTGATCTAATGTTTTGATGATGCTGGTGTGTCGATGTTAGTGATTCCTGATAGCATTATTTGATGGTTGAACTTTTATATGTGCGAGCTTAGTCTAACAACTAACATGTGCTACAGTTCGTATACGTGATTGCTAATGATTGCTTTGCTTTTACAGCGAAACACTCTTGATTTTCTTCCTCCCTCAAGTTCTAAACTTCCTCACCTCATGCCCTCAGGTGAGCTTAATATATGAAATCATTACTCTTCCTAACCTGTGAGGCTTGCATTTATAGTAAAGTTATGCTTCTGAGCGTTCAAATTTCCCTTTTCTACAGCTTTTTGGCTTTGTTCATTGTCCACGACATTGTTTACCAAGGTAGATTTTTGTAAAATTTCGTAAACCATTATCAGAGTTTAGACTGGAAAATATGACAATCACACATGATAGAATTTCTTTTTGGGTTTGTGTAGGTTTGATCCTCAAACAGGATTATTAACCGGAACCAAAGATGGGACATTAGTGAATATCTTCTTGAGACTGTTCGGCCACTGCTCAGAGAGAGCACTATGCATCAGACTTCTTGTATTTCAGGTTAGATAGAATGAATTATCCTTGTTGGTATATTCATTTTTCAGTTATAGGAAAGTAATATCCTTGTTGATTTACTTCTGCAATCACTTTAAGGACTAATATACATGTATTTTGAGATGCGGTGCACACTTTAGCCTATAAATGATGGAAATTGTTGGCAGAAGCTTCACCAAATAATTGATAATGAAAAATAAGTTGATAGATATTATTGGGGGAAGTTCAACAAGTAGTTGGTATAAACACTCACTTTTACAGTGTGAATAAGGAGATAAAATCCTAATAGGAAAACTTGAAAACACACACACCCTAATCAACAGTATACTAAATATGACCAATACGTCAATACCTGACAAATATTTCTTCAAAACAAATACAAGATTTAAGTGCAATAAAAAGGATTCACCAAACGTGATTTTTATCAATAATGCTGAGGAATGAAGTGTGCCAAGCCAAGCATACCTTTTTTGCCTTCTTAAAACTGTTATTATTATACCATGAGCAGCCTATTATAACCATTTATATGATAGTATCCTTACATAAGTGTAAAAAAGAAGACTATTATCTTGACCAAGTTTGGAATTGCAGATATTGGACGATACCTTTGCATCACAAATGCAGCAGTTGCTTGGAAATGTGCTACTACCAAAAGATTTGGAGCCACCTAGATCTATCATGGAAGTTCGTTCGATGCTATGTAAAGATGCTCCAAATCACAAGGAATCAAATTACTTTTATTAGATCTCGTGTATGTACATAAATATAGAAAGGCAACAAAGGCATCAGTTTTCAAGGGATAAGTTTGAAGAACTGAGACTGGTTACTATTCAGTATGATTCTTTTTGGCTGGAGTATAAGGTAGTCATCAATCGTCTGAGCAACATCGCTCGAGAGAGGGACAAGACGGTTAACAGCATTCATTTTGGTAAAGGAAATGCACGGGAAACCACTCAATGGCGTTAAGTATAATTCAAATTAGCCTTTGAGATGCACAAGAGGTTAGTCAACCGAAGACATGAGCCTTGAGTGAAGATATGAGATAAGTGGCATGAGCAATTTTGTACAGGGAGAGTTCTACTCTGCTGAGGTTTGATAAATATGTTTCTCTTTACAGTTACAATTTTCTATAATATATTAGCTATGTAGAATATTGACAGATTTTCATACAGCAAAGTACTTTAGAAATCTAGTCACTCTTGTTTACTCAGTCTATTGATTCGTGTGTGATGTAATGAGATTATAAGTTTTTAATTGAAGTATTCATTTATTATTTTTCATTTGTTTACTTTTTATTGAAAATTGAAGGAAGAGATAATTTGTCGTAGTGTTGAGATCAAATTTGATGTTTTGGCTACGTACTATGGGTCTATATCTTATATTTAAAGGGAAAGGAAACTGCGCTCGCACTGAGTTCATTTGTTTTATTTTTCTGCGGTGGTGGTTGGCGTTGTATATAATCTTAGGAATTTGTTGTGGTCAACCACTTAACTCTGGCAGTCACGCCAAAGGCAAAATGTCGTTTCAGGTCGTGTTGTATTAAAAAGGTTGAATATAACCCTTAACCCTGTGTTTTCATCTAGAGAGCCAGGAACAATGTTAACAATAATATGTTCACAGGAATTCAAGTTACATGTTAAAGGTTCAGAAAAACAAAAATATCTAACAGGATTTCCAGGAGACAATAAAAATCAAACATTTATTTTTTATTGAAAATTTAAACTAGTAGTTAAGAAAGACAAATATCATGTGCCATATGCTGAAACCTTAATTAAGAATTGAAGGTCTTCACTGTTGAGGACTGCTCAAGATCTGAAGAATTCCAAATATAAATGTAGTCTGTACTCAATGTACTCAGTAGTGTTACAATTAGTAGAAGAAAAAGAATTAGAACTCACTTAAAAGACAAATGTCAATGTATATATACAAAACACTCGCAAAGAATAGAAAGTCCTTAGAAATGCTGACTGCACAAAATCACTTGGGAGACTGAAAATATATACAAGATGAAACTAGAACATGAAATCAATTGATACGGTGTTTACAGTGATTTTATGTTACATCTGAAACCTGGCATATACTAAACCAGCAAACTCTGAGAATCAGTGCATCCATACAGTAGGACTGTAATTCAGAGAAGCTTTGAAATTATGTGGCCTGAATTCCAGAAGGCCAAAGAAGCTGCTCTGAATAGCACCGGGTTCTGATAAATCCTGTTGGAAATGGAAAGTTTTACATGAAGATATCGCAATCAGTAAACAACAATCTCCAATTATTAGTAAACAAGCTGAGAAAGACGGCATACATAGCTCCGCACTAAAGCAAAAATTAAAAGTTTATGCAAACTTAGCCGGAAAAGGAAAGGTTGTGAATGCCCCCATAGATATATTAACACAAGGAACATATGGCTGAATACCCTTTTTCGGAACACCTACCCAACGGCAGTTGCTCCCCAGGATGCAATGTTGTAAATGACTTTACTTCCATCCCATGCCTTTCGAAGTTTGCCCTTGTTTTTCTTCACAGAAAATGTTTTGCTCAGAGCTAACATGAACATCAAAGAAAAATAGTAACTAAATCAGAGAACTTTGCTCCCCAAGATTTATATATGCTTTTTTCGTTTTTGATCCATAAATATATGTTTGAAAATAAAACATATATTAGAGTATTGTAATATAGTTTTTTTCTTTCTTAAAAGTTGGAAAGAAGGAACATCTCTGCATACCTTAGTCTGTTCAAGTGACAACAAATATGCAGCCATGAAGCAAGCGATTCCCTCCACTATATCATCTTGGCTGACAAGAACATAACCTTCTTGATCTGACTCAATATCAGCCTCAATAGAGCGTAAATCATTGTCATTTACCATGTCCCAAGAGCTACCTTCTTCTGCTATCAAGTACAAACATATTGTAAGAAATACTACTTCTGGAAACAAGTTAAGTCATGAAGAGCAAATCATATTGATATTGAGGTCGAATTATGGAAGTAATAAAACCTTGCTTTGACTGCATCTTCATCACAGCAATGCTTAAAGTTGAAAATGGAAGATTTGTGTCTAAGATCTTTTGGTGACAGAAAAAAATTGGAACACATGCCATCTAGAATCTTGGGTGGGGGTGGATGACTAGGAATGCAAATTCAACAAATTAGTCATTGTGACTTGATTAACCATTGGAAACTGACCATAAATTAGTCCTGGTTTCAAGTTCCTCAACTTTCTCAAAGATGCATATGTCAAAAAAAAAAAAAAAAAAAAAATCTGATTTTCAGTGAAGATTCCAAGGGAAAACAGGATATGGTGATTATGGTTGTCCAAGTAATTTTCCGTTTTCCATATGGCTTTCACACTTAGCAAGAGGATTACATTTACCGACTCCAGCTTTGAAGAAACTAACATATGAAATTTTTGCCATATACCTGAAATAATCTGCGAAGAAGACATGTGCACACTTCCAAGCTTTTCAAGGAAGTAAGGGGACTGAATTGTAGACTTAACGATATCACAAAGCTGAACACAACTAAGTAAAGACTCATTAGGCCATGTCATAAAAAATCGATAATATCATAAAAATATACCAAACAACAATAGACTATATCTTGATCTGAATAATTGAGTTTATAAATCAATGTTAAAAGTGATGTAAACTAGACATGAACATGTTATACTAGTGAAGAAATAGAGACTATGAGATCTAAGAGATTTAAGAAACTAAATCAATACAAACGATTATGATACAAACTAAATCAACCCAAAAAATGCAAAACTTTAAACTTTAAATCAACCCAATGTAGTGGTGAGTAAGGGTATCGATTTTTTTTTTTTTTTGCTAAAACATAGAAATCTAGAATGCACACCACAAATCTAAAAACCCCATTTGTTCAAAATCCATAAACCCTAGAATATGAAATCGAAAATTATTTTTTTGGTCGATCTTGGGTTTATTTTTTGGTCGATCTTGGGTTTATAAAATCCATAAACCCTAGAATATGAAATCGAAATTTTTTTTTTGGTCGATCTTGGGTTTATTTAACAGAAGCTTAGAACTAAGATCCACAAATGGGACAAATTTTACAGAAGCTTAGACCTGGCACATGAGTTCAATTTCAAGAAATCATTAAAAGTTGGTCCATTTGTATCTTTGGCACAAGAAGTCTTCTGTTTCAGGCATAATAACAGTTATCTAGACACACAATGCCCCCTGTTAGACAAAGAAGGAGAGCGGTTCATCCCTTTTGGATGTAAATCAGTTGAACTTGGAAGAACTGATGAGAAAATGAAAAATAAATAAATCCATAAACCCTAGAATATGAAATCGAATTTTTTTTTTTTTTTTTTTGCTCGATATTGGGTTTCAATTCAATATCAAAGCAAAGAAACCCTAGATCTAGCAGAAACTAGAAATCCCCAACAAGAAATCACACACAAAGAGGGAGAGAATGAGAGGGAAAATAAACTAAAAGAAAGGTGGAAGCTTTACCTTTTGGGAGAGGGTGTTCCTCTTCGTCTTCTCAGGGACTGGCGAGAGGGAGGGACTGTCGGTCTTCGGGGGGAGAAAGAGAGGGAGTGGCTTCACTATTCCTCAGTGGATTCGAAGGGGGACATGCTTCTTCTCTGTCTCTGTCTCTGTCGAAAATGGGGAAATGGGGAGAGGGAGAGCTTCATGTCGAGAGGGAGATGGACTGTCGAGATGGAGGAGAAATTGAGCTTCACATGGAAATGGGGAGAGGGGGAGCTTCCCTCCTTTTCTCCCCCAAAATTTCGATTCCCCCGCAAATTTTTTTTTTTTTTTTTTTTTTAACCCAATTAGGCTCTGCGCGTGCGACCCAACCTCCCTCACCCAAAACCTCGCCCAAAGCCTCGACATCTAGAATCGCTCTTGAACCACTTCATCATGGATTGGAAGATTGCTTGAACCCTAATTGAGAGAGTGAAATAGATGAGGATAACATATATAGTTGATCCAAAGAAGAGGAGAGAGTAAACTCCTATGTGAATCCACGTTGGAGGTTTTTTTTGTTTGTAGTAAATCGTGTAAAAAGATGGGTTTTGTTTTGGTAAAACGTTGGTTTTTCTTAAGAATTCCTATGTAAAACCTGAACCGGACTATCGGCATATGCCCCTGATGACAAATTCTTCATGCATTTTGATTAGAATTAAACATTAAAAAGCAAGAAATAACATTTTGAAAATCCCCTGTTGAGGAGAAACATATCTTGAAGCAGAAGATCAAAACATTTTCTAAAACCAATTGCTCCTTTTTGAAGATGAGGATCATTTAATGAAGCTGAGCAAATACTAGGTAGAGTATTGCTGAAACTAATTACAAGTCATGCAGTAGAATACTCTGCAAAATGTCTTCATCTCCCAATGTCAAATCTTACATGAAAATTGAGAAACATGTCTTTTACTTGAAGCAAAATCGAACAGTCATCGTGAGGCCATCAACAAAACAAGCTTCTTCTGTGCCATTTTCTCTGCAACCTCTCTTTAAAGTCATGCTCAAGATATCTACTACATGTACAGGTGCCCCGACTGATATTGACTTCCAGAGAATGCCAAATTGGGTACTTTGCCTGTTGTTATTTTGCTTCATCTCTAATGGCGCAAACATCTGAATCGAAATGTTTATTTATTTTATTTATGTATTATTATCATTATTTTTTATTATTATTAATGGTTGTCCCACGATTAAGGGCATGTGTGGGTACTTTATTTGGCTTCAAATAGCTCCGAAGTTGCGTAGGGTAATTGATGGAGAGTATCGTGAGCGCTCTGTGGAGTTCATATTTTTCATGTTTTATTTTTATTTTTTAGCAAAATGTATTCTTACATGATCAAGGGGTGGGATTGTGGAAAACTATCACTACAAAAAAAATGGACATCAGCGACGGCTAAAAACCGTCGCTGATTGAGCTAAAACCGTAGCTAAAAGTATCAGCGACGGCACCACAGCGACGGCATTTTGGCCGTGGCTAACTGATTTTTTAAAAAAAAATTCAAAATTTTTTTATCTTAGCGACGGCATTTTGGCCGTGGCTAACTGATTTTTTTAAAAAAATTTTAAATTTTTTTATCTTAGCGACGGTATTTTGGCCGTGGCTAACTGATTTTTTTTAAAAAATTTAAAATTTTTTATCTTAGCGACGGCAGTTTGGCCGTGGCTAACTGATTTTTTAAAAAAAATTAAATTTTTTTTTTACTAAATGGTTTTTTTTAAATATATATATATTTTTTTTATCTCTCCGAGATCTTTAAAAATTTTTAAAAATCAGATTTCTCCGAGATCTCTAAGATTTTAAGTGGGTTTTGAGAGAAAATTTTGAGAGAAAATTTTTGTTTAAGTTGGTTTGTAGAAAAAATTGAAATTTATATAGAGAAAGGTAATTGAAGATGATTGGTTGTGTTAGTTTCACGCGGATCGATGACGTGGTTTGATTTAGTGCGTTGGATTGAGTTAAAATTTTGGGTGTTATTAACGGTTGAGATGAGATTTCACGCGGATCGGTGATATTTTTTTTAAAAAACCAATTAGCGACGGCAATTGGGCCGTCGCTAACATTTTTTTTTTTTTTTAAAACCAATTAGCGACGGCCTAATTGCCGTCGCTAACCTTTTTTTAGTTTTTTTTTTTTTAAACCGATTAGCCACGGTTATACAACTGTCGCTAAGCTTTTTTTTAATTTTTTTTGTTTTTAAAAATCACATTAGCTACGGTTTTCAAGCCGTCGCTAACGTCTTTTAATATTTTTTTTTAAAATTACAAAAATCCTTAGCTACGGCTCTATTATCGTCGCTAACTAGTTTACTATATATATATTTTTTAAAATCATGTTAGCTACGGTTAGAAAACCGTCGCTAAGCTTTTTTTTTTTTTTTTTTTTTTTTAAATTCACATTAGCTACGGTTTTCAAGCCGTCGCTAAGGTCTTTTAATATTTTTTTTTTAAATCACAAAAAATCTTAGCTACGGCTGTATTACCGTCGCTAACCTTTTTTTTTGTTTTTTTTAAACCAATTAGCGACGGCAATTAGGCCGTCGCTAACCTCTTTAGTTTTTTTTTTTTTTTTTTAAACCAACCTCTTTAGTTTTTTTTTTTTTAAACCAATTAGCGCGGCTTAACCTCTTTAGTGGTTTTTTTTTTAAACCAATCCACGGCAATTAGGCCGTCGCTAACCTCTTTAGTTTTTTTTTTTAAAACCACTTAGCGATGGCAATTATGCCGTCGCTAACCTCTTTAGTTTTTTTTTTTTTAAACCAATTAGCGCGGCCTAACCTCTTTAGTGGTTTTTTTTTTTTTTAAACCAATCCACGGCAATTAGGCCGTCGCTAACCTCTTTAGTAGTTTTTTTAAACCAATTAGCCCGTCGCTAGCCTCTTTAGTTTTTTTTTATCTTCTTTGAACTTCTTTAATCTTCTTTGATTTTCTTTGATCTTCATTGATATTCTTTTATCTGATCTGAACTTTTTTTATCTTCTTTGATCTTATTTGATATTCTTTGATCTGATCTTCTCTGATCTCCTTTGATCTTCTTTGATCTTATTTGATCTGATCTTCTTTGATTTGATCTGATCTGATCTTCTTTGATCTGATCTGATCTTCTTTGATCTTATTTGATTTTATCCGGTTGCTAAATATATAGCGATTTTGCTTTATATAATTTTAAAAAAAAAATCCACATTTAGCTACGGTTTTTTGACCGTAGCTAACAATTTTTTTTTTTTTAAACATTAGCTACGGCCCTAGTGCCGTCGCTAATATAAAAATTTTAATAAAAAAAAAAAGTTTCATTGGCGGGATTCGAACCCGGGTCGCCTAGGTGAAAACTAAATTTCTTACCAAGCTTGACGGAAATGTGATATTGGTGATTTTATCCGGTTGCTAAATATATAGCAATGTTGCTTTATATAATTTAAAAAAAAAATCCACATTTAGCTACGGTTGTTTTACCGTAGCTAACAAATTTTTTTTTTTAAAACATTAGCTACGGCACTAGTGCCGTCGCTAATATAAAAATTTTAATAAAAAAAAAAAGTTTCATTGGCGGGATTCGAACCCGGGTCGCCTAGGTGAAAACTAAATTTCTTACCAAGCTGGATGGAAATGTGATATTGGTGATTTTATCCGGTTGCTAAATATATAGCGATTTTGCTTTATATAATTTTAAAAAAAAATCCACAAAAATTTTTTTTTTTACACATTAGCTACGGCACTAGTGCCGTCGC
The DNA here is from genome assembly GCA_963556465.1 of Berberis vulgaris. Taxonomy (NCBI): domain Eukaryota; kingdom Viridiplantae; phylum Streptophyta; class Magnoliopsida; order Ranunculales; family Berberidaceae; genus Berberis; species Berberis vulgaris. The sequence goes on along the minus strand of OY747131.1, from coordinate 27,280,740 downwards.
TAATATAAAAATTTTAATAAAAAAAAAAAGTTTCATTCGCGGGATTCGAACCCAGGTCGCCTTGGTGAAAACTAGATTTCTTACCAAGCTAGACGGAAATGTGATATTGGTGATTTTATCCGGTTGCTAAATATATAGCAATTTTGCTTTATATAATTTTAAAAAAAATTCCACATTTAGCTACGGTTTTTTTACCGTAGCTAACAAATTTTTTTTTTACACATTAGCTACGGCACTAGTGCCGTCGCTAATATAAAAATTTTAATAAAAAAGCACATTAGCTACGGTTGTATTGCCGTCGCTAAGTTGTTTTGTTATTTTTTAAAAATAAAAATCACATTAGCTACGGCCCTCCTACCGTCGCTAAAATGTTTTCTTATAATTTTTTTTTAAATTCACAAAAACATTAGCTACGGCTATATTGCCGTCGCTAATTTGTTTTGTTATTTTTTTTAAAAAAAAAATTCACATTAGCGACGGTTTTTTGACCGTAGCTAACAAAATTTTTTTTTCTAAACTTTAGCTACGGCCAAAATGCCGTCGCTAAGGTTTTTCGTTATATTTAAAAAAAAAATCACATTAGCTACGGTATTTTGACCGTAGCTAAAAAAAAATTTCTAAACATTAGCTACGGTCCGAATACCGTCGCTAATTATCGTATTAGCGACGGTTTAAGACCGTCACAAAACTGTTAGCGACGGTTATTTCAAATTTTTGTATCAAAACAGTGGCAGAAACTATAGCGACGGTTTAATGCCGTCGCTAATATCCGTCGCAAACCGTTTACATAGCGACGATTTTCAAAAACCGTCGCTAATTTCCGTAGCTGATTTGGCTTTTTTTGTAGTGTATTGAGACTGGAAAATAGGCGGATAGTGGAATTTTTATTTATTTATTTTTCATGCAACCAAACTCCAAACACACTCCCATTGCTTGATTCATCTCTGATGCATTGGATGCACACATATTAACTGCACAAGCATAATCTATATCTGAATACAATCCATTGCTCGGCTGAGACTCTTGTACTAAGACGCCTAGAATTAGTACAATTGCCATCATCATCATTGTGACATTTTTAAGATGAAACAACGGCTTTGTTAGGTTTAAAAGACAAAAAAGACACTGACATGCATCTTCCACAATTTGGTCAGTCAAAATTTGGAACTTGGCAACATAATGCAACAAAAATGAAGCTATGATTTAGTCACCCCTTATTTTGATTTCTTATTATGATTGGATCTCCTAACAAGTTTGATCCTATGCATATGTTGTCTCGTGCTCAACGGTTTGAACCGTAGAGCATGACTGGTCAAGCAATTGTTTTATAACATTTCCTTTTTAACCTTTCAGGCATCCTTCTATCGCATAATACTCCTGACGTCATTCTCCATTTCGTCCAACCAACTCTAATCCTAAAGTCTACATCTTCTCCAATAGCCTCCTTCTTTTGAATTATAGATCCTAGATATCGAAAAGCCTCACACTCTGAAACCTCCACGCCTTCGATCTCAATTGAATTACTTAACCCTCTTGATTCACAACTAAAGTTGCACACTAGATATTTTATCTTTGAATGACTAATTCTAAACCCCTTACCCTCTAATGTCTCATGCCACCTATCTAATTTCTGAAACCTTCACTAGCTCATCAATTAAGACAATATAATCTGCAAACAATATGCACCAAGGTACATTTTTTTAAGATGTCTTGTCAACTCATCCATGATCAAAGCAAAAAGGTATGGACTTAAGGCCGACCCTTGATGTAGTTCTACTGATACTGAAAATTCATTGGACATCACACCTACTGAGCGAATACTTGTTACAGCCCCTTTATACATATCCTTAATGATATCGACATAATATTGAGACATTTTCTTCCTTCCAAGTATCCACAAAATTAACTCCTTTAGAACTCTATCGTAGGCTTTCTCCAAATCAATAAAAACCATATGCAAACTCTTACGTTCCTCTTTATATTTTTCTATAATTTGCCTAAGCAAGAAGATTGTGACCTCTTGACATAAATTCAAATTGATTCTCCGAAACAGTGGTTAAACTCCTAAGTATTCGCTCGATGACCATCTCCCAAAGTTTCATTGTATGACTCATAAGCTTTATCCCTCTATTGTTCTAACAGTTCTGAATATCCCCCTTATTTTTATAAATTGGTACCACAATGTTGTGCCTTCGCGAATCTAGTATTTTTCTAGTTTGCAAAATCCTATTAAAGAGCCTAGTTAGTCATTGATCTCAACTTCTCTTAGTCATTTTCAGGCTTCAATTAGTATATCATCCAATCCAATTGCCTTCCCTATCTTCATTCTTTTTAAAACTTTTCTTACTTCTTTGGCACTAACTCTGCGATGGAACACGCGACGCCTCCCTTCCTATGAAGCATACTCCTCTATGTTTAGCTCCCCTACATATGTCCCATTGAGTAGGTTCCAAAAGTAATCCCCCCATCTATCCAAAATAGAATTATCTTGCATTAAAACTCTTTCATCCTCATCTTAACACATTTAACATGACTCAAATCCCTATTTTTTGTTTTCTCGCTTTAGCTATCTTGAAGATATCATTCTCCTCTTCCTCTGTACCTAGCCTATTAAACAGATCATCATATGCTCTCTTGTTAGCTTCCTTAATTGCTTTACTACTCATCCTCTTAGCTTGTTTATAAAGCTCATAAGACTCTAGGCATCTATCTCTTTGCCACTCCTTATTCCGTAATGGCTTGTTGCACTTCAACGTTCTATCGCCACGTCTCCTTATCATATTTACCTCCTCTTTTAGCTAAAATATAAAATGTTATTTACCAAATATAACGGGTTATTTACCAAATGTAACCCTCTTACCTTTCATGACTATTCAAACCTAGTAAAAAAAAGCAACATAATGTCGAAATATATAGATGAGAAACAATTACATAATTAGTAATACTCTAAATAAGTCCACAAATGCATTCAAGTATAGCCTACTTAAGTCTACTAAGAGCATCTCCAGTAGCATGCTAAAATATGGCATTCAAAAACTTTGACTCGCCATCAAAGCATCTTTCTAAGCCTGTTGCAATGCTCGGTTCTGCTCCACCAGCTTGCTTCTCTCTCACCAATTGAGACTCTTCTAGTACTGCAGCATGGGAGAGAGCTACGACCACCTGATCAGCAACAACCTTGACAATCTCAAATTGTTGTATCGCTCTTAAAGGTCTACACTCTCTTTGGGCCTAAAGGCCCAATCCTTGCGCCATTTGGGAATTTGAAATAATAACATACGACCAACATTTTTAATTATTATTAGGGTAATACGATATATTTTCTAAGAATCGATTGGGTTAGTAGCAAACAACCTCGCAGTGGTTGAGCATAATCAATATTATCCCACATTTTCGATATCATCCTCCGCTCTTTTTTCAGCTTGTTTTCTTTTTTCTTTTGTTTCTTGCGTTTTAAAATTTTCAATTTTGGATTCCCTGACCTTTTTTTTTGTTCTTATCCAATTTCTGAAAAAAAAAAAAAATTAAGTAGTTTGGAAATACCAAAATAAGAAGAAAAAAAAGTTACGTCTCCTCTGTCCAAAAAAGTGGGGAACTCACTCTTGGTTGAAACAAACCCAAAATAGCGGTTTTACTTCGTTGAGTGCACGTGGATCCCATGATTAGATCTCGGTTATAATCCGATTGTAGTGCATAACGTGTCAAATATAGTTCCTCTGGTTCATCCTTGTTCTCTTCATCGTTATCCTGATTATCTCTCTTTCTATCCCTTTAAATCCCAAAGAATCTATTATTATCCCTTGACTTGCTCATCCTGCTTAAATAGAACACAGAAATTCTAACTGTTGAGGAAACCAGCGAGGGAGGGGGTGGGAACCCTCCATCCCCCCCGGGATGGGTGTCTTCATCCCCTTTCGCGCATCTCGAGCAGGATGGAGGGTTCCCACCCCCTCCCTCGCTGGTTTCCTCGCCAGTTAGAATTTCTGAATAGAACATGATGAAAGTGTTAAAATAGACGACATTAACAAAGATAGAATGACAAAGATAGAAAAAAAAAAGACGATATGGAGAAGAGAAAGTACAGAGCAATCGAGTGTTTCTTTGAAGAGGAGGAACCTTACTTTTTAAAGAGGAAAAACATGAAGATGAGAAGGAAAACAACAACAAAAAACAAGAGAAGGTTTCTCATGGAGAAGCAACAGAACTTCAAAGAAGCCCTCACTCAGAAAAACACCGAATGTGATTGGAGAGCGGGTACTAATTTTGTGGATTGATGCATTTCAGTTAAAAGACCTGAAGTAGCAAACCCTTGGGTAAAAATAGCACTTGGTGCGATTATTGCACTTAAATGATTTTTTTGGTTTGTAAAATAGGGAACCATATGAATAATGGAAAAACTCATATGAAAATGCTAAACACAATGCTAAAAATTTATTTGGAAGCCTTCCTTGCCCTGGGCTTCCATATATAAAAAAGTGGTAGAAAAAATGTTAATATGGACGCGTGCACAAAAGACAGATAGGTGAACATTATTATTATTATTATTATTATTACTTTTTTTTTTTTAACTTTTTCGTCTATTTTATTAGCTTTGTCTTAATTATTATTTTTTAAAACTTTTTCATCTCCCTTTCTATATCCCTCTTTCTTTTATTATTAATTTAATATTTTTGCTTTTTTCATCTTCTCCCTTTCACATCCAGCTCATTTTTTTGTTGGGAAGGAAAAAGGACCGTCAATGCCCCCCTTTTAAGAGTCATGTTGACAGTCAAATCTTTTATTTTTTTTAATTGTTTCCATAAATTTTCATATGGGTTATTGGGGATATCAAAATTTAGCAATTATTTTAAATTGTACAATTCGAAAAAAAAAAATTAGTAAACAATATTTAAAAGGGCATTTTGTTAAAAGACTACTGGATATGCTCTAAAGCGTGGAAGAATCGTAGGCTTCTTCATGAAGTCCTAACAGCCAGGGACCTCGGAGTATCACATAAGGGTGGGCACGATCCGGGATTGGGCTTGTCCTGGTCCCGGTTTGGTTTTTTTTTTTGTTGGTAATTTGCACTTGCCTCCTATTATAAATAGCTAATTAATAAGTAGACTATTGCAATTACCCCCTTGACTAGTGGTCAACGTCCAAAGATCGTCAATTTTCAAAGTAGATTACCAAAATGCCCCTCAGGAATCAAAGGTTGAGATTAAATCTTTCGTATCTTGACCATCTCATATCGAGGAAAAATCCTAAGACCCAACTGAAATTGTAATCGTATCTCAAGAAAAATCCAACCGTTGATTTTTTGAAAAATATCTTAAACAACTCATCTCGAGGAAAATCTAACGGTCTACATTTAATAGTACACACAACTCTAGGTAAATCTAATGGTCCAAATTTAATTATGCATGCATCTCGAGGAAATTTGAAGGCCCAGTACGAATATCAAGGAAAAATCTAACGACCCAACACACATTTCGAGAAAAAACAAACGGTCCAACACACATCTCAATGAAAATCTGAAAATCTTAGGTTTCTTCGTGCACACATCATGAGGAAATCTGATGACTCGGATTAATTCGTGCATGCATATTGAGAAAAATTTAATGATCCAGCATGCATCTTGAAAAAAAAGCGATGCAGCACGCATCTCGAGGAAAATACGATGTCTAAGATTTATTAGTGCACGCATCTCCAGGAATTTGACGTCTGAATAAATTTTAATTTGATTTTGCCCCCTGAAACAGAACATACCTGAGAGATGAAGGGGGGAGGAAGGAGGAATGAAGCCCTAACTTTATTATAGGGGTTGTGAAACAAAGGAGGAAGGAAGAAGTGGAGGAAGGGCTATTAGATTTTTCTTCGAAATGCGTACTGGACCATCTCATTTTCTCGAGATATGTGCATAATTAAATTTAGACCGTAAGATTTACCTAGAGATGTGCATAATTAAATTAGGCCCATCCATTTCCCATTTCTAGTGCAGTTATTGAGTGAGTCAGCGTCCAATGTGGTTTTTCGAGTGGATGTTCCTGAACTCTTTCTAAGCTTGAAAAAATATTGATTTGGGAGTATTATTGTATTTATAATGGTAGGTCAGGTGATCCAGATATTCTTGGATAGACATGACAAAAAAATATGTTGCCACTTCATCCACCAAATGACACATACCTGTACCCAGGAACCTTCATTTGCTTCGTTATCTTTTTGGACATTAATCGAAAGGAGAGGCTCTAAAGAGAGATGAAGAGACATATAAGAGAGGGTTGTGTCTGTTAGTGTAGCTCCATATATAGAGAAGAGAGTGTTAGGGGGGGTATTGAATTACAGATTTTAAAAGATTGTGAAGGATTTTAAAATTCATTAAAATTCAGGGGTATTCAATTAAGGATTTAAAATAATACATATAAATCTAGGGGTATTCAAATACGAATTTTAAAGGACTGTTTTAAAATTCATCAAAGTTATGGGGTATTCAATTCATGTTTTTCAAAAGTCCACCAAAATCAGGGGTATTCAAGAAGTAGTGAATTTTAATGGATTTGTTAAAATTATGGATTTTGAAGGATTCATGAGTGGAAAGTATATATAACAAGAGCCATTCCAAATCCAACCTCCCCCCCCCCCTCATATTTCAACGGATTTGTATTGGCCATTGTTAAATAACACCACCATTTACGCTGAAGAACACCACCCCACTTTTTTGGGATCTGCTGAAGAACACCACCACCTTCCCTACTCCACCTTCACTTCTCTCTTCACAGGAACAACACCACCTCACCCCAAAACTTTCGGCCACATCACCACGCCCTACCACCGCTGGCTACACCACCACTCACACTTCCTTTTCTCCTTTATTCTTGTTCTTGTTCTTTTATTTTGTTATTATTATTCTTCTTCTCATTGTTTCCTCTTATTTTATCTTCTTTTTGTATTTTGTTCTCTTCCTTTTTGTTTTTTGTTCTTCTCCTTTTTTCCTTCTGATTTCTTATTCTTCTTATTCATTTTCTTTTTCTTTTCTCTCTATTTTTTTCTTCTATTTTTTCTCTTCTCTTCTTCTTCTCCCATTTTTTTTTCTCCTTCGCCCTTGCGGAGGTTCCTGTGAGTGAAGGTTCCCCACTTGCCAGAACCTTCGAGAGGGCAAGAAGAAGAAGAAAAAAAATAAAAAAGGAGAAAAAGAAAAAAAAAAAACAGAGAGAAAAAAAAGTGGATGAGGAGGAGAAGAAAAATAAGAAGAAAAAAAAGAATAAGAAGAAGAAGAAAAGAAAAAAAAAACAGAGAAGAAGAAGAGGTGAGGGGGAGGAAGAGAAGAATAAGAAGATGAAGATGGGAGGAGGTGGATGAGAGTGGTGGTGGTGATTGTTGGAGAAGAAAAAGAAGAAATAGGGATGTTTTATGAAGTAAAGTTCACGTAGCATACAAAAAATTGTTTAATTGATGTTTTGAGAGATGTTTTATGATTTGTGTTGGTATGGATAACAATGTAGGTGATATTCTTTCATTGCTTCCTATGACTAATAACATATTTATAAGAATCTATAGAAATCCATAACAAACCTTTATAAAATCTACAAAATCCAATCATTTAAAATCCATCAAAATCTAGTGAATTTTGTAAAATCTTTTGAAATTTTTAAAATCAATGAGATTTAAAATCTTTCAGAGTCCATTCAAATCCTGAATTAAATACCTCCCCCTTAGTTGATAAAGAAGATAGATATCGAAAATGTCGAGTAGGAGACTGGGAACTGAGTGTAGGTGGTGATGGGCTACTATGACTACTACTACTCATCAGCAAGGATTGGGACTAGGAAGCAAACAGGAGTAGGTGATGAATATTCCATTTTTGGAGGGAAGTAATGGGTTTTGAAAAACAATGTAGAGATACACAAGAGGAAGACTCCTTGAGGAAAAAGAACACGGAGGAAGAAAAAATAAAAAAACCTAGCTATAGATTGCAAAATGGGTTGGGCTTGGGCTTGCAAAATATGTTTGGTTTGGACTTTGGTTTGGGCTTGCTACAATAATTGGGATGGACCGAGACTAAATATGTGGAAATTGGTTCCGTTCCGGTTCTAACCGATCCGGGATAAAAAGAAAAAAAAGCATGAGTCGGTTGGTCCTGGTTTGAATCGGGTCAAGATCATACCGGGTCGGGACCGAGATTCTTGCCCACCCCTAACATCACACATAGAGTCACTAAAGAAAATATCAATTTAAGTATTCGAAGTGTGCTGAGAGATCGATCAAAGGATATGTAAGGAAAATAATTGAGAATTGTATTATTGTTTTTGTTCATTGACTAAATACAAGCTTATATAGAGCTAACTTTGACATAACCTTGTAGAAACAAAAAACTTAAAATTTCCTATACAAGATATTCTAATTGTGTCATATTTTGACTTTCCTATTCTGACTATTCTATTTTTGTATTTTCTTATTCTTGTACTGTCCTATTTTTGTAATTTCTTATTCTTGTAATTTCATATTTTTGTACTTTCATATTCTTGTACTTTTCTATTCTTGTACTTTTCTTCTTGTAGATGTGAATCAATCTTGGATTTGGGCTTGGCTATGTTGAGTGCAAGCCCTATATATTCTAATAGGATATGAACTTAGGGGCTAGTGGATGGTGGAAAAGGGAACGAGAATGTCAATAGGACTGATGATATGTTTGTTGGGATCGTGGGGATTGTAGGTAATGGAGTTGATGGCAGAGGAGGCAACGTGACCTATGGAACAGTGGGGGAGGTAGTAAGCACGGTTGCTAAATTGGGCAGAGGTGGCGTGGTAGGCATGGCTGGCAAACTAGGCAAAGGAGGCAATGTGACCTTTGGAACAGTTGGTGTGGTAGGCAAACTAGGCAAAGTGGGCAAGGGTGGCATTATAAGCTTTGGTAGAGTGGGGATTGTGGGTGCATGAGGTAATTGGTTTGTTGGCATCCATGGTAGTGTGGGCTTAAGTAGTGTTCGAATTGAAGACAAATGAGGCAGTGTTGCCTTCAGAAGAAGTGGAATGGTGGGGGTCTGGTTGCGTGCGATGGAGCAATGTGTAATGGATGGCGAGTAGCTAAGATCACATCAATGCTTGATAATGCTAAAGCAATGAACAAAGATTGTAGAAAGATATACTTGGAAGCAACTATGGTATCGGTTGAGTTGCAATAGCTTGACAACCAATTTGGACAGAGGAAAGTTCAATCTATTTTGTGACGAGAACATCTACACTTCTGGGATTTTATAAGGGAATGGCTTGCGAAACCACATACATGGTTGATGGGATGTAGTCAAGGGAAGTTCCCCTTTTCCTACCAAAAGTTTGGAATAGTTATTAGTTCACGCAATCACTCAACCATATAGATAGTTTCCATTTTTCCAACATCTACTGCACATAACGATTTTGGCTATGAGGAACAAGCCGTGTCATTTTATTTTTCCAACTTTGCCCTCCTCATATTCAAATATTTACAATTGTGCCATTCCTTAGTTTTATGTCCAATTTCTATACCCTTTTGACTATTAAAAAAAATCGTAATACTAGGATTTTTGTGAATCTCTTAAGTTTTGTAAATTTGTAAAAAATAAAACAACACCGTGCTACGCTACAAGATCCCACGCGCTTATGGTCGATCATAATATCAGGGTTTTTGCCAAACAAAAAACATATGTAAGAAATGCAACTTCTTTTACTTATCACATTTAGGAAATTTGCCAAGTCCAAAAGATCTGACATATGTATGCAATGTACGATTACATGTGAGAGAAAATAAGATATGCGTGCTTAGCACGCAGTGAGAGGCTAGTATTATCTCCCCTTACCCCAATTCTAGGCAGTTAGGCTTTATAACCACTTTTTTACCAGGTTATGGGAGGTTTACACTTCTACCCCTTCTATAGATAATGTTTGTGGTTGTGTTTTAAAGATAAGGAATAAAAGTGTAAAACAACCCAAGCCTGACAAAAAAATGACTTTAAAACCTGGTGCCTAGACAAGCTCCTTCCCTTAATATTTGACAACCATTAATTCTCCTTCATTTATTAAATTTTTTTGGGAACTACTTACAAGACCAATACAAGTTTGATGAGATATTAGCTCCCCTTTTCACTCAAACTTCCAGGTGATAGATTCCAACATATTGGTTATCTCACCCACTTATTCTCTAATAGCAATCCAGTTTGCACATATCTACTTGACATTTTTGTGTTGTGGAGATGAACTGTCTTAGAACTTCTCTTAGAAATGGAAAGGATAACATATTCCCTAGCAGGTGAACAAAATTGAAGTCGGATTAGAGTTTTATTCAGATTTTATCATCAAACGTTACAAGTTCAATTTTTACTCCACTGTACATGACTTAGAAAATTTGAGTGATGGGGCTCCTGCAGTCCTTCATGCATCCGTTATACTACACTCAGATTTTCAATTCAGGTGGTTCTCTAGGCTGTGGCAGTCCAATTAGCATTACTCAAATCCCATTCAGCGTGTACATTCAGGCAATTCCATTTGGTGGAATTTCAGTTTGTAATTTCTCCTATGTACGCCGGCTGCCATGTTCAATGCACATATGGCTAGAAATAGAAAGTGGAACCCTCATTCCCATGGAGTACTACTTCGCCACACTAGAATGGGCATTCATTTTCAACAACAATTTTCTCCTGGTAAATTGCAAAAAATTCCATCAGATTCCAATGTTGCTCGATACAGTAAATTGACAATCACAGTGACACCATGTTGCTCGTCCCCTTCATTTAAATTGTTAACTATTATGAAGTCATTGGAATGAACAAGATAGAGATGGCCATTGTGGTCTAGTTTCAACTCAATGTGACTGCCTTTCTGCTTTGTACTACTATCCCAAATGAACTTATCTAATAGATCATGAGACTGCCATCTTCTTGCAGACTCATATTATAATTTTCACTTGAATTATCGGATTCTTGAGACAAGACTATGCCCCGACTTCAATGGCCGACCCCAAGAACTGTACCAGTTGGGCAATCAAAATTTTGCTATATAATTTGATCATCAGAATTATGTAGTACAAAATTGCTAGTGTCATACAAAGAAGCGTAGGACGCAGGTGAAGCATTCTCATGAAACAATGGTTTCTTCTTGACCCCCATTACCTCAACCTTGAGTACACCATCGTGGTCTAAAGTTAGCACGTGGGAAATGTCCATCATCGCGATTAGCTGCCCATACAATTGTCGTGATATTGGCTCGGCCTAGCCATGTGCCAAGGATACATTGACTACAATATCACTATCGCCATCACTGATCAACGGATGGAACCCAAAGGAAAAATTAGTTGATGGAGATGGCCAATAATTGCTGCCATTTGGTAAAATTTGAGATGGATGAACCCATTGTAGTTGAGGCGTTGAGGCGGATAGGCCTGAAAACGCCTCAGGCGTGAGGCAAGGTGATCTTAACTTTTTTTAAAGATTTTTTTTTTATAACAAATTGAAATATATTAGCATATAGTATTGTACATGGTCATTTTGATAGGTATCATAAACAAATATGTACAAAAAGTGACACAACTACCTAGAGTCAAAATATTTTTTAAAGATTTTTTTATAATAAATTGAAACGTATCAGCATAGTAGTATACATCATCATTTTGATAATTATCATAAGCAAATATCTACAAAATATGACACAACTACCTAGAATCGAAATGAAAATATAATAAAGTTGCATAGCATAGAGAAAAGATGCATACAAAAGTGTCAAGTAACTTGCAAACATCCACTAGATCGTTAAAAATCAATAATCTTGAAAGAATAGAAACTTGAGAATATTGAACATTTGTTAGAACAAATTGTTGGTAAAAATTTACAAGTATAATCACTATTAGTATCACAAAAGCATAAAAATCATTGAACTAAGCTATGAAAAATCAAGATTGATGTTGATCACATATTGATCAAAACATTGTATGTTTTCTCCAAAAAAATAATATAAAAAGTGTGACAAATTTATAAAAACTTAAAAACATTTTATCTTATTTTTATCAAATTGATCAAGTATTACACCAAGAAACATAAAACCTTATTATAGAGTGGGTTGCAACCTCTTTTTGCAGCAATTAAGCTACAAATGGGTTGCAATTGGGCTGGCTATACAACCAGTTTTTGGGCTGAGGCAGTGAGGCGAGACGAGGTGGTCTGAGGCGGACGCCTCATTTCACTGCACCGCATTGCCTCACTTTGAGGCAAAATTTTGTAAAAACGCCTTGAGGCGCGCCTCAGGTGTACCTAGGCGGTCGCCTTGACTACACTGCATAGGATGGCGGTAGCAGACATGCGTATGTTAATATGAATGTGTGGTAAAACCTGAAAGGATAAAATTAAGAATGAAAGAATTATGAGATGCTCAGGTGTAGTGCCCATATAAGTCAAAATTAGAGAAAAACGTTTAACGTGGTTTGGTCAAGTGCGGAGGAGACCAAGTACGTCGTCAATTAGAAAATGTCTAGATTGACAGGTTAGTGGAGGATGTAGATGGAGGGGACGACCGTTAAAAACTTGGATGGAGGCGATGAAGGAAGACATCATTATGCTTAGATTAGGCGAAGATATGTGGGGAGATCACATTGCTTAGAGAACCAAAATATATGTAGCTGACCCCGAAAGTATCGGGAATGGGCTTTGATGATGATGACTAATATTCGACTACAGCTATGACATGCCACCCAAGTCGTCAGATCATGCATTCAATGTAGTTTAAAGAAATCAACACAAAATTTACCTTAGGCACCCGCCGTTTTCTAAAAATTACCATTTTAACACCCATGGGCAATTTCGCCTTTATAAAATTCATGGATATATCTTGTTAGTCAACAGCCTTGACTTGAAAGGCCCAATATGAGTGTCCGGCTGAATTTCGTGAATTAATGACACTCAAACTAAATACACCAAAATTAGTAGGGGCTAAAAGGTAAATAACCCTTTTATTAATTACTACAGAGCTTGATCAGACCAGCTAACTAATTAGTCAACAATTTCTTTGGGTTTGTTGATTTAGGAAAATAGGAATATGAACTCAAAATAAGAAAAAAGTATCTTAAATAAACTTGCTTGTTCTTTATATATAAAATCAGGTTGTTGTACAGGGGCGGAGCCAGGATTGCAGATAAAGGGGGGCAAACAGTACATAACTATTTACGAAAATACTAAAAAATTTGATTTTTACAATCATATTTTGCAATCAGGGTGACATGGCGTGATCGTGAAAAAATGATGATTAATTCAACCATACAAACAATATACATGACATGATTAATTCAATTGTAGCTAGCTAATTAAGAGCTTCTCTTTTTACTTGAAGAAAACAGAAGCAGACATAGTGGTATAAGATGAGAGTTGGCGAGGAGCAGACCTCTGGCTTTCTTTCTGGCTTTGAGGTAGCAGGACGGTATAGTCCAAGTCCAAGGAGTAGTAGCAGCAGTAGCTTGACTGGACTGGATGGATTCAAATGAATTTGTCGAACAACAATTTTATTTTTGGAATCCTCCTTCCTCTTCTCCTCCTGCTTTATCTGTCTGTCCGTCTCCTCTTATTTGAAACTCACTCCCAAGTCAGAGCCTCCGAGGATAACACTTACACAACCAGCCCACTCTCTTTTGTCTTCTTATTCTGTCTGTCTTCTCGAAAAGGAAATATATGTGTGTATAGAGAGAGAAAGCTTTCTCCTTTTGAGCTAGCTCAGGTGAAGCATACAAACAACAACTTAACTGAATCGACCTACGACCATCGTGTTTTTCTAACCGCCCCAAACCCAACTGATTACTTTTAATTTTGAAAGATCAGAGATAAAGCAAAGCATATCAGATCCCAACCCCCAATTAATCTAATGTGTTAACTAATCTTTTATCACTCTTACCACCATATGCTAGCTGAGTCAGAAATAAGATAATCTTATTATTTCTTTTCTTTATTTTTTTTAACAAAACAAAAGAAAACCAATGATGATGACAATGTAAAATTTCCTCGACCGGTCCCCAACCCAATTAAAATTTTAATATGAATATAATCACATGGGAAGCAAACCCACCATGTATGGTACATCTCTTCTGGTTTCTTTGTTGCTCTCTGCGTGTGTAGGGGGTGAATGGATTAAAATGAGTTGGTAAGAATTAAGAGAGGGATGAAGAGATTAAAAAAAGAGAAAGAAAGAGAGAGAGGGTAGGAATTAAAATATATATATATTAAAAAAATAGAGAGATTGAGTGGGATTGGTGAGGGTGGAGTTAAAAAAAAATTGTTGTTTTAATTTTTAGTGGAGTTAGAAATCAAGATTTCATAAAGGGGGGCAACATAAAATTTTAAAGGGGGGCAATGTAAAAAATATAAGTAATTTAGTGAAATTTTTTAAAAAGATAAGGGGGGCAATTGACCCCCTTACCTCACACATGGATCCGCCCATGTTGCTGTACATGCAGAAATCACATCAACCTGCTTTAGTTATGCAAATACATAGGTAGAAAAACAAAGGAATAATGTTCTCAACATGCGAGTGATGTTCTAACATGCTATGAGTCGTTTCTTATTGTATTTTGTAGTGACGAACTTACCTATTGATGGGAATAACCCTAAGAGGTTTCGCTTTTTGTAAAGTAATCCCAAACCTTTCTTGCATGTCCATATCCTCTGGTTAGCCCCATCTTCAAGCCTCCAGTCAACGAATTGATTAGTGAAGCTAACATCAAATGCACCATCCTATTTGCCAATGGCAATCCTGGACATATCCTCCACCCTGCACCAAAGGAATAAGCTCAAAGTAGCGGACTTTAAAGTCAATATCTGACTTTAAGAACCTTTCAAGCATGAACAAAGTCGGGTTTCCCATGTCCCTGGATCACGGCTGATGGCCCATGCATTAATTAAGAAGTGCATTCTTAGGCACTGTAAAACCACATAGTTCTACATTGGTATCAGCTTTGTGAGGAACGAGAGGAGCTGGTAGGTGCAACCGCCATGTTTCCTTCACAATTGCTCGTAGATAAGGTGACCTTGGAATATCATATTCCTCAATTGGTTTGCCTTTGTCAATAGTATCATTGAGCTCAAGATGAGCTTTTGCCATTATGGTTGCACTACACCAAATTGACACTTTTGTAACAACTCTCAAAACAATATCACTTTTGAGATGTTACAATCTACCAGACAATTTCAAATTGAAACTAAATTTAGTCAAAAAAAATGAAAAACAGTAACACAAAAAAAATGATACAATAAGTTGGATCACCATGAATAGTATCACTTTTATAATCATACTCTTCATGGTGATACTATTATTGTATCATTTTGTTTGTGAAAATGTGTAAAGTTGTTAGGTGAATTGTTACACTTCAAAAGTGATATTGTTTGGGGGGTTGTTATAAAAATGACAATATGATGTAGTGTTGGGTTACGAATCAGCTATGTCATTGCCCATTCTATTGTGCTTGAGCTTGTGTCTGTCCCCGTAACAAATATATCCTAACACATGAATAATGAAATCAACAATAGGTAGTCTAAAACGAATGCAATATCTAATATCATGGGTACTAACCTTGAATAATGATTTGATATCCTGGTAGCCAAGGTCACCCCCTTTCTCATGGCTGTGTTCTAACACCGTATCGAGGAAGTTATTACATGCAAGAGTAGTGCCCATTTCTTTGCACTTCAATCTTTTCTTAATCATATGATCAAAAAGCTCATCTAGTTTCCCAAAATAAATCTCCACACGGCACCTTATACCTTGTAAGTCCAATTGTCTAAGCAATGGGAAGTAGTCTGAAAGGTTTGGTTTTCCAACTTCCTCCATAACACCTCACACAACAGCCTTGAGCTCTTGTGCTCCAGACCCCAAATTGTAATCAGCCAAATCAACCGAAAACACGGTGTTTGATATTTAATTGAGAACAGTTGTGAATGCTGCTTGGCCTATTTCGACAGCTTTTGCTGATTGGCAACAGTTTCGGACAAAGGTAAGCAATTGCTCAACCTTTTCATGTCGAGCTCTTTGATTGGCATCAAGTCGTTGTGGGGTGGAGAGTTCTGAATTGCTAAGTTTTCTTAAAATATGCCATCCAGGACACACTAGTAACCAAGCCATGGATAACTCAGCATGGCAAGCAGCCCGAACAACATCTACAACTGTTCGATTTGAGAAAGCTTGATTGTTCTTTTGTAAGACCTCTTTTGACATGTTTGAAGAAGAGACAACTATCGTTGTTACCATACCAAGATTTAGAGACATTAGAGCGCCATAGATCTTGTCCAGGTTTGTAACTGATTCATGTGGTTTTTCACCTAGTTTTAAGAGATTACCAATTAGGGAAGAGGGTGAGGACCAGGTGGGAGTTTGGTTGTTTTTCTGTTTGTAATGACTGTGAGGAGGGCATTGAAACATGCAAACATAAATGAGGCCAACAAGAGGAAAGCTATGAAACCCATAGCGTCTCACTTTGCTTGGCTTGAGATGAGGAACTCACAAACTGTTGGCGCGCTTGGGCCTACCATCTGGGCTATGGGTGTGAGGTTTTTATCTTAAAAGGCCTTGTTACTATTAGGGAGTGGACCAATCCCTTATAAACCTTAGTGAGAACTCCACCTTACTTGATGTGGGACTATTCAAGCCAACTTCATCCCAACAATCTCCACCTTTGGCGCGAATCGTCACACATCCTACAATCCATCCACTAGTCTGCAACATCTTGAAGTACACCTCCTCCTCGAGTCTCATGTGCGACCACGATCCTGTGGGTAGCACTCGGTGTACGGGTTGCTATCCCGGCGTTATTGGCTCCAACTTAATCGCAACCACCGCACTAACTCCACCTCGTCCAGACTTGTAGGATACCTTATCTTGGCAAGGATCTAGAACCTAATCTGGATCCATTCATCTGGCGGACCGCGCACATGCGATGCTCTACCTAGCTCGCTACCTCGCACCTGATCCCCAGAACAATGTGCCGCCTGCACCTCCACCTCGGACCGCGCACATGTGATGCTCTACCTGGCTCGCTACCTCGCGCTGGATCCCCAGAACAATGTGCCGCCTGCACCTCCACCTCGGACCGCGCACTTGCGATGCTCTACCTGGCTCGCTACCTCGCGCCAGATCTCCTGAACAATGTGCTGCCTTGCACCACTTGCCAAGTCCCCGCTGAACCATCGGCTCTGATACCAATTGTTGGGTTTTGATGGAAAATAAATTGAAAACAAAGTACTTGCTTAAGGAGAAAGAAAAGAATTCAAAACCTGAATAAGAGATGTGCAACAAGAATACCTTGAAAACTCATATTTCATTTAAAACAAAAAGCTTACATTTATAGAGTCTTGCAATAATCAAAATTAGAGATCATGGTGATCATGCTCCTACAATTACGCCATGACTCAATACATAACACAAAATAAATAACTTCTACCAACATAAACAACACGTGACTTATTTGCAGTCCTAAGCAACTAACTAACACTCCTCCTTGCATTAGGAACTGCAGACTCCAAGTTTTTGTCTTAAAAATTCAAATTTGCTAGCTGGTAGAGCCTTGGTGAAGATATCAACAACTTGATCTTCAGTCTTGCAGTAGAGAAGAGTCATTGTTCCACTCTTTTGCACTTCTCTTAAGAAAAACAGCTTGAAATTGAAGTGTTTAGTCTTTCTATGAAATATTGGATTATGAGAAATGGCAATTGTTGCTTGATTGTCCACAAAGATCTTGGTGCTTTCTTCTTGCTCAAAATGCAGGTTACTCAGAATCTTTCTTAGCCATATGGCTTGATTTACTGCTGCAGTTGCTGCCATGAACTCTGATTCTGCAGTTGATTGTGCAACTATCTCCTGCTTTTTTGAACTCCATGAAAAAACACCTGAACCGAGACTAAAGCAATAGCTAGATGTGCTTTTCATGTCACCAATTGAACCTGCCCAGTCATTGTCTGAAAAATCGAGCAGATTGAAGTCCAAACATTTCTTGAACTTTACACCAAAGTTGATTGTTCCTTTGATGTATCTTATAACCCTTTTTGCAGCTTTTAGATGTGTCTCACTTGCACAATGCATAAATCGAGACAAAATACTTACAACACTTAGAATATCGGGCCTAGTTGCTGTTAGGTACATCAGACATCCTATCAAACCTCTGAAATAAGCTTCATCTACCTTTGCTATTCCATCTTCTTTGATCAGTTTTTCTTTTTGATTCATGGGGGTATTCTTTTTTATCAGCACCATTATCCATTACATAGAGAGTAAATTCAGACAGGATTCTCTTAAAGCCTAAATCGATTAGGTGATCATCTATTATGTTGTACCATACCCGTGGTGCTTGCTTCATACCATAAAGTGCCTTTTTTAGCAAATAAACTTTGTCTTCTTTTCCCTTTTCCACAAAGCCTTCAGGTTGCTCAACATAAATCTCTTCTTGTAGAAATCCATTGAGAAGTGCTAACTTGACATCCAGTTGAAAAACTTTCCAATTCTTTTGGGCTGCAAGAGCAAGAAGTAGTCTGATTGTGTCGAGCCTTACCACAGGTGCAAACATATCTGAGTAATCAACTCCAAAAACTTGAGCATATCCCTTGGCTACCAGCCTTGCTTTATGCTTGTTGATAGAGCCATCAACATTTAATTTTGTTTTGAACACCCACTTGACTCCAATTACTTTTCTGTCTTGTGGTTTATCTACAAGCTCCCATGTATTGTTTCTTCTGATCATGAGCAACTCTTCTTGCATTGCAGCCATCCATTTTCCATCCTCATTTGCATCTTCATACCCTGCGGGCTCACACACAACAACATTACAACTTTCGTAAATATCCGAGAGTAGTCTTGTGCCTCTGATTGGAGTATCATCTTCAATCTCATTTTGCCATGAGTCACAAGAGTGATCCTTGAGCGTTCTGTCAGACAGGATGCGCATGGAGTCACTATGATTCGCCTTTTTTGGACTATCCCAAATCCACTGTTCATTTTCAATAAAGTTGACATCTCTAGTAACAATTATTTTACCAGATTTTGGTTGAAAGACTTTGTAAACCTTTGATATTGTGTTGTATAGCACAAAGATGCCTGGAAGAGCCCTTTTATCTAGTTTGTCACGCTTGACCTGTGGGACATAGGTAAAGCATAAACTACCAAATATTTTAAGAAAGTTTAAGGAGGGCTTGTATCCATACCATGCTTCAAATGGGGTTTTATCCTTGACTGCCTTGGTGGGGAGTCTGTTTTGTAGAAATACTGTTGTGTTGGCAGCTTCAGCCCAAAAACTTTTGGGCAAATTCTTCTTATGCAGCATGCATCTTGTCATGTCTAAGATGTATCTATTTTTTTTTCACTTACTCAATTCTGTTGTGGAGTATAGGGAGCAGTAAGCTAGTGCTCAATACCTGCTTCCTCACAGAACATATTAAATTTCTCAGAGGTGTACTCCTTCCCATTGTCTGATCTCAGAGTTTGGATCTTGCATCTGCTTTGATTCTCAATCTTTTTCTTGAAGTTCCAAAACACTCCAGCAACTTCTGATTTGCTTTTCAAAAAAAAAAAATCCAACACATTCTTGTTAGATCATCAATGAAAGCAATGTAATAAAGACTGCCTTTTAAAGAAGGTGTCCTCTGAGGGCCTGCCAAGTCAGTGTGGATAAGCTGCAACTTGTGTGATGCCCTCTATGTTGCTTTAAGAAATGGTTGCCTGCTTTGTTTACCATAATGACATGCTTGGCAGTTTGGAGAATTTTCATCTAGAGCAGGTAAATCTCTGGCCATATGCTTCTTTTGCATCAGAAGCAGTCCCTGGTGATGATAATGACCCAGCCGTTTGTGCTAGACTTCGGTGGTCCTTTCCATGGCTGAGAAAACAAATTTCTCTTCCTCTATTGGATCAAATGAGAAGCTTTTGCCTCTCATTTTCACCTTGAACAGATCCTGTCCAGAAGTATCTTTAATCAAACAATATTTGTTTTCAAAAACTACCTTCAAGCCTTTTTCAAGAAGTTGACCAACACTTAAAGGACGTCTGAGATAGTCTTTGTACCTGAGCAGCTTGTGATTGCTATGGTCCCTTTGCCTTTCACTGCAATGTGCTTGCCATTCCCAATTCTAACTTTGGTAATTTGTGTGGGCTCCAACTCCTTGAATAGATCCTTGTCATGAGTCATGTGGTTGGTACAACCACTGTCAATCAGCCAGCACTCTCTTGAAACATTGTTTGAAAAACATGTTGCCACAAAGAGTTGATCCTCCTCCTCTCCATCAACAATCTGAACATCTGCTTCTTGCTGCTGACCTTTGTCCTTGCAAATGACAGCTTCATGTCCAAGTTTATTGCATTTACTGCACCTAGCATCAAGCCTTCTCCAACATTTAAAGGGTGGATGGCCTTTCTTCCTACAGTGCTTGCAAGGAGGGTAGTTTCCCTTTGAACTTACTGCTTTGCTTTTCTGGTGATTGCTAGTTGAGCCTTCTCCATTTGTTGGCAGGTTCTTCTTGTACTTCTTCTTCTTGTCTTTGTCAGCATCTTGGTGCCTGGCTGGCAGGGCTCCCTCGGCTACACCTTCTTATCTCATTAGTCTTCTTTGCTCCTGTGCTTGCAAGGCATTTAATAGCTCTGCCAAGGTAATCTTGGACATATCTTTAGTATTTTCTAAAGTTGTAATTGTTGCTTCATATCTTTCAGGCATGGTTACAAGGATTTTTTGTACAATTCTTGAATCAGAGAGTGTGGATCCAAGTAATCTTACCCTATTAGCAATGCTGAGAAGTTTGTCTGTGCAGTCTTTTATGGTTTCAGACTCCATTTTTTTGCAACTCAAATTCCTTGATTAAATTCAAGACTTGCATACCTTTTATCCTTTCATCGCCTTCATATTCCTCCTTGAGATAATCCCATATTGCCTTTGCTGTCACAAGGGACATAACTCTGGTGAAGTTAGTTGACGATAAGGCAGCAAACAAACATTCTTTTGCTTTCGATTTTTTGGTTTTCCTTTCCTTTTGAATTTTGATCTGAGCCATGGTAGGATTGTTTGGCAAAAGAGGGACTTCATAATCCTTCTCCACTGCTTCCCAACGATACAAAGCTACCAAGTAAGTTTTCATTCTCACAACCCAAATTTGGTAATTTTCTCCATTGAAAACAGGAGGAGAAATTGATGAAAAACTGGTTTCTGCTTCCATTTGTTGATTTCACTCAAGCTGATTCACTCACAGATCCCTTAAAAAGAAAGCTTAGATACCAGTTGTTGCCGCGCCGAACGCGTGCGTGCACCTACGTCCACTATACATAGCAACGATATTGTCCCCAACTTAAACACTCTCTGTCTTTGGCCTATCATCCGGGCCATGGGTGTGGGGTTTTTATCTTAAAAGGTCTCGTTACTATTAGGGAGTGGACCACTCCCTTATAAACCTTACTGACAACTCCACCTTACTTGATGTGGGACTATTCAAGCCAACTTCATCCCAACACTAACAAATGGACGCTTTGAACATATATGGCACTACAACTATTCTTGCTATACTTCCAAAATTGTCACAATTTGACAAATTGTGGAAAATTTACATAATGTTGAAAATAAAGGCAATGGAGTAAACTAAAGAAGCATTTTTCTATCTCTTTCAATTACTGTCTGTTTCTTCTTCTTCTTCTTCCATTACAGTGGAGTGGTACCCATATATATACATGAATGTGATATAAGGATAAGCAACAACTAACTAAGTTGGCAGATAAGATGATAACAATGAGCCACCTCCCACGTAGTGTGATAAGAACAAAGAGTGGGTTGCCACCGACCTCCATCGTATTTATCTTTTTCCTTATATGGTGTGAAGACACTATTTGGAACACTCCCCCTTGGCTGCCCACCATATGCTACTTGCCTCGTTAAAAACCTTGCCAATAGAAACCCAATTGGAAAAAAATGGACGAAAAGAATATGACATTCTTCATAAAGATGGAGGGTACATATGATGTTGCATCATTAAAACCTTGACGGGAAAAATCCAATCGGATAAAACCATGTCTAAGGAAAAAAATTACAGCCACCAAGTTTGCATATTCAGTATACTTAATGCGCATAATGTTGCCTCATTAAAACATTGATAGGAACACCTAGTAGGAAAAACCTTGTCAAAGGAAAAATAGTATAATGCGCATATATAAATCAAATATAACATACTTCTATATAATCGCGAAACATACTTTTGGATGCTTAAAAAGCATACTTCTGGATGCACATCGAAGGGTATACTTCTGAATATTCTTCCTGATAATGACTCTTTCTTATGATAGTATAACTTGAATTATTTTGATATGGAAGTCGACACATGTCAATCTTGTAAACCAATTTGATGAAGAGATTTGTAAGTTTGTCATTGTATTAAATCGATTCGACTTCGATCACATGGTTCTTTTGAAGCTCATGTGGGTAGAAGAACTTATTAGAATGTGTTTTATTCAATCTCCTTTGATGAAGCCTTCTTGCATTTGAACAATACATGCAACAATGTTGTTATATATTATCGGCAGTCGACCAATAAGTTTGTTTAATAGACTTCAATGAAATAGTTGCACTGCAACTCATAAACACAAAACATGCCTGTGAAATACCCTTATAAGGGTCAAATAGAATTTCTGAAATATGCATAGCCAACTATGTATAAATGGTTAGATCAATCACGGGAACAAACTCATATTAATAATCCCACGAAGATATAAGTGAACTTCATTTCAGTATCTACAAGTTTGTGCAAAACTAAACATTGCTAGTAAATGCATATAAAATGATTATATCAGGTTATGCACTTGGTGCCAAATATAACAATGCGCCAAATGGTACTTCAGGACCGAGTATCTTTTAATTGGATGATACAAGTATTTCTTGAGATCTAAAGATCGAACAACCATGGATGTACTAAGTGGATGAAAGTTGTCCTTGTTAAAAGTATTACAAATCTTGTCAATATATCTCGATTGATGGACCAATATTCTACTGGTAAGTTTTACTCGGTCTGCCGGACGAGACAAAATTTGTTTTTCCAAGGTCTTTCATTGCAAATTTTGTCATTAGATAAATAATAGTATTTTCAAGGTCCAATAAGAATTAGATTTACATAAACTGCTATGATGACAAAAACAATTTACGATTTCTTAATAAAGACACATGAGCAAATTTGCATAACCCGCCTTACACAAATATTTACTAAGACTGTTACACGACATTCTTTTGAAATGGTTTAAATTGTACAAAACATATAAGTTTTCATAAATTAAAAGACTTTAGAAATATCCATAACCGGGAATATATTTCATCAAGTGTCGGGTTTTAGCAGGAAACATTGTGCCACAGGTCTTGTTTTATATCTAACAATCTCATTATCTCATTCCATTTTCTCGCAGACACTTATTTGAAACCTACAGGATTCACTCCACTATAGGTCCAAAGACACTACATTTCTCAACGGAACCCAATTTCGCTTGGATAACATATTTCCATTTGGCCAGTCATTTTATTTGTCGACATTCATAGATGTTTCATAGTTGAATATCATTATTTATATCATCGACCTTTGATATTTTAGTATCTATCATATATGTGAATATTTCATCGATGAACATTTCATTTGATTCCACATTTCTTCTTAATATATTGAGATCTCATTATTTTTAGGTGGCTGAGTCTCTTCAAGGGCATATGAGCCTCCTCCAGAACTTTTAAACATAACTTCTTCAAGAATGTTATTTCATACTTTCTTAGAGCTTTATGACATCTTCTAGAATGTCATGTCATGTTCTTCTAGAGCTTCGTGACTTCTTCAGGAGTCGTGTAATGCTACTTCTGGAGCTTCATGTATAACTTCTTCTGGAACATGTACAACTTCTTTAAGAGTTTCAAGCATTGCTTCTTCGGGAGCATTAGGGGCATGGATTTTACTAATTCTCCTTTTTCAAGGAGTTGAATCTTTGAAACCTATAGATCTGCCACGTTTCTAGCGTGCAACAGATTCATTAACTGCCTTATTTAGAATTTGTCATTCAATGGTATAAATTTTAGCATGTGTCTACCATGCTTCTGGCATGTTGTAGATTCACTTGTCTTATTCAAACTTTGTCCATCAGGGATACAAATTCGAACATGTGTATTCATAGTTGACACACGTGAACATGTGTATTCATAGCTGGCACATGTGGCTTTTGTTACATCATTAAATGCATCAGTATGAGACAAAGTGAGAGTATTCTACAATATTTAAATGCATCAGTATGAGACAAAGTGAAAATATTCTACGAAATTTCACACTGTTCTATATCGATATCTCCCCCTAACGGTGGGAATAAAGTCACACTATGCAATTTCGCAATATACAATATTATATGTTTCTAAACATTATAGGGTAGTCTAGACTACATAAGTCTTCTAACAAGGTGAAGATGTATAAAGGATTGGTTACTATGCAGAAGCTTCTGATATGTAATATAATAACTTCGAGGGTTTTATAATCCTTATATATTAATGGAAGTTATCTCTAATGTAAGCGTTAGGCTTCTAACATTTATGCTGAAAGAAATCAAGTTTCTTCTAGAACTATATAATGATGGGCTCTTCCGAATCCTTCAATAAATTGTACATATCCAGTTATGATAAACACCCTCTGTCTCTTAAAGGCAAGTATTAAGAAAATTTTCTGAGTTGTCAAGATATGATGGGTAGTGGCACAAATATGATTTTCCATCAATGTGTAGTTTATAAGCCATACATTCAATGAAAAATGTATGCAATAAATCAAAATAATCAGTATATGACATATTGCATATGTTTCACATGTGGTGGAAAAATTACTAGAAATGAACAAGTATGTCAATGTAACATCATCTATGAAATATATCTTGGAGCTTAGCTAAAAATAGAAATGGATTCTCATGTCTTGGAGTAGGTGTTGTAGACCACTGCTGCCTCATACTTTGAGGTATTTACTTCTCGTATGTTTTACTGCTCCTGCATTTATTATAGCATTTACTGCAGAAATCTAATGAACCGTGATTTTTCATTAGATCCTTAGTAATGTCTATTATACTGTGAAAATCACAATATTGTTTATTATATTTAACAATCTCTACTGGAATATGTGATTCATTCACCCATACAGTAATGCTAGTTTGTACCGTGAAAAATATATGGATTAGCACATTGATTTGTCTAGGACTATGCATATTGGCATAAATTGGTATAGGAAGATGTACACCAAGAATAGCTTTATTGTCTAATTGAACTAGGTATTTATTATTAGTTTATTAATCAACATCACACCTTCTTCTCATGTCTTATATGCTGACAACATGTAAAACTGACACCATAAACAAATATATCATATTATAATATAATATATAATAAATTACTAAAAGTTCACACTGTCTTTGCCATTAATTGTGTAACATAATGCTTACCACTATGATTGACTTCAACTTGTAGGTAATTAGCATATTACTCGTGCTATTGACACTCTACAACATTTTTTTCCTGCTAATTATCATGTACTGGAAATCCTCACCACCAATGTCCTTAATCAGTTCATAAAAAATATTATTTCATATTTTAAAATGTAAACTATTTTTTTAGAGTCAAAGTCGGTTAATTAGAATCGATTGAATGTATGTGGTCTTTGTTTGAATGTTCATTAAAATGTTCGTTCATTTCTTTGAAAAATATTATACTTGGGCATGAAAATATTAAAAATACTTACATGTTTTAATAATAAAATACATATTTTGAAATTTTAAGTGTTTGTCTTGATCATTTGTGCTCCATATACATTTTTTTGCTAAATATTATGTACTGAATACCCTTGTCACCATCCTCACTTTCGCCTTCAATTAGTTTTTAAGTGCAAACCTATTATAAGGTAATATATATATATATAAACTTCAGGGTTAGACTCAATCAAAATTTGAATCAGTTAGGGAGAAAAATTAAAATGCCCAGAGTTAGTTCTCTCCCAAACTTTGAATCAAACATGAAGTTCAAGGTTTTTGTCTAAACGTGCATTAAGATGCTCGTCTCACTTTTTTGAAAAATACTAACGATATGAAATGCAATAGACTTTTTACTAATAAAATATATATGTTTAAAATTTTTCGGCTTGTGTTGATCATTAGTTTCATTGGAAAGATCTTCAAAAATACAATCCAACGATATCAAGTTGGCCAAAATTCGATAACCAAGTAAATAGTTATAACAATTTTAATTTTGAAAAAAAAAAACACAATATTTTCTCTCTCCACTACATATACATTCAACCTACATTTTTCACCATTTTTTCATTTTCTTTGTTGTTCTACATGTTTTATATTTATAAACATGTCATTATAGTAAATGACTCTCAACCATCAACACATTTTTCAACTTTCAATCCTAGCCATCTTTTATCTCTAATCTTTTGTTTGTCTCAGTCAGCAATGAATAACAAAACACCACTCTGAATTGTATTATAGACTAATGTATTTCCCGTGCCATTGGCACGATAGAAGGTGGGTCGGGGCAATAGGTCAAACTTGTTTAAACTTTTAAACAATTACAAAAAAAAATACATTTTAAAACCGCCACAATTAATCATCCCAAAACTTTGATTTTCCAAAATATTAAGTTCACGATCATTACTTGGATGTGTCTTAATACTGAAAATACTTACCACGTGAAGTGCATTGGATTACAATTTTTTTGAAAAAAAATGCATATGACATTAAATGCATATTTAAAATTTTAAGCGTTTGTATTAGTAACTGGTTTCATTAGAAAGATCTTAAAAATTTTATTTCAACCATACCAAGTTTACTGTAATCCAACAACTAAGTAGACAATTATGACGATTTTCATTTTAAAAATAACAAATTTTCTCTCTCCGCCACAATCCTAACCGTATTTTATTTCCAATCCCAAACATCATTCCAAATTGTAATATAGACTTACATATTACCGGTGTCATTGGCGCTCCACATACATATTTATTTTTTGCTGCTAAGTCCCATGCCAACTTCGCCATCAATAGGTTTCATCTATTTCAATTAAATTTAAGTGTATATTCATTAAAAAGTCGTATTTTAGAATGTAACCTAAATAATTTTGAGGTGCAAGCCTATTCTAAGGTTTTAAAAAATATTGTAAATTTTATGGTCAAACTCGGTTAAAATAAGAATCAATCGAGCAAAAAAACATTTTCAACCGCGAGAGTGAGTTATCCCTAAACTTTGATTTAGCCAAAATATGAAGTTTGTTCTCATTGCTTGAATGTGCACTAAGATGCCCGCTTCATTTCTTTGAAAATATTAAAAATATTTACGGTATAATATTGAAAATACCTATTTTTTAATAAATAAAATTCATATTTTGAAATTTTAAGCGTTTGCATTGACCATTGGTTTCATTAGAAAGATCTTCTTAAATGCATTCCAATGATACCAAGTTTATGAAAATTTAACAACTAAGTTATTAGTTATGAGAATTTTCATTTTGAAAAAATTAATGCACAAAAGTTTCTCTTTGCTACATGTACATTCCACTTATTTCAAAATTTACAGTACAAGAAAAATTCTGATTAATAGTGTTTTAGTAAACGCTATGACAGCCGGAGCTATAATAGAAACAAGGGCTAACATAGCGTTTTTGAAACGCTATGGTAGGTAGATTATTTATAGCGTTGTGTCCGGAGCTGACCGGCGTTGGGTGGCGGCCGGTATACTAAGAGAGAGCTCGGTGCTGGCTGTTGCTCCCTCTGTTTCGTAGTGGCGGTGATGGCGGCTCTGTTTCGTGGCAGTGCTCGATGGTTATGGCGTTGACAGGGACGGTGGCGGAGGAACAGATGGTGGATGATGGATGATGGAGCAGGGAGAGGGACAGGAACGGTGGCGGAGTAAAGATTTGATATGAAACAGAGTTGTCACGCCCCTGTTTCATGGTGGTGGTGGTGCTCGGGTGATGGTGGTGGCGGCTCGCGTTGTTGGACGGTGGCGAGGTGACATGAAACAGGGTTGTCACGCCCCTGTTTCGTGGTGGGTAGTGACGGTGGGAGGTGGCGATGGTGATGAGAATCGCTGTATGAGAAAGTGGTTTTGATCTTCTGAAAGTTTTTCTTTTCCCTTCTCTTCCTCCCCCTTCTCTTGTATTTATAGAGAATGGACAAAATGAATAGAGATGAGATAAAGGGATGATTCATGGAGTGAATCAAGGTATAATCAAATCTGGATATGGGATAATTGGGAGAATATTCTTTGGGTTGGATTGGGCTTGGTATTGGGTTTGGGTTTATGGGTTTAAGGGTTTGGGTTTGGTTATGGGCCTAGGCTATTCTCACCTCCACTTTCTCTGAAGTCACCATCTGGGATTGTACATTGCATTTTTTTCTCTTATTTCTTCATTAAGCTCCACATTCTACAAAAACACAAAAATTTAATAATTAATCTAAAATAAGATAAAAACAAGGATTAACAAAAATATAATAGGAGGTAATAATGTTATAATTATGTGATTATCAAATACCCCCAAACCTATATTTTGCTAGTCCTCGAGCAAAACAAAGAAAAGAAAACCACAAATAAAATCCTAACTCACTTTCGCAGGAATCGTCGGTTGCACTTACCTTTGAAATTGTGCAACAAGGCTTTGAACCCCTAAATTACCTCTAGGGGATGAGTTATAGTCTCGTGAGGGTTTCCAGAAAATGTTACCCACAAACATTATTGACTCAACAAAACTTGGTCAAACAGTGTTTATTTTAAAACTTCAAGAAATGCAAGAAACCAACAGTGTCATTTTAGTGTATCAACAAATCTCCAAATAATTTAATATTCTCCAAAAGTTAGAAAAAATTCACAATCATCCTCAACTCAATGTGTGTGTGTGGATAACACTATCAACATAACTTTTCATTTCAGAGTAAAACAATGACTAAATCTCCTGTAGAAAGTTCGTTTTGACTTCAAACCTCTCATGTCACTCACAAAAAAGCACTCAGAGATTTGGTATTTCACTCAGTTTATATGCGAGGAAAAGAGTAAATAATGGAAAACAATCATCTCACATATAGTAATATGAAGAATGAACTTTTCAAGAATGGAATGAACATGATCTCATGGACATGAATATCAATTACTTTTGGGAATGTTGAATCAAACACCATAGGTCTTGGTTATTAAATCTCCACATCTACGGAACCAACCTTTACCTAAGATCAACTAGGACTTTGTTGGGTTGTAACAGGGCTTGGGTAATGGTTAATAAGGCATGTCAAAGGATTCTAAGAAAAGTTTCTAGGAATGTATACACCCATTCACGAACAATTGGGGCTGTCAAGAATAAACCAATGTTGCGCACCATCAATTTTTTCTTCATTCTCACATCTTTATCCTCATTGACATTCTTCTTCTGTTTTTTTTTTTCACATAGAGGATTTAGGAAATATCTCATATTTTGCTCTTTAATGCCCTTTTTACACCAAGTATATTCATCCATACACATTCCCAGTAAAGTTGGGTAGAGGTTAATGGGTTAACAAATAAAAGTTATTCTAAGGCTCAAAAGGCTACAAAAAGGTTAATGTTATGGGTAAGTTAAAGGGCTAGTTAATGGTCTAAGAAAAGGAAAAAATGTCTAGATCATTTCCTAAGTTCGGGTCAGTATTATGACATCTCAATTGAATAAGCCAAGAAGTTCTAGTGTAATAATTCAATTTTGATGTCATTCCCAAAGCAATTGATCAGAAAAGTGAGAATAATGAGATCATCAACGAGATAATACGGACTCAAGAAAAATCAGAGTTTATGTATAACCCTCGGAAAAATAGAAAGGTTCAAAACTTTCAGGGTTAAGTCTCCACTATTATTCTAAGATTTTCTAGTATATACTTCACTCATCAACTTCAAGTTATGCTAACATGGCTCATAGTGCAAAGATAATCGAGTTGAAAAATCTTATGAACTAGATCTAACTTAAGGATCATACTTAACTTTCAGTCTTTATAAATATACCAATATGTCAAGTTGGCTTGCATTTTCTTAAGCATTTAAAATCCATTTTCATAATCGCAAAATACCAAGTTTTCTTGACAGAAAAACATTTTTTTTAAGCATAAGAAAAGAAAATACTACGAAAAATTCACCGACTCATGAACCCTACCCCCAAACCTAATCCAAACATTGTCCTCAATGTTTAACAAAATGATTCTGACAAATGAATGAATAAGTACATGAGAGGAGGTTAGAACAGTATTACCGCGGTGAAGATTTTACCAATTTCCACAAGTAATCCACCAATGAGAGCTCAGAGACAAAAGAATTATGGATAAAAGACACACTCAACATGCATTCTTACAACAAAAGTTGGGCTGCCTCCCAGTAGCGCTTGGTTTAACGTCATCAGCCCGACAAAACCCAAAAGATTCTCAATTCTGATACACAGGGTCCTCTAATAAAATCACATCAACCTCGACTTCTAATCGAGGTAACTCTAAGAATGGCTTAAGTCGTTGACCATTTACCTTAAATACATGGCCATCCTTGGGGTTAACTATCTCCACAACTCCATGTGGGAACACTGCTTTCACAATATAAGGTCCAGACCACTGAGATCTCAACTTTTCAGGAAAAAGTCGTAACCGAGAGTTGAACAACAGAACTTTTTGAGATGGTTCAAAGGACTTACGAAGTATGGATTTATCATGAAATATCTTTGTTCGTTCTTTGTAGATTTTGGCATTGTGGTACGCATCATTTCGGATCTCTTCCAACTCATTAAGTTGAAGCTTACGATGCGATCCAGCCTTAACCATATCAAAATTAAACGTCTTGATGGCCCAATATGCACGATGTTCTAATTCCACAGGCAAATGACATGCTTTTCCAAAAACAAGCCTATATGGAGACATTCCAATCGGGGTCTTAAATGTTGTTCTATAAGCTCAGAGAGCATCACTCAGACATTGAGACCAGTCTTTACGATCTGGTCTGACTGTCTTTTCTAGAATGTTTTTAATCTCCCGATTGGAAATCTCAACTTGCCCACTTGTTTGTGGATGATAGGGGGTGCCAAATTTATGAATGATGGAAAAAGTCGTAACCGAGAGTTGAACAACAAAACTTTTTGAGATGGTTCAAAGGACTTACGAAGTATGGATTTATCATGAAATATCTTTGTTCGTTCTTTGTAGATTTTGGCATTGTGGTACGCATCATTTCAGATATCTTCCAACTCATTAAGTTGAAGCTTACGATGTGATCCAGCCTTGACCATATCAAAATTGAACGTCTTAATGGCCCAATATGCACGATGTTCTAATTCCACAGGAAAATGACATGTTTTTCCAAAAACAAGCCTATATGGAGACATTCCAATCGGGGTATTAAATGTTGTTCTATAAGCTCAAAAAGCATCACTCAGACGTTGAGACCAGTCTTTACGATCTGGTCTGACTGTCTTTTCTAGAATGTTTTTAATCTCCCGATTAGAAATCTCAACTTGCCCACTTGTTTGTGGATGATAGGGGTGGCAAATTTATGAATGATGGAGTATTTTTTTACTAATAGCTCGAACGGTCTATTGCAAAAATGAGAACCACGGTCACTTATAATGGCACGCGAAATACCAAAACGAGAAAAGATATTATCTTTCAAGAATCTTACCACAACCCTGTGGTCATTCGTTTTACATGGTATCGCTTCTACCCATTTGGACACATAATCCACAGCAACAAGGATGAAAAGATTGTCAAACGAAGGCGGGAATAGTCCCATGAAATCAATACCCCAAACATCAAAGATTTCAACCACAAGAATATTAGTAAGGGCATCATGTTGCGACGAGAAATGGAACCCATTCGTTGGCATCGATCACAAGTGGTGCAAAAGGCATGAGTATCTTGAAAAAGGGTAGGCCAATAAAAATCACTCTGCAAAACTTTTGCAGCTGTCTTTCTAGAACTAAAATGACCAGCACAAGCTTGCTCATGACAAAATGAGATGATGTTGTGAAATTCACTCTCAGGAACACATCTCCTGATAACCTGATCAGGACAATATTTGAACAAGTATGGATCATCCCAGAAGAAATGTCTAACCTCAGCAAGAAATTTGGATCTATCTTGTTTAGACCACTTAAAAGGAAGTTGACCTGTAACAAGATAGTTCACGATATCTGCATACCAAGGTAATTGGGAGAGAACAAATAATTGTTCATCAAGAAATGACTCATTCAATGGTAAATATTCGCTAGATGACTCTACCAGAAGTCTAGTTAAATGGTCAGCTACAACGTTTTCCGAACCTTTCTTGTCCCGAATTTCAATATCAATAGGACCCATTGAATTAAGCGAGGTTTAGCATCTTTTTTAGAAAAAAGATACTTTAACGCCGCATGATCAGTAAAAATAATTGTTTTGGATCCTATAAGGTAAGACCGAAATTTGTCTAGAGCAAAGACTATAGCTAATAACTCTTTCTCAGTGGTTGTGTAATTAAGCTGTGCGTCTTGTAGATTTATACTAGCGTAATAAATGACATGTGGCTTTTTGTCCAATCGTTGTCCTAGGACAGCTCCGAGTGCAAAGTCGAAGCATCCCACATAAGCTCAAAGGGAAAGTTCCAATTAGGAGATTGGATGATTGGAGCTGAAGTCAATAATTGTTTAAGCTTCTCAAAAGTTTTCAAACAATCTTCATCAAAAACAAAAACTGTGTCTTTAGCAAGTAAATTGCATAAAGGACGAGCAATTTTGCAAAAGTCTTTGATGAACCTCCGATAAAATCCAGCATGGCCTAGAAAAGATCTAATTTCCTTAAATGTCTTTGGAGGCGGAAGACTTGAAATTAAATCAATTTTGGCTTTGTTGACTTCAATTCCCTTGTGTGAAATTACATGTCCAAGAACAATGCCCTGTTGTACCATAAAATGACATTTCTCCCAATTTAAGACAAGATTTTTCTCCACACATCTATTTAACACTAAAGTTAAATGATGTAGACATTCATCAAATGAATCACCAAATACTGAGAAATCATCCATAAACACCTCGAGGAACCTCTCAACCATATTGGAAAAAATACTATGCATGCACCACTGAAAAGTAGCGGGTGCGTTACATAATCCAAAGGGAATTCTCCGATATGCGAAAGTACCAAAGGGACAAGTGATTGTGGTCTTCTCTTGATCCTCGGGTGCAATGGGGATTTGGTTATAACCGAAATAGCCATCAAGAAAACAATAGTAATCATGTCCGGCTAACCTTTCAAGCATCTGATCAATGAAAGAAAGAGGAAAGTGATCCTTCCTTGTGACCAAGTTCAACTTACGGTAATCAATACATACTCACCACCCCGTGGTCATGCGGGTTGGTACTAATTCATTCTTGTCATTCTTGATTACCATTACCCCTGACTTCTTTGGGACAACTTGAACAGGACTGACCCAAGGACTATCCGAAATTGGGTAGATTATACCCACATCCAACAATTTGAGCACTTCGGCTCGGACAACTTCCTTTAGATTAGGATTAAGTCTGCATTGCATTTCACGCGATACTTTGACATTATCTTATATATGAATGCGATGCATGCAAACGATTGGACTTATTCCTTTAATATCCGCGATAGTCCACCCAAGTGTTGTTTTATGTTCTTTTAAAACATCTAACCATTTTCCTTTCTGTTCTTCAGTCAATGCAGATGAA
This sequence comes from Berberis vulgaris, assembly GCA_963556465.1. Classification (NCBI taxonomy): domain Eukaryota; kingdom Viridiplantae; phylum Streptophyta; class Magnoliopsida; order Ranunculales; family Berberidaceae; genus Berberis; species Berberis vulgaris. Next base: position 27,247,043 of record OY747131.1, on the reverse strand, counting down.
ATAATAACAGGTAAGGTATTGTCAACACCTAAAAATGCATACTTGAGGTTGTCAGGTAATACTTTTAGGTCGAGCTTGGGTGGTTGTTCAACGGAAGGGACTTGTTTTGACTCACTGAGTGAAAGAGGTTCCAGCCTAGGCTTCCATTTATAACTGGTTTCCATTATAGGGGTAGAGTCAAGCAAAGCATTGACTTCCCTCATGGAATCATTAATATCGAAGTCTAAATTAAAATGAGTCAAACAAGCCTCTAAAGGATCATTAAACTGAGGAAATGAATGCTCCGCCAATCTCTCAATCATGTTAACCTCAAAGGAATCCTTAGACTCGGGAGGTTGTTGACTTACATTGAATACGTTGAGTTTGACGGTCATGTTACCAAATGATAATTTCATGATTCCATTTCGGCAGTTAATGATAGCATTGGATGTGGCCAAAAAATGGACGACCCAAAATAACTGGAATGTAACTAGAGGGATTGTGAACAGGTTGTGTGTCAAGGACTATGAAGTCCACAGGGAAATAAAATTTGTCAACCTTAATGATCACATCCTCTATCACACCGCGGGGGACTCTGACAGATCTGTCTGCCAATTGCAATGTCACTTGAGTTGGTTTCAACTCACCAAGACCCAATTGCTCATATATTGAATATGGCAATAGATTAACACTTGCCCCTAAATCTAACAATGCCTTCTCAATCATATGATCACCAATCACACATGAAATAGTCGGGCAACCAGGATCTCTGTACTTAGGTGGGGTTTTGTGTTGAAGGATGGAGCTAACTTGCTCAGTTAGGAAGGCTCTTTTGTGCACATTCAGTTTTCACTTTTGTGTACACAAATCCTTCAAAAACTTGGCATAGGAGGGAACTTGCTTAATGACCTCGATTAATTGAATATTGATTTGAACTTGTTTAAAAATTTCCATTATATCGTTGGCATTTGTTCCTTTCTTCGCCGGAACTAACCCGATGGAAATGGTACTCTAGGCATATAGGATGCCTTGGTGGGATCAGAGTCAAGATGATGATCCTCTTGAGAAGATGAGGCTTTATCAGCCTCCTTCTCAGATGGAGGTGTGACTTGCTTTGGCGTGGATTGAGATTCAGGATCAATCAGATTAGGCATTCTAATTGGTTGTCAACTTGTTTTCCACTCCTAAGGGTGATGATAGATTTGACATCTTCATTGCGTGGCTGAGATGTACTGCCTATTTCGAATTGCCCTTAGGATTTTGAATAGGTTGACCAAGGAATCTTCCTGCTTCTCTTTCAGTAAAGGATTTTGCTATTTGACTCACAGTCATCTCAAGCTTTTGGATGGCTTGAGATTGTTGTTGAGAAATAGCTCTTAGTTCGGTGATAGCCTGAGAATTCAGTTCGAGTATGGTTCCTGTTTTCTGCATAAATTGGTTCAATGTATCCTGAAAACTCTGAGTGTTAGAGGGAGGTACATCTTGATTGAATTGAGGCCTATTAGCAGGAATTGGAGCTCGAGGAGCTTGAGGGATAACAACTGGCCCTCCTTGATGTTAACCATGGGCCCATGAGATATTAGGGTGTTTGGCTAAACCTGGATTGTAAAAATTTGAATGTGGATTATAACCAGATTGCCTAAAGGTATTGAATGCATTGACTTGCTCAGCAAAATAAGCAGGGTACTCATTTTTCAAGTGATAGTCTGATGTGGAATGACTAGAACTTGAACATGCAGCACAAACCTTGGATGAAATATTGGTTTGGACTGATGGCTGAGACTTTTCCAGATATGCATCAATATTCTATGCCATTGTCATTACAACTGCTTCTAACCTTGAAGAAGGAGGAAGATGAGGAGTAGATGATGTATCACTTACTTCATACAAACCACCTTTTCGTCTATCCGAGTATTTTCTTGAATAATCCCATTGTTGAGAATTTTCAAAAATAGCTTCAAAGAATTCCCAAATCTCATTAGCACTCATCTTCATAAGTGACCCACCACTAGTCGCGTCAATCATTCGACGGTTTTGAAGGGTTAACGCGTCTTGAAAGTATTGAACCAAGTGCCACTTTTCAAAGCCGTGATGGGGACACCTAGCAATGAGTTCATTGAATCTTTCCCAACATTCATAGAAATGCTCACCCTCTTTCTGTTGAAAATTAGATATATCTCTTCGGATGGCATTTGTTTTATGAATAGGAAAATATTTTGTCAAAAATTTTCCTAATAGGGCATCCCAAGTGTCGATGGTTCCAGTTTCTAAGGAGTTTAACCATGACTTCGCCTTATCTTTTAAAGAAAAGGGGAACAACCTAAGACGAACTGAATCATCAGAAAAATTGGGATATTTCAGAGTAGCACAAATGTCAAGAAACTCTTTGACATGAGGATAGGGATCCTCTATTTCTAGACCATAAAAGGAAGGCAAAAGGTGGATAATTGATGGTTTTAGCTCAAAGCTACTTGCAGTGGTTTCAGGTAAGACAATGCAAGATGGGGTGTTATTGGAACGTGGAGAGAAATAATCCTTAAATGCTCTCTCCCCAGCCATTTCAGTGGTCTCACTCGACAAGGAGAACGATTCTAGAAGGTCAATGGGGACTTCAGACAACTCTATAGGATCCTCTCGAATTAGTCTACCTCTTGAATCCAGTTCCCAAAGACGCATAAACAGGTCTACACCAAGTGAGGTTTGAAATGTTTACTAACCTTAAAAAAAAATCACGCACAGACTCAAACACAATCAGCAACCAATTGATGCACAAGAAAAAATGCCTCCCTAAGCAATCAGTGTTTTTGAGATTAATTATCTTTTTATCTTTGGGGGACAAATTATTTCTTATGTAATCTTTATATCAGAGCAATGGGTGCTACAAGATGATCCTAAGAGTGTATACTTTACACCACAAAGTTCAAAATCAGTGGGCTAGAGTTTTGTTTCAAAGAAGCCGGATTATCGCACAAGAGAAGGAGGTCACAATGGTCCAATTAAGTACTTCCTTGTGCTACCGCTCTGTAAGCCAATAGATGTGAGAACGATGTGTTGTTAAATGTACACTTGAGGCTTGTGTTTCTAACCCAAAATTGTTAGTTACACCAATTCTTCTTGTGGATCGTAGCTTACTTATGACTCGGCATACCAGGTAAATTTCCCTTGTGGCAGTGGCCTCTTGGAGTTCATTGAATGATTAAACCCATCGTCACTTTTAGCTTGGGTCAACACAAAAATTATTGGATTCACCTTGGTCTTGGTTTTCCTATGAACACCGTACCTAAAAGATGACTCTATCTAACTTGCTAACTGATTTTAATTATGTTTGGCTATTGGTTGCACACAGCTGGAGTGATGAGGTGGGGATATCAAGTCCCACCAGTTTCTATTTAGAAGCTGGGTCTGCTTATTATGAATTACTAAAGTTTAGCATCCACAATTACAGAAATTAAACAACCAATCACACAATTTCAAACAATTACACAAAGCACCCGGGTCGCTAATACATTGCGTGTGATAGAAGTACTTACAGTGTGTGTATTCCGTTCTGCACAAAAAGTTAGCACAATTCAAAAAAATGTTTGACCTCTTTTTATCCGCTTCAATCAGCACACAAGCATATGCAATCAAATTACTGGTCTTTGTCTTAGAAGTTGGATTTCTAAATCACCAGAAATTATTGGGTAACAATTAAAACTGTTTCCCTATATTTTCTTTTGACTTAGAGAATTTAGGTTTTTTTATGTGATTAAACAAACTGAAAAACAGTAGAGTTCTCAAAAATTATTACACCACACACTCGTAAAACGAGGTGAAAATAAAATTAAAACTCTCCTCACAAAATAAAAAAAATAAAAATAAAATTTGCTTGATGTTTTGCAGGATCGTCCAATTTTCTCGAGAAGCGTGTATTCTGCAAAATCAAACAAATAACACAAAATGAGTGTAAAAAGAACTTAATAAAATAAAAATAAAATTTTTGTTTTTTTGAAATTTTTTTTTTTAAATTAGTGAAAATAAATCTTAAATTCAATTACACAGCTACCTTCCCCGGCAACGGCGCCAAAAACTTGTTGCGGGCTTAACCGACCTAAATAAATAGGTCAATTTGACCCACTTGTAATAACCGCAAGTACACGGTGTCTAACTGGTAGACAACAGCAAGTACGGTCGATCCCACGAGGAAGGTGGATTAAATTGAATTTAATAATTTAATTAAATTAATTTAGAGAAAATGAGGTTACAGTGTTTTTAAAACTAAACTAAAAATAAATTAAAAATAAGTAAAATAAAATAAAAGAAAAGATGGATGTGGTGGGGTTTGGACTCACTGATGATTTAGCAAAAATATTTAAATCTAAATTACTGAAATTATAAATGAGAAGCTTTAGGGATGAGGATCCCTTGCTTACACCGAAGATGTGATCATTAAAATCCAATTCCAATCATATTAGGTTTCTGTCAAACATTAACAATTTATCTCAAGCATATTAGTGTCTTTTTAGGGCACACTTAATCAAAGTTCAAGTTTAATAATTTTTAGCACATGCTTTGAATATTGATAAAATGTGAATCTAACTACCAAACATATCAATTTTTTTATCGAACATGAAAGGTGAAGGCAATTTATCAATTTTCAAAAATAAATTGTTTATCAATTAAGCATTTAAGTCAGTAACATAAATTAAAATGAATTATACAACCCTTTTTGGTTTGTCGCAAACTCGATGTGGTGGTACTCCGCAGATCAGCAAGTGGTCCGAACACAAATCCCGAGAAAATGGCTGCAAATGCACTGTGGTGGTACAGAGAGAAGCTCGGGGTGCCAATAACCAACTGATTCAAAAATCAATTGGTTCCCGCCAAAAAAAAAAACTGTGCCGCTCGCTGCGCCTTGTTTCTACTCCTCGCGAGCGTCCTCTCCTCCCAACCGGCTCCGATACCTGAAAGAAGATAGAGAGAGGGTGAGGAAACAACGAGAGAGATGCGATGAGAACAAAAAAAAAATAGAGAGAGATGGTGCCCCTGTTTCTTCTCATGTGGCAGTGGATGTGTGCGAGCGGATCCGCCGCTTGCGATGGTGGCCGTGAGAGAGGGAGACGGGAAGGAGGGCCGAGAGATGGCGGTGATGGCGAAGCTCGTGTTGCTCTGCTCCTTCGTCTTTTTTTTTTTAAATCAGTTAACAACTGAAAATGGAGGGAAGAGACCGGCTGCACAAGGGCACTGATGGAGGGCCTGCTTGGGTGAGCGGGTGTGCGTCCGGAGCTGACCCACGTTGGGTGGCGGCCGGTATACGAAGAGAGACCGAGAGAGAGCTCGGTGCTGGCTGCTGCTCCCTCTGTTTCGTAGTAGCGGTGATGGCAGCTTTGTTTCGTTGCTGTGCTCGGTGGTTATGGCGTTGACAATGACAGTGGCGGAGGAACAGATGGTGGATGATGGATGATGGAACAGGGAGAGGGACAGGGACAGGGGCGGTGGCGGAGTAAAGATTTGATATGAAACCGGGTTGTCACGCCCCTGTTTCGTGGTGGTGGTGGTTCTCGAGTAATGGTGGTGGCGGCTCGCGTTGTTGGACGGTGGCGAGGTGATGTGAAACAGGGTTGTCACGCCCTTGTTTCGTGGTGGGTAGTGGCGGTGGGAGGTGGTGATGGTGATGAGAATCACTGTATGAGAAAGAGGTTTTGATCTTCTGTAATGTTTTCATTTCCCTTCTCTTCCTCCTCTTTCTCATCCATTTCTCTTGTATTTATAGAGAATGGACAAAATGAATAGAGATGAGATAAATGGATGATTCATGGAGTGAATCAAGGTAAAATCAAATCTGGATATGGGATAATTGGGAGAATATTCTTTGGGTTGGATTGGGCTTGGTATTGGGTTTGGGTTTATGGGTTAGGTTTTGGGTTTAAGGGTTTGGTTTTGGGTTTGGTTTTGAGTTTAGGTTATGGGCTTAGGCTATTTTCACATCCACTATCTCTGAAGTCACCATCTGGGATTGTACATTGCATTTTTCTCTTATTTCTTCATTAAGCTCCACATTCTACAAAAACACAAAAATTTTATAATTAATCTAAAATAAGATAAAAACAAGGATTAACAAAAATATAATAAGAGGTAATAATGTTATAATTATGTGATTATCACTCATGTAGTCAGTCTGGTTAGTAGGTTTATGTCAAACCCGGAAAAACAACATTGGCAGGTAGTGAAGTGGATATTGAGATATCTTTGGGGTACGCTAGATGTTAGTTTAGTGTATGAGAGAGAAGATGTGTCAAATATGATCCGAGGTTATGTAGATTCGGATTATGCTGGTGATCTTGATAGGCACCGATCGACTACAGTTTATTGTTTTACATTGGCGATGGGTCCGGTGAATTGTCTACAGTTGTGTTGTCTACTACTAAAGCAGAGTACATGGCTCTATCAAAGGCGGTGAAGGAAGTCATCTGGCTTCGAGGCTTGGTTAGTGATTTGGGTGTTACTCAGGATGATGTGACAGTCAGAGTGCTATCCATTTGGCGAATAATTGGGTTCATCATGCCCGGACAAAGCACATTGATGTGCGATATCATTTTCTGATGGATGTCATCGAGGATGGCGAGGTTCTCTTGGAGAAGGTGAGTACTAAAGACAACCCAGCTGATAAGTTGACAAAAGTTGTTCCAGGGATCAAGTTTGAGCATTGTCTCAACTTGATCAAGCTCTCTCAGTGTTGACGCCTCAAGGGGGCAGGGTCCTTAGGGGCATGATGACGATTCTTGTGACCGAATAATGGGTCTTGGCGAATTTTCATGTCAATGTGAAGATGCTTATGTGGTTGTTTGTGATGTTTGTGTGGTGGTCTGAAATTGTTCGCCAAGGTGGGGATTGTGAGACAAATAAGGAATTAAAGTCCTTCCCAAATAAGGACTCACAGTCCTTTGTGGATTGGCTCCTAAATTTCAGGGACATGCATGGACTATGAGTCCCAATTGTGTGGGACTCAAAGTCATGCAAGGACAAAAGGTTATCTCTTTATAACAACATGCAAAGACACAGATTAGAAGTAGGACATTCAATGTGTGCAAAGAAGAGAATATAACACAACAATACACAACAATAACGCAGCAGAAACACCGCAATAATGCAGCAGCAACGCAACAGAAATGCAGCAGCAACGCAACATCAAATTGGCAGCAAATACAACGCTGAAACAGAGCAACGGTGTGGCGTGAGTGCGGTATGAAACGGGTTGCAATAAGGTAGTGAAACAGGCAGCGAGTTCGGCGTGATTCAGTGTGTGTGCAGCGTGAAACTATAGCCAAGTAGAAGGATTGGAATCTAGTGATTTCGAGTGTTCTTCGTTTGCGAGTTTCGTCAAACTTTTGGTGGTATTGTTTGCTTGAAATTGGGTAATCTCAATGATCGTTGCTTGACAACGTTGTAATCTTCAAGTAAGTGTTTCCATATCAATAAAATAGTTACAGAGTCGTCGTTCGTGGAGTAGGTAAAGCCGAACCACGTAAATCTCGGTGTCATCTTTATTTTCTGCATATTACTTATTGTTTGCTATTACTTGCATAGCGTTTTTAGTCATTCACTATCACCACCTAAGTCCAGGATTTGTGTTGAAATTATTTGCATTAGCAAGTATTTCCCTTACATCCACCTCTACCAAAAGCAACATCCTAGTAGTGGGGCAGCTCACAACATGACATTTTGTGTTTTATTTTTCATTCCCTTTAGGTCGGTAGAAGGATCATCACTTGTGTCCTTTGCCTTCAATTTTAACACTACCTAAGCCTACACTACCACCGATGCCTGCAAACCAATTACCTCCTCCACCTACAGTCCCCCATTCCAAAGCTCACAATGCCACCTTTGCCAAGTATCTAGTTGCCTAGTTTGCCAACCATGCCCACATTCCAAAGGTTGCATTTTCCTCCTCTGCCTAGTTTGCCTACCATGCCCACCACCACCCCTACTGGCCCAAAGATCACATTGCCTCCTCTGCCATCAACTCCATTACATACATTCCCTGCAATCCTATTAAACATTTTTTTTTGAAAGGCAAGTTGGTGTTTTGAGAATCCCCGAACCTTATCATTAAAATCAAGAGCATAAAGGTACATGCCTTCCCCTTCAACACCAATGACATTCCCCTTCCTCTCTCCACGGCCAACCACTAGCCCCTAGACTCGTCTTATCTTTTTTCGATCCATCTCTCGGGACTCTTTGAATATTTGAATTAATTGTGTACTGATTCTTTTGGTAATATTTGAATCATAAAATAAGCTCATATACAGAAGTCTCGGTCTCGGGACTTCGTGGAGAAGCTTGTGATTCTCACACTTTTAGCAGATTTAAGTGGGCCATAGCTTCAATGTATTTGTGAAGGATTTGTTTTATTGTTCTCATAAAATGCAATTATTTATCGTGTATGGAATTTGGGTTTACATTTGGGTTTTATCACTCATCATACACTAGGAGCAGAGCTTGACATTGGCTAACTAATTAATCACCAATTTTCATGAGGTCTTATTGATTATGGAAAGGAAAACAATAGGAACAAAATCAAAATAAGGCAAAAAATCACTTAGACATATTTGTTCTTTATATTTGAACTCATTCTGAAGTACACAGATGGAAACCAAAAGGGATAAACAGGGGAGTGAAGTGCTCACATGGTACTCGGGGGATCTTATTGTAGGGGCATATATTGCCCAGATAAAACCTTACATCTTGGTTGGAATAATCCTAAGAGGTTTGGCTTTTTGTAAGGTAAGCCCAAACCTTTCTTGCATGTCCATATCCTCTAAATTAGCCCCATCTTCAAGCTTCCAATCAAACGAATTGATGAGTGAAGCTAACATCAGATGAACCATTCTATATGCCAATGGTAATCCTGGACAAATCCTCCTCCCGGTACCAAATGGAATAAGTTCAAAGTAGCGGCCTTTGAAGTTGATATTTGACTTTAAGAACCTTTCGGGCATGAACAAAGTCGGCTTCTCCCATGTCTCTGGATCACGACCAATGGCCCAAGCATTAACTAAGAGTTGTGCATTCTTAGGCACTGTTAAACCACATATTTCCACATCAATTTCCGCTTTGCGAGGAAGTAAGAGAGGAAATGCTGGGTGCAACCGCAGTGTTTCCTTTACTACTGCTTGTAAGTAAGGTAACCTTACAATATCACACTCTTCGATTGGCTTCCCTTTATCAATAGCTTCATTGAGCTCTAGACGAGCTTTAGCCATTGTGTTTGGGTTGTGAATCAGCTCTGCCATTGCCCATTCTAGTGTGCTCGAGCTGGTATCTGTCCCCGCAACAAATATATCCTAAAACATGAACAATGAAATCAACAATATGTAAGGCAACACCAAATCAGTATCTACCATATCATGGGACTAACCTTGAATAAGGATTTGATATCCGGATAGCCAAGCTCACCTCCATTTTCTTGGCTGTGGTCTAACACTGTATCAAGGAAGTCATTAGATGCAAGAATAGTACCTGCTTCTCTACTCTTCAATCTTTGTTCAATCATTCGATCAAAAAGCTCATCTAGTTTCCCGAAATAAATCTCCATACGGTGCCTTATACCTTGTATGTCAAATGGTCTAAGCAAAGGAAAGTAGTCCGAGAGGTTTGGTTTTCCAGCTTCCTCCATTATTCCCCAGACAACACCCTTGAACTCTTGTACTCCAGAAACCGAATTGTAATTAGCCAAATCGACTGAAAACATGGTGTTGGATATCAAATTAAGAGAAGTTATGAATGCTGCTTGGGCTATTTCGACAGGTTGTACTGATTGGCAACGATTTTGAACAAAAGAAAGCAGTTGCTCAACCTTTTCACGCCGAAGACTTTGATTTGCATCAAGTCGTTTTGGGGTGAAGAGTTCCAAATTGCAAAATTTTCTTAAAGTGCGCCATCCAGGACACACTGGTAACCAAGCCATGGATAACTCATCATGGCGAGCAGCCCGAACAGCATCTACAATTGTTCGATTCGCGAAAGCTTGATCGTTCTTTTGTAAGACCTCTTTTGCAATGTTTGAAGAAGAGACAACTATCGTTGTTACCATACCAAGCTTTAGAGACATTAGAGGGCCATAGATCTTGGCCAGGCTTGTAAGTGATTCATGTGGTTTTTCACCTAGTTTTAAGAGATCCCCAATGATGGGAAGAGGGTGAGGACCAGGTGGGAGTTTGGTTGTTTTTCGAGTTGTAGTGATTGTGAGGAGGGCATAGAAACATGTAACAAAAAATGAGGCCAAGAAGAGGGAAGCTATGAAACCCATCGTTTCTCAACGTTCTGAAACGAGAATTCACTAACAGAGAGATGCTTTGAATTATTGAATATATAGAGTAGGATACTAGTCAGTCACTGCATTTCACCTATTCTTGCTATACTTAGTTGATAAATTGTGAAACTTTTCAAAATATAATAGTTTAGTTCATTTTCCAAATGTGAAGCAACGGTTATTATAAGGTAAACCTTTTCCTTTAGTATTTACATTAGCTTGATGGGAACTTCTCAACTAGCAAATCTTATTTACTGTTCATCCATAGATGCCATATTTGTGTCGCGTAAGTGAGAGTGAGAGATTTTGTTTACTAACATCATATCAATCAATGTGAAATAATTTACACAGAAAAAAATAAAAAAATTAAAGAGAGTTGAAATATGTTTCTTGCAAGTCTTCTAGTGTTGAAAGTTCCTGTGCGTACCCATAATTTCAGTAAAAGAAACATAAACATCAGTTATAACAGAAACCGAATAATTAGACAAAGTATAAATCAGTACGAATTATTACTCCCTCACTGACTGTAGTCTCTCTTTTTTACAAATATGGATTTTACTAATCAGTGATAATTATAATTCTATTAATAAAAATAAACATTTGATCGGGATTTAAATTTACTAGCATACTTCTTAATATTCATTTCACAGTTGATTTACCCTTGGACAGGTGCTAGAAACAAACATGCCTTTTTCGACTAATAAATAAAGTGAGAAAGAAGAGTTTCTCCTTCATTTGCATCTTCTGATTCTTCTTAATCTTCATTGAGAAATTCTAGGTGTCGAGGAAACCAGCGAGGAAATGAGCGAGGGGAGGGAGGTGGCGGGGTGGGGACCGTTCACCTCCCTCGGGATGTGTGCCATCTTTTTTGGTGCGCGCATCTCGAGGGAGGTGAACGGTCCCCACCCCGCCACCTCCCTCCCCTCGCTCATTTCCTCGCTGGTTTCCTCGACACCTAGAATTACTCATCTAAATTTGTTTATTCGCCTTGCAGCAAAGCTAAGATTTTGACAAGGAACCAAAATGAAGTACAATGATTTTGATGAACCTAATGTTGGAAAAATCCAACATGTGTGGGCACACATATGTATTTAATGTGTATTGCTATATTAAAGTATAGTCCAATGAATTGTGATCTAATATGGTTAATTGGGCTAGGGTATTAAAAGTCATGTGCTTAATGTGTAGATACATTTGAGCAATTTCTAATTTGATGAGGGACCAAATTAGAAAGTGGTAAGAATAACTTATAATTTCAAATAAAACTGAAGGGTCCAATTAACATAGGCCAAATACAGGTCCAACAAACTAAACCCTAGAATGTTTTCACATGGGCCAAATGCAGGTCCAACAAACTAACAGATCAGGATCTGACAAAGAATCAATGTAAAGATCTCAAGATCTGGATTATTTTTTTTATTTTTCATGCAGATCTGAACGAACCAGATCATGCAGATTTGAACCAACCAGCTCATGCAGATCTGAACGAAACATATCACGATGCAGATCTGAACGAACCATATCAAGCAAATATAGGTTATCAAACATACTTAATGAACCAGTACCAACAATATTTTCCATTGGGCCATTGAAAGACATTTGGGTTGTTGGGTCTGGTCTGATGGGTTGTTGGGACAGGGTCAGATGGGTCACCCTGATCCAATTCAGAGAACCGGTCCATCCTGTTTGGCTATTTGCACCCAGCAAAATCTGTCTGAGACACCCTGATAATAAAAAAATTTCAGGAAATTAAATAATGGACCTTACATCAAGTAAATCCGGTACATTACTTAGGTCCGCTATTTATTTATTATTAAAAAAAATTTCAAGGCAATTTATTTGAAAATTTTAAATTGAAATATTATTGGGATGCATCTAATGACTTATTTAGTTTGTCTAACATTTGATTGAAATAATTGAAATAAGATGTTACCAAAGTGACCTCTCTTATGAAGATTAATTTATTGAGAATGTTAAGATGTTTGTGTTTGTGAGTTCATGCGGATATTAGCCGACCCAAAGGAATGATAATATTTGGCCAAATTGCATACACATCTGTAGTGATAAATATATGACAATTATAAGGTTTTCATGTGAATAATAAGTCGATCCAAAGATAGACTTATTGTTTGACAGGAGTTATTGTCAATATTTGATCACCACACCAAGAGTACCACTTACAAGTTAATATTATTGTCCAAAGACTTGATATTAATGTTGTGCTAGGTATCTTGAGATGTATTCCATAATTGTTTGAATTTAAAGATTGTTTATTAAGATTATGATGTGAACATGCATGCTCATTAGGTTTATTCTCTGTACAGCTATTATGTCTACTACTTCAATACCTGCTCATGCAAACAATATTCTCATGCTTAATGGCACAAACTTCAAGGATTGGAAAGAGAACGTCTTAATCGTTCTTGGCTGCATGGATCTAGACCTTGCACTAAGGATAGAGCAACCTGCTACTCTTACGGCTGAAAGTTCTTCTGAAGAAAGGAGGAACTTTGAGTAGTGGGAACGCTCTAATCGCATGAGTCTAATGATCATTAAGCGCGGCATTCTGGAAGCCTTTAGAGGCGCAATGTCTGAAGGGGTAACTAAGGCCAGTGATTTTCTTGCTGAAATTGAAAAATGTTTTGCAAAAAACGATAAGGCTAAAACAAACACGCTTTTAGCTAGCCTGATTTCAATGAAGTACAAAGGCACTAAAGCTCGAGTTGTCTGACGACTTGCTCATGCATTTAGTATTGATATCTCTTCCTGCACATTTCAGCCAGCTTAAAGTCAGTTATAACTGTCAAAAGGAGAAATGGGCTCTTAACGAGCTCATTTCATATTGTGCAATAAGAGGAAAGGTTGAAGCAAGAGAGATTTGAAAGTACTCATCTGGCAAGTGCCTCTAAGGATAAGGGCACGAAAAGAAAGAAAATGAAGTTGTTAAGGGTCCAGAGCAAAAGAAACCTAAGGAAATTTAAGGATGTTTCTTTTGTGGAAAGCTAGGACATGGAAAGAAAGAATGTAGTAAGTATCATGCTTGGTGTGCCAAGAAAGGTACATTCTTTACTTTGGTCTGTTCTGAGGTTAATTTAGCTTCAGAATCTAAAAGCACTTGGTGGTTAGATTCTGGTGCTACCAACTCATATAAGTGTTTCTATGCAGGGTTGCCTGAGCTACCGAAAGCCAAATGATATTGAAAAATACATCTTTGTGGGCGATGGAAAGTTGGTAGATGTTGAGGCAATAGGGTATTTTAGGTTATTGTTGAGAACTGGTTTTTATTTGGATTTGAAAGACACTTTTGTTGTACCGTCCTTTAGACAGAATTTGGTTTCTGTTTCTTTATTGCACAAATCTGGTTATAATTGTTCATTTGGAAATAATCAATTCAGTCTTTCATTGAATTCAAATATTGTTGGTACTGGTTCATTAAGTATGTTTGATAACCTATATTTGCTTGATACTATTACATCATATAATGAAACCTTGCATGTGAATTCACGGGGTACTAAACGCAAGCTAAACAAAGAAAATTCAGCAAAATTATGGCACAAGCGTTTGGGTCATATATCCAAATCTAGAATTGAACGACTTGTGTCAGAAGGCATTTTGGATTCACTTGACTTTTCAGACTTAGATGTCTGTGTTGAATGCATCAAGGGAAAACAGACCAAACAAAAGAGATTAGGTGCTAATAGATCTTCAGACGTCTTAGAATTGATACATACGGATATCTGTGGACCATTCCCTACGGCTTCTTGGAATGGTCAACGATATTTTATATCATTCATAGACGATTACTCGCGTTATGAGTACCTTTATCTCATTCATGAGAAATTAGCGTCACTAGATGTATTCAAGTCTTTCAAAACTGAAGTTGAAAACCAACTCAGTAGGAAAATTAAGTGCGTTAGATCATATCATGGTGGAGAGTACTACGACATATATGACGGTTCAGGAGAACAACGTCTAGTGCCATTTGCTAAATTCCTAGAGGAATGTGGAATCGTCCCACAGTACACCATGCCAGGTTCACGTAGCATGAATGGTGTCGCTGAAAGATGAAACAGAACTCTTAAAGATATGGTGAGGAGTATGATTAGTCATTCTACCTTACCAGGATCACTCTGGGGAGAAGCAATAAAAACAGCAGCTTATATCCTAAATAGAATACCTACTAAAGCAGCTACCAAGACTCCTTATGAACTTTGGACAGGTCGAAAGCCTAGTTTAAAGCACTTTCACATTTGGGGATGTCCGTCTGAGGCTAGGCCTTATAGGCCAAATGAAGACAAATTGGACTCCAAGACAATAAACAGCTACTTTATTGGTTATTCAAAGCGATCCAGGGGCTACAAATTTTATGATCCCACAATTAGGTCTATTTTTTAAACGGGAACTGCGACTTTATTTCAGGATGTTGAGTTTGGGAGAGAAATAAGGTAAGAGACATTGTCTTTGAGAAGGAATCGATTTTGACTCCTATTACTGTTTTTGACAATGTACATGTTTCTGTACCTGTCATTGATCAAGAAGCATATCTGGAACCTCAACAAGACAATGTTGCACAACTCCCTATTCAAATTGAAGTAAATGTTCCAGAGGAACAAACTCAACAACCTCAAGGACAAATGCCATTAAGGAGATCCACGAGAGAATGAAGAAATATTATTCCGGATGATTACATAGTTTTCCTCCAAGAACATGAGGAAAATGATGGATTGATGGAAAATTATCTAATCAACTTCCATTAAGCCATGCAGGATTCTAACTCTCAAAAGTGGATAGATGTTATGAATGAGGAGTACAAGTCTATGCAAGACAATCAAGTTTGGGATCTTGTCCCATTACCTAAAAATACAAAGCCCATTGGTTGTGAATGGATATTCAAAACCAAAAGGGATTCAAAAGGTAATGTGGAGAGATATAAGGCTCGTCTTGTAGCTAAAGGCTTCACTCAAAAGGAAGGCATCGACTATAAAGAGACTTTCTCTCCGGTTTTAAAGAAAGTCTCATTTAGGACAATGATGGCACTTGTTGCGCACTTTGACCTTGAGCTACATCAGATGGATGTTAAGACAACATTTCTCAATGGCGACATTGATGAAACAATTTATATGTTGCAACCAGAAAATTTTGTGTCTGGAGACCTGAAGAATATGGTTTGCAAACTAAAGAAATCCATTTATGGGCTCAAGCAAGCTTCCCTTCAATGGTACCACAAATTTCATCAAGTAATTGTCTCATTTGGTTTCGAGACAAATGCAGTTGATAATTGTGTGTATCATAAGTTCAGTGGAAGTAAGCATATCTTCTTAGTTTTGTATGTTGATGACATATTGCTTTCCACTAATAACAAAAACATGTTGCACGAAACTAAGAGATTTCTATCAAAGAAATTTGATATGAAAGATCTTGGTGAAGCTTCTTTTGTTTTAGGGATTCAGATACACCGAGATCGCTCTCGAGGTATTCTTGGATTATTGCAAAAGAGCTATATAGAAAAGGTTCTTAAAAGATTTGGCATGCAAAATTGTAAACCAAGAGACACCCCTGTACCTAAAGGAGACAAATTCAGTCTTAAACAATGCCTTAGGAATAAACTTGAAGTTAAAGAAATGCAAGAGATTCCCTATGCATCAGCCGTTGGGAGTCTAATGTACGCTCTGGTTTGTACACGTCCAGATATAGCATTCATTGTTGGAATGCTAGGCAGATATTTAGACAACCCTGAGATGGATCACTGGAAAGCAGCCAAACGGGTTATGAGATATTTACAGAGAACTAAGGATTACATGCTCACATATAAGAAATCAGATCAATTGGAGATCATAGGGTCTTCTGATTCTGATTTTGGTGGATGCCAAGATAGTAGGAAATCCACATCAGACTACATTTATCTGTTAGCTAGATGAGCTATTTCTTGGAGGAGTGCCAAGCAGACACTCATAGCTTCTTCTACTATGGAAGCAGAATATGTAGCATGTTTTGAGGTATCCAATCATGGATTATGGCTGCAAAATTTTGTCACCGGGCTGCGCATTTTGAGGAGTATTGAAAGACCACTAAAGTTATATTGTGATTATAACTCAGCAGTTTTATATGCCAACAACAACAGGAGCTCATCTAGGTCAGATCATATTGACATAAAGTTCTTGGTTGTGAAAGAGAGAGTACGGAATAAACAGATTTCCATAGAGCGCATTGGGAGAAACTCCATGATTTCGGATCCGCTTACTAAGGGATTACCACCCAAGGTCTTTCATGAGCACACTGCTCATATGGGTGTTATATCATTTGAGGATATTTTGGTTTAGTGGGGGTTTGTATATTTGATTGCTCTATATTGGTTTTTTTTGGACACATTTTGTGTATTTGAGTATTTTCTGCAGAAATAAAGTATTCAGTTTATTCACACTCTTGTTTATTGTGTTAAAGTTCGATCTCAATAAAGTTTAAAGTAGGACCAGTTGGAAATAAGCATGTTTAGATCACGTTAGATGTAATTTCCATGCTACTCATCCATGATTGATCTATGTCATTTGATTGTATGGGTATACGTGACTATTGATGGATTTAGTTGCGCTAAATGTGACGAAAGTTCCTTTAGTCCTTTACCTGTATAATCGATGGACGAGATTGTTTGGAAATACTTTCATATGTGATAGCAAATTTTTAGCTCATTAGGTTATACACATTTTAAGGTAACATATGTGGCCCAAGTGGGAGATTGTTGGAAAAATCCAACATGTGTGGGCACACATATGTATTTAATGTGTATTGCTATCTTAAAGTATAGCCCAATGAATTGTGATCTAATATGGTTAATTGGGCTAGGGTATTAAAAGTCATGTGCTTAATGTGTAGATACACTTAAGCAATTTCTAATTTGATGAGGGACCAAATTAGAAATTGGTAAGAATAACTGATAACCCAATCAGTTATAAATACTGGGTTATGGTCCCCAGTTGTACGTATGTTTTGTTTCTTCTGGAATTCCCTTCTACAGAGAGATATACAGAAAACATACGTTATCAACTGGAAGATCAAGACTCATCCCTTGCTTGAAGTGCTATCATGGATCAAGGTACGCTTCCATTTTATTCTTGATTGTTTTTTTCTCATTGATTCAATATGGAGCATACATGTGTGTCTGTAGAATATTATTCTCATAGATAATCTAATACCTAAATCAAAAGGGAACAATGTGATAGAGTTTGTGAAATGCAAGAAGTGGGTCTATTTGGGGTTTGGACAAGATGTGTGTTTTAAGAGATAAATATGTAAGGAAGCAGACGCTCTATTTTGAAACGCTCTGACCCTCTAGGCGATTTAAGGCATTTTAGTCCAATTAGGCGCCTAGGCCTTCTTCCTAGGTCAACAATTTTTCAACCATGGCGGCTCCTCCGCCGTCGATGGTGGGATGAATACGCGCGTGCGGGGGAGAGGGGTGGAGTGATTGTTTTGACACCTCAGCCTGCCCGGTCCTTTACGCAGGTTCTTGGGAATTTTCATAAGGCGGAGACTATTGAAGGGAGCGCTGAAGGAACTAGTTTTCGAAATGAGGGATCTTCTACCTAAGGGTGTTAATCGGGTTGGTCGGCTCAAAGTTGGACCAAAACCAAACAAAGAATTCGGTTCTCGGTTTGGTTTGGTTTCCACATTTATCAAATAAATAACCAAAAAATAAATAACCAAACCGATCGGTTCGGTTTCAGTTCGGTTATTCCCCTTTTTATTATTTTTCTTTTATTTATTTTCTGCTGCTAAATACAACCGAGTTGGCTCTAGCACAAAAGGAATTAGTCAAAACTACAAGAATGGAAAGAAGGAAATGAAACTTGGTTTGCAAAGGAGGAAAACGAGACAGAGTGAGTACAAATTAAAATAAAAAAGATAGAGAAGGGGAAGCAGTAAAGGGAAAGCAAATGCCAGATAAACACAGAGAGTTTTAAGGCTCCGACTATTCATTTATAGATAATTTTTTCAATTTGTTCTTGCCTATTTCTCTTGATAATTCCATAAGATTAAAAACAATTTGTCATGTCTCTCATATACACAATATTATAACATCATACAAAAACCTATAACCATAACTACATTGTTTGCATCTTAATCTATCTCCACCACACCTATGTGATGATCTGAACAAGACCGAAACCTTCTATGACGATTCCACAAGTCTCGTAATTTCATCCTGCAAAAAGGTTTTTTTTATCAAATCAGAAGTGTCGAAGTTGTCGCCATCGCCATTGTTCATCTTTGCTACAAGCAAGCAAGTGAAAAGTTTGATTGTCTTTAACAAGATTGAGTCAAACTTTGTCTCTCTTCCTCAACTTGCAAGTGGTTAAATAGAAAGAAAAAGAAAGAGAAAGAGGGTTAAAAAAGAGAAAATGCCATTAATAAAGAAAGAAAAGTTGGGTAGGTGGGGAGAGGTGGGTGGGGCTTAAATAAGATAGAGAATGTAGGCTTTTTCAACTCTTTCTCTGAATGGGGCATTAAGAAAATGAGAAAGTGGGAGTTAAGAGAGAGGGTGGGGACGTGGGGTGCATTGAAATGGGTGAGAATTTAAATAAGAGTGGGTTGATGGGGGATTAAATAAGATAGAGAGGGTTATGGGATTAAAAACAAGATAAGGGGAAGGGTTCGGTTTGGTTGTTTCAGATGTGTGAAAAACAAAAACCGAACCAAACCAACTCGATTCGGTTCGGTTTGATTTTCTAATGTTCAATTTCAGTTTTTCTCGGTTCGGGTTTTTTCGGTTTGGTTCGGTCGGTTTTTAGTAACCAATTAACACCCCTACTTCTACCATTGCTTTCACGAGCACGAATGAAAGGAATGACGCGGATTTCATTGATAAACACGTTATAGTTTTCAAGTTTTCGAGCTTTAGGTCGACTTTGGTACGATTCATAAAACTTGGGGGATTGCAGGCGACTTTTCAATGGGTCTTCTAGATCCCAAGCATGTTTATGTCCGACTGCAATCAGAAGAGGAGGCAAAAAAGGTATTTTCCCTTGATTTTTTTAATTCGTGGTGTGCATTTCAAGGCATTCAGATGCCATGCAGAGTTTAGCCTACGTGAAGATCCCGTGATAGTCCCATTGTGGGTTGAACTTCCCAATCTTCTGCTTCAATTCTTTCACCATCCACTTTTAAAGGCTATAGGAAATTCCTTTGGTGTGTATTTTCCGATGGATGACAGTACTAGATGCTTGACTAGGCCTACAGTTTCCCGTATGTGTGTGGAGATGGATTTAACTGAGTCTCTCCCCTAAAGAATTTGGATTGATAGGTCAGTGAATAAAGAATTCGGGCAACGAATTATGTTTTCAGGTTTTAAATACTCTGAGGTGTGTTTGTTAATAGGCCATGATGTGTCAGTTTGTCGTAGGAAGCTTGGGACACTCCATAATCACAAGAAACAGGCAGGCATAGGGGTTGTAGAACCTCAAGGGAAAGTAGACTTGAATAATCAAAAGAAAAAGGAGAGTGCTCAGGTTCAGAAGCAAGTATATAGGCCAGTGACAAAAGCGAACATGGAGAAGGAAGGTGATTTCACCAAGGAGAATACAATTTCAGCAGAGACAATGGATAAAGCGGAAGCTAGTGGATCGAAAAATCCTATGGGAGAGGAAGTGTCGAGTCAAGAAGGTTTACCATCGAACAAAAATCCTTTGGCAAATCAGATTGAAAATAAAAATGAAGGTTTGGAGTTGGCGAACCCATTTGCTGCATTGGCTGAAAATGAAGTTGAACCCTTGGATGCTAACGACACAGGGAAGGAAAACGATGGAAATCAGGATGTTTCGATCAAGCATGATGAAAGTGGACAACTGAATAAGGCGCTGGATGGGGTGGAATTGGCTAAGCAACTGCTGCCAATGGACTCGGTGGTGGCAGTGGCATCTTCGGGGTCGGGATGGAAAAATGATTTGGAAGAGGCAAGGTATTCGAGTGGAACTATCATATTAGTGGCACATAACAAACTTGATTCGACGACTAGCACCCGAGCTCAATCTGAGAAAGCAACTCAGGATAACCAAGATAATTTGGATTAGGCTACGGTGACAGTGGGAAAGGCAACAGGAAATAATGTGGTAACTGTGACGGTAAAGTCAGAACGTCATAGTGTTAGGATGAAGATCCATGAGGAGGTAGCAGATTCTTTTGAACAAACGAGACAGGTTGGTACGCCTCCTGTTTCTGGGAGAGGAAAAGAAATCGAAGTTACACCGCTAATGGTTCATAGAGAGGTGGCGACTAAACAGTAAGCATCAGCACCTAGTGTTGTTCGATTTCAGTCAAAGCAGGGCATTTCTATTAGTCTGATTCCATTTGAGGAAAATGAACAGGAGATTGAGACAAATAAGTCAGATGTAAACAAAGAGAGAGTCAAGAACACTGTCAGGTTTAAAGAAAGATTACATACTTTTAAATTTCATATTCGAAAAGAAAAAAATGAGAACAGGAAATACGTTGGGTCAATAACACTATGAGGTCCCTGAAGAGAACATGAGCCAGGTCTTTCAAATGAAGATATTGCAAGAGAATCAGCTGCTAAGAGTTTTCCAAACGCCTGCACCAAAGACTTCAAGCGTAGTCCTCGCAAATCCTCTAGAACTAAGAATCGTAACAATAAGTACAGAGATCGATCCATGGGACTTACAAAGCTGGTCTATTTAGAAAAAAATCATACAGCATATATTCACAATTGACATAATTTTTTCAAATCAAAATGCTAACGGTGATTAGTTGTAGAATTTTTTATGGAAGAGAACATGTATATGCCTTGTATTCCACTCTAGTTCTTATGGCAGTTTTTTAGCATAGGTTGGGTGGTTGCAGTGGTGTTGTTAGGGCCTTGCAGAGTGGTGAGGGGCTGGGCAGCCTTATTAAAATAGTTGGAGAACAGGACAGTGCTCAGTTGTGTTGTTTCTACTATGTTTTTAGTGATGTTTTTCTCCAGTTTTGTCGATGTTTGGCGAGGTGGTTTTTTGCGTGTTTGAGCAGACCTTAAGATCTTGAAGGCAACAATAAATTTCAGTGTGGTTGGTAGTGCAGGCTCCGATTGGTAGCCTTTGTGCTATGTCAATTTTCCTAGTGTTAATTTTTTCATTTTTCAAATGTTTTGATTCAGGTAAAATCGTAACGTACCCCCAAAAAATTGTAAATCGTTTTTTATATTGAATAAAGGTCTGGTTTAATAAAAAATAAAATAAAAATAAACTAAATATGTAAGGGTTACAACCGATCATGGCAAGCAGACGTGTCTGAAGAGAACAGGTTTTGTAAGTCGGATGTTACATATGAGATACATTTCAATGGGCTACACACGCAAAGCACATTGAAGATACAACCAGCTTGGTCAAATCTTAATTACCGCACTTGAGGTTCATATGTCCAGCCATATTAGCCATTTCTCGATAGGCATTTACAATTTAGTCGGATGTTACATTGAGAAGGCATCTAGTTTTGCTGAGCGGTTGTGTCACTTTAAGCATTCATCAAATTTCAAAGATAAATCTCATTTAACCGGTTGTATTTCTCATGAAGGTTCCACTTTTGGTGATCATTTTGCAAAAGCTTGATTTGATCGACCAAGACGTATCATTCTAACATGTAATCTTTCGTGAGTAGAGTTGGCAAAAAAAAAAATATGGGGGTTAGGTATGGGCCAATCAAATCAATGATTGGTGATGAGTCTTAAAAAGCTGCTTAAATTTATTTTATTTAAAAAAAAACATTTATAGCACGGAATGTGATTGCTCTAAAATATTATCTATTAACCAAAATATTTTGAAATTTCACGAAATAGTTCTTTTTGTCTATAGGCAGCATCCCAATACGTTTTGACTTCTAAACCTTATTTTAGAATTGAGAGTTTATTATGTGTGAGTAATTCTCATGCAGTTTTATGACACTTTGAAGTATGTAAAGTTTTAAAGTGCAAAATTATATTATTAACTTTAAATTGACAACCGAACATTTTACCTTTTTTCTATGTACAACCGAAATTTTTTTGAAAATATTCCTTAAAATCAAAGTACGATGATCCAACTGTGGGTACCATGTTTGATGCTTGATGTATCCATATACAAGCACGTGAATGGATGGGTTTGATAATGAACACGTGCTCATACACAATCTTATGATTAAAGGGATTGATGTCAAACTTTAGTACTGAAACTAGAGTAAAGTACAAAGAGATAAAGTAAAGGAGCACTACTATAGTGCCTAGTGTTGTGCCTGATGGCCACCAGACACCGTCCATTTGCTTCGAGATATGAAATAATTCATATCTCGAGGCAAATGGACGGTGCCTGGTGGCCACCAGGCACACCACCAGTGCACTTAAGAATTTTCCAAAGTAAAGATGTGACACTTGGTTGGAAGGAAAAGAAATGTGTAACCGGAGAAGGAAAGGGGAGACCACTAGATAGAAAGATCTTAAAAATTGGAAGTATTTGCATGTCGATAACTTTCACCACATTGGCGTCATCCGTGGAAAACTTCGAACACCCACATGAGACTTGCAACGCCTTCTTTTTTCTATGGAATGAGGCCAATCCCAATGGTTTCCAAAACATCGGCCTGTTGGTGTGCCGAGCGCGTGCGCGCACCTAGGTCCACTATACATAGCAATAATATTGTCCCCAATTTAAACACCCGCTGTCTTGGGCCTACCATCCGGGCCATGGGTGTGGGGTTTTTATCTTAAAAGGCCTCATTGCTATTAGGGAGTGGATCACTCCCTTATAAACCTTAGTGACGACTCATCCTTACTTGATGTGGGACTATTCAAGCCAACTTCATCCCAACAATCTCCACTTTTGGCGCGAATCGTCACACATTCTACAATCCATCCACCGATCTGCAATATCTTGAAGTACACCTCCTCCTCGAGTCTCATGTGCGACCACGATCATGTGGGTAGCACTGGGTGTACGGGTTGTTATCCTGGTGTTGTTGGCTCCACTTTAATTGCAACCACCACACTAACTCCACCTCGACCGGACTTGTAGGATACATTCTCTTTGCAATGATCATCTGGCGGACCGCGCACATGCGACCTGGCTCGCTACCTCGCGCCTGATCCCCAGAACAATGTGCCGCCTTGCACCACTTGCCAAGTCCCCGCCGAACCATCGGATATGATACCAATTGTTGGGACAAATACCAATAAAACAATACCAAGGAAATAATCTAAAGCAATAATAAACGAGACACCAAGATTTACGTGGAAAACCCTTCAATGTAAAGGGAAAAACCACGGGACAAATTCGAGAGAATCCACTAATCAAATAAGAAGAAGTAAAATAACTTCTCAAGCTTTTTGCCCAAAGCTTGAGTAATACAATGAGTAAATAACACAGGTTACCTCACAACAAATTAACCCAAAAGCTCCTTCAACTTCTTATACCAAATCAATAGACAAAACTAAGTCGATATCGCAGCCACGCATCACACTTTGTCGCACAAAATCGCACCCAAAGAATCAAACACAAAGTCACTGTCCACACGCACACAACCACACCAAACACCAAAGAGAATACTATGTTCTCTATTGCTTATTCACGCAGCAGCTTCTCTAAAAACACTATATCAATAAAACTGTGTTTTATGCACATATTTATACTTGTTTGCAGCCGCCCAACACCGCCTCAAATAGAACTTTGTTTCTATTTAATTAACCAGCTGCCAAATAGAACTTTGTTTCTATTTATTTATGTTTTTGTTTCTTATTGAAAACATTTTTTCCTTATTCAACCAAACTTGAAATTATGTTTGATTAATTACCAAAGTTGGATCCACCCTAATGGGCTGGATCTCAATAAATTATTGTTGGGATGGAGTTGGCTTGAATAGTCCCACATCAAGTAAGGATGAATCGTCTCTAAGGTTTATAAGGGAGTTGTCCACTCTCTAATAGCAACGAGGCCTTTTAAGATAAAAACCTCACACCCATGGCCTGGATGGTAGGCCCAAGACAGCAGGTGTTTAAGTTGGGGACAATATTGTTGCTATGTATAGTGGACCCAGGTGCGCGGACGTGCTCAGCGCGCCAACAAGTGGTATCAGAGGAATTGTTGGGAGATTGTCAATTAAGAGAGTTGACATGGAGAATAACAGCAATACAAGGATGATTAGCCTTAATGGCTCAAACTATGTTATTTGGAAAGCCAAGATGGAAGACATATTATACTGTAAGGATTTGTATCCTCCAATTGAGGAAGATGCAGCTAAACCCAAGGATATGTCAGAAGAATAGTGGAAGAAATTAAACAGAAAGGCTATTGGTCACATCAAGCAATGGTTATATGATTCGGTATTTCATCATGTGTCAGCTGAGGCGTCTGCACATGCTCTTTGGACCAAACTCCAAAATTTATATGAAAGGAAAACCGCTGCAAACAAGGCATTCTTGATCAGGAAGTTAGTGAACTTGAAATTCAAGGAAGGTAGTTCTATTGTTGAGCACTTGAATGAGGTGCAAAGTGTGGTGAATCAGTTGTCCAACATGAAGATAGTGTTAGATGATGAGATGCAAGCACTATTACTTCTTAGCTCATTACCAGATAGTTGGGAAACATTGGTGGTGTCGGTTAGTAATTCGGCACCGAATGGAAAGCTTACCATGGAGTTGGTTACCGGTAGTTTATTTAATGAAAAGACTAGAAGGAAGTTTGCTGGTACTGATCATTTCCAAGCACTTGTGACTGAAAACAGGGGGAGAAAAATATAAGAAATATCATGGTTATGATAAGAACCATGATAAGTCAATAGGGAGATCAAAGTCAAGAGATAGAAGTTTTAAGTGTCATTACTGTGGTAAACCGGGCCATTTCAGAAAACAATGTTATAGTTACAAAAGAGATTTGGAAGAAGGAAAAGTGAAGAATGGTGATAGTAAAGAAGCTACAGCTACTGTTACTGATGAACCCGTGGCTCTTTTGTATGACAAAGGTGAATGTTTGCATGTTGCAAATGAAGGAAGCGAATGGATTATTGACATTGATGCATCTTATCATACAACCCCAATGAAAGACTATTTCACTACTTATAGAGCATGAGATTTTGGCAGTGTAAAGATGGGAAACACTAGCAACTCTAAAATAGTGGGAATAGGTGATGTGTGTGTCCAGACTAATACGGGGTGCACATTGACTTTGAAATATGTACGTCATGTTTCTGATCTTCGTCTGAACCTGATTTCTGGACTTGTTTTGGATAAACAATGGTATATTAATTATTTTTGTAATGGTGCATGGAAGCTTACCAAAGGTTCACTTGTTGTGGCAAATGGTAAGACGTGTTGCACACTATACAAGACTCAGGTGAAATTGTGTAAAACTGGTTTGAATGCAGCTGAAGATGGTTCTTCTACAAACTTGTGGCATAGGCGACTTGCACACATGAGTAAGAAAGGTATGCAACTCTTAGAAAAGAAGAAATTAATTCCCTCCTTGAAAGGTACTCCTCTTAACCCCTATGATTATTGTTTATTTGGTAAACATCATAGAGTTGCATTTCGTAGATCATAAAGATAAAGATAGCTGGATGAAAGTTATGCAAGAAGAGATGAGTTCCTTGCATAAGAATGGTACTTATGATTTAGTTGAGATTCCAAAAGGTAGAAAACCTTTGAAGAACAAGTGGGTGTACAAATTGAAAAAGGATGTTGATGGAAAGAATGTGAAGCACAAAGCTCGGTTAGTGGTAAAAGGATTTGCACAAAAGAAGGGGATAGATTTTGATGAGATATTCTCACCCGTGGTGAAGATGACATCCATTAGAGTGGTGTTAAGTCTTGTAGATAGCCTGGATCTTGAGATTGAGCAGTTGGATGTTAAAACTGCATTTCTTGACGGGGATTTGCATGAAGAAATTTACATGGCACAACCAAAGGGTTTTGAAGTGAAAGGGAAAAAACATATGGTTTGCAGATTGAATAAAAGCCTTTATGGATTGAAACAGGCTTCGAGACAGTGGTATAAGAAGTTTGACTTCTTTATGGTAGGACATGGCTACAAGAGAACACTTTTAGACCATTGTGTTTATGTCAGATATTTTTCACCTGATAGCTTCATTATTCTCTTGATTTATGTTGATGATTTGCTAATTGTTGGAAAAGATGTTGATATGATTGGCAGGTTGAAAAAAAAATGTGTTCAACTCTTTTGATATGAAAGACTTGGGGCCAGCTCAACACATCCTAGGGATGAAGATTACACGTGACAGAAAAATTAAAAAGTTGTGGTTGTCACAAGAAAAGTATGTTGAAAAAGTACTTGAAAGGTTCAACATGAATGATGCTAAGCCCGTGAGTACTCCACTTGCTAATCACTTTAAGTTAAGTGCTAAGTTATCTCCTCGTACTGATGAAGAAAATAAGCATATGTCAGGTATTCCATACTCCTCTGTTGTAGGGTGTTTGATGCATGCTATGGTTTGTACAAGACCAGATATTGCTCAAGCAGTCGGTGTTGTGAGTAGGTATTCAGAAAATCCAGGAAAAGAACATTTGGCTGCAGTTAAATGGATTATGAGATATTTGAAAGGTACTTCAAAGCTTTGGTAATTCAGGAGTTGTGTTAGAAGGGTACACAGATGCAGATTTTGCAGGTGATTTAGACAAGAAGAGGGGAGTTGTAGCTTGGCAGTCTAGATTGCAAAAGTGTGTTGCTTTGTCAACTATTGAAGTCGAGTATATTGCCATTAATGAAACAGGGAAGGAAATGCTATGGTTGAAAAGATTGCTCAAGGAGCTGTGTGTGAATCAGAATAAGTATGTGGTGCATTGTGATAGTCAGAATGTTATTGAGTTGAGTAAGAATGCCACATACCATGGTCTTACCAAGCATATTGATACACGTTACCACTGGATAAGTGATGTGCTTGAGAAAAATTGTTTCTAGGTTGCAAAGATTCATACTAGTGAAAATCGTTCCAACATGATGACAAGAGTAGTTCTAAAAAGAAAACATGAGTTCTGTAGAGAACTCATTGGAATGGCCTAATATGATTACGCAGTGATTCTTCCCTAATGGTCTGAAGGGGGAGATTTGTTGAGGTCCAACCCATTAGAGTAGATCAAACTTTGGTAATTAATCAAACATAATTTCAAGTTTGATTGAATAAGGAAAAAATGTTTTCAATAATAAACAAGAACATAAATAAATAGAAATAAAGTTCTATTTGAGGCGGTGTTAATTAAATATAAACAAAGTTCTATTTGGCAGTTGGTTAATTAAATAGAAACAAAGTTCTATTTGAGGTGGTGTTGGGCGGCTGCAAACAAGTATAAATAGGTGCATAAAACAGAGTTTTATTGATATAGTGTTTTCAGATAAGCTTCTGCGTGAATAAGCAACAGAGAACACAATATTCTCTTTGGTGTTTGGTGTGGTTGTGTGCACGTGGACGGTAACTTTGCGTCTGATTCTTTGGGCGTGATTTTGTGCGATAAAGTGTGACGCGTGGCTGCAATATCGACCTAGTTTTGTCGATTGATTTGGTAGAAGAAGTTGAAGGAGCTTTTGGGTTAATTTGTTGTGAACTAACCTGTGTTATTTACTCATTGTATTACTCAAGCTTTGGGCAAAAAGCTTGAGAAGTTATTGTACTTCTTCTTATTTGATTAGTGGATTCTCTCGGATTTGTCTCGTGATTTTTCCCTTCACATTGAAGGATTTTTCACGTAAACCTTGGTGTCTCGTTTATTATTGTTTTAGATTATTTCCTTGGTATTGTTTTATTGGTATTTGTCCCAATACGGCCCGCTTGGCGGAATAAACGCAAGCAAGGCAACTGGAAGAAGTAAACTTGGTGGAAGATGTGGGACAAAAAATTCACACAAAGTCAATGTCGAGAAATACGATCGGAGTTAGTTACATAGAAGAAAACTCTAAAGAATAAGGGAATGAATAACTTGTCATTGTACAGCGGCAGCTGAAAATTGCTAGAAGGGAAAACGATGAATTGAGAAAGCAAGCTGACTATCACAAAAATAAGTCCCCAGATAAACGAGCTGAATCTAGTGAGATAGAGAGGACAGAAGGCCATCAAAATTGGGAAATACACGGGTAGAAATTCAGGAGGAACCAATGATGGTGTTGCATGTAACGATGGATATGGTGCAAGAGTTAATGAGTTCCGAAAAAGAGTCGTCTAGAGATTCATTGCAAGGACATTGGATACTCGGGGCTCCTACCCGAGAAGCCTTAAATAAAATGAGAACCTCCCCTTAGCTGAGTTTGTGTTTCGACCAAATATACTTGAGGAATTCTGCCAACTTCAATTCGACCTATATGATGGAAACATTGATCCACTAGACCACCTTCAACACTTTCCTCAAACGATGGTCCTATGGGGAGCGCCACAGTTTCAGTATTTAAATTGTTTATTGTTCCCATCGAGCTTAAAACTCTATGCAACCCAAATGGTATCTAGTATTAAAACTAAATCCCATTCAGTGTTTGGCAAATATTGAAGAAGAATGATTAATGTTACAGACCTCCTCCTAATGAAGCAAGTAAGCGGTTTTGAAAGATTAATTGACTCAATTTAAAGCGGAGGTGGTATTAGTAAACAACCTAGATGAAAAGGTGGTTGTTTTAGTGCTAAAAACAGGAGTATTGCCCGATACACAGAAGGAAGAGTGATTAATTGAAGCTGAGTCAGCTGGTTTAGATATGGCTTACTCTATCATAGAAGAAGCGGTGAAAATTGAACAAGGACGACATGCTTGGAAAGAGGTCAGCATACAGAAGTGTCATCCTCCGTTATGGAAGAGTCTCACAGAGGATATCAGGAAAAACTGTCGATAACGGAATTTAAGCGCCAAGTGACGTAAAATGGCTGGAGAGATTGACAGCTAGATAAGCATGGAAAGCCGAGAACCAGACTGGCGAGGCAGTTTGAAACACTGAGCTTACCATTGTTGGACTTACTAGTAAAAATAAGACCAGATATTTTTCTCGTGAACTTAGAAGAAAATTCTTGGGAGATAGGCCTGGGTGACCATACTATAAATATCACTTGGCGCGTGACCACCCGACCTAAAACTGCTACGAACTACAACATCTAGTTCAAAACATGGTGGATCAAGGGAAATTGAGCAGATACTTAGAAAATAGACAGACAGACAACCAGGAACTTCGGCAAATGCATAACATGCTACCACCTCCTCCCTCAGGATTGATTAATACCATATTGATCAAACCCTCTGAATCAAAATTAGAGAGGTATGAAAATTCAGAGGTCAATGAGTGTTCAAGAGGTAATCGGGATATCACTGGAACCACAGGCAGTTTGGACAGTAATGAACACTAGAGTTCTGTCAAACGGATCGATATTATTTTCAGCATATGACTTATGTGCAGTTAGTCACCTTCACGATGACCCATTAGGGGCGACTTTGCAAATTAGTGATCATAAAGTGAAGAGAATAATGATCGATGAGGGAAGTGCAATAGACATCTTGTTCATGCTGTGGAAATCACCGCTCAGATACTAATTTGTTGCTAGTGTAAGCGTTACAAATGCCCTCATACAAATTGGTGTTCTCAAAATAAACCCAAATACATAACCCTAAACAAATACGCAAATGAAGACCAATCAAAACCCCAGACAAAACAAATCAAAACTTGACAATTGGAAATCCGATGAATAAAGGAACAAACTGATTCAAATTTCCAGACTACAAAAGTTTCCAAACTAATTTCGTTTTCAAAACTCGGGTTTTCTACATAGGTTGGGTCACTTACATCTCTTAAGGCTAAATTAGATAAATGGATTGATACTAAATGAGGGATTATAAATAGATTACAGATTTCCTCTCAAATTGATTTCTAAACCCAAATGAAACCACAAACCAAACAAATGGAAATTCAACAAACGAAGGAAACATATTTTAAATTTCCCAAACGGATGGTCTTCACCCTGACTCCAACAAAACCTCGTATTTCAACCACTGAAAAAATTGTTCAGCCAAGGGACCTAGTCCCTATTGTAGACAAATTGAAGAGGTTGGAAGCCACCCTCTCTTCCTTACTTCATCTTTAAGAAAGTCTGTCAACAATAGTGACAATCTCCACTTACTTGTTCAAACAACTCTCTTATTTACTTCATCTTTAAGAAAGTCAAGTCAGAGTCAACAATAGTAGCTATCTCACCACTTACTTGTTCAAACTTTTTTCTTCGTTGCTTAATCCTTAAACAAGCCAAAGCTTGCCCTAGAAGCTTCTACAAAGTTAAAACCAAATCACTTGAGGAGGTGATGGAAGCTTCTGCCCAATTCCACCACCTTCTCTCATATTTTTCAATAATTTTCCACCTTGGTAAATATTTCACAAATCTGAGCTGATTATCATAAACATATGCAAAACAATCAATTGTCAATGAACATAATCAAACCAATATTGAACATCCAAAATGATGGTCTCACCCCTCCAAAAGCACTTATAGGCTCCATACACTCAAAGGTGCCACACACTCAAAGGTACCGCACTGATCATTCAAAGTAAGGAATCACCCTCCAAACGTGCTCACAAGCACCATGCATCCAAATGTCCCATACCAACAAACCAACAACTCCACCTTGGCCAGGATGGAGTTCCGAACTAGACTTTACAAAAACATAGTGATCAAAAACATCCTTATTGTTGGTCTTCATATCTTCATACCACACCCTCGAGGTATCAAAATGAACATCCTTGAAGCTATGTAACTCCAACAGAAACAACATCCATAGGGTCATTAACAGTACAAGTTGTTTCACCAAATTCAAATTTCCAATCATGTGTAATCATACTCATTTACTAGAAGTACAAGTTACTCTTTCAAATTACTTTCATAACTTCAAGTGCACTAAAACGACCTTCAGAGCTCCACTATTTCACATAACTTCAAACGAACCCAAGAAAAAACATTCAACTCTGATACCGATTTGTTATGAAAATCACCTCTCCGACACCAATTTGTTGCGAGCGGAAGCGTGGCAAATACCCTGAAACAAACCCAAATATAGAACCCTGAAAAAATACACAAATGGAGACCAATCAAAACCCCAGACAAAACAAATGAAAACTCGACAATTGGAAATTCAACGAACAAAGGAACAAACTGATTCATATTTCACAACTAACAAATTTTTCAAACTAATTTCAAATTAAAAACTCGGGTTTTATACATGGGTTAGGTTTCTTATATTTCTTGAGGCTAAATCAGATTGAGGGATTGATACAGAATGAGGGACTACAAACAGATTATGGATTCCCTCTCAAATTGATTTCTAAAAAGAAACCAAAATTAAACCTCAAACCAAACAAACGGAAAATCTTTTGAATTTCCCAAACGGATGGGTTTCACCTTAACTTCGACAAAACTCACATTTCAACCACTGATTTGAAGTTATTCAGCCAAGGACCTAGTCCCTATTTATAGACAACCTTGACGAGGTTGGAAGCCACCTCCTATCTTCCTTGCTTCATCATTAAGTAAACTAGTCAACAACAGTGGCTATCTCCACTTACTTGTTCAAACAACTTTCTTTTTTACTTCATCTTTAAGAAAGTCAAAGTCAACAATATTGGCTATCTCAACCCTTACTTGCTCAAATTGTTTTATTCTTTGCTTAATTCTTAAGCAGGCCAAAGTATGCTCAAGAAGCTTCCACAAACTTCAAGCCAAGTCACTTGAGGAGGTGATGGAAGCTTCTTCCTTATTCCACCACCTACTCTCATATTTTTCAACAGTTCAAAGAGGTCTACGAAGCAATGGGGGAATTACAACTTAAGCCAAGTAATACCCCATTATACGGGTTCAATGGAACACCAACGATGCGAGTAGGAGAGATTGATTTGCCAGTGGTGGCAGGGCTGAGGTGCATTATATAAAGGTTCGTGGTAGAGGATAATATTTTCCTTTCAAAATGATTTTAGGAAGAAGATGGATTAGAAACATGGAGGCAATAGCATCTACTTTCTATTGGGTGGTAAAATTCCCTACACCAATTGGGTGGTACGAGTTAAGAAGTGTTCAAGCAGCAACGAAGAAATGTTTATCAGTCTCGACGTCGAGGGTGAAATCGAACACAGATATCGACAACCATAATCCTTCAATTTTGATTGGATCAGTGGCAATAGAGGAGATCAGATCTCCCGACCTTGAGGTCGGATCTGCCGATCTTGGAATCAAGGGATAGCAAAATGATTGAGTAGGTCGGGTTGGTGCAGTTTAAGTGAAATTAATCCATCCCAATGTACGCACATAAGGACAAGATTGAGTTTGGAAGATAAAGTTGAACTGATAAAATTCATTCAGACACGTGCCGAGGTATTCCCTTGGGAAATGACTGACAGTGAGGGGATTGCTCCCGAGTTCATGGAACACAAGTTAAATGTCAAAGAAGGCATTTGTTAAATAGCAATCAAGATGGGTATCTGAAAGATTTAGGGTAATTGTTTCTCTCTTCTCATTAACCCAATGAAAGATATTTATACAAGAAGCACAACAGTAGCTTCCCTAATTTCGCATAATACCTAGCAATAGTTTAGGAAATATTAAATTTCTTTGAGGAAGTAGTTTCCTATAACAAAGCAAGTACCCATATATAGTCTATCCTAGAATAAAGGAATAAACCACCTAAATAATCTCCTAACACCCCCCTTCAAGTTGGAGCATGCAAGTCTAAAATGCCCAACTTGTCAAGGAGAAAATCAAATTGTTTCTTCCCCAAAGCCTTGGTAAAAATATCCGCCAATTGGTCCGTCGTCGGCACATAAGACAGAGCAATAAGACCTTCCTGGATTGCATCTCGCACGAAATGACAATCAACCTCAATGTCTTCGTGCGTTCATGAAATACCGGATTCTGCGCTATATGCAACGCGGACTGACTATCACAAAAAAGAGGAATCGCCTTTGGATGATGGATTCCCAAACTCAAAAGTAGACCCTTCAACCATTTTAATTCAAAGGTAATAGAAGCCATAGAGCGATATTCGGCCTCTGCCGAAGAACGAGCTACAGTATGCTGCTTCTTAGTTTTTCATGAAATTGGCGAATGCCCCAAAAACACAAACCACAAAGTGAGAGACCGCCGAGTAAGGGGACAGGTTGCCCAATCCGAGTCACACCAACCTGTCAAAGACAACTCACTGTCTGAACGTAATAGAATGCCTTGACCCGGGGATCTCTTTAAATAGCGAACAACCCGTAATGCAGCATCCCAATGTTCTTGTCTCGGTTCCTGCATGAATTGTGACAAGACATGAACCGAGTATGCCAAGTTAGGACGAGTAACCGCCAAATAGATAAGACGCCCAAGCAAACGCCTATAGGGCTCGGGATCCGTAAGAAAATACCCCTTGGCACGCGCCAGCTGATGATTCTGTTCAATCGGGAATGAAGCCGGCTTCGAGCCCAATAGTCCTGCCTCCGAAATAATATCAAGGGCATATTTCCTTTGACATAAAAACAACCCTGAAGATCTACTAGCCACCTCAATGCCAAGAAAATATTTAAGCACACCAAGATCCTTCATATAAAAACATTGACTCAAATAGGCTTTGAAAGCCGTCACCGCAGCGGAATCATTACCAGAGATTATCAAATCATCAACATATACTAGGACGATGATCTGTACAAACTCTTTAGAGTAAGTAAAGAGGGAATAATCGGAGTAGGATTGAAGAAAACCGTACCCCTTTAAAGCTGTCACAAGCTTTGCAAACCAACATCGAGGTGCCTGTCTCAAACCATACAGCGATTTACGCAAACGACAAACCAAATCAGAAGCAGTGGAGCTAAAACCTAGAGGAAGTTTCATATACACCTCCTCATCTAAATCGCCGTGAAGGAAGGCATTATGAACATCCATCTGATGCAACTCCCAATGCTTTGATGCTGCAATGGCCAGAAAAGCTCTAACTGTCACCATTTTCGCGACTGGGGCAAATGTCTCATTATAATCAATTCCTTCAACTTGATGATTACCGAAAACAACTAATCTGGCTTTTAACCTCTCAATGCTACCATCTGAGTTGTACTTAATTTTGTACACCCATTTACTTCCGAGAGCTTTCTTTCCAGGAGGTAATTTTTCCATAGTCCAAGTGCCATTATCTTCCAAAGCACGAATCTCCTTTTGCATAGCAGTACACCATCTTATATCTTTTGCAGCCTCCTTAAAAGACTGTGGCTCAACACCTGCAGTTACAGCTGCAAGAAAATTTTGGTGTTTCATAGTAAATTGATCACAACTAACATAATGTGCTATAGGAAAAGGCGTACCTGAGGGAGTGTGATATGGCGGAGCAGATGGAGCGAAAGATGGACTTTTCTTGATAACCGTATGTGTCACGAAGTCTCTCAATTTTACTGATCGGAACTTCTCCCGGAACCCTCGGCCCAAATTGTCCCCCCCCCATCCGTCGGGAGCACCATCTACCCCCCGACATCCGAGGATGAAGCGGCCACTGGTGGCACATCCAGAGCATTTTGACTCGGCACGGATGTGGAAAACTGTGGCTCAGCATGACTAGGCGTGACGCTAGTTGTGGGAGAGGTCGTTTGAGGACCGACGATGGCATCCTCGTGCATCACCCGATGATCCCCCATATCTTCAATAAACTCCTCCTGGACTCCCTCATTATAAGTCACATCACTGTCAAGGGGAGGAGTATGATTTGTGACTTCAACATTCAAATAAGGAAAGACATTTTCATAGAACTTCACATCCCTCGACACAAAGAACTCCTTTTTCTCAAGATCAAATAAACTCCATCCCTTCTTACCAAATGGATATCCCACAAAAACACATTTACGGCTTCGACTGGCAAACTTGTCACCTTTAGCTCGTTGATTATGGGCATAAGCTAAACAACCAACAACTCGCAAGTCACTAAAAGAAGGTGTACAACCAAATAGCATTTCATATGGAGTTTTGTTTAGGAGAACACTAGATGGAGTCTGATTTATTAGGTGAGCAGCGGCCAAAACGCATTCTCCCCAAAAATAGATTGGCAACCCTCCTTGAAACCTCAATGCACGAGCGACATTGAGAATATGTTTATGTTTCCTTTCCACTCTTCCATTTTGTTGAGGGGTACCCACACAAGAGGTTTGAAATAAAATTCCATTAGCCGCAAGGTAATCTTTCATGCAGTTAAACTCTGTTCCATTGTCACTACGTACAATTTTCAACTGTTGAGAGAATTGACGGTCAATCATGGCAATAAAGGACATAAACATCTTAAAAACTTCTCTTTTATCAATTAATAAATAAACCCACACAGCACGTGAATAATCGTCCACTAAAGTTAAAAAATAACGAGCACCACACGAAGAAACTTCATCATACGGACTCTATAAATCACAATGTATTAACTCAAAAATCCGAGTTGATTTATTGTCACTTAAAGGAAAGCGATCTCTAGAATGTTTAGCACGATGACAAACTTCACATCCTTTATTCAAATGACCCCTAGAATTATTAAAAAGATGAAGCAACTTCACTACTGTCTCGGAAGGATGACCCAATCGACTATGCCATAGCTCCAAGGACTTCGAACTATCAACCGAAACCACTTGCACCTTTAATCCTTGCCGTAGGTAGTAAAGTCCATCTCGTCTCTCACCCGTGCCAATCACCTCCCTCGAATGCAGGTCCTGTGTAGCACACAAGTTAGAATTAAATTGGACAAAACAATTTAGATCATCATTTAGTTGTGAAACCGAAATTAAATTGCAGTTTAACTTAGGAACAAAAAGAACACGTTGGAGTATTATTTTGTCCGTGAGTTTCACGACACCCTCCTTAGTAGCAACCACCATTTGACCATCCGGAAGGCCCACGGGACATGGCGAAACTACTTTAGTATCCACTGAACAAGATTCATCACTAGTAACATGATGAGAACATCCAGTATCAATTATCCAATAATCCATTTCCAACTTACGATGCAACCTGTTAGAAGGAGTGTGCGGAGTACCAAATGCGGTTGTTAACGCCGCCCACTGTTCGGCAGTAAAACCTGAAAGAGGTTGCGCAGCAGGAGCAGGGTTCGGCTTCCCAAGAGATGCGCTGTGAGTAATGTCTGGGTTGGTGGCATTAGCACGCACTCCGTTACGTCCACGTCCAGTCGTGAACTTTATTGACGCAGTGTTTGGCTTGCCCTTCAAATTTCTGTCATATTTCTCCAAGTACCAATCTGGAGTACCATGAAGATCAAAGCAGGTAGCTATGTCATGGCCTGATTTGTGACAGTGAGAACATATCAAGGCTGCTCTCTTCGTTCTATCAAGACGCGGTTTTGGTCTATTCTCCATACGCGCCGCGAAACCTACCACATCGGGTTTCTCTTCGGTGATGCGTGTGATCCCTCGAACCCGCTCATCTTAAGGAATTTGTTGGAATGCCCGATTCAATGAAGGTAGAGGATCTTGCGACAAAATAGTCGAGCGCAATTGGGCATAATATTCAGAACATAAGCTAATAAAGAATTGGTGCAGCCTATCATCTGCACGTCGTTTCTCGTGTTGTTTACCAACCTGACAAGTACATTTACCACACTTGCAAGAAATCAAAGGCTCATGTTTATCTAGTTCATCCCATAAAACATTCAATTTACTGAAATACACAGCAACAGGCATAGTTTTATTTTGCTCACAGCGATTAATATCTCCCTTAAGTTGGTGAATACGCGGACCATTCACGATCGAGAATCGTTCATGCAAGTCATCCCATAAGTGTTTGGCATTATCATAATTCGATAGCATAGAACGTACCTCGGGGTCAATTGTATTCGTGAGCCATGACACAAGCATGCAGTGGATCGTGACCCAATCATCTTTCGTACAAGGTGGGACGATATCTGTGATTGTCCCGTCAAGAAATCCGAATTTGCGCCTAGAGGAAAGGGCTACTCGAATTGCATGAGACCAATCATCAAAATTGTCAAGCTTGAGGCGAATTGGGGTAATGAAGTCGCCTGGTCGATCTTGCGACCCTAAGTAGAAAGGCGAACTGGGATCAATTTTTACCGGTGGTGGAGGTATAGCGCCGCCGGCCATGGTTTAGGAAAAAAAAATTTGAAGAAGCAATTTTGCTCTGATACCATGAAAGATTTAGGGTAATTGTTTCTCTTTTCTCATTAACCCAATGAAAGATATTTATACAAGAAGCACAACAGTAGCTTCCCTAATTTCGCATAATACCTAGCAATAGTTTAGGAAATATTAAACTTTTTTGAGGAAGTAGTTTCCTATAACAAAGCAAGTACCCATATATAGTCTATCCTAGAATAAAGGAAAGAATAAAGGAATAAACCACCTAAATAATCTCCTAACAGTATCCCCTGAATTGGCAAAGCCAATAGCACAGGAGATTCAAAATCTTTGGTAGCTAGTATCATCAGATAAATACAGTATCTGAGCTAGTTATCCAATGTGGTGGCAATTTCAAAAAATATCGGCACATTACGAGTGTGCATTGATTTTACCGATCTCAATAAATTATGTCTGAAAGATAATTATTTGATGCCACGTGTGCAAGACTTTGTGGATAGAACAACGGGATTCGAAAGATTATCTTTCATGGGTGGATATGCAGTATACAACCATATCACATTAGCATCGGAAGACCAAGAGAAAACAGCTTTTATTACGGACTCTGGGAGATACTGCTTTAATGGAATGTTATCAGAGGTTAGTGGAAAACATGTTTCAGGAAAAGTTGAATGATGGAGATATATATTGAC
Source organism: Berberis vulgaris (assembly GCA_963556465.1). Lineage (NCBI taxonomy): Eukaryota > Viridiplantae > Streptophyta > Magnoliopsida > Ranunculales > Berberidaceae > Berberis > Berberis vulgaris. The sequence continues at coordinate 27,209,007 of OY747131.1, read as the reverse complement.
AACATGTTGGTTAAAAGCTCTACGAGTTGAGATCATATCTAACACTTGGGCGCGACACTTACCACTTTACAATGATACAAGATGAAATTAAACCCACAAAAATGTACTTCTGCTATATCGTCCAAATTTTCTTAGGATATTTGGTTACTCAAAGGGGGATCAAAGCAAACCCCGCTCAAATCCGAGCACTATTGGAAATGTCATTACCGAATTAAAAAAAAATAATTACAAATATTGATGGGAATGACAGCTGCGTTAAATCGATTTATTTCTTTATCATCCGACAAACGTTAGCCATTAGGGTGGGCATCCCATCCAGCGATCCCGTTCCCGTCCCGATCCCGTCCCGTCCCGATTTTTCGGGTCTTAATGGGATTGAATAATTTCGTCCCGATCCCGTCCCGTCCCGAAATAATTTTCAATATTTATTATTAATATTTATTATTTATTTATTTATTTTAGGATTGCAATATTTGGATGCCCATACAAATTCCCTGATGCATATAACATTTTAGCATCTAAAATTCTCAATGTCGTTAGGCTATCAACTCATATTTGAAGACCAATTTGTTTAATTGTATTTAACTAGGGTAGATTCGATTTCATTGAAAACTTTGGATACTCAACCTATAATACAATTTAATGGGTTCCTAGTATCATCTCATTTGCAATGATAGATATGCATGAAAATTAAACTCTGTGAGAGATTCCAATGACAGCTTCATGTGCTTATTATGGCATAGGTTACATTATGTTTAGTTGATTGCATTTTGGTTTATTATTTCATTTTCAGCATGGTTATGTGTGAACATGCAATTTGCTGAAGATCTGTTTTAGTTATTCAAATTGCATGGTCAATTTGAAACACGCTGATCTCGTCCCGAACCCGTTTGGGATGGGACGAGGTCGGGATGTGGTTTATCTCATCCCGTCCCGTCCAGTCCCGTCCCGATCCCGTATGAACGAGATGGGATAGGGATGGATCTATCTCGTCCCATCTCGTCCCGTGCCCACCCCTATTAGCCATTGTTTCAGCTATTACAGAAAATAAGCATTTTGAATGGTCCAAATAATGCGAACAGGCATTCCAGTCCTTCAAGATTACTCGGGCCAACCTCCCATCTTATCGAAGCTAGAACTCAATGAAGGATTGTTTCTGTACACCTCCACATCGGGATTCGTTGTCAGTGCAGTATTTATACGGGTGGTGGACCAAGTGGCCCTAGCTCTAGTCCTTTTAGCTCGGAGGTTGAAACCTTACTTTCAGAGTCATTCGATCACGGTCCTTATGCACTTGTTCTTGAAAGATATCTTGCATGGGACAGATGAGTCATCTCACATGAGAAATGGTTTGTAGCGTTAGGCTTGTTTGAGATCACATTCTTGCTAAAGACTGTGTAAAAGGGATACGCAGTGGCTGATTTCCCGATAGAAAACGCTCTTTGGGAGGAAGAGCTGAGTTCATACGACATAGTTAGGGTGTCGAATTCTACAGATCCTTGGGATAGTAAGGGTGTGTCTTCAACTAAGGATTTTATGGATTGTTTTTCATCAATGGTGTAGATATAAAATTTTCTGAATGTTTCTTGTTGTTGTTTTTCCTTTTTGTTTTTCTTTTTTAGGTTATAGCCATGAACATTGGTCTTCACACCCTGAAACTTATGTTCTTTTTTTTTCTTTTCTTTTTTTGGTTTCTTGTTTGATTGAATTCATTTTCCTTAATATTGAAATTATCTACTTTGTGATTTTGTTAGAATCTTTGGAACTAGTTATCTAATACAATTTTAAATGGGAGATACAAAACATGAAAAATGGCAATATAACCAGTGGACCATGCAAGAGAGCAAGATGTTGTTAGGACTACTTGTTGAAGACATCAAACATGGCACAAGAAAGCAAGAAGTTCACGGTTGATAATGAAGTATGGGAAAACTACTTTAAGGTGATATTTTATTTTTGTAGAATTTTATTTTATATTGATGACTTCCACTTTTGTAATGTTAACAATATGTATCTTTTTTGTTCTTTTTTTAACAATCCCACCCATCTCAGAAAAATCTTTGCAATGGATCATTCAAAGATTACAAGGATTTGCAAATTATTTTTGGCAGTGAAATAGCTGTTGGGAAAAATGCACTTGGGTTGGGCGATGTTACCGATGCTAGAACATATGGACTTGAAAAAAATGAGAACATGTTTGATGATAACAATGCGATTTATGAAACATCATACCAGACTCTGTCACCTAGCGATCTGCGATTATACTTCATAACCTTTCCTAGACATTTTGGAGGCCCTTACAGAAAAGCTCATTCCAATAAAGAAAGCTAGAACTGAGTATCAAGCATATAGCACCTCAACTGAGATCATCACACGAGTTGATCTTATAGAAAATGTTTGTGTTGGCATGGATTTAATTGGTACAATTGCTAATGAAATTCATGGTATACGTGGCCTAATGGAGAAAAGAAAAAAAAATGATAGAGTGAAGAGGAAAGTGGAGAAAGTGGAATTAAATAAAAATAAAAAAATAAAAAAAAGATTCTATCAAAGAGATTTCAAACATAGATAGTCATGCTCATTACAAAGCACTTGCGTTGGTTCATAAGTTGGAAATGAAAGGCGTATTCTTCAAAATATCACTTGAAGAAGGCTTGGGGTGGATACAATACAATATGGAATGAGTATGGTTATTTGATTTAACATTTTGGAGTATCTAAAAACTTTTGGTTAATGTTTTTATCTTATGTTTAGAATTTTGGTTAAGACTTTTGGTTGGATATTATGTTTAAGAATTTGGTGAATGTTAAGACTTGTTTGCTTCAATATCATACTTTCATTTATGTGCAATTTAGGTGGTATTATTTTCTTTTCCTTGTTAGCTCACGTAATTTTATCTTCGCTATACATAAAAGGGAGCATGTTGGTTTTCATTTCTAATTATGTTATTTAATTTTTTTAGGTGATTTTATTGTTAGAGAGAAAATGAATCTCAAAGACAGTCTAGTTGGTTCAACATTTATATCAACAATTGAACCTAAATCAAATGTTATCAGATGTTTATGCCATCGTTAATGCATTGTAAACACCCACTTCTTCACTTTAGCGGTTCAATCACACTATTTATTCAATCAAATAAATAAAAACAGATTCGGTCCTAATAAAATACTAAAATAAAAACATTATAATTAATACTAATAAATATTTTTTTTAAAAATCAATTCAGGACGGAACGGGATGGGCGGGATTAAATAAATAGATTGGGATGGGAAGAGATTGATCAATCCCAAAAGGACCCAGAAAAAATCGAGACGGGATCGGGATAAGATGCCCACCCCTACCATCCACGCAGAGGTTGGAGCAAAAGCGAAGGAGAAAATAGAAAAAAAAAAAAAAAAAAAAAAACCGATAGGGGCGGCCGACAGCAGTCATTGTTGCAACTGTTATTGCAGCATGTAGTTAATGAGAAGAAAAGATAGGGAATATAGGAATAGAAAAGGAAAAAGGCACCGACTGCGAGGTGAAATAGATGTGGTGGCGGTTGTGGGAGAGAAGTGATTGTTATTATTGTTCTGAGGAGAAATTGTTGAGAGTGCGGGAGGAGAAGAGTGAAAAAGTTGAGAATTGAGAGATTTGAGTTTATATTGGTGGTGTCAAAGAGCAAGTGTGGTGTTAGACAAAAAAGTGGGGGTAGTGGTGTCAAAACATCGGAGCCTTTTGATAAACAGGCAATGTGATTTTGAAAAAGGGTAAGTCCCTCCTAATTTTTTTGAATTATGGTTGCCTTTAGTTTTAACACTGTTCAAAGAATGAGACGAGGATAAGTTGAAAATGTTACCAACTCAAGAGAGTCGCAATGATTGATAATACACAGAACATTCCAGTAATTTGCATTGTACACGTGTCATGATGATCAAGCTAGCACGAGCCTCCAAATAAGCGTTTGCTCTGGTCTGGCCCAAAGGCCAGGAAATAAAGCCCAGATTACTCCAAGCCCACTGAGGCGGGTACCAGGAAGTTGGACCTAATCAGCAAGGCCCTATTAAGCCCATAAGTCATATGGTCAAGCCCAACACTTGTAAGACCAAATAAGGCAAGTATCTAGAAGTTTGACCTAGGACAGGCAGGCCAGCAACACATTGGCTCCTACTAGGAAACAAATATCATAGTATAAGTCGTCATGGAAACTCTCTTGCATGGACAACTCTCCACAAGGAAATGATCTCTAGCTGATATCTTTTCATAAACCACGCCACCAAAGGCATAGCCGAACAAGGACTCTTGTATGATAAATAGATAACAAGGTTGAGGAACTAAGGTATGCTACAGAACCCAATTTTAAGCATTACACCTTTCTCACGCCTTGTCTTACTTTAGCATCGGAGTGTCATCAGCCGCCACAACGATAGTTTTTGGCTCACGTGTGTTCCTTGTGCAGGTCAAGGTCAAGGAGAACGAAAACTAATCTATCAGTTTGGCGCCATCCATGGGGAATGATGAAGTTCTTAGGAAAACAGAGATAACACCCCTTCATTATAGTCTGAAAAGATGGTTGCCACAAGATCTCGTACTAATGGAGAGATCGCCTAACCGTCAAACGCTCGAGCTGGTGCAGTACCACCATTTTCGGTGGTGCCAATCACGAGGGGAGAATCACCCCGAGCTCCTGTGCCGGTTGCAGCCACGACAAACTCTAGGGTGGATCAGCTTTTTTCTCATGTGCAGCAGATTGCTCGAGTGGTGGAGATACTTGCTCATCAGAACCCACCACCCGCAGATGATGACGGTGAGGCAGAAAGGACCATGTCTTTGCAAGAGAATATAGAGTGCGTTCAAGAGCGCCAAAATGTCCCTTCTAGCTCTCAGGGTACCAAGAGTAGCAAAAATCAGGGGACCAGAGCGGTCTATGGAGACCGAACATCTAAGGTTGAAAGCCAAATACCCAAAATCCTCTCCGATTTTGGGCCACCAATCCGAATGTGCTGTACAACCTCACCGTCCCCTCGTTCACGGATCAAATCATGAACACGCTATTGCCAAATAAGTTCAGCCCCCTAGAGCTGGAGTTCTATGACAAGACGGAATACCCATCAGACCACCTGCACCATTACCATCATGTGATGGCACTGAAAGAAGAATCTGAAGCAGTAATGTGCCGAACATTTCCCACCAGCTTGAAAAAGGCAGCATTGACCTAGTTCCACAATCTTCTTCCAAGATCTATTTACTAGTTCCAAATGTTGGCCAAAGCGTTTACCACTCGCTTTGTCGGTAGCCAACGAATCAGGAAGGGCCTGCATACTTTCTCAACCTCAAGCAAAAGTAAAACGAAACATTAAGAGAATATGTCACCCACTTTAATGATGAGTTAACTCTAATTGATGGCTGCAGTAACGACACCTCAGCCACCGCCTTCACTTCAGGTCTGAGGGGAGGCCAATTCTACAACTTCCTCACCCTGGAGCATCTGACGGACATGGCAGACTTGCTAAAGAGCGATCAAAAATACATCAACCTTGAGGAGATGTGGGCCACCAAACAAGACTAGACGAAGGAAAGGAAAGAAGTCATTAAAGAGATAGAAGAAAATGCAGTTGGCATTATATATGTCATGTAAGGGGTATGCTCGGAAGGTGAGCAATCCAACAAATCCTGAAAGAGGACACTCCCGAGATGCGGACTCAGTCCACCTACGAAGATCGACAAGTGCAATACACTCGTGTTTGGAACTCGATCCTGTCACTGACATTCACGGATAAAGACCTCCAGGGCGTCTATTCTCCTCATAATGACGCCCTAGTTATCTTAGTCCTTATAGCAAAGTGGGAAGTGAAGAGATCCTTGGTAGACACGGGGAGCTCCCTGAACATCCTATTCCTCATTGTGTTCCGCAGCATGCAACATGCAGCTGAAAGAAGAGAACATGATGCCCGGCAATCACCCCATGATTGGGTTTAGTGAGGAGAAATGAAATGCTTCCTATCAAGAAGATTAGGTTGACAGTGATGGTGGGAGAGCCACAACTGTAAAAAGTCTTGTTCCAGGAGTTTATGGTGGTTGATGCCCCATCTACCTACAATATCATCTTGAGAAGGCCTTGGCTTCATCAGATGGAGGCGGTAGTTTCCACTTTACATCAGTGCATCAAGTACCTTGTCAATCAGGCGAAAGGGACCATTCGAGGATACCAGCCGTTAGCAAGAGACTGCTACTATGCAACATTAAAACAGCTGGATAGTTAGCAATCACAGTCTGGGCCCACGGGTCAGACATCTCAGAGCCTAGGCCCAGAAAAGAGTTTCCCTGCTTGGATGATGAGACTCCAGTCAGTCTGAAGGAAAGACCTAACATCGGCCAGCCAGAAAAGGAGTCAGTCGGGTCTACCTTGAGAGCCCCAATAACAACAGAGTTGTCCAAATAGGTTCCCGCCATAGCAAAGAATTGGTAGAACGGCTGATAAAGCTGTTGAGGGAGAGTCAAGACATCTTCACCTGGACGATGCGAGACATGGTGGAAATTGACTCCTTGCAACCACCCATCGACTGGAAGTTGACCCTGAGTGGAAACCAATCAGGCAGAAGAAGAGACCCATGGCCCCCAAACAAAATCGGATCATGAATGAAGAGGTACAAAAGCTACTTAACGCTTACATGATTAAGGAAGCGCAATACCCAAACTAGCTGGCAGATACCGTCTTGGTGAAAAAGAAGAATGGGAAGTGGAGAGTCTATGTGAATTACATAGACTTGAACAAGGTTTGTCTGAAAGATAGCTTTATACTTCCTCGCATTGATTAGATAGTGGACGCCACGTCCGAACACAACATTCTAATATCCATGGACGCTTATGCCAGATATAACCAGATACAAACGCACACCCCAAACCAAGAAAATGCCTCCTTCATAACTAAAAGAGAGATATAGTGCCATCGGTGATGTCATTCGATTTAAATAACGCGGGAGCGACGTACCAACGACAGGTAAATCGGATATTCAAGGAGAAAATTGGCAGAACCATGGAGGTCTATATAGACGACTCAACGCATCTAATCGTTCCAGTCCATACGGACCAAGGCAAAGCCCTGACCGCTAAGACTCAACTAAACAATGAGTAAGAATCTAGCCCTAAAAAGACTATGTATGTCACTCCAGTTCTATACGGAGCTAAGTAGCAATCATTGGCGAATCATGTTATTTCGTCAAAGACACGACTATTCAAAAACCGGGCAACCAACAAGACACGACCCGTCTACATGAAGATCACTCTTCAGTAACTTCGTTATCATTGGATAATCATGTTATTTCGTCAAAGAAATAACACGGGCTAAGTCAAGACCACAAGCGTCTTCTTCAGGACCAGATTAGTGTAATCCCTGCTCAAAGTTAAATTGTCTCATTTTTTTTACATCGCATGAGAGTTGTTAGCACAAGCCAATATGATCCATAATCATTCAAGGCATATAAGAAAAGAGAATTCTAAAAAACAGACTTTATTGATTGTCAAAAATTTCTTACAAACCTTGATCGACTAACTAGACCCAAAATTTGTTGTGGGGGTGATCCCTCAAAAAATGGATGCCTGGGGTGAAGCAAAGTTGGATCCCCAAGAAGAAGGACAAACTTGGCCCCTAAGGGGGAGCCTGTACTTCTTCTTCGCAACGTAAGAAGAAATTAATAAGCCACACGAAACCATTGGATGTTCATTCAAACCAGGTGGCTTCATCCAATAGCAAGTCGTGTTAAGACTCATCATTTCAAATGTCAGAACATTCGAAAACTTCACTAGCGGAGATCATCTTTCATTCCTCAGCGAGGCCAAATTGCATTTTTGACACATTTGATGAACATGTTCTAGAATATTCATGGCAATGCTTGAAATTGCGATAACCAGCCTATAGATAGCCACGGCGATTAGCAAATAGAGGTCACCCAGCAGTCACATCAACATTAAATGCTACATGGGGAATTAGGAGGCGACAATTCCAAATACAACTACATCAGTCCACATTCATCAAATTAATGGAACTGCATGCAGCCCCATTAACTGGGGGAGTTACTGACAGTACACCAAACCATCTCGCAATATATTCCATAAACGTGGCATGATGATCTCGTCGATAGAGTAGAGCAGTCTCAAATAAGTGCCTGGCCTGACCAAGCCCAAAAGACAGGGAACAAAGCCCAATATGCTCCAAACCCCCTGAGGTGAATATTTGGAAAGTGAACCCAATCAACAAGGCCCTATTAAGCTCTCAAATCAAATGATCAAACCCAGAATCCACGAAACCTAATAAGGCAAGTATCTAGGAGTTTGACCTAAGACAGGCAAGCTAGTGAGACGTTAACCCCTACTAGGGAAACACCATTCGCTCTAGCTTACGGAACGGAGGCAATGATCCCACTAGAGCTAAGAATGATAAAGTTTAGAATGGAGTAGTTCAGGCCAAATGACAACGATGACACTTTACGCATGGGACTAGACCTCCTCAAAAAAAAAAAGGATGAAGCTTTCACCAAGATAATTGTCTACCAACAAATAATAAGAAGGTCAAGCCATGAGAGTTCAAAATGGGAGACTGGCTGCTTAGAAAAACTCAGCAAAACACTAAGGAACTAGGTGTGGCCAAGCTAAATCAAAACTGGGAAAAACCCTACAGAGTGACTGAGGTCAACAGACCAGGTACATGCTAGTTAGAAAACATAAATGGCGAAGGACTTAACCGACCACGGAATGTAGAACACCTAAGGAGATATTATCAATAAATTCAAGGTATTTGCTTTTACTAAAGTTTCACTGTTGTTTATTAAATCTAGTTGGGTATCTAGTCAATCTATTATAATCTGATTTAAGCATCAGACCCGCTAGTCTGATCTCCATGTCGAACCACTAAGTGAGTTAAATAAGTCAGGACACCCAAGTCAAACTTATACACCCAAGGCCATTGGAGCATTGTCCGACCATAGACAATGATGGCCTGACTAAACCAGTCAGTTTGTTAAGACTGGTGAAGACAACTTATGGTCCACTCTAATGCCTAGTCCGCCCAAAGCGGACAAAAACGATTTAGAAAGTGGGAGTTCAGTCAGAGCTCATGAAGCCAAATCAAGATGTCTTGCCAAGGATCATTGTCCGACCATAGGCAATAATAGCAAACTTGACCAAAGCTTGTCAGTTCGTTAAGATTGAAGAAGACAAGTTCTTGTCCACTCTAATGCCTAGTCCGCCAAGAGTGGATAAAAACAACTTAGAAAGTGGGAGTCTAGTCAAAGCTCATGAAGCTTAATCAAGATGGCTTATCAGGGATCATTGTCCGACCATAGGCAATGATAGCCAAACTTGACCAAAGTTTAGTCAGTTTGTTAAGACCGATAAAGACAACTTCTGGTCCGCTCTAATGCCTATTCCGCGAAGAGCGGACAAATACGACTTAGAAAATGGGAGTCTAGTTAGAGCTAATGAAGCCTGATCAAGATGGCTTGCCAGGGATCATTGTTCGACCATAGCCCATGATAGCCGAACTTGACCAAAGTTTAGTCAGTTTGTTAAGACTGATGAAGACAACTTCTGGTCCGCTCTAATGCCTAGTCCGCCAATAACGGACAAAAATAGCTTAGAAAGTGGAAGTCTAGTTAGAGCTCATGAAGCCTGACCAAGATGACTTGTCAGGGATCATTGTCCAACCATAAACAATGATGGCCAAACCTGACCAAAGTTTAATTAGTTCATTAAGACTGATGAAGACAACTTCTAGTCCTTTCTAATGCCTAGTCCGCCAAGAACGGACAAAGATGGCTTAGGAAGTGGAAATCTAGTCGAAGCTCATGGAACATGATCGAGACAACTTGCCAAAGATCATTGTCCGCCCTTAGATAATGATGGTCGAACTTGACCAAAGTTTAGTCAGCCCATGAAGGCTGATGTAGACAACTTTTGGTCCGCTCTACAGCCTAGTCTACCAGAAGCGGATTAAGATGACTTAAGAAATCAAAAGTTTGATTAACTTATGAATTCGAATGATCTCTAGTCTGCCAAGATTATTTTTACTCCGCTGCATAGAGTTTAGCCAACCTACCAGGTTTGACCAAGATAATTTATGAACCTCTTAAGAGTCTAGGCCAAAATTGCCTGACTACAAGAGCAATTGCGAGTTGAGCGGTTAGATTTCTCATTAACAGATCAACTAGACAATTTCCTGAGTCAGCAAAATCTTTTGTCCAAAGACCAACACCATGGCAAGGCAACAAAGAGAAGACTCGGCAATTAAAATCTAGAAAGTACAAGTATAAAGTGTTACTTAACAAACTTTCTTTCATTAATGATTTGGAAAATACAAATTCACTCCTTATTAAGAGGAGGTTCAGATACAGTAGAGTTGGGCTTAACAGGAGAAGAAGCAGGGGACGGATCTGCGCGTACTACAGTATCAGCACCCTGATCTGGGTCATCCTCTTCTTGCGACTGATCAAAAGCTTAGTCAAACTCAACATAGGTGGTTTTCTATATATATATATCCTAATCGGCATAATCCTTTGCCATCAGCTTTAGCCTTCCTTTTACCACTCTACTGAATTGGAGTGTGTTTTGAGCCTTGAAAAGCCCTCCTCGCGAGCTTTTAACTCCGCAAGCTCTCGCTCTGCCTACTCCAGCTTGATCGTCAATGCATCATCTCTAGATTGCCTTGTACTTCACTTATCTTTGATCGGGATGAGCTCATTTTGTGTCAAGAAGAGTTGTTCTTCTACCGTCTTTGCAAGCTTGGCTTTGAAAGCAAAGTCGGCATCTAGCTGCCGACATCGGGTATCCCATTCAGATTCTATGTTGTTCTTCTCAACGTTCAAATTTTGAATCTCAAACTGCATCTAGGCCATGACCTCCCTGGCAAGCTTCAGGTCACTTTGGGGGTGGTTCAGCTATGCCTCCAACCTATCCTTCACAGACATCACATTGGCCAAATTAGATTCAAGTGACTCCAAGCGGACCAGAGCATCCAATCTTGTCTGTAAACCCTCCAAATGGACCTCCAATTTAGCCTCGGCTTGAAACAACACTCGTCTGATCAGCCTGGCCTTCTAGGTGTTTTTTCAGCTGCTCAATCTCGCGAAGAGCGTCTAAATACGACTTATGAGATGTGCAAAAACTCACTCCATGGTGTACACTCTCTCATGAGCGGCCTCTACCTTCGTCCCAACGATGGCAACTTGGTTCAGATACGACATTTTTAGCATCAGATGTCTCTGCCCCTTGTCCATACGCTTGCCCAGCGTATCCCCTTCTGGCTTCAAAACACGGTTTGTCAGCCAATCGTACCAACTACTAATATGCTTCTTGGAAACATAAGAAATGTCCACCTCCTAATGTCAGGCCTAGTTGATCATCGTTACCAAATCTGGGGCAAAAAGTCTAATCTACGCATCTGGATGGAGATCCTTTGGGCCAATTATCACGCCAGCAACGCCTTTCGCTATCTACACCGAGTCTGGGGCCTCCTCCACTGCCTTCCTCTTACTCACAACAAATAGTTCCCTCTCACCCGCTGATTCAATAGCAGTTGAAGGGGGGAAAGGAAGGGAACGACTCCTCGGATTGACCTTGACCTCAAGTCGAGGATGAGAACCGGAGGGAAGGCAGTGCGGACAACGGGAGAGACCATTTGCCATAGGGACAATAGTCAGGTGACTTTTCACCAGACAGAGAGGACTCTTGCTCCAAAGAGGGGTTATACTTGAAATCCTTCAAAGAAAAAGAGCAAGTCTGGCCAACATCAGATGCGGCAGCCATTCTCACCTGTAGTAGTACGTTGCTCAAGATTTTTGCCTACTCGGTGCTCAGCTTCGTCACATCATCCACCCCTACATTTTTAGATACTCATTCTTCAGGCCAGGAAGGGAAATGAGGCTTTAGCCTGAGCATCTGGTCTCTCAGACATAACAACTTTTGCCCCAGCAGACGCGGTAAGTTCTTGCCCCGCAACTTCTAACCTCTCCTCCGAAGAGGCCAATAGCCTGAAAGCAGTCTTAGCCGCAGTGTGAGGCTTCTTAGAAAGCAGAAATGGGGGAAGTACTGCATCCAACTCCTCCTTCTTTGACGAACTTGGAATCTTGACCTTCGAGAATTTCCTCTTCTTCGAAGGAGGTCTGCCAGCAACCTTCAATTTCAAAATTCTGAATAGAGTAGGAGCCTTATGCCAATAATCCCACAGTCCGTTGCGCTTGATGTTGTGAAGCCGCACTACATCTTCCATCCTCATAAAGGGCAAGTCAGCGAATTGGTCCAAGGCTTCTTTATCTTCTGAAGAAAAGGGCGCTATCAAAATTTTTTCTATAAAAAACGCAGATAACAGTTCAATATGCAATCAATACAATTTGGAGCAAGAAGGGTATTACACTCACTCAGTTGTTTGAACTTTTGATTGATCGGACAACCATCAAGCTCGAAATACTTCGAGTCTGCAGAAGCCATAAAGCAATACTTCTGCCAGAACTTAAAAGCATCATGCAAAGTGCCCAAACAAGTCGGTGACCTCAACACACAGACAGCATGCTCATTCAATCGAGGAGAGGTGAGCAGTTGGATCGCCCTCGGAGACAGTCGAAGGCTAGCATCTTTTTCCATGATTAGAATGACGATCATAATTATGTACCCGTTCAGCTGAGCGGGTGGAATGCCAAGGTACACTATGAAGCGCCAGATTTCCTCGATAACAGGAAAACAAACTTCTGATTAAGTTATACCCCTGTGCAAGCAAATGAATCCACTCGGAGGAGACAAGGGAGTCTGACCAGTTCCAAGGTAAAAAGATCCAGATCGTCAGGGATCTGATACTTCTCGCAGAGATTCACCAAATCCACATTTGAAATTAACATTTCATCGAAAAACGCACAGCCTTCAGTGACTAGTTTATCAAAAAGTTGATTCTGGCCCATTATTGAATAACGTATGAACCTTCGACTAACACTTGCGAAAGTGGAAGTCAAGCAAAGCAAGAACGCGGAAGGGAGGCAACAAAGCATAGTCTCTGAGAAATTACAGAAGTAAAGAAACTCAACTCTATAGAGAAGAAAGCTTAAATAGAAGTAAGGATTCACGCCTTTTTCTAGCAGACACAAACCCATTTAATGATGTGTGCCGCTCAAGGAAACGTTTCAGGCTCAATCATCATGACTGTCAAGTTCCCTCATGACGTGCCTTAGTGGACCAATGAGCTGGACCGCTAACTCGAGGGGAGCAGCTGATGATACACCGAACCATCCAGTAATATGCACCGTATATGTGTCATGATAATCAAGCTAGCACAGGCCTCCAAGTGAGCACCTGTCGTGGTCCGGCCCAAAGGCCAAAAAACAAAACCCAGATTACTCCAAGCCCACTGAGGCGGGTACTAGGAAGTTGGACCCAATCAGCAAGGCCCTATTAAGCCCATAAGTCATATGATCAAGTCCAATACTCGTAAGACTAAATAAGGCGTGTATCTAGGAGTTTGACCTAGGACAGACAGGCTAACACCGCATTGATTCCTACTAGGAAATAAATATCAGAGCATAAGTCGTGCATGAAAACTCTCCTGCATGGACAACTCACTACAAGGAAATGATCTCTAACTGATATCTTTCCTTAAACCACGCCACCAAAGGCATGGCCGAACAAGGACACTTGCATGATAAATAGTGAACAAGGTTGAGGAACTAAGGTACGCTACAGAACCCAATTTCAAGCATTACACCTTTCTCAAGCCTTGTCTGACTTTAGCATCGGAGTGTCATCGACTGCCACAATGGTGGTATTTGGCTCACGTGTGTTCCTTGTGCAGGTCAAGTTCAAGAAGAACAAAAGCTGATCTGTCAACTCGGGAGAGTTTTGAAAATTTTACCAACTCAGGAGAGTCACAATGACAATCTGAAAACCGCTCCTTGAACTCTCAAGTCTAAGAACCTGTTATTATCATTCACACTAGTCAGGATCACATGGAGTCTCAACTCAAAACTTCAAAGAAAAATGAGTTCAAATGTATTTCTGAATAATCATAAGGGCAGCTAAATGCGTGGAACCAAGATTTGGGCGGATGTACAAAGTCAAGCCTGGGTTAAAGTTGTTTATATGCTCAATAATTCCTCAATTTCCAAAATGTTCAGGTTAGTCATGGCTTAACAAGTGAAATGCCTAAGCTGTGGAAAAAAAATAAACACACACAACTACAATGTCTAACCCGGTTATGCAACCAAAACAATTTTGGAATTTGATACTGAAACTGTAAAGGTACCCAATTCTGAGAAGTATATGAGGTTGGGTTGGTCATGGCAGACCTTCCACTTGCAGCATTGGCCACAGTTGTGGATGCGAGTTAAACAAAATTCTGTAATCCATTATTCACATCTTTAAACCACCAAAAGTAGGAATAATAGTTGTTTGAAACTATGCAACTCAGAAATTGAAAACTTAGACGACACTTGTAGTTCCCTCTTTGTGATTTTGTGCATGCATTATTGTAACTACATTGGGGGTTTAATGTTCGTTCAAATAGTATCCACATGTTATAGCCTTCCTTCTGTAATGTAATTATTGTAGATATCAGTCCACCTTGCCACTGAAAGCTTGAGAGAACGGTCCTCTTTCCATTGTATTCAAAATCGATCACTAGAATTTTCAAAAACATGTTTTTTACGCTCACTTCAATTCACATTTACATTGAGTAAACCTCACAACAAAATCTCCCAGAGAGCCTCGTCTCTTTCATGCTCCACTTCATTGTTTAAACGGTTTATTCTTCCTCTTTGTCTATTCAAAATCTTTACCAATCTTTTGCATTATGTAACACATCACAATGCAAATAACTTCATATCACAAACCTTCAGGGCTAAGTTGTCTTTAACATTGACCTTCACCTTCATGGTTCGCACAATATTTTCTCACCTCTGCATCTTTTCATTCTTTCCACTTTCAATCTCTCTCACTGCTTATACCCAAAATCCCATCCCCCCCAAATCCCCCCACCTTTGCCTAACTGCAGCTGATGCCTAGCCATGTACCTCACTAACATCTTCAATGACTTTGTTCACATAAAATGTCATATACGTTAATTCAGTTTGCATTTAAGGCTCTCGGTAGCATTTCCGAAATTCAGTTAGGCAATCTCAATTCCACAGTATTGCATCTTACAGACTAAATCTTCTGCATTATTTTTTAAGGATAAAAACTCCCATAAGCAAAGTAAGACCTGGCTCACCCACTTCTCGACTCTTTTGTTTCCCTTGTTTCGTCTCTTTCTAATTCCTCCTCTCAACCTTCTCGTCTCATTATCGCCGTATCTCTTCATTCTTGTCTCGGAAGCCCTTTTCCGGCTTCTAGCCAGAGTCGAGTCCAAAGATATCATCAAAGGTATTAAAATCAAACGTACTCCCCTTCTATCAGCCACCTGATCTATGCAGACGATCTCTCATGATTTTTTGCCAAACACCCATAGCTGAGGCCCATATTCTAAATAAATATTGGTTGGCTTTTGGCCAAGGGGTTAATTTTAATAAATTTTCGGTGTTCTACGGTTCCAATGTTCATTCTAGACACTCTAAGATAATTAATAGGATATTGGGCTAAAAATTTTAGAACCCCTCTCCTTCTCTCAAAAAAGAAATCCAGTGATTTTCAGTTCATGTTCACAAAACTTTCAACTTGGAAATCTAAAGTTCTCTCCCAGGCGGGTAGAACTATTATGATCAAGGTCTTCCTGAATTCGATTCCTATTTATACTATGCAAATTTTTCTCTTGCCGTGCATGATTACCACAAAGCTTGACAACCTAGCTAGGAACTTTTGGTGGAACGGTAAGGCTGATAGCCACGCTAAGCATATTGCACCTGGAATCACATATCGAAGCCCAAAGCCCTTGGTGGTCTCAATATTCCTCCCAGCAAAAACAAGAATCTCGCCTTGATAGCGAAAAATATGTGGCTTACACTTTCAAACCCTAACAATCCTCATGTGCATCAACTCAGAGCTCTCTATGTCAATAATAAGAGTCCCTTCCAACTTTACAAAGCCCCTTCTATAGCTTCCTTCAGCTGGAGGGGCAATCTTTCTGCCTTGGCAAGAATGAAATGTCGTGTCCTGTGACAAATTAGATCTGGTACAACTGCAAATATTTGGTACGATTCTTGGGTTAAACTAGGATTCAATCTTGCTTAATGTTTCCCTGGTATGAAATTCCCATTTGGATTTCTAACCTAGGACATCAACCCCTCTGGAATATCGAAATGTTTAATGCTCTTTTTTCGAAGCCTGTGGCCTTAGATATCCAGAATATCCTAATCCGCTCCTCGGATTGCCCAGATCAGTTGACCTGGACCTTTGATAAAAAGAGCAACTTTTCAGTCAAAAGTGCGATGAAAGCCTTCTTTTCCGAGATTTTAGAAGGTTCTACCTCTCTCCCTCCTTTTTCTTCCCTGGATAAAAAGATTCTCCGAGAGGTGTGGAAAATCAAGGCTCCCCCATCGGTCGCGTTCATTCCCTGGAAAATTGGTCAAGACATACTCCCCACCATGACCAATCTAGTCAAACATCACACCCCCATAGAGGACACCTGCATTTTTTGCAATAATCACACCGAGGATGTTGTTTATGTTTTTTTCAAATGCCCGATTATTAATCTTATATGGAGAGTTTCCCCGATCCCCATAGACTGGCTAATGTAAACTTCGAGAATCCCACCATAATTACTCTCCTCACATTTATGTGGGATACAGCCAAGGCCCACCCCACTTCTAGAGAAATTTTGCTATCTTAGTTTACAGCGGTTCTCAAAACCATTTGGCAACTCAGAAATGGCTGCATTTTCAGGAAATCCAAATTTGAAATCCACTTTTTCCTCCCAGCCTTCAACCTCACTGGAGTGCCTGGCACAAGCAATGGTTCTGCACTACCCAAATTACACAACCTCTCTCGATCTGCTCGATTATGGAACAAGCCATCAGTAATTCTCGACATGAACCCTTAGACAATAGGACCCTCTCCATCCCTCTTCTGAACCGATTACAAGCCACAATCAACTAATCTAGGCCCAACTCTTAGCAGTTAGAAACCATAACCTTAACACTCTTCTTGCTAATCCCCTTCCTAACACTCTCGACCCAGATACTATCTTAGTCACCTATGATGCCAATTTTTTTGCCTCTTCACAGCAAAGAGCTTTAGGGGTTTTTGCAATTACTTTACAAGGCCATGTGCTTGCTCGGGTGGCGGATCCTATTGTCAGGAAAGTTCTGAACAGTATAATGGCAGAATGTCATGCGGCGGAGGCAGCTTTAATGCTAATACAAGCTCGACAATGGCGGACAGGTCTTCTTCTTGGAGATTCTGAAATACTCCACTCTATCTTACAAGAATCTCATATGGACACAAGAACAGGGATGAACTGGGCATGAAGGCCAATTATTAGTATTATTAGAATATTTTTGGCATTAAACAAATTATGGTTTTGTAATTTTAATACGGAAAAATGAATTTTAAGGCCTACTTTTTCAGAAAATAGGCCATTTAGATATCGTAGTTTATGTAGTGGCTAATTTGTGCCTACTTTTATACTTTTATGACCGATAAGGACTATTTTATTAACTCAAGTTAACTCATAAAGTTATAAGACATATTTACCCTTCCTAAACAAATTTAAAAAATATATAATTTTATACTTTTAAGACCAACAATGACTCTTTTATTAATGATTTTATTTTATTTTTTAACCCTTAACCCCTCCCACCCCATGCTGCTAGTAGGTATTGATAATAATTATTCTAATTATGAACAACAAATTATAAGTTTTTATAAGATTTTATTGACTGACAAGTTAATCAAATTATTATGCTAAGGTTTGATAAATTTTTCATAATGTAGTTAATAATGATTAGAAATTTGGTTTTAATTAATTAATAAAATCAATTTGATTAACTTGTCATAAATTTTTACATTCCCATGGAATTATAACAGTTATTATATGTGTAATAATAACAAGTGATTCACTAATCGTTTTTTCTCCATGAATGATAACATGAACCTTCTTATAAACAGAATTACTCTGCAAAAGCAGAGGACTCTTGCTGCTTAGAGTTTCTGTTACATATTCGTACTTCACTCCCTTGATTTCAAGTGTCCATCTAATCTTAGGAACAAATGGACTCACCCATAAACCCAAAAGCTTCACTTGATCATGTTTTTCCATGCTAACTTCTTCTTTCAATAGTTTACATTGTCATTTTGATCATTATTTATACACACAGATGATACTGTGAAGGCCCATTGGGCATCTAAATTTGACTATGAGTTCATATGTGTAACTAGAGGTTCGAGAGCCACCTTTCTCACCACCAACAATCAATGACCGCAAATCCATAGGTTTTCCATATGGTAGATCATTTGTTGATTTCTTTTCTGCATCAAAAAGGACTTGATATGTAATAGTTCCATTATAAATTCTATATGTTTAAGGAGACTAATAAATTGATGGAAGCATACATTCTTCAAGAAACCAATGATTGAACTTGGACAAAGTTGCGAAGATGTGGCACTTCCTGCTTCTTCAACTTTGACATCACCGTTGCCACACTTATAACTTCTTTGTTGATTTTTTTTAGCATCAATAATCCTAAGTATTGATTGAAGAAAAGAAAGTTGACACAAATAGTATCTACAAAAAATATTTATATATCATTAATAAAAGAGTCTTTGTTGATCATAAAAATATAAAATTAGATTTTCTAATTTTTTAGGAAGAATAAACATGTCATATAACTTTCTGCATTAACTAGGGTTAATAAAATAGTCTTTGTTGGTCATGAAAGTATGTATAAATTAGTCATTACATTAACTATGGTCCAAATTATCTATTTTGTGAAGAAGAAGAAAAATAGGCCCTAAAAGTCATTTTCTGATTTTATTAATCAAGAACTCAACTATGAGGCTCACCATCTAGCTATTACTGCTGGACACCAACATTGTACACAACAATATTAATATATATATATATATATATATCTATGCTCTATGCTTTTATCCAAAAACAAAAAATAAAAAACCTTTTCCTAGAAATATTTTCTTCATCGACTCTAGTAGATTCTCCTTTATTGCTACCTCCAATTGAAATGAACAATGTAATCTTCAACTCTAGTATATTATCCTTTATTACTACATCCAAGGCAAACTTCATTCCCCTTGGTGATTACAGAAATAGACGAATTATATCAGGCATAGTCACCCTCCATTTTCATTGTTTATTAATTTATAAAATAGTCATTTGCATATTGCCCCCTATTATTAATAGTTTTTTCAGGTTTACCCCTATAATAAACCGTATTACATTTTCCCCCCAAGACTAGCAGTCAACATGCCTTGACCATCTATTTTCAAAGCGGATTATCAAAATACCCCTGAGAAATCAAAGGCTGAGATTAAATCTTTTGTATCTATAACATCTCATCTCGAGAAAAATTCTAAGACCCAACTAAAATCGTAATCGTATCTCGAGGAAAATCCAATAGTTGATTTTAAATTTTTCTATCTTAAACAACTCATTTCGGGGAAA
This sequence comes from Berberis vulgaris, assembly GCA_963556465.1. Classification (NCBI taxonomy): domain Eukaryota; kingdom Viridiplantae; phylum Streptophyta; class Magnoliopsida; order Ranunculales; family Berberidaceae; genus Berberis; species Berberis vulgaris. The sequence goes on along the minus strand of OY747131.1, from coordinate 27,189,446 downwards.
ATTTACGGTCCCAATTTTAATTGTGTATCTTGAGGTAAATCTACCAATTCAGCACGCATCTCGAGAAAAATTTAACGACCTGGATTTAATTATAAACGCATTTCGAGAAAATCTGGTAGGGGCATACTGCAAATTACACAAAAAAAACTTCCACCTCTACTTCCTTCTTTGTTTCACAGCCCCGCCATCATCGACAGAGGAGGAAGAAGAAAAAGAATAAGAGGAAGGAGGAAATGAGGGAGGAGGGGGAGGGTTGTTAAACAGATGAGGAAGGAGGAGGGTGGGAAAAAAAGGAGGAAGAGGAATGAGGAAGATAAGGGAGGATGAAGGGGAAGGTGGTGGCGAGACTGCGAAATAGAGGAGGAAGAAGGGGACGAAGTCGCAGCAGGGCTGCGAAACAGATGAGTAAGAAGTAAAAGAGGAAGGAGTGGAAGTTCTTTTTTTGGGTAGAAGGTCACCCCAGATTTCCTCATGATGCACACTATTAAATTTGGCATGTTAGATTTACCTAGAGATGTATATACAATTAAATTTGAACCATTAAATTTTACAAGAAATAAGTTGTTTAAGATGCAATTTTTTTAAATCAATTGTTGAATTTTTCTCGAGATACAATTACGATTTTAGTTGGACGTTAGGATTTTCCTAAAAATGAGATGTTGGAGATACAAAAGATTCAATCTCAACCTTTGATTTCTCAGGGGTATTTTGATAATCTACTTTTAAAAAATCAAGGCACATTGACTACTAATTTTGGAAGTAAAATGCAATATGATATATTATTAGAGGTAAATCTGACGAAAAAAAAAAATTTAACAATTAATAATAAGGGGCAATATGCAAATGACCATTTATACAATATGGCATCCACTTATGTTGCACTGGTAATCATGCATTTGATTCATTAACAAAAAAAGTAGGGTAACACTTCCATTAATTTTTAGGGATGGCAACGGGCCGGATTGGGGCGGATTTGAGCAAATCCATCCCCGCCCCGTCAGGAAGAACGGATCCCCAAATCCGCCCCGCCAATCCATTTATAAATTTATTTAAAACCCACCTCCGCACGGATTGGCGGATATCTGCCCCGCCCACATACCCGTTAAAAAAATTTCTTCTTAAGGATACATCTACAATAAAAGATACTTCATTCAAAAAATTACATACAAAAAATTCATACATACAAAAAATACAATCGAAAGATACATACAAAAAAAACATACAATAAATTGAAAAAAAAAATCGATTATAGAATCTGAGATCAGAGATCAGATCTCTGATGGGGAGTAGAAGGCGGATGAGGTGGGAGCTTCAACTTCGATTTCGACTTGCTGATCAGATCTGAGATCAGATCTACATCAGATCTCCGATGGGGAGAGGAAGGCGAATGAGGTGGGAGCTTCGACTTCGATTTCGACTTTGACTGTGAGAATCTGATCTCAGATCAAATCTCAATCTCTGATGGGGAGGAAGGCGGAGGAGGCTTCGACTTCGACCCTTGGTCGTGAAAGGCGAAACCCTGGCTTCGACCATTCATCTTCGAGTGAGGATCTGTGTGAGAGGGAGAGGCGAAGACAAATGAGAATCTGTGTGACTGTGTGAGTGGGAGAGGCTAAGGTGAGTATGAGAGTGAGAGAGAGGGCTCTGCTGTGTGTGAGGGGCAAAAGTGTGTGTGAGAGTGAGAGGCTCTGGTGTGAGTTAGAGCCAAGGTTTGTGTGAGGGAGGGCGAGGATTTGTGAGAGATACATTTAATCCTTTATATAGCCGAAGGGCATTTTTGTAAATTTACCGATTAAATTTACCGATTAAACATCCGTGGAACGAATATGGCCAAATCCATATCCACCCCGATTAATAAACAGACACAGATCGAAAATCCGTATCCGCCCCAATATCCATGAACCCTTAACCAAATCCGCCCCAAACGGGGCGAGTGGAGCGGATATCTGTAAAAATCCACTCCACTGCCATCCCTATTAATTTGGAAGAATAGCTTGGTTATAGCCTGTCGTGGGTACCATGACAACTAATGTAACTTCATTAACAAAAAAAGTACTTAAAAAGTTGCCCTTGCAATTTTCAAAAGTTAAAGTGCTAGATTCTCGGAGTTTTTCATTGCCTTTCTTAAATTGATACCAAGCAACCACAAAGTAATACAAGGTAAACTAAAGTGTATGCAAACAAATGCCAATGCATTAGTTATTGGCATTCATTTGCAGAACGCACAGTGTACCAAGCGAAGCCTGAATAAGAATTTAGTTATAGGAAGTTATAGGAAAAACCAAACCTATCAGCAGATGGGAACACCAACAAACGAAGAACCACATTAAGAAACAAAATTATTTTCACCGATCTCGCCTGTTACCCGCATATCTGAGCACAAAATCAACCACCTGAACCCAATAACTTCAGTTCCAAACATCTCAAAATTTTAATACAGTAGCTATTACCAAAACTCCTAAAATTGAAAATCTTTGTACCAATGACCAAAGAAGACGGCTTCTAAGCCTCAATAACTGGATATTCAAAGACCACATCTTTTCCAGAAAGCTTCCTATAAACTCCAGAAAAGGTCTCAAGCTTGTACTCGGTGTTGTTACGCTCTTTAGGATCCAGGAAAACCTTGAGAAGTAAAAAAAGGTACAAACATGTCAAATACAGCAAAGACACATTGTTGCCTTTTTTTTATTTAAAAAATCACACTTGAAACCGATATATGTTACCTTGATGATCTTTGAGCCATCTAGACGGTACTTAATCCTCTTTCCAACAATCTCAGCTGGATATACGACATCCTCCAACATAGCATCATGCACAGCAGTAAGGGTACGGCTGCGGGGCCTTTGAGCTGCAGAGCCCTTCTTTGGTGGTCTAAGTATCCTCCTGGTGGCGATCAAGATAACATCCTACAAACAGGTAGCATAAACAATAAGCAATAGCAGAAAAAAAGGAAAAATATTACCAAACAAAGACGATGCAAATATTGGGGGAGCTGGGCGAGGGGTGTCCGAGTAAATAATAAAGAAAATTAAACACTCGGTATACCTCAGTGGAGCAGAGATATGCTGCGCATACCAATGATTCCATGGAACCATCTCAATTGCTTCAACTCATATTAACTCTCTTGCATGTAATGGACTTATCATGTACTCCGACTTTACCATCTCAATTGCTTTGGATTGGGATTATTAATATTTGGAGTTTGAACAAATATCAGATCAATTTAATATTTGTGGCTCTTAAACTATAAGAATTCCAGATTTGTTAAATATTTGAAAATGGGACAGTAGATTGCATTTGCTTAATCTGAAACAACCTGGTTGTGTGGATACAGGTTCAACTTTAAGGACAGTTTCGTATCTAAGTCTAAAGAAGCAACTTAACGCAGATTGAAAGATCATCCAAAATAATTTGTTGAACTCTGCAAATGATTATAGACAACAAAACAAAAAAATTACCAAAAACTGAGTAAGATCAGTGGTAACATCATCAAAGCTAATACAAAATTGATAAATTTAAAAATAATAATAATTAAACTTTAAATTTTTAAAAAAAATGCCCTCAGTCTAGTGCCAAAGTTTGTCCACAAAAAGCCCCAAAGAAGGAAAACCCCTCTCAAAAACACAATCATGAGATCCAATCCGATTCTTAACGAAGCCTTCTGCTTGATCGTTAGGAAAGGGATTCAAACAAATCACAATTTTAAAGACATGATCACAAGTCAACACTTAAGGAAAAAAGAAACTTCTCAATTAACATCATAAAGAGATTGGGCCCTTCCCCAGGTTCTCTTTAGTGTGGTTAAAGCAAATCAATCATCATCAAGCAACCAAAACGAATAAATGAAAAATAAAATAAATAAAATAAAAGTATATCAGATCCTATATGAATAGATTGACAAATAAGCATTCACTTTACTTTTAAAAAAGGGAAAAACATGAAAAGATGATAATGAACATTCAATACAACACTTGTTCTCCAATCACTAATTTCGGCAAAAAAATAAAAAAATGAACATGCCCAGACATCTTTCACATTCAGCAGATTGCCAATATATTGAACAAGAGGATTGTTATGTTAAGGGACCTGAAGGCAACACCAGAACAAGAATGACTTCAAAATTTAGGAAATAACGGTACAACTAACTTGAGGGATTGTAATTCAAACACAGTTACTGAAGTTGAGGATTTCTACCCCGGAGGCACCACTTACGAAAAGTGTTTGCTATAATGGATATGGGGGAAAATATCTTAACAGGGGTACTCAAAAGGAGGCTACTACTGTACTGAATACTCAAGTGGTTCAAAACAAATTCAGAAACAGGGAAACCAAGAACTACCAACAAATTGCTAAGGCTGACAATTGATTTTTGTTCTTATAACTTATGAAATCAAAGGCACGCCTAGACTATACCCTACATGGCTGCCACACCTAGCACAGTGATCTTGCGTCTAGGCTATCACCTGGTCTAACAAACACCTAACATCTTGACCGCACTTTTGCTCCTTGTTCCAGACACACACCATATCTTTACTTATTGATGAGAATGACAACATCAATGACAATAAAGATGGAAAAACGTGTTAATTGTCTTGGAGACAATTGGGATGTTGAGGTTGATTCCTTGTAGTAGCAAGGCCAATAATATCCAACCATAAGTTTCACAAGTCTTAACTAATTTTCAATAAAACAAATATATAAAAGTGAAACTGCACCCGATATAACAAAAGTACTAAAGAAAGTCCCAAGTGACTGTAAAGGCGACTCTGGTTCCCAAAATAAATATCATTGCCTTGGTGATTAACTAATTTAGAAGTGTTTAGGGCAAAAATGGTAAAGCAAATGAATAAAAATGAGATCTGAACAATGAACCATATCATCATCATCATCAAAGCCCATTTCCAATACTTTCGGGTCGACTACACAGATTTTGGTTCTCCAAGCAATGCGGTCTTCCCACATCCTCCCCAATCCAAGCTCAAGGATGTATTCCTTCACCGCCTTCATCAAAGTTTTCAACGGTCGTCCCCTCTGTCTACACCCTCCATTAACTGATCAATCCAGACATTTTCTAATTGGCGTCGTGCTTGGTCGCCATCGTGACCAAACCACGTTAAACATCTTTTCTCTAATTTTGTCCTTTATGGGCACTACACATAAATATCTCCTAATTCTTTCATTCTTAACTTTATTCTTACAAGTTTTACCACACATCCACCTTAACATACACATTTTTGTTACTGTCATACTATGTGTATAATGTCTCGTAGTAGCCCAATATTCTGAACTGTATATCATGACTGGTCGAACAATTGTCTTAGCATTTTCCCTTTAGCCTTGCAGGCATCCTTCTATCGCATAATACTCCTAACATCATTCTCCATTTCATCCAACAAGCTTTAATCCTATGGTCTACATTTTTTTCAATTAGCCCCATTTTGAATTATTGATCCTGGATATCAAAAAGCCTCACACTCTGGGACCTCTGCGCCTTCGATCTCAATGTCTCCCTCGTGATTCACAACCAAAATTGCACACTAGATATTCTGTCTTCGAACGACTAATTCTAAAATCCTTACTCTCTAAAGCCTCTCGCCACCTATCTAATTTTCGACCTAAACTTTCACTAGTCTCATCAATTAAGACATCTAAAAATAACATGCACCAAGGTACATCTTCTTGCAGATGTCTCGTCAACTCGTCCATAACCAAAACAAATAGATATGAACTTAAGGCTGACCCTTGATGTAGTCCTACTGACACTGAAATTCACTGGACATCTCACCCACTGAGCGAACACTTGTTACAATCCCTTCATATATATCTTGAATGATATCGACATAACATTGACACTTTCTTCCTTCCAAGCACCCACCAAATTAACTCTCTGAAGACCCTATCGTAAGTTTTTTCCATATCAATAAAAAAACCATATGCAAACTCTTACGTTTCTCTCGATATTTTTCTATAATTTGCCTAAGCAAGAAGATGGCATTTGTAACAGACCTACCCAACACAAACCCAAATTGATTCTCCGAACCAGTGGTTAAACTCCCAAGTCTTTGTTCTAATAACTCTCTACCAAAGTTTCATCGTATGACATAAGCTTTATCCCTCTATAATTCGAGCAATTCTGAATATCCCCATTGTTCTTTTAAATTGGTACCACAACGTTGTGTCTCCATGAATCTAGCACTTTAATAGTTTCCAAAAATTCTATTAAAGAACTTAGTTAGCCATTAAATCCCAACTTTCAGACATTTCCACGCTTCAATTGGTATATCATTGGATCGAAGTGTTTTCCCCGTCTTCATTTTTTTAAAGCTTCTCACTTCTGTGGCACTAACTCTGCGATGGAAAACTCGATATCTCCCTACCTATGAAGCATAATCCTTCAAGTTTAACTCCCTTATATGTGTTCCATTGAGTAGGTTCCACAAGTAATCCCTCTATCTATCTAAAATAGTTTTATCCTGCATTAAAACTCTTTCATCCTCATGTTTAACACACTTAACATAACTCAAGTCCCTAATTTTTTGTTCTCTAGCTTGAGCTATTTTGAAAATATTTTTCTCTCCTTCCTTAGTACCTAGCTTATTATACAGATTATCATATGCTCTCTTTTTAGCTTATCCTACTGCTTTATTACTTAACTTCTTAACTTGTTTATAAAGCTCATAAGACTCTAGGCATTTATCTCTTTGCCACTCCTTACAGCATCATTTCGTTTCCGTAATGGTTTGTTGCACATCAATGTTCCGCCACCACGTCTCTTTATCATATATACATCCTCTTTTGGCCTCTCCTAATTCTTCCTTCGCATAAATAATTAAAAAAATGATTAAAAAATGGTAAAAATAAAATAAGATTAAAAAACTAAACTAAGATTAGTAATATAACAATGAACCGTAATGATTAAAAAAATGGTAAAAAGAAAATAAGATTATCATGATTCCACATACTAACATAACAAAACTATGCATCTGATGACTGGAACTCTAATCTGGTAACTATGTATTTCCTTCTTTACCATATGTTCAGTTTTAACTAGGAAAAACGTGTCAAAACAATGAATTAGCTTAAATACTCAGCTCACCTTTCCACTAAACTTCTTCTCCAGCTCTCTAACAAGCTTCACATGAATCTTGCGGAAAGCTTTCCTCAATCTATATGGAACATGGATGACAACAGCTTTTCGGTTCCCAGAAATATCAATTTGACTGCAGCAATAGCAATAGATAAGAATTACATCTACCAAAAGCAAGAAGTAATATAAACTATAGTAAACAAGTCCTTACACTGCTGAGTTAATGTAGAGATCCTTCAAGTCACTCTTTAGCTCTGAGTTTTGAGTTTCCAAATCAAAAAATGACTACAAAAAAAACAAACAAAGATGATAGAATATATATGAAACTAGCCACATAAGAAACTACCCATATAGAAAACAAAAGAGACAGGGGAGATGGGTTAAACACCTGAGCTACATTCTCCTCGAACTCAGTTGGTTCGACATCCTTGTCCTTTTGGATCTTTCTCAAAGCTGTAAACATCTTGATTGGTCTGGCATTTAGAGAGATAAGTTTCATTTAGAGAGATGTAAAAAAGGTGACAAATACCTACTGATACATAAAAATTATAACCAAAACGAACAAACTAAAGAGGATTGGAGAGTCCAAATTTTCTGTCCTCTTAAGTAAATAGCTTTTCCTAAATCAATCATAACTCTTTTTTGTTTTTCTTTTTCTTTTTTTTTTTTTTTTTTTTTTTTGATTTGTGTGTAATTTACATAGCTAAAACTAAAAAATATTTCCATCAAAAAAATATATATATAGATCAAAGGGATTTTGTATCCACCCCAACAGACATTGATTGAGAGACCATAGTGGATAAGATAAAAATTAAAAATAAATAAATAAAAATTAAAAAAACAAAAGAGAGAAAGAGAGAGATCAAATCACACGAACTACAGAAATATTTTCTATGATGAGGGTGGATTTGAACGAGGCTTACCTGAGTGAGACGCTTGCTCGCGCAGACCACTGATTGATTCGATCGACCTGGACGCTTGGTGTTTCAGCGGAGGCGAGGTTTGGAAGAAGAGGCCTTTATATATGAAAGTGGGAATTAGGGTTTACACCTAAATGCCTCGGTCGACGGTGCTGATTGTGTTTTGGCCGTTCAAATGGGGTATCTGCTTTGTTCTTTTGTTTTTGTGGACATCCACCATTTCCACTTGTTGCACCACCAATTTTACTTAGTCTCCCCACCACTTCCTAAATTGCCTGCTCCCATCCCAATTGAAGTGCATTCTTTTCTTCCCATATTGGCCCACTTATGGATGGGAGTAATTGGGACGGTTCGGGACTAAATATGTGGAAACTAGTTTCGTCCTAGTTCCAATCGGTCCATACCGGAATAGAAACAGCATAAACCGATTGGTCTCGGTTTGAACCAGGTCAGGACCAGAATTCTTGCCCACCCCTAGTCTCCCACTCCTCTCATCCTTTAGATATCCTCTTTTCAAACTGATGCGTCAAAAAATCGTCCTCCTGTAAGTTTGACCTACAAAACAATTGTTAGACTACCAAAGACCACTTTTTTGTGGTCGAAGGTATCCTGATGCTTTAGTCAGTAACTCTGATGGAAAAAGGAAGTAAATCTGGACAAAATTTAGTTAAAGTTGCATACCTCTGTCGAATGCTCTCTTTACCTTTTATAATGGTCACGATTAACTCTCTGCGTGACTTAAGCATGTGTGGCTCAACGGAAGGAGATGTTTCTCGTAACAGTCTCCTCCTTGATGGAGATATGTCCGTGGAGGTGTAACTCCCTCCATGACTATTTTTTGGTGTAACGCTCCTCTTTTTTATGAGAAAACTCGTGTCGAGCCTGGATTTGGGCTCTGATTCGTTCGGGCCTTGTCTGGGCCTCTGTAATTGGTTTTATTCTTCATGGCTTTATGAGCTGGCCCAATAGATTGGGCGTTATATTCTCGTGATGAGTTTTTATGCCATGTGTACGGCCGTGATGATCGATCTATTTTGATGTATCATCAACTATTCCCCCCTTAGTTAATGGGTATGTTCACGTATCCACTAACTATGTGACGATTGGTATTTCGATTGCATTTTTGCACTAAACTTAATGTTTAATAACTTTCGATTGGTAGATCGTCTTGATTACTTCATTGCCTGTTTGTTTTTGCGCACATTTTCTAGGAGTTTAGTGTTCCATTATGTCCTGTATGTCGCTCTGTGAGCAATCTCTTTGTTGCTTGGTTGTATAAAAGGTGTTGTGGCTACTTTGTTCCCTTCTTTACGCCATCTTCGCTGTTAGTGTTATTTTTTTCTCTCTTATTGTTTTTTTCATCTTTTCTAGCATATTTGTGATGTCTGTTGGTGACCTACTAGACGGTGATCAGCTTTCTACCTGTGAGGCTCATTTTTCCCAAAAAAAGCTTCTCAAGCTACTTTGGATAGTGTTCGTTCCAACTATGTTTTGCCTCCCGACCTTGAGATCGTTCTTCCTCATGAAAACAATAGTCTTTGTTGTCTGAGGAAGAGATATATCGCACTTTACCCTCGCATGTTCTATGTCGGTCTTCGATTTCCAGTTCCAGAGCTATTCTGGTCTTATCTAGATATTTTAGGTATTCCTCGTGCTCAAATGGTTGGGGGGTTATGGTTTCCACGTATGCCAGAGCCATCCTTTATGGTATTTTTTTAACTACTAGAATCCTGCACTCTTTGGTAAGGTTTAGCGTGAAACCCAACCGCACATGTTTCCTTCATTATCCTGCGAGTTTTGGCAATCTCAATGATGACATCAGAGGTTAGTCGCAGAATTGGTTTTATGCGTCTGTCGACTATGGCTATTTCAATTTACAGGGTCTGCAAATAGTGAGGTCTTTCTGAGTTCCTATCAAGCGACAGAATTTGCAATTGACCACTAAAAAGCAGGTTATCAGCGAGTGTTTTCTGAAACTTTTTGTAGTTCCCTTGGACGCATATCTTACTGATGATATGGTGAGGCGCAATGGTTTATACAGCATGAATGAAACCGAGCGGGCTCTGCCAAACGAAAGGCAAGCCGCGGAGATTGTTGCATGTGTTGCCGCTGTTGAAGGTGATAACGTTATCGTTGATCGGAAAGTGAGCTCTGGAGTTACAGATCTCAATGTTCTTATCAGTGATGTTGTCGGTCCATCTTCCAGAAAGACAAAAAATACCAAGGCCTGTAAGTTCGTCGAAGCAGTTGTTTCTATCTTCTGATCGTGTTTCGAAGAAGAAACGACTCGTTGACTCTGTGCTCATACATCTCTTTACTCGGGTTCTGTCGATAGAGAACCTTCGAGGGAGGACCGTTGCTCTCTGCAGAAGGCGGAAGATATGAAGTTGGCTCTTATAGATAAGTGAAAAAGATACCATTCGTCCGCTGAACGATGGCGAAAAGAAGCTCATCTCTGCTTATGGCGGCCTTGATGCTGCTAAATGTTTTGATGAGGACCCTCGGTCTTTAGATGACAAGATACTCCAGTTGGCTGTTGTCCAGTCTAAGGAGATTGGCAATCGTGATCGAGTTCCCGAGGCACAATCTCTTCATTCTTCTTCCCCTCTTGTTGATGGAGAGGTGGAGATCCCACATTCCACAACATGTTTGGGTTGTTCTAATCCTGTTGGGACCGCCATTCGTTTCGTTTCTGCTGAGCAACGAGAGGGTGGTGGAGGTTCTCCTGTCGTTTCTTCTTCTTTTTGGGTTATGGGTGGTGGGTCCTCCATACTATCGGATCCTCGCATTCTTCATTCGCGGGTTAGTTGGAAGGAACATACTCCTGAAAAGATTCGTGTCAAATCGGATGGGAAGTTCTGCTAGTTTTCTCGTATTGGCGTTCAAGATAGTGCACGTAAGCTGATTAATGAATGGTACAGACGGTCATGGAGAGGCCTTCAATACCCATGCTGAATTTGAATCTTCATCTTGAGGATGGCGTCAGGCATGTAATGGATGGGATGACCCATCTTGCCTAGGCGGGAGTGATGGGTTTGAGTCATCAAGTTAATCACAACCTTGTGATTTCTCTGGAGATGAAGCTCTCCATGCTTCTATTGGTATTTTCTCATGTTTTTTTTTATCAATATGAGGTGTTAAAAGTGCGATGCTCTGAATGGATTAAAGCGATTGAGGTTGCTCAGACTTCGTTGGTCAAGGTGGAGGGTGCACAAGATCGGTCTGTGGTCGCGTTTGAGTCCTTGAGAGCTGACTCAAACGACATCCACGCACGTTTGCATGATGTGGAAAAAGAGCTTTCTACAAAGATGGCCCTTCATGATGAGGTCGTGCATGCCATGATAAAACACTTTAAAAATCACGACAACGCTGAACAAAGGGTGGAGCAATTACTGGCTTCGCTTGCCGAGGTCAAGGCTGATTCTTCCGCGATGCTCACTACTACTGAGGGCCAACTCATTGCGGTAAGAAGTGAGCTTGCTTCTGTTAAGGATAGGCTCCGTGTTATGGAGGTGGTGGATTGGCAACACGTTGTTTATGGTCGGACTAACCTTCTGGATTATGTTGAGGGTCTCGCTGTCGACTTGTCTCAATATCGTCATCTGGTCTATCGAACCTTCGAGGATGAAAAGGGTGCTAAATGTCCTCCAGGTGATCCAATGGTTGAAGAGCCGCCACCTTCTCCTCTTGAAGAAAGAGTTCATGTTGATGACCCGCCTCCTGCAGATGGTATTGTTGAGGATGTTATAAATCTTTCCCCTTAGTCTCCTATTGTTACCTTCGAAGGTAATAGAATAGATTTTGAATGAATGACATGAGTTTTTTCCTTTATTTTTCTTCTTGTTGACTTCATTCGCTCGTTGTTGTCGTGACGATTCGTATTTGAGCTTTGATGTTTTATAGCTATATCCTTAGCAATCATCTGCTGATTTGAATTTTCTTATGCTTTAGCACGCATGTCTTGACCTTGTGTTTGTCGTCTCGAAGCTTTTGTGGAAAGTTGTTTTGCTTGCTTGTCTTCTACTTTGTTGATCTGGTATGTTAGTTAATCCAAGGTTCTCCTGGGTTGTGCTGACTTGCTCCTTCGTTTATTTGCTCTGACCGTTTGATCAACAACGAAGTATGTCTCCTTCGAGTTGGTTTGTTAATTCGGTTGTCTCGAAGTTGCATATAATTCGTTGAATCGTCCGCTCAACCTTTACTTCGCTAACTCGACGTTTCAATCAGTTCGAAGTAGTTTCTTTTACTTGGTTCATTCATCTTTTTAATTCGTTAACTCAACATTTCAGTTGACTCGAAGTTTTTGTTGATTCGGGTGTTTAACCTTTACTTCATTAACTCGACGCCTTAGTCGACTCAAAGTTTTTTTTTTACTTAGTTGACTTGTTCATCTAGTTTTTACTTCGTTAACTAGATGTTTTAGTCGACTCTAAGTTTTTACTAGGTTGACTCGTTCGTTCAACTTTTACTTCGTTAATTCGATGTTTCAATCGACTCGAAGTCATTTTACTTAGTTGACTTGTTAGTCCAACTTTTACTTCATTAACTCGACGTTTTAGTCGACTCGAAGTCATTTTACTTAGTTGACTCATTCGTCCAACTTTTACTTCATTAACTCGACGTTTCAGTCGACTTGAAGTCGTTTACTTAGTTGACTCGTTCGTCCAACTTTTACTTCGTTGGTTCGACGCTCTAGTCGACTCGAAGTCATTTTACTTAGTTGACTCGTTCGTCCAACTTTTACTTCGTTGGTTCGAACTCTAGTTGACCTGAAGTCATTTTACGTAGTTGACTCGTTTGTCCAATTTTTACTTCTTTGGTTGATCAAACCAGAAGTTTATTGTAATTATCTTACTTGCGTCCTGATTCCTTTTGGGCTTTATACGCCGATTGTTTCACATAGCTCGTTTTGAAGTCATTTGTCGTTGTGGGATGTCAATTCTGAAATTGAAACTTTATTGATTCTCCTATTTGGGTGGCTTGACCATTTCCAGCGGTCATTTTTCTTGAGCAGTTCCGTTACATTGTGGAGCAATTTTTCTTTTATCATTGCGTGACTGATGTCTATTCCCGCGCTGGTGTTTCGTGCCCTCGTTGTTCCTTTTTGTTTAATTTATGACCTCCTTTGTGTGGCCCATTATTGCTCCATGTTTGGCATTGCTTGTTGAGGCTTGATAGAGTTGGTTAATTCCTTTGTAAGTAACTTTTGTTGGATTTGTATCCACTGGTAGAGTCTTCGAGTCGGTCAGTGGAGCCGTCTTCAGGGCGTTGACCCTTCTGCTTCAATATAGATCTGCTTGAGTGGGAGATGCTTATTTGTTGGGTGGGTGTAGTGTAAAACGTATATCAATTCCCTGGATGTTCTTTTGATCATGTGTCGGTAGTATCTGATTTTTCTTTTCCTTTGAATTTTTTGTCTGGTACTTCGATGAATTCATCCAGTCTTCCTCTTTGAGCCCAATGCTCGATTTCTTCTTTCAACTTGTAGCAGTCATCGGTATCATGTCTATGATCCTTGTGAAAAGAACAATACATGTTTTTGTCTCGTCCTTCCGGGTCTCTTCTCTTCCTGGGTGGCCAGTTGACGTTCTCCCAATTCGCCATGTGTTTTAAGAAGTTGGTCTGGCTTGTCTTTAGGACTGTGTACGGTTTGTACTCCTTTTTCATCACACTGGTTATCCGTTCATGATTGGGTCGTATCGATTGCTATTTCCTAGATTCCCGCTAGTTGGACTCGGTTCGTCCGTCGTTTCGATGTTTCTTTAAACGACTGTTATCCTCCCGTGATCCATCATCTCGCCTTATTTCTTTTTTCCTTTCTCGTTTCCTCGAATGGTTCTCCCTTTCCTGTTCATTTTTTCTCCCCGAAGTTTTCATGTCTTCAAGGGAGATGTGTTTCTGCGCTATTTTCAGCAGGGACGCCATGCCTTTTGGGGGCTCCAGGTTAAGGGCAGTGAAGAAGGGGCCTCTCTTCAGTCTGGCAACGAAAGTTGCATCGGTTGTGTCGTCGCTACATCCATCAATCATTGTTAACTCGTTGGTGAAGCAAGTGACATATTCCCGTATCGTTTCTTCGGGCTTCTGTCTGATGTGCAGGAAGTAGTGGGGTCATTTCTCCATTCGTTGGCTCCCAATGAATCTGGTAATAAAAGCGGTGGCTAAAGCCTGGAAGGAGTCTTCGACCTCGGTGGTAGGCTATTGAACCAATTCATCGCTGTGGAAGTGAGGCTGGTAGGGAATGTTCTGACAGGATCGACCTTGTGGTTTCCTTTAGGACCATCATGTGGTAGAAATGTCTTAGGTGATCTGTTGGGTCGGTGGTACCATCATATACTTATAACTTTGGCGGAGTGAACTTTTTTGGCATTGCCTTTTTCATGAGTGCGTCAAAAAATGATGGCTTGGTTAACTCATACAGTATGTTGGGATTCGTGACTCCAATCCTAAACGAGATTTCAGCAATCGTTCTGTCACATTGTGGAGTCTTGTCGTGGGGGAGCTCGCTGCTTTCGAACTTTCCCTGTTGGGTTCTGCTGAGACTTCATCACTTCCTTGAGTTCGATTGGCGAAGTTCTGTTGTAGCGGTGCCTGATTAGGATTGGCTAGCTGAATGCGTTCCTGGGTGATCTTCTCCAGCATCTATGTTATGTGACTCATCTGGGTTATTAGTAGGTCTACCCGAGGATTCGTGGTGGTGTCGCCAGATATTTGGGTTATTTGGGCTACTACATGTTGTGGATCCACACTTTCGGGTGCTACTGGTCCGATGATCCGGGCTTTTTCTTCTTCGTAAGCTGTCAGTGATGCATTGTTGCAAATAGGAGAGTTGTCGTGACCACTGCTGAGTTGAGAATCTGCAGACTGCATCATTTGCTCTGACGGCTTGTTGATCTTTTATCAGGCTATGGTGAGCTTTGTCACTGTGTATTTTATTTTATTTTTAGAAAATAAACTCCTCATTCCCCACGGACAACGTCAAAGTGATGCATTAAAAAATTGTCCTCCTGTAAGTTTAACCTGCAAAACAATCGTTAGACTGCCAAGGACCACCTTTTTGGTGGCCGAAGGCACTCTGATGCTTAAGTCAGTAACTCTGTTGGAATAAGAAAGTAAATCTGGACAAAACTAAATTAAAGTTGCATACTTGTGTCGAATATTCTATTTATCTTTTATAATGGTCGCGGTTAACTCTCAGCGTGACTTAAGCATGTGAGGCGCAACGGAAGGAGATGTTTCTCGTAACAGTCTTTTCCTTGATGGAGATATGTCCGTGGAGGCATAACTTCCTCCACGACTCTTTTCTGGTGTAACGTTCTTCTTCTTATGAGATAACTTGTGTCGGGCCTGGATTTGGGCTCTGATTTGTTCGGGCCTTGTTTACGTCTTCTCGATGGCAAACATTGTCTGGGCCTCTGTAATTGGCTTTATTCTTCCTGGGCTTTATGAGCTGACCCAATAAATTGGGTGTTATATTCTCATGATGAGTTTCTATGCCATGTGTATGGCTGTGATGATCGGTCTATTTTGATGTATCATAACCACCAATACATCTCGAGCTGTCAAGCTCGCTTTAATCTCTACTCTCTCAATCTCTTATTTTCTCGAGGATCTCCTTGTGCAATGGGAGAATAACACATGGCGTTGAATGCTTACATTGGGGGTGCTAGTTATAAATAAAAGAAAATTTTAAGTAAAAACTTCAATAATTACATAGTAGTTATGCCGCATGTCATGATCTTACGGGACAATGTCACAAGGAGCAACAAATTTCCCATTTTCTCTCACTAAAAGTTATTTGTTGTGGTTGTTGGTGTGAGGGTGTTGTCATCTTTGATGTTAAGGATGATGTTATTAAACAAATCATTTCAGTAACTTAATTTTCAGAAATATTTTATAAAAATTTTCATTTGTATGTGGAAAAACAAATTGTAATTTCCACAATAGTCATAATGCCTTATCAACTACATACTACATAAGAATGACCAGCATAACAAGGTTCGAGCAGGTTAAAACTTAAAGACATTGAAAATTGTTTGCGGACAAAAAAAATAATTTATTTCCTATCAAAACACACCCGAATTTCAAAAATATCTCTAGAAATAACATTCATTGGTTGTAATCTCCCACTTAACCGCAATGTAAGTACTATATTAATTAAAATTTTTGAATCTCATTTACTGTGTAATAGTAAAATTTTAATTACACTTTCTTGTTCCTAGTGTGATCATATACAACTTGAACTTAAAATACCTATGTAGAAATAGCTTGATTAAACATTAAAAGAAAAGTTGAACTCAATACTTTTCAAAATTGTTAGAAAACATGAACTCAAATTTGAACCTAGTACTGATAAATTAAGGCTTTAACTTGAAATACCTACTTCAACCTGATATAAACTTGAATGTTCAAAATCACTTTACAAAAACCATTTTAGAAATAAGAGTTTTTATTCCAAGCCATTTCAAAATCTACACTTACCTGATTACTTCAATAGGAAAGCTTTAGAGTTTTAGATTAATTATGAATGTTTGATAAAGCATCAAAGAGTAAGTGTTTGTTACCTTTCAGAAACGTTGGTTAAGGTTTCCGTGTTTTAGGAATCGGAGGTTACACCAAGTTGGTGGTAAATCACAGTTGTTGCGTGGGTTTTAGATATACATACAAGATACAAAATGTTGTTTTTCAATTTTACCTGGACTGGAGTTTTAGATAATGCATAACTAAGTGATTTTAGGAGAAAATTTCCCAAGTTCCCAATATTGTCCTCCAAGCCTGTCATCCAAATCCTTTTTCATTTACATTTACAAATACTAAAATGTCTCTGGATATATCTTGGCATTGCATGTTCAGTTTGTCAAGGTTTCTCTCCCATCTTGATGTTGAAGACTTCAACGTCACGAAAGAGATAATTGATGGAAAATTTTTATCACAGATAGGTTGTATAATTTACTTCCAATCACAAATTGATGCAATTAAGTTTTGTGGAAAGGTTTGATGATGAACTTTTGATTGAAAATGTTAGAGCTTTGGATTGAATTTGTTGGTTGATGAACTTTTGATTATAGCTTATGAAAACTTTAATTTGTTTATGTATCTCATTTCTAGTTTTCCAAAATTTAGGAAAGTGATTAGCATCTGAATACGAATAAGAAAATCAAATTCCTAGATTAGATTAGGCAAATGGTTAATAGTATTCCATGAGTCAAGTTAATTTGGCTAGGTGAGGTCGTTTGAGTATAGGGATGACAATGGGGCGGATTTTCAAAGATACCCTTAATATGTTTTCTCTAATCTCTCTCTCTGTAAAGAGCTTTTCATTCAAGTCATTTGTCTTTCCCTCTTACCAAAAACACCACCAACTTCTCTTTGTTACATTCAATCCAATAAACAATTGAGTTTAAGAAGAAAAACAAATGGTGGTGGAAGGAAAAAAAACAATTTTCTTTGTAGTTTTTTTTTTTGTGGCGTGATGGTAAACTCATTGCTAGGTTTGAGAGATGGATGAGATTTCTCCCAGATTTGAGATCTCTTAGCCTCTAGCGTGTGTCGCAGCATAATCTACTTTGACTTTGATCTAATCATCGTCGATTACGTCGCTAAACCTTAGTCCATCGATCTAAGCCCCGACGTCTTGGACACCCTTGAGTACTGCCATGCTAACCTCCCCCTCTACTTCACTGAGAAATTTCGGTATAATCTTTTTTTTCCAGATCCACTAATCTGCCTCCTCACTGCAATGGCGAAGCACCGGAAGCGGATCTATGTCGCTGAGTCTCTCTATCTGGATGTGTTTCTCTATGTTTGAGCCAACGCCGCTTCGAACACTGGCAAAACAACAACTCTATCGGATTTCTCTCTCTGGTTGGCTCTCTCTGTCTGAGCCAATGAAGCGGCAGCTCAAGCATCAATTTATTCTCGAGGGGTTGAACAGACCTAGAGAGGCCATGGAATTTCTTTGCTTTTGTGATGTGCATTATTTGTCCATTGAGTGTGATGGAGAAGAAATACAAATTTTATTTGGACAGGGCGGATATCCGCCAATCCGTCCAGAGCGGGAATGGATTTTGAAATATTATATAAACGAATATTCGAGGCTGATTTGGAGATCCGCGATCCCTAGCGGAGTGGGGACGGATTTGCCCATATATGCCCCGTTCTCATCCCTATTTTGGTAGATTGGTTTATTTGCTCTGCTTATTTATCTTGGTAATTCAGTTTTATGGGTTGAATTTGTAGTTTAAGATAAGTTATGTTTTGCCTAAAATCAATGAATTGAACATGTAACTCTT
Source organism: Berberis vulgaris (assembly GCA_963556465.1). Taxonomy (NCBI): domain Eukaryota; kingdom Viridiplantae; phylum Streptophyta; class Magnoliopsida; order Ranunculales; family Berberidaceae; genus Berberis; species Berberis vulgaris. The sequence continues at coordinate 27,171,150 of OY747131.1, read as the reverse complement.
AATCGATGCAAAACTTAGACTAATAATAACAACAACTTGAAGCGGATTATCATATCAAAGGCACGCTCATTCAATATATTTAACAATGACAACCTTTTCGCAATAATAAGCGTCGAAGGCACACTAGTATTTCCATAAAGATCTTCTCCATTCATGTCCCCTTTAATCACATTATACCATACTAAGAGAAAGTAACTTCTTTTTTTTATGAATAAAGAGAAAGTAACTATTAAAGCAAGAGGAGCTGGAATATAAGAAAGAGTTGGAGATTTGAAGCGAAAGCCAAAAGTTTAGATTTACATCGTTTGTAACAAACATATAATACTATGACCAATAGAAATAATCCAAGTACCGCAACCGGTAAATAAGTGAGCACCCGACCTATATGCAGTTTAATCATGTTCATCATCAACATGCAAAAATAAACAAATAAATTACACATTAAAGTAGCATTAAATTAAATACACATACCGTAGTTATAAGAATTTACATTAAATATATATACTTATAGATATAAAAAATTTAAAAAAACTTATATAGAAGAAAATTTATATAGATTTGTATTATCTTCGTGATGTACGTAGAGATACTCTTAGCAATGAGATGGATAGAAATGTATGTGTGTACTAGGGAGAAAAACTCCACTATTTAAGCCCGTGATTTACTGTTTGGATTAGGTAGGTCAAGTCACTTGTCGGATAAATCTGAATTTTATCTTGTTCTGATGTATTTAATAAGAGATTCAATTAGATAATCTGATTATGATCTGAATATGCTAGCCCAATATTCATTAATGGAGCAAATATGATTTGTTCATAATCGATCCAATAATAATTCGATCTGATTCCATATTATACATTTATATTTTTTACAAGTACTACATATATAGATATATATACGTAACTAATAATGTGTAACAATTTTAAAGTAAATAAAGTTAACATATAAATAAATAGAGATTTGATATTTGATTCGCTAACAAATCCATATCTCATGTATTTAATATGAGAAGAATTTGGGGTTTAGTATGATAATCAAATTATGATCCAAATTTGCTAGCCCGATGCATTAATGGAACAAAATATTGATTTGAACATACCTGATCCGGTAATAATTCATATATATATATCCAATTACAACACCCGACAAATATGTGAGAAACCGTTGGACCATGGTGCTAAATTCATAATATGGATCAATGTTCTACAAAAATAAATAAAAATAATTAATTAAAAATTAAAATAACAACAAAATTCAATATGCATGTCAAAGTTACAATTTACATAAAATAAAAAATAATTTATATAAACTTGGGCCATTTTTAAATCAAGAGATAACTTATATCAACACTTGGAAGATGGAGAGGCTCGAGATCAACTTGTGTATTTATAGGAAATCACCTATGATGATACATCAAATTGTCCTCTGATTAGCACCTTATACGTGTCATGATAATCTCGTCAACATAACAAAACAACCCTGATTGCACGCCCAATCCCAGCAAGGCCCAGACAACACTAAGCCCATTATTAGCAATATTTAGAAGATCAGACCCAAATTGCAACGCGCTACTAAGCTGGTGGTAAATCACAGTTGTTGGTAAATCGGAAGTTACACCAAGTTGGTGGTAAATCACAATTGTTGTGTGGGTTTTAGATATACATACAAGATACAAATAATGTTGTTTTTCAATTTTACCTGGACTAGAGTTTTAGATCATGCATAACTAAGTGATTTAAGGAGAAAATCAGTCTTCCCAAGTTCCCAATACTGTCCTCCAAGCCTGTCATCCAAATCCCTTTTCATTTACATTTACAAATACTAAAATGCCTCTGGATATATCTTGGAAATGCATGTTCAGTTTGTCAGGGTTCCTCTCCCATCTTGATGTTGAAGACTTCAACATCACGAAAGAGATAATTGATGGAAAATTTTTCTCATAGATAGGTTGTATAATTTACTTCCCATCACAAATTGATGCAATTAAGTTTTGTGGAAAGGTTTGATGATGAACTTTTGATTGAAATGGTTAGAGCTTTGGAATGAATTTGTTGGTTGATGAACTTTTGATTGTAGCTTATGAAAAGTTAAATTTGTTTATGTATCTCATTTCTAGTTTTCCAAGATTTAAGAAAGTGGTTAGCATCCGAATACGAAAGAGAAAATCAAATTCCTCGATTAGATTAGGCAAATGGTTAATAGTATTCCATGAGTCAAGTTAATTTGGTCAGGTGAGGTCGTTTGGGTATAGGGATGATAGTGGGGCGAATTTTCGAAGATGTCCGCCCCCCCCCCCCCCCCCTGAATGGGGCGAATTTGGATGTGTCTAAACGGATTTTGGGGTGGTTTCGGGGATCCAAACCATATCCGACAAATATTTGGGGAGGATATGGATTTGGCCATATCCGCCCCCGCGAATGTCCGTTTATAAACAATTTACTAACATACCCTTAATATGTTTTTTCTAATCTCTTTCTCTCTACAAAGAGATTTTCTTTCTAGTCATTTCTCTTTCTCTCTCACCCAAAACACCACCACTTCTCTTTGTTACATTCAATCCAATAAACAATTGAGTTTAAGAAGAAAACAAGGTTGTGGAAGGAAAAAAAAACAATTTTCTTTGTAGTTTTTTTTTGTGGCATGATGGTAACTCACTGCTAGGTTTGAGAGATGGATGAGATTTCTCCATGATTTGAGATCTCTTAGCCTCTAGCATGTGTCGCAGTATAATTTACTTGGACTCTAATCTAATCATCGTCGATGACGTCGCTAAACCCTGGTCCATCGATCTAGGCCCCGATGTCCTGGACGCCCTTGAGTATTGCTATGCCAACCTCCCCCACTACTTCACTGAGAAATTTCGGTATAACCTTCTCTTTTCCAGATCCATTAATCCGCCTCTTCACTGCAATGGTGAAGCACCATAAGCGGATCTATGTCACTGAGTCGTTCTCTCTGGATGTGTATCTCTCTTTCCGAGCCAATGCCGCTTCGAACACTGGCGAAACAACAACTCTATCTGATTTCTCTTTCTGGTTGGCTCTCTGTCTGAGCCAACGAAGCGGCAGCTCAAGCATCGGTTTTTTCTCGAGGGGTTGAATAGACCTAGAAAGGCCATGGAACTTCTTTGCTTTCGTGATGTGCAATGTTTGTCGATTGAGTGTGACTGAGAAGAAATACAAATTTTTAATGGATATTTGGGCAGAGCGGATATCCGCCAATTCGTTCGGAGCGGGGATGGATTTTGAAATATTGTATAAACGGATATTTGAGGCGGATTTGAGGATCCGCGATCCCTAGCGGGGTGGGGACAGATTTGCCCAAATCTGCCTCGTTCCCATCCGTATTTTTGCAGATTGGTTTATTTGCTCTGCTATTTATTTTGGCAATTCAGTTTTATGGGTTGAATTTGTAGTATGAGATAGGTTACGTTTTGCCTAAAATCAACGCATTGAACATGTAACTCTTAATCGATGCAAAGCTTAGATTAATAATAACAACAACAACAACAACAACAACAACAACAACAACAACAACAACAACAACAACAACAACAACACCAGCAGCAACAACAACAACAACAACAACAACAACAACAACAACAACAACAACAACAACAATAGCAGCAGCAGCAGCAGCAACAACAACAACAACAACAACAACAACAACAACTTGAAGCAGATTATCATATCAAAAGCACGCTCGTTCACTATATTTAAGAATGACAACCTTTTGCAATAATAAGCATCGAAGGCACAAGTCACACACTTGTATTTCCATTAAGATCTTCTCCATTCATGTCCCCTTTAATCACATTATACCATACTAAGATAAAGTTACTTTTTTTTATTATGAATAAAGAGAAAGTAACTATTAAAGCAAGAGGAACTGCAATATGAGAAAGAGTCGGAGCTCTGGAGCGAAAGCCAAAAGTTAAGATTTACATCGTTTGTAACAAACATATAATACCATGACCAATAGAAATAATCCAAGCACCGCAACCGGTAAATAAATGAGCACCCGACCTATGCAGTTTAATCATGTTCATCATCAACATGCAAAAATAACCAAATAAACTACGCATTAAAGTAGCATTAAAATTAAATACACATACAATAGTTATAAGAATTTACATTAAATATATATAGTTATAGATATAACAATTTTATATATATATAGAAGAAAATTTATATAGATTTGTATTATCTCCGTAATGTACGAAGAGATACCCTTAGCAATGAGATGGATAGAAATGTATGTGGCTACTAGGGAGAAAAACTCCACTATTTAAGCCCGTGATTTACTGTTTGGATTAGGTAGGTCAAGTAGACTTGTCAGATTAAAATCTGAATTTTATCTTAATCTGATGTATTTAATAGGAGATTCAATTGGATAATCTGATTATGATGCGAATACGGTAGCCCAATATTTATTAAAGGAGAAAATATGATTTGTGCATAATCGATCTAATAATAATTCGATCTGATTTCATATTATACATATATATTTTTCACAAGTACTATATATATATATATCTAATAATGTATAACAATTCTAAAGAAAATAAAGTTAACATATAAAAAAATAGGGATTTGATATTTGATTCGTTAACAAATCCATATCTCATGTATTTAATATGAGAGGAATTTGGGGTTTAATATGATAATCCAATTATGATCCAAATTTGCTAGGTCGATGCATTAATGGAACCAAATATTGATTTGAACATGCATGATCCGGTAATAATTCATAATTCCATATATATCCAATTACAACACCCGTCAAATATGTGAGAAACTGTTGGACCATGGTGCTTAATTCATTGGATCAATGTTCTACAAAAATAAATAATTAAAAATTATAATAACAACACAATTCAATATGCATGTCAAAGTTACAATTTACATAAAATAAAAAATAATTTACATAAACTTGGGCCATTTTAAAATTAAGATATAACCTATATCGACTCTTAGCCAATTATATTAACACTCGGAAGGAGAGGCTCAAGATCAACTTGTGTATTTATAGGGAATCACCTATGATGATACATCAAATTGTCCTCTGATCAGCACCGTACGCGTGTCATGATAATCTCGTCAACAGAACAAAGCAGGCCTGATTGCACGCCTAATCCCAGCAAGGCCCAGACAACACTAAGCCCACTATTAGCAATATCTGGAAGGTCGGACCCAAATTGCAACGCACTACTAAGCTCACACGTCACACAGTCAAGCCCAATACTCGTAAGCTCTGATAAGGCAAAAATAAGCCCTGATATGGCAAGTATCTAAGGGATCGACCCAAAACAGGCAGGCCAACAATACACTGCTTCCGACTAGGAAACAAATACTGGAGTATAAGTCGGGCAAATAAACTTCCTTGCATGGACAACACTCCGAAAGGGAAACATTTCCCGCAGATCTAGGAACACAAGTCGTGTTGGGAAACTTTTCTACATGGATAGCTCCAAACTAGGAAATGATCACCAGCAAGATCTCTTTCCCTAAACTACGCCACCAAAGGTCTAGCTGAACAAAGACTCTCGCACTATAAAAGGGAGATAAGGTCGATGAACAAAGGTACGCTACACAAACCCAATTTACAGCTTTAAGCCTCTCCTAAGCCTTATATAACTTAAGCATCAGAGTGCCATAGGCCGTCACACAGTGGTCTTTCGCTCACATGCATTTTCTGTGCAGGTTTAGGTAAATGTGAAGAAGGAGAGCAGGAATCGACTACATCAATTTGGCACCATCCGTGGGGAACAACAGAGTTCCTAAAAAATACTAGTACCACATTTCCCAGAGAGTTAGAAAGATGGTGACAACAATGTCTCGCAACAATGGCAACCACGGCAGACCCAAGGGTGGATCTACAGTCAACCCAGATGAAACAATTGCACGAGCAGTGGAGATAATCAACAGAATCATCCACCTGCCAGAGGAAACCGTGGCCAACGAAAAGCCCAGTCCCGAGAAGGTTCAAGAAAACACGTTCAGGAGAGCCGCGCTGCCTCTGTAGCTTCCCAGTGGACCAAAAGCGGAGGAGCGTCCAATAGGGACCCAGCGTCCTAAGCCGACAAACACGTCTTGCAAAACCCCATCCGTTCAAGGGGCCACAAATCCAGACGTACTGTTCAACCTCATTGTCCCTCAACTCATGGATCATATCATGGATGAAGCGCTATCGAAGAAGTACACTCTGCCAAAGCTGAAGTTTTACGGCGAGATGGGAGACCCGTCCGATCATTTGTGCCACTTCCAGCATGTGATGGCACTCAAGGAAGGGTATGATGTGATAATGTGTCGATCATTCCCTACCAATTTGAAAAAGTCAATGTTGACCTGGTTCCACAACCTCCCTCCGAGGTCTATCAAATCATTTGGGACATTGGCGACGACGTTCCTCACACACTTTGTGGGCAGCCAACGAATCAGGAAGGGCTCGTACTATTTCCTGACCTTGAAACAAAAACAGAGCGATACGTTGAGGGAATACGTCACACGTTTCAACGATGAGTTGACTCTCATTGACGACTGTAGTGATGATACTTCCGTCACAACCTTCACCTCGGGTCTAAGGAGAGGAAAGTTCTTATGATTTATTTACTCTGGACCCTCAACCAATATCACAGGCCTGCTGAAGGATGCCCAAAGATATATCACTCTAGATGAGATGCTGACCACCAAGAAGGAGGCAAAATTCGATAAGAAACCCTCTGTCCACAGGGATAAGAAATAGGGGAAGAAAAAGAAGGACGACGATAGGAACAAAAGGAAGCGCAACAATAGTAAAACTGGCTACGACCGCATGAAGTGGGACAAGGCCTCCAATTATGTCGGGTCCAAATCTGTCACCCTTTTCAACTCCAGTCTGTCTGACATCCTCGCTTCCATGAAGAATTGTGAAGAATTGAAATGGACCCTAAGCAACGAGGAAACCCCGTTCGGCGCAACAACAACAAATATTGCGCCTTCCATAAGGTAGGTGGACACGATACTTAGGATTGTAGAAACCTCAAGGGAGAAGTCAAGTACTGGATCAGGAAACGCAAGCTCAAGGAGTTCCTGAGCTCGGACAAGAGGCATGACCGGGTAAAGCAAAGGGTGGACGTCGTCAAGGAGATTAAAAAGGAAGCTCTTGGCATCATTTATGTCTGCCACAGGGTGACTCCTGATGGAGAACAATCCAATAGGTCTCGCAAGAAGACGCTGACCGAGATGTGGACGCCACCCCAGTGCAAGGACAGACAAGTACAGCATACACGAGTTCAGATCCCGATCCCACCTTTGAAGTTTACCGATAGGGATCTCCAGGGTGTAAATTATTTTCACAATGACGCCCTGGTCATCTCCGTCCTCGTTGCGAAGTGAAAGGTGAAAAAGGCCTTGGTGGATACATGAAGCTTACTTAATGTCATGTTTCTCAACGTACTCCGAAACATGCAACTCCAGGAGAAAGACTTAACCCCCACCAGTCACCCCATGGTCGGATTCAGTGGAGAGAAATGTTTTCCTATTGGGAAGATCAATCTAATGGTGTTGGCTGGAGAGCCAATATTGCGGATGTACTTGGTCCAAGAATTTATAGGGGTTGACGCTCCGTCCACCTACAATATTATTCTGGGAAGGCCTTGGCTTCATCATATGGAGGCAGTAATTTCCACTCTGCACCAATGCGCCAAATACACAACCAACCAGGACAAAAAAACTATCCGAAGAGATCAACCTACAGCAAGATATTGTCATTATGCAGCCCTGAAATAGTTGAATTGCTATCAATTACAGCTCGGGCCTATGGAACAGACATATCAGGCACTAGGCCTAGGGTTGAACAAAAAATTGATCAAACCGAATAAACCAACCAAACTGATCGATTTGGTTTTCGGTTTCTATGTGATTTTAATCGACTAAACCGAACCAATCGAACATACATAATAAATAATATATTTTATATAGAAATAATATAATATGTTTAAAATAGTCGGTCAGTTTGGTTTTAGTCAGTTCGGTTCGGTTACGGTTTGCATAAAGTAGAATCGGTTTGGTTTCGATTCAGTTTTGTTAATGGTCGGTTCGGTTTCATTTGAAAATTTTGAAACCGACCAAAGTCAGTTCAATTTTCAGCCCTACCAGGCCTAGACAAAGGGGGAGAACCAATCTGTGTCGACAGAGAAAAAATCCTGACAGCCGAAGCGCAACTATGGGGAGAGCTAGATTTCAAAGTTGGAGACTCAATCCGGACCAATATAAATCTAAGTAACAACACTTTAGCAAACGGGCGCCTACACCAAGAGCTGATAATCAGCAATGAACTGCCCGCCAGCATGAAGTCCACTATTTAGTAAGTTTACTAGCTTTGGCAAAACAAGACACTTCGCTAGAGCGACTATGCATCTGAGCCAGGACCATACGCGCCTTTTTCAGAGCCGGGTTAGCTTAGTCCCCGCTCAGAGTCAAATTATTTTGTTGCTTTGATTTTGTTTTTTTTTATGTTTAGAAGAATTGATCGCACGAGACATAATCTATCTTACATTTCAGATAGGTTTTTTACTGTTCATAAACAGTATTCTGTGAGAGTTTGTCCTACGTGGCATTTTAATGTCCTTGGCAGAAGTTAACTTTAAAAAAAAAAACCCGATTGTTTCCTCTCCCTCTCCTTTCCCCTCTCTTCCTCTACCCAAACCCCTCCCACCTAAACTATCTCCTTTCTCGAAGCAGAGAAGAAGAAGGACCAAAGAAGGAAAAAAAAATAACCCGATGCTTTCCTCTCCCTCTCCTTTCCCCTATCTTCTTCTACCCAAACCCCTCCCACCCAAACTCTCTCCTTTCTCGAAGCAGAGAAGAAGAAGGACCAAAGAAGAGGAAGTTTGAGAAGGTAAGATCCTTCTTCTTCTTTACATCTTATCTTCTTCTTCTTCTTCTTCTTCTTCAGATCTGAAGAACACACATATGTTTCTCTTCGCTCTTAAGATCCTTTTTTTTCCCCCGAAATCACATATGTTTCTCTTTCACTTCTAGGGTTTAAAGCCTCCGACTTTCACCCCTTTCGATCGTTCAAGCGAATTTGAATGATTTCGATGGTGGCGAAGCCCTAATTGGAGCGAATTTGAGTTGAAGTTCCGATCCGATACTCTGCGACTTCAACAGTTGCGATGCTCAAGGAGAGAATCATCGCTGATTGGCCTAAAGGTTCAATTTTTAATTACCCCTCTTGCGTTTTTTAGTGTTTGGGGATCTTTTGGCTCAAAGGGTAACTGATGGGTGGGAGTTAGAGATCATTTAATAGCATTTCAGTTTGGCTGGATTGAAAAGATTTTTTTTTTTTAGGCTAATTTTAGAGAATGGGGTTTACCAATTTTAGAGAAGGGCCTAATTTTTTTTTTTTTTTTCAGATATCTTCGGTGGAGGAGGAGGAGGAGAGGTGAAGCAGAAGAGGAAAATGAAGACGCCTTCGCAAATAGAACTGGTGAGTGATTGATTGGTTGAAGATTTTGTTTTGATTTTGTGTGTTTTTAGGTTTTTGATTTGATTGTTTGTTTAGGGTTTTGATTTGTATGTTTTTAATTGGAAACAGTTGAGACTTATCCGCCGGAATCGTTGAGGGCGGAACTGTCGGTGAAATTCGGAAGCAAGAGCTATAGAGTTTGTTGATCCATTGCCACCTGGTGCTTTTGGTGCACCAATAGGTATGACACGAAAATTTTCATATTTGAGTTGTTTTTCTTATTGATATCATGCAATGCATCTTTAATATCTATATCATACTGGGTATCGTAGAGATTAATTTGGTGTTGTTTTTTTTAATGGGTTCAAAGATATTCAATAGTCGTAAGATTCATGCAGCGTCTCTCAATCTCCAATAGTCGTATAAACCCAATTGCAATTATTCGATAATTCCGTGAAAGTACGATTTACTCTGTAGTTGTGCCAACGGCACGGGTATTACACTAGTCAAAGAATAAAACAGATTTTATTGATTGCAATGAAAGTTATTACAAAGCTTGCCGATCAACTAGTACAAAAGTTTACCCACTACAAGTATCTAAGTCTACGACAAATATGCATCTACTAACACGCACGTCGCCTTAAAAAAAGATGGTGACAATAAAGTACTTGAAGAAGGCTGCGAGCATGCGCTCAATTCTTTGCCCCGCCAATCTGTCTCTCGAATGTGATGAAAGCAAAAGAAGGCAGCCAAGAATATCGTGATCATTGGGGTCTCACAGTGCTGCCATCCCCTAAAGAAGGGACTGGGTTAGCATGTTTCCCACCTCGACAATCCACCCTGTGAAGAGGAACAGGAGGAAGGAGAAGAAGGAAGACAATGATGTCCCCCGAACAAGGAATGACTGGGGTGATGAGAAACTAGCGCCCAACGTCAATAGCAGGTCTTATTAAAATTCATCGGTGCAAATGTTAGAACAATAGAAAACTCCAGGAACGAAGATCTCTCTTCAGTATTTGGAAAATCCAAAGCATATTCTCTAGCAAGATGCATTCAATCAACATACTCTACAACGCTCATTGCAATGCTTGAGATAGAGAACGACTAGCCTATATATAGGCGAGGAGGTCTACGAAGTAGCGTCAGCCAACAATTACATCAACATTAAAAAGCCGTATGGGAAATAGGGAAACAATGGTTCCAATTGCAATTGCACGAGTCCACATTCATTGAATTAATAGCCTTGCACACAGCCCCATTAACTGGGGGTAGTAACCGATAATGAACCGTCTCGCAATCAGCGCCATACACATGACACACCGATCTACAAAGATTTTTTCACTAGGGTCCCGCCAACTAATAGGCCCAAGCTTATGCCCTGCCAGATCTGGCCCAACACGTGCAAAAAAACAAAGGGCGATGGCCTTGAGTGCCCATGGAATAAGGAGCGTGCCTACAAATAATCCAAAGTGCTCGCCCTATTATTACTCCGTTGTTGTTCATTAAAGCTGATCAATCTATTATTAGTTCGATCAATTGATCCGGCTCCGAAACCAGACCGCTTGGCAAATTAAGTAAGTCAAAACACCCAAGTCAGACTTGCATGCTCGAAATCTTATTATGACCAAAGCTTAGTCAGACTTGACTGATTACAATCGCTTCTGGTCCGCTCTAGTGCCCTAGCCTGCCAAAAGCGGACAACAATGGGTTAGAAAGTGGGAACTTAGTCAACGTTTACAATACCTGACCGCGATGGCTTGCCAGAGACCATTGTCCAACTATAGATAATGATCGTTAAACTTAACCAAAGCTTAGTCAATTTCGACCTATGACGATAGCTTCTGGTCCGCTCTAATGCCCAGTCCATTAAACGGGTGCCAACGGTTTAGAGAGTGGCAACTTAGTCAACGCTCTGATACCCGATCGAGACAACTTGCTAGAAATCATTGTCCAAATATGGACAATAGTGACCGAACCCAACCAATGCTTAGTCGGTGACAACCAATGACAATAGCTTCTAGTCCGCTCGAAGCCAAGTCCACCAATAGTGGATTTCGACTGCTTAAAAAGTGGGAGTCTAGTTAGCGCTCTCGATGCCTGATTAAGATGGCTTGCCAGAGATCATCACTCTTACGCAAACAATGATCGCTGAACCCAACCAAAACTTAGTCAGTAGCCACTGATGACGATGGCTTCTGGTCTGTTCTAAGTCTAGTTCGCTGTACGCGAATTCTTACGACATAGAAAGTGGGAGCTTAGTCAGCGCTATGACGTCTGGCCGCGATGGCTTGCCAGGGATCGTTGGCCAACTACATACAATGATCTTTGAACCCTGCCAAAGTTTAATCAGAACGACTAACAATGATAACTTCTTGCTCACTCCAATTCCTAGTCCATCAAAAGCGGACGACGATGGGTTGGAAAGTGGGAGTCTAGAAATTGCCCTGGATGTCTGATTAAGATGGCTTGCCAGGGACCACCGTTCAATCACAAGCGATGGTCGCCGAACCCGATCCCGGTTTAGTCAATTATACCTGGCGATAACAACCTCTGGTCCAACTAAGCCTTTTTCGCCATAGCAGGTAAAGACGAGTCGAAAGCCCGGTTAAAGCTCTGGAAGCTCAACTCAGAGGACTCGTGAGGACTATTGTTCGATCATCTATGACGGTGCACGTGCTAGGACCACAATCTGATTAGTTCGCTAACAATAGCAACAACTACTGGTTCATATACAGGCAAGCCACCAGGCAAAGGGTGAATTACACTCCCCGATTTCTAAAAGAATTTCGAGCAGAATTGCACGAACTATCATAGCATAAGAAGTCAGAAATCTCACCAGCAAATCATATGGCTTCCTGACCTAGCAAAGCCTTTCGTCTGACAACTAATGTCGTGATAAGACAAAACAAATAAAAGCTAGCAGGGAAAGTAAAAGAAAAACACACAAGTACAAAATGCTATTCATTTGCAAGCAAAAAAATACAAGTTTCACTCCTCATCAGGAGGAGAGTCAGATACAACATAGCCGAACTTAGCAGGAGAAGAAGTAGGAGACACATTTGTACGTGTTGCCTCTCTATCACCCTCATCATGGTCACCTTCTTCTTGGGACGGATCAGAGGCCACTCCAAATTCCACATACGCTACCTCTTCATAATCAGAGAAATCCCAATCAGGATGTTCCTCTTTCATAAGCTGCAAGAGCTCCAGCCTTCCATGTATAACTCTGCTGAACTCAAACTTGCCCTGGGCCTTGAGAAGCTTCTCCTCACGCACCCTTGATTCAGCAAGCTCCCGCTCCAGTTTTCCCGACAGCAAGTTAGTCTTGGAATGCTTGACGTCCAACTTATCATTAACAACACTTAGCCCATTCTGTGCCAAAAGGAGCTGCTTTTTCGTGGTCCACATGCTTTTGGCATTAAAATCAACATCAGCCTCCAACTGCTGGCATCAGAAAGCCCATTCAAACTCCTTTTTGGCCTTCTCAGAGTTCAGAGCTTGTATTTTAGTTTGTATCCCCGACCACTGTCTCCTCGGCAAATTGTAAGTCAAGGCGAATAAGGTTCAGTTCATTTTCAAACCAATCCCTTGCGAGCACTACCCCCGCCAGCTCGGACTCGAGCGTTTCCAAGCGAATCCTCTGAGCCTCTGATCTTGTGTGCTAGGACTCCGCTGCAACATCTAAGCGAGTTTCGAGTTGCTTCCTCAACGATTCAATCTTGTAGAGAGCGTCGTAGTATGACTTCTGCAAGTTTGCAAAGACTCGCTCCATGGTATACACTCTTTCATAAGCGGCCTCGACTTCAGTCCCAATAGCAGCCACTTGATTCAATTATGACACCCACAGTACGAGATGTTTTTGCCATTTATCCATACGTTGCATCTCTCTTTCTAACTCCGGAGCACAGTTTGCTAGCCAGTGGTTCCACCCGCTAATATGCTTCCTTGAAGCATAAGAATGTCAACGTCTTGGTGTCAAGCTTGGTTGTTCATCTTTACCACGTCTGGAGCAAACAGATTGATCTGCACATCCGGATGAGATCCTTCGGGATCGAAATCACTCTAGCACCACCTTTCACTGTCTTCACTACATCAAGGCCCTCATCCACAACTTTCCCCTTGCCCTTAATGTTGGGCGCTCTTTCACAAGCCAATTCAGAATCAATTGACAAGGAAGAAGGAAGTGAATTATTCCTTGGACCCGTCATCACCTCAATATGGGGACGGGAGCTAGTCGACGATGGACAGTACGAGCGACACAGAGGGGACTTTTCTCCATGAAGACAACAATCAAGTGACTTTTCAGCAGGCCTAGCAGGGTCGCGATCCAAAGAAAGGTGGCACTCAAAGTTTTTCAATGAAAAAGGACGACCCAGTCCAGCACTAGGAGAAGCTTCCACCCCCGCCTGTAGCAGCATTTTGTTCAGAAACTGTCTGCTCCGTACTCAGCTTTGTTACATCTTCAACCCTAACCATTTGCAGATACTCCCTCTCCAAGTCAGGAAGGGAAACATGAGCCTTTGCCCGAGCATCGTGACCCTCAGACACAGTAGTCTTCGCCCAAGCGAACTAATCAAGAACTTGTCCAACAACTTCATGTCCCTCGGACAAAGTTGAACTCACGTGAACGGGCCTGGACACAGCATGAGACCTCTTAAGACAAACAGAGAATAAGAGCCTCATTTAATTCTACCCTCCTTGAAGGGCTCAGGATGTTAATCTTTGGGAACTTCCTCTTTTTCGAAGAAGATATGCCTTCAGGCTTTGGCTTCGAAACCCTAAAAAAAGTGGGAGCCTCATGCTAGTGATCCCACAATCCGCTGTGCTTGATATTAGAAGACTTAACGACATCCTTTATCTGCAAACGAAGCATGTCGTGAAACCCGTCCAGAGCCGCTTTATCCTCAACAGAAAGAGGTGAAGTTGAGTGAACGCAATGCCGAGGTACGCCAGGAAATCCCAAATATCCTTGATGATGGGAAAGCTAACACCCGATTGAATCATACCTCGATTAAGACAGATGAAGCCCTCTGAAAGGGACAATAGCGTCAGATCGACGCCCAGAGTGAAGGGCGCCAGATCCTTAGGAATCATGTATGTTTCACGGAGGACTTCCAGACTCGACCCAGAAAACGACCTCTCCTCAAAGAACTTGCGGCTCTTAGCAAATAGTTCATCGAAAAACTGATTCAGACCCGCCATGAGAGATCGTACAAGCTTTCAATTATGAAGGTTGAGCAAAGTCAAAAGCACAAAATGCGATGCGACAAAACAGAGTCTCTAAGATCGAATAAAGAAGCCAAACTCCGCAGAGAAGAGGTCTATACAGAAAATAAAACTCCTGCCTTTTTCTCTTTCGACAAGATGCATGCACAATTAATGAAGCTCGCCGCTCGAGGAAACAATTCAGACTCAACCATCATGACTGCACAGTTGCTTCATGAAATGACTTGGTGGCCCACCAAGTCAGAGGGAGTAGCTTATGATACATCAAATCATCCTCTAATTAGCACCGTACGCATGTCATGATAATCTCGTCAACAGAACAAAGCAGGTTTGATTGCAAATATCTGGGGGATTGACCCTGATAAGGCAAGAGCAAGCCCTGATAAGGCAAATATCTGGGGGATTGACCCAAGAAAGGCAGACCGCCAATACATTGATTCCGACTAGGAAACAAATACTGGAGTATAAGTCGAGCACCTTGCATGGACAACACTCCGAAAGGGAAACCTCTCCCGCAGATCTAGGAGCACAAGTCGTGTAGGGGAACTTTTCTACATGGACAACATCCAATTAGGAAATGATCTCCAGCAAGATCTTTTTCCTTAAACTATGCCACCAAAGGCCTAGCCGAACAAGGACTCTCGCAATATAAAATGGAGATAAGGTCGATGAACAAAGGTGCGCTTTAGAAACCCAATTTACAGCTTTAAGTCTCTCCTAAGCCTTATCTAACTTAAGCATCGAAGTGTCATCGGCTGCCACACGGTGGTATTTGGTTCATGTGCGTTCCCTGTGCAAGTTTAGATAAAGGCGAAAAAGGAGAGCATGAATTGACTACATCAACCTACATGTTGCATTAATTCAGATATAAGAAATTAAAATTGTTTCGCTAGCACAAAATCAAAGGATGGAAAATCGTGTCTCCTTATTCTATAGTTATTTCAATATGGCCGATGAGGTGTTTTGCATAATCGCATTGATGTTTCTCCGAGCATTTAGAGTGTGCCTTCATGTTATCCATAACAAGTATGTTAATTCAAGTGTTCAACGCATTATGAACATTATAGATATTTAATGATGGAGCACCACAAAGTATAGTCATGCCATTAAATTTTGGAAAAACAACAAACTCATACTAGAAAAGTTATAGAGAGATGGTTTCTTGCAAGGTTACCTGTCAAGAATGTCCTAAGATTGTGTGTGAATGAAGATTGACATCAATTTCTTGCTGACTCAACTTTCATAAAAAAAACACCTCAAGTACGCCACTGAAAACAATGAAACCATGGTTTTTTGCCGCAGCTTTAGTCTGATCCCTTCTTTAGTGAACCACTCTTTCACTTCATATTTTTTCAGTACATTTAATGAGGACAAGACTTTTGACAACCTAGAGATGGAAGGATCTATGTCGATGGATTTGGTGGGATCTTCCAGTGACTTGTTATATTTTTGGACAATGCCATGAAATGTGAGACATCCATGAATTTTCTTTTATTATATGAGCATATCTCACTTGGTTTCACATTTGATTCTCAATTAATGACTACAGGGTAGTTAAAACCGTTTATGCTGGTAATAGTTGCAGTGAAGTTCAAGCATATTGGCTGCGTCAGATTCATGGATAACACTGACATTTGTTCCCTACATTATAATTGATAATTTCTCAAAAACAATTGTACATTGGATCTCTGCATTGGCTAGCACGCAATAGAAGGGCGGAAGATTGGGTCTTTATAATCATATTTTGTTTTAATATGACTAATGAGGCGTTCGGCAAAATCGCTCAGCCAAATTCCATTTCTGAAGGTACGTTATCTCTTTGAGCATTTAGAGGACGCCTTCATGTTATCCTTATAATAAGTATGTTAATTCAAGGAAAACTTATTGAAAAATTTCAATAATGTCACGATATTTAAAGCTTGTTTATGAGTCTACTTTGTGCCATTGAACTTAATTCTTGCCTCAACAAATCATGTTTGCCATGTTATAATACTAAAAACACAATTATGAAGTGTTAACATCCTTAATACCTAAAGTACTTTGAGAGGGAGCTATCCTTCATACCCCTACATACGAGACAACCATATTAACTTGGAAACACTCCAAAACACATTTCTTGTCCCGATTGCAAATTCCTTCCAGCAACCAGTTAAGATACACTCTTCTTATCCTTTAGGCTATATTTTAAACTGCCGAGCATTTACTGGACTCTTCACATCTCTCACACTCAATTACTAGTTTGGAAGTTCCATATGGGCAGCTTGACCCCATCTTTCCTTTTGGCAACCCTTGAACCTTAGTGTAGAATACATACCTTAGGGTCTGTTTGGTTAACCATGTTCTCGGAATAGGATTCACGGAAACGGTTTCAATTTCCATGTCTATTTCGGTGCAACCAAACAGACCCTTAGAGGAACTGTCTTCACTTATTTGTTGTTAACAACTTAATACTCATTCTCTTTGACCATTGATATGCTTCAAATAACTTCGGGAACTGGACATACAACAACAAGATTTTATGTGTTGCCTTGGATTGATCATATTTAAATACGAACCCCTTATTATTGAAAAACTTCTTTAGACTTGTGTCTACAAGATGGAAAAAATGCAGGAAGGTTTCAATCACACAAGCACATGGAAGAAACTTGAAACATGATCGGATTTATTGATGCACCAAGCGACTAGACAGAAGTACAAACCTACTCCTTTAACCTAAATATTGTCAATATCTCTCCCAAATCTCCTCATGTGTAACAATGACAATTAAAAAACAAAAGTTATTTTAAGTCTGACTCATAGATGAACAAAATTGCTCCCTCCCTACCCTCTCACACCAAAGACAATTCAGAATGTTCGAGCACACAAGAACAATGAAAATTCATACAACTATCAACTATTAGAAATGAAAACTGCATCTCGAATTAGATAGAGATTCATACATATGACTCGTGAGTTCATAACGTTTGATACCCAATCACAAGACATCAAAACAAACACCGTAGAAGCTGATGGATTAGTGTACCAGCATTGAATGAAAAGCAATGCCCTATTGTCATTTACTTTGCTTTTAACAATGTTACCACTTCCCTTGGTATCATTTTTAAACTTAACAAAAACCAAGGACACATACTTTTGCATTGATGTCTAACAATGCTCTCAGAGGAGGATTCGGCATGGAATATCCATTTATGTGTGTTAACTTTTCTAAACATAGTAAAATAACAAAATGTATATTTATATTGACATTTAATTACAAGTCATCCATAGATACAAAAGCCACGACTTTTCTAACAAAAAAGATCAGCCCATGTCACCAAAACAAGATATGATTTTCATGTCAGTGTATTGGTTTACTTGGCAGTTCTAATATGTACATCAAAAGTGAATGCATGCATCAATCCAATATGGCAATGACCTCTTCCAAGTTGTTGATCTAGTTAGTATTCTTGGCATTGTATTTCCTCAACATCACGTCACCAATATGAAGCTAGGTATCGAATGAACTCTTCCAAGAAATTACTTTTGGGAATAGGTGAAAGGGTCAACTAGGTATCGTATAAGGCAATGGGGGTTTCGGTAGCATATGGAGCAAGACAAAGTGAGAACTCTGGGCGAGGTGTGCCATAAAACACACCTTAATATTGTTCAAATGTGTCAGAGGCTGACATATGGAAAACACGCAATGTTTTGGTTCTCATAACTTACAAACACACACCGAGAATGATTGACTGCAAGCTCTAACATATCAAAGTGAATAAGCCAATTTCACATGTCTATGCGTACCTTGGATTATGAAATTATCAAAGCATCATTTACCACCTTCACCCCTGACTCGTGCCACATTCTAAGCCAAAACTCTTCATTATTTTCTAGCTCCATTATTAGCTTATTCCTTACCTGCTTTCAACCACTCTAGCGGTTGAAATTTAGGAAATTGGCTATGCATCGAAATCCACAATTTTTTCGCCTTCAACATTCTCAATGTTGTCAACATAGTCCCGAATCTACAACTGAATTTGCTTCATCCAAGTATTGTTAAACGTTTTGGGTTTTTATTTTTGCTTGCAGACACTTTCATGACTTTTTAGCTCGTCCTGAGTTTTGGCATACTCATGACATGATGGGTCCCTTTTAGTGGACCTCTCATGCTTGGACAATTTCTTCTTCTTAGGTCTTCCTTGTCCGCCACAAGTTCAGATGGTTCGATCATTATAGTTGAACCATGACAATTAAATTCTAGAAGCTTCATCTTCAACATCGATTTCTGATCAGAAGTGGATTCATTAAACCTCTTCTTAAGGGGGTCGACCACTGGGTCTATAATCACATCTGCACATTCATAAATACGTTTTTTGCCAAGTTGCATCCAATACTTATTTAAGGTATCTAATGGAAGTTGTGTCAGTAGAGGTTTATACTCTGTCATTTCATGAACAAAAGACAATCCATGAGTAGTTCGAATCACACATCTTGAAAAGATCATTGCCCACAGATTCACACCTACACATTTCCAAAATCATCAAATCAAGAGCCCTGTGTGCCACAAATCCATGAAGTTTTCCAAAATCTTTTTGACACATGCTCATTCTTCATCTTCGTCAAACTTTGTTGAAATTATGATTCAATTTCTATGTGTTGTATTTTGATCATTTAATGCATTACAGTCCATACATTGATAAATGTGCCTTGTGAATTTGCCAACATATTCTTCAGCTTGGAGTTGTGCCCTTAACACGACTGGTTGGATTGTAGAAAATGAGCATTGCCCACACGACCGTTGCCCAAAATGCATGAAAGTATCGGTCCATGCACTGACAAGGTACTCCTTTTGTAGATACCATATCGTCCTCATATAATCCAAACACTTCAGGTGCAATGCTCATTTTCTCTCAAACTCAATAGTTGCCTTATTCCATTATTTATTTGTACTTGATATATACAAATCCGAGAAATAATCTATAAACTCATGCAACGCCTCATTATTCTTAAAATGTTTTTTCGCAATTCTTCTCAACATTATTATTTATGGGTCACATGCACAACAATCTCCTTGCCCTGGGAAAGACTCATTCAATGGCCTTTATCAAATCCAATTCTCTATCAGTGACAAATACAGTTGGCAACTTGTCTGCCTAAAAAATCCCAAGAAGTTTTTCTAATGTCCAAGCGTACAAAACTTCCTTCTCATAAGACATAAAACAACAGACAACATTGAACGTCATACTAGTTGACATGACACCCACAATCTCAAACATTGACATCCGATAACGATTAGTTTTATAGGTGTAATCCATAATCATGACTGATGGAAAACATTTTGCTAGTTGAATTGAGTCAGGATGCGCTCAAAAAATGTTTGTGACTCTATTGCTCTCATCCATAGTATGCCACTCTATGTAACTATAGTTGCTCAACAAGTGCATAGTGTGTTGCAATGTCGTTCGGCCTTTTAGTTGGATTGTCTTTATCCAATAAGTGACATTGTAAATATTCTTGAAATTCGACATATTATTGGGACACAACTCTTTCAAACTGCTCAAGATGTGGCGAGGGTAGACACCCAACTTCAACATATTTTGCACATATATGATCTTCTTTTCATTCAATCTGTCAGTAAACGAATGACCAACAAGTAATTTTGCTCGAAGATGATTGTGGGATCTACATGTCACGTGCAATTTCCAATGGTCATTGCCTTGTGGGATCCCTTTCAACTGAAATGAGCAGCCACACTTATTTGTACTGCTTAATCGAAGGCTATTCTTTTGCTTATTGTCTGGCTTCCCAAGCTATCAAAGCCGACCTCGATGTGAATACCTACAAAATACAATACAAAAACATGTTAAGAACACCAATACACTTGTAACCAATAACCAATAAACTTGTAAGAATAGTTATATGCGAATTAACCTAACCTCTTCCGTAAGAAATAAGTTGCTATCATCAAGTACTTCTTTTAGTACTATTTCCTCATTGTTCATCTTATTATTAGTATCAACATTTGCCATCAACATGATTGTTTATAGGTATTTTGAAGCTTATTACACCTGCGAGAAGGGACTACGCACAAAATAATGACCTTACAGTAAAATCGACAAACAATAGCAATAACAACAATATAAAAAAAAAAAAAATGCAAGTTCATCTCAAGTTGAGAGTGTTACCTCAAGTGGAGTGAATTTCTCTTCCTTTTCAAATTGTTCATTTTTTCACCCTCACGTCCACCGTTATAATCTACAAGCCTATAATCATCAACTTCATTAAACCCATCCATTTCGACATAAAAAGTTCAACCAAACTCCTTACAAACACATTTGAGGAACTACGAAAGAGAGAGAGCAGTCGAGAGGGGACAATGGCAAGTTTCGGCGAGCTTGGTGGGAGAGAGAAGACAACGACAATGACAATGGGAGTGTGAGAGACGTCTGCGAGGGAGATACATGTTCTCGCCTTAGGAGAGAGAAGATTGTTTGTGTTTTTTGTGGTGGTGCTGGTTAGTAGGTAAAATAAATTAGATAGGTGGTGTGGGAAAATGAATCTGTGGTGCCAAATAGTCGCTCCCATTTCATTTTCTAATCATTTTGAGTCTCGCCCGAAAGGAAGGCCCGATCCGCTTGCCAGTTACAAGTAGCTACACATTTATAGCCCTAAGGGCACGTGCAATTCAGGGAAGCAAACACTTGGTTTTAGGTTTTAGATACTCAACAGGGTAGCCAAAATATAGAGATTTTTGGATCTTTCTCTCTCTCTCTCCCTCTTTTTTCAGCTCTTCAAAACCCTCTTTTGCTCTTCTTATTTTTCGTCGACGTTTTGGTCTTCCATCGGTCGAACAACAATGGGTGACGCTTATTGGAGGTACGCAGCAGAGGCCAGACAACAACAGACCCTTCCTTCTCTAGCTGGGAAGCGTCCTCGCTCTGACTATGGTAAAGAAACCCCCTTGCTCTTCTTACTTTTTTTTTTTGCTTCAAATTAGGGTTTTGTTTATGTTTGAAAGTACTGCATCGCTCGAGTCTACTTGTTGGTTGGTTTTGTTGTTTAATTTGATCATTATTTTACAAAATTTTCATTTGTTGCTAGGATTTAAGTGTTGATAAATTCCTTGAGAGTTGGCCTTGTGGTCGATCCTCCGGTTTTAGAACATTCTTGATTGTTGATTGTTGATTGTTGATTGTTCATGCAGAATGGGTTTATGGTTCGATTAACCTTTTGAGCCTTCAAATTGTTTATTTCTTGAAGGCTTCAGCTCTGAGTATGCTTTTTCATATATGAAATAACAAAGCTAAGCTTTTCTAGGGTTTATGAGCTCCCAGTTACTTGGAAAGTGTAATTACGGTAGTGAAAGATTTGCCTGCAAATCTTAGTAATTGATTGGGTGACGTAATGACGCAGCTGATGCGAACGAGTCAAAAAAGAGACAAGGAAAGACAAGCTGAATATTTGAAATGTGGAAGTGGGCTGATAAAATGATCAAAAATCTATTACCCATTTTGAGAAAAGGGTCAGGATGGGAATATTCAGTTCTAGAGAAAACAGTGGAAAACAAGAGAGATGGACATAAACAAGGAGGGGAAAACTTGATGTTTTCTCCCAAAATCACTGGGGGAGGATTACAGTAAGAAACCTAAAAATTTAGGGAAACTTTACCTCGAAATGTCTACGTTTTTACTGGTTTGAATCCTAAAGGGATGTTTTGGCTAGATGAATGGGTGATCCTGCTAAAAATGTTTAGCGCTGCACACCAAACACGTCACGAGCTTCAAACAATAGAAAGTTTTAGAAATAAATTGGGCCCGCGTTTTTATACTATGTAAATTGACATCCGAAAGTCATTCTGTTATAGGATTGCTTTCTGTGCTTCACACAAGCTCTCTAGTGTTTGGTCGCCCCTTATGGAATGATTATGATACCTTATTTTGTCCCTGATCGTTAGCTCCAATTGGCATGCATTCTATCTTTGCTGTCTCTATTGTGTCACAGATGGATTCTGTGGCATACAATCCTGTAGAAAGAGTTTCATGCCACGTGGATAAATAAAGTTGAACAATGTGACAGTTTTGTATGAACTCTAATAAAAAACAGTGTTTGGTTTCCATGCTTACCTTTCTCTTTACCAGAATGCAGACATCTTGTGAAGATT
Source organism: Berberis vulgaris (assembly GCA_963556465.1). Classification (NCBI taxonomy): domain Eukaryota; kingdom Viridiplantae; phylum Streptophyta; class Magnoliopsida; order Ranunculales; family Berberidaceae; genus Berberis; species Berberis vulgaris. The sequence goes on along the minus strand of OY747131.1, from coordinate 27,148,334 downwards.
CTTTGCCTTATTTAACCCTAGCTGTTTTTGACTTCATGGCTTACAAATCAAAACTGTTCAGACACCAGGGTTTATGAGATCCCAAGTATCTTTTCCTCCATAACTTGTTTCTTTTTGATATTGTTAATATATGGTCATAATGTTATGTGATTGAATTGTGGATGATGGATTAGTATCCTCATGTTGTTCTAGAAGATAATAAATTGGCCCCCACCAAATGTGGAGCAACATTATAAAAGGTACAATGCCCGTGAAATCCTTCTGTAGCGGTTGTCGAGGAAGATACCAAAAACATGTCGTTTTGCTCGAAGATACCAATTTGGAGTAGTTGTTAATAGTACTGGGCTTAGCAGGTCTTTTACTACTGTTGATGCATTTTTATCAACCGTGCATGCATAGTTATTAATCTCGGATGTACTGGTCGATTTTCAGTTACCAATCGATGCTTACCGATGACATATCTCGATTTTGCATAGAAAGGGATTTATCGACTGCTTGTGTTATAAAATTGCTGATTAATAGGCCATTAATTGTGACACGGGGGTGACCCAAGCGATTGGGCTTAATGGGATCGGATAATTCGGCGAGAACCTGGCGAGTCATTGAGAAATCAGACCCATCCAACACGCCGACTATATAAAAAAAACCATAACTCAACTTGATTCCATACCCTAAAAAGAAGAGGAGCGATCGTAGAAGAGAAAAAATTTAAGTAGAGAAGAGAAAGAGATCAGTAGCAGCAATCAATCGCAACACACAACGATTGAACATAGACCCAACACAACGATCAAACATAGAAGAAGAGATCAATTGTGTGTTGTGCGTGCAAGCTGGTGCGATTACACAAGGCAGAAGATCAGGGATAAGAGAAGAAGAGAGGAAGAAGATAAAAGAATTTGACTGACTGGTTGTTGTTGCTATCATGTTGTTGGGGTTGTTGTTGTCATCTTGTTGGGGTGGTTCGTGTTGTTGTCATGTTTGGTGCTCTTGGTGTTGCATGCGATTGCTTGCTTCATTAGAACTCAGGTAAATTTTTTTTTCTTTCTTCCTTGACTGATTGAATTGATTAGTAAATCATGCAAAATATTGGTTTTCTTTGTTTCAAGAACCAAACAAACCCTTTTCTTGGTGTTTTTTGCTTTATTTTTGTGTGGTTTGAGATTAGGGGTTTGTAATTTAGAAGATTTATGATGGTTTCTTCTATGAAATGTGATGGAGACTAACATTGATGTCAAAACTAAATGCCCCAGAATGTAAAACAACAATATAATTATTGAGGGTATAAAAAAATGTATACTTTGAAAAGATAGACTGATTAAATTTGATTAATTGTAAATTGGTTCTGGAATGTGAAGGGTTTGTTGTCCGTTTTAATTGCATAGTCGACTGGTATATACTGATTACATGAGAGTTTGTCTTCGTGGGTAGTTTTCTTTTTTGAATGAGCACCTAGTGCATGTGTTTGATCGAAAATGTTTGAAGCGTCCACATGAAAGTTCCATCGGTTGCATTGTAGGAAATCAAAGTTAGCCATGTTGTATATGGTGGGCAATAGACATGTTTTGGCCCTTTTGGCTGCCCAGGATCATATATCTGTTGTACATGTTTTGGATGCTATTTTGAATATGTTACACAAATGAAATTTTTTCTCGACCTATTTGCTTAAATGTCATATTTGGATATTTGGGTTTCTGAGGTACTATACGAGAAATGTTTTGGGTACTATGCGTGCATGTGTACAGGTATGTGACAATAAATACATTATTTAGCTTCTCAAAACACAAAAATGGTTGACCATTTTTATACTAAAAAAAAGTGCTAACATGTTGTATAATTATGTGCGACATGGTTCTCGTTTTCTAGTTAAATGATGTCTGATAGACGTCTTTGAGTTCAATATCTGCCTTAGATATATGTTCATTGTATATGATGTCTCCTGTTTCTGTCCATAAATAAATATTCAGTTGTAAAAGTGCTTATTGAGGTCAACCAGAAATCTAGGGAACTTTCTTCTCTGGTACAGAAACAAAAACTTAGCTAAAGAAGACAAAAGTGTATTCTTTAGTCTAGGAATAAATTCCTTTTGTTCAGCTTACTAATTAATATTACCGGTCGTAATTCTTTGAGCTTATTTCCATATAAATCTGCAGCTTTTTAATGTTGGCAATGACTAATGACCTTACTTAATTCCATGTGTACCGTCTAAATGAAATGATAATAGATCAACTAATCTTAGCTGATTGTAGAAGTTGAATTGTGTTATTTTAGTCTATTATTGTATCATTGCTTCTGTCAAGGCACATCTGGTGCCACATAAAAACGTATTTAAATCTATGCTTGAGGTTGTTCCTCCTAAGGTGATAATTCACTTTTTCAGAATCAGCTAGCTTTGGGGCTTAAGGAAACCTCGGAGGAAATACCGATTTTTAGAAGAACAGGTCCCTAGCTGGAATCTAAGAAACTAGAATAAGCCTGTTACGTCAGTTGCAACGTGATTTCGAGATGGATCGGGATTTCAATGGAGGAAAATGATGTTGTTGCTCTTTATTAGAGGTTTCTTGGGTTTGGTTTTGAAGATTAGAACAAAGATGGCCTTTTAGCTTGGCTAGAGGATTTAGACTTTGAGGATATCTAGATCCTCGAGGGGTGGGAGGGTGACAGGCTCTTACCAGAGCGTGTGCTGTTTGTTGTATGGCTATAGCTTTTTTTTTTTTTTTTTTTTTTTTTTAAGTGTAGGCTGGGCCCCACCTGTAAATTGAGGAAACAAATATGTACAAGAGGGGACTAGACCTTACCTCTGAATGAAAAAGAGTCACCGTTTGAATAAGGAAAAACAGTCAGCCATATTTATAAATTATATCAAACAACCAAGCCTAAAGCCCTGATTGATACAAATAAGGCGTTCCAAATAGCTAGCTTTTGTGGCTTTGCTAATATGTTGGTTGTTACTTCTGTTTGTATGAGCCTGTTTGCAAGTCTGTGGACCTTGTTCTTGATGTAAGTGTCTGTAGGTTTTGTGTTTGGGCGAAGGTTCGTGTCATGGAGCCTCTGCTGGGTGTCATTATTAATGAATTTTTTCCTTCAAAAGAAAAACATCAATTTTTGCTATGGCCTTCTTTAGTAGATAGATAAAAAGTGATATTAATTGGTATTTCTTATCATTGTGGTGAAACCCTTAGATTCCACATATCACCCTTAATCCTTTGTGAACAAAATTAAGTTTGTAATAATGAATGAGAAATTGGCCATATCATAATCCATATAAAGTATAAGATTCTATATTCACTTATATTCGTATGTTTTTAAATCAAATATAGATATCAGCAACTATTTGATAATGTTGTACATTCTAAGAATTATTATAAGGTGAACATAATGTTGTCTATTCGATAAAAAGTCTAGACGTTGTGTCAAAATTTAACTTTGGTGATGTAAAAATTTAGTAGCAATAAAATGAATTTGATGACTTCCATATAATAAAAGTTTTATGCAAATTCCATCAAGTTGAAAAGGAAAAGAAAACCCTTCTTTCAAGTAGGAGTTGGAGCCTTGTTTTAGTTTTCCATTTTAAGTGGTGTTCAAGCATGAAAAGAAGATCCGATTATTTATCTTTATTTGTTTTTTTTCCTCCTTTCCTTTCTCTGAGTTCTTTGTAAGAATACAATTGCATCACGAACGAGGTAAACTCCAAACCTAGAGTTGATTGCTATGCACTTTCATACTTGCATTAGATCTAATCATTTAAACATGCGTTCCAGTAAAAATATTAATCAAATCAATGAAGGATGATTATGTCAAGCACCAGGCAAGATCTACGGCTTGTATCCAAGATTTACTCTCTTATATCGGACAACCTGAGATTTGGCAATTACTTATTTCTTGTTACTGGTTAATGTATACATCATGAGATAATACACCAAGTGAGATTATCCTCCTTGAGCATGAATGGTGTACTGTTCCTATGGAGACGTTTCCATCATCATGGATACCATAGGGTGATTATCTTTAGAAAAAATCAATCTTTCTGACTTTCTGTGAGAAGATCTTTTGTCTGCTCCCATGGAATGCGTCATATTAGCAAATAGAAGCCACTTAAATGTTTTTAGATGGGCAATTAGATAGCTTGTCATCTTCCAGTTTGTTTTTTTTTTTTTTTTCCTTCTTCTGTAGGGGTAGATTTGTTGTGTTAGACTAACATTTTTGTGGATAATCTCCATGGCGAGGAGGTCATCTTTGCAAAAGAATACCACCTTAATGAGGATTCATTCTCGAAGATGTTAAATTCAAAGCCTAATGTGATGATTGATATTTTGAATTGGTTTTCAAGCAGTAATTATTGCATGTAGATGTAGGTATTACAAGCACTCATACTATGTTCCTGAAGCTTGACTTGCTTTGCTCTGCTTTGCTCGGTAGACATTCCCTTGGGGCATGAGTTACCTGGTTATTTTCCTCGTGAAGACGAAAGAGGTGGATATCGTGTTAGTCGAGATACTGAAGCGATTGGAGCATCTTATGATCGTTACATACGAAATGGGGTATTGTTAAGAACTTTATTTGGTGTCAATTTGTATTCCTCTCACTTTTCATTTTATTGCTTAAGAGGGTGCTGACAAAACTCTTCCGCAGATGTCATCTTATGGTGGTAGTGAATCTGGTAGACCTTTGACTGCTGCAATCGCTAGTCATCCCGTTGATGATCGACGTGTGATGGGTATTGGCAGCCTGGACCCTGGCATGGCTGCTAAAAGCCAGTATGTAGGCGGAAGATCTGAGATCCCCCTTCCTCCTGATGCTTCGAACACATTGTTTGTGGAGGGCTTACCTGCTGGCTGCACTCGACGAGAAGTTTCTCGTATCCTTCTATAAAATCCATTCTGTATAACATCATATTTACTTTATGCATTCATTTTTTCCATGTATTGTGTTGTCGCACCTTTACTTGAATTTGCAGATATATTTCGCCCTTTCGTAGGTTTTAAAGAAGTGAGGCTTGTCAGCAAGGAATCCAAACGTGTAAGTTCATTTGCTCTTCATGAATAGAGCGATATCTTAGTGGCTCATCCACTTATGTATGGCTTCACTTTCTTTTGTGGCAGGCTGGAGGCGACCCTCTTATCTTATGTTTTGTTGATTTTGCTAGCCCAAGCCATGCTGCAACCGCCCTGGATGCTTTACAAGGTGAGAGAAAATGCAAACTCTTGTCCCTGTCTTTGGGCTTGGTTCCATTTGTACCTGTGAACACATTTTGCTTCCTGTTGCATCTTTATGTGCTGGCACAATCAATACTTACTATTGTAGCATGTTTACCTTTTTCGATAGTGAATTAATTTTCTATAGAATAAAGTGAACCTGAATGTTCTGAACCCTTTAACCGTATCACATTATTATCACCAACTTATTCAATACGGGTTGATGGGCCCTTTATCTGGCTTGCTGTTCTGAACGGCAAGTTAATCAATAATTTCAGCGAGTTTGGCCGATTATGTCAAGTCTTTGTTACATTGACAATGAACAAAGTAAATCTGCCGGTTTTCCATTGATGCATATGTTTCCAAACACTCAAAAGGTTATCGGAATTGTTGTGCCAGACAACTGAATCAATTGCACCTGTTTCCTAGCAGTCAGAGGAAAGTAACTGTTGATGCTTTTGGTATTACGATCAAAATGGGATCTGTGACGTTATGCTTAGTGTTCTTGTAATTTTAGCGAATACTATTTTCTCATCTAGTGATTTACACATGGGTAAAATCTGTCAATCTAATGTAAGAGATCAATTATGTGGTGGTCAGCGAACTGCTGAGAAGATATATTGTCTGAATCAAGTAGACCAAAAGCTGATTGAATTTGTCATTGTTTAAAGCTTTTGGAAGCGATCGTCTCATGAGGATTTTCATTTATAGAGTTCAGATATTACTTTTTAGAACTGGCTAAGTTATTTGTCTCCACAGCAACAGAACTAGAAGCCGCTTCAGTATTATGGTTGTCTCCCATTGTTCCAGCTCATTACCCTTCCGTGCTCCATCTGTCTTGTTTTCAGTTACCACCTTTACTTAAACTGGTATGTACCACCCATCCCTACCCACCCAAAACAAACAATACCCATTAGAGAATGGAGGAATGAAGGTTAAGTCTAGGACCTTAAGGGGGATCTCGCATCTTACACCGGGGAGTTTGAATTTCCCATGTTGATAGTGTTGGGTTTCTCAAATTCAATGGTAAGATGACTGAACATGAACTGAATGAGGAAATAGTAAGTCTATTCAATGTGCAACTCAGGTTTACTCGAGGTGAGTATTTCTCGTTGTTATATTGGGTTTTCCTTAGCAAGTTAAATGGCTCAATCTCACGTTTCGTATCGTCTTAGCCTATGAATAGGCTCCTAATACTATGTCAAAGCATGGTCACTGTGCGTAGGGTAAAAGCCATCCTATTTAATTTTGCAGGTTATAAATTCGATGAGCATGACCGCGACTCTTCCAATTTAAGGTTGCAATTTGCTCGCTTTCCTGGTCCGAGGTCAGGTGGTGGGTCTCGTGGTAGGCGTTGAATTGTGCGTTTTCCAGGTGAATGTGATTTTCCACAGGTTCATTATTTTATCTGTCGGTTACTTGAGAAATACCACATTGCAGTGCAAGTAAAATGGAATCACTGAACGAGCATTTTTCTGTAGGGGTTTTCGGTTGAGGGACGATCGGTAGTCTATTCGCGTGGGGTTGTTGTTCTATGGGTGCGCTGCAGACATATGAAAAGCTGACGCTAGTAGCGTTTAAATATGCGGACTTATCTGACTACATGTCTTTTGTCTAGAGCTTAAACTTGTTTGATGGACCTAACAGAACATGTGACTGCTTTTATTTGCTGTAAGATTCCTACTCGATGCTCTGCCTGTGAAGTTGGATGAACTTGAATTTTATGGTTTTACCTTTTTAGCGACCAATGGCGAGCGTGAACATTTTCTCTAGTTTTATGTGTTATACATGTTGCTGTCTGTTTTTTCTAGTATTTGATGTTGGAAGTCTGTCTTGAAAGAATATCCGATTAGGCTGTTTCTGTAACAAGTAAAATCCCGTGGCAACTATATTTGTTTTGACCATTAATGATTTAAGGGAACTCCCACCCAGTGTGCTTCTTTCTCAGAACTTTTTACTCGCACAAGTGAGTTTACACTTGTTCATGTCATGATCTGCTGCTGTACCCTTATCGCCCCTCATTCTGGTTACAACAGCAGTAGGGATTTTGTTGCCCCTAGAAATGCAAAGTTTTGTTCATTCCCTACCAAACGCGTGGATATAATATAATTTCTAGCTGTTGTATTGCTGGTGCATTGATGATTTGAAAATGGCAGCCCTTTTATTATTATTATTATACCTTGATTTTCATTTTACCTAGCTCTTCAGCATCTTTGAAATCCTCCACCATCTCTGACTTTGATAGATTGCAATTGAATATCTGCTATGGTTGGAATAATATCAAGATTTTTTTTTTTTTTTAAATTTTTTATGGAGGCTGGAAGTTTTAAGAATTTCGTTTTTCAAACTGTTCAAGTTGAGAGTGTTTCTAGGATTCTGCACATGTACTCTGCTTGGCCAGCTATATTGTTTACATATGATTCTCGAAAGAGATATATTTGTAGTTGCTGAAATTCGTTCAGCCTAACCAATGAATGGACGGCATGGTCAGTTTAGGGTTTCGGTGAAAGTCTCTAAGCTTTATATTAATTGGCATCCAGGTTAGGCTAGGCGTGGCAGTTGACCATCCTGAATCTACCAACACAACCTGCAAACTGACCTTTCAAGGGTTTTCAGCTGTCATGGTAACCCATTTAAAATGTTGGGTTGCGTTTGCCTTTACCTTTACCACGTTTAACCTGCATTTTTATATGCCCCTTTCATAGGAACAGGTCATTTTGTGTCACAGTGTACGCACAGGTCCATTGCTAGGTCTAATTAGGGTTGGTTTGGTTTGTAGGCTTTTTTTTTTTTTTTTTGGGTGGGTGGGGTGGGGGTTGTGTTCGTAAAACTAGGAAAAGAGATGAGCATGTCTATCCTGGTATATATTCCTGAGTTGAAAACTTTATTCAACTTTAGGATTCTTGTGTTCAAAGAGTACACGTTCTACAAAGAAGTTTGGAGTAGAACGGCACTCTGCCTTTCAATCTTTCTTTCTTGATTGAGAATTTATGTTTTTGGATGGAATTGGAAACCAAGAAAGAAAACAAATTCTTTTAAAAACAAATATAAATATAAAACAAAATAAATTGAAGAATTAACTGTTCTCATGGACAACCCTCCGATTTTGAAGAATTCAGAATAATAGGAAATGCTAAGCCTTGGGACAGGTACACCAATTGTACAAGTACAACAGGAAACAAAACACGAATAGATGAGTGACACAAAGACAACAGATGATAAAGGTTTCAATTTCACCAAGGATTTTGATTTCACCTTAGATCTGAGCAATCGTGTAGATGACTGAAGCTGCTTTTATCATAGATTCATGATGCTGCCAAAGAAAATGCTGGGCACAAGTCTTCCTTAAATGTACTTGTCACCCTCATTGTGTCTTCGTTTTCTTTCCCAGAAATGAGGGAATAAGTGTGGAAGAGACTGGATCTTGTGGCACGAAACACTAATTCTTTCAGAGCAAGAGTTAGGAAATTACTTTACTTTAAAGACATAATCTCATCTAAAGACTTTCTTTACTGAACAAGTTTGAACTCTACCACCAGCATATATTCGTCATCCAAATGCCCCATGCCTTAATAACATGAAGATTCAACTTACTCCATTATTCAACTTACTTCAATCTCTTCATTCCAAATGCTTCTTTCATTTCTATCATGGTTATCCTTGGTACAAATTAAATTTAACTATGGAAGAACCTTTGTGTGAAAACTAGAAACAATCTTTGAAGCTGGAGTGTGTAAATAGTAATTAGTAACCATGATTTACCCCCTTTTTTTTTTTTTTTTTTTTTTTTTTTCTTGATTTCGGTTTTACATAGATTTGAAGCATCATGTATATTTTTTTTTTTTACAGTAGTTTTATCTCTGTTACCTTCAATTCTTAATACCCCTATTAATCAATTTGGGGTTTTATCTAGTTTAGGAATACATTAATGCATGTGAAAGATTTGCCCAGACATTGCTCAAACTGAAGTCCGAAGTCCCAAAAATTGACCATCTTGTGGAAGAACTAAAGAGAAGAGGCTAGAGGGAAAAGGGGCCCAAAACAAATTCTTGTATGCAAATGAGGATACAAATTCTTGTATGCAGGCCAATTCTGGATATCATTTGTTCTGGTTTTATTTGAGGAAGAAAGGCAAGGGGACACCAGTAAGTATACAATGGTCAGAGAAGAAGATGCACCATTCCATGCGATTGATGAAGGTGAATTGGGTGTCTTCCCTAGGTGAAGATAATACGCAGCCCTTTTGTTTGGTGAGGTCTCGAGTATTACTGTACTCCCAAGTTCTGCTAGAAGGGACTCGAACTTTGTTAATGACCATAGCAGATCTATGTTTCATGTGCACTACTGTCTGAGCCTTCTTGTTGCATGGAAAATGGAAAACAGGCAATTGCAATTTGCAACTCATAGCCAAATTGTTTACAAATGGGATTCTGTCCAGAGCTTTCAAATGGTGTGAATATTGTGCCCAACCTTCATCGAAGATAATTTTCTCTTCTTCACACAAGCATGATGCTAAACGTATGTGAACTAACATATACTGACCAGTCAACTTCAGCTGTTGGTGAAATGATTAAATCTAAGTCAAGATCAGTTTAATAACATTTCAAAGTTTCCAGAATCCTGCTTCAAGATATATAATTTTGCACTAACATGTTTATCAATGTAAGCAAATCGTACATCTCAAGTGATTGATATATTTACCAAAAATGTTAAATGCCTGCCAACCAGAACTTTCTTTTAAAAGTGCAAAATTTACGAGCATCTAACTTATAAATTAGAAATAAGAATATTTAGACACTACCATTCAGGTAATAGGTGTAATTAGGGAGACAATATGAATATGAAATTAGACATGCCTTCCTAAATTCATGGTTACCTTCCTCGGCCTATTCACTAACGGATATGCCTACTTAACTTGCACCTTTAGATGCTCACTAAAACTTGTCTTGGATCTGCATGCGCATCCAAAAATCTGGAATAAGGTACACATGCAGATGCAGCAGTATATATGCATAAAAGTTACTGCTCTGATGCATATGAGTTTGTTGAAATACTAAAGTTTCATAATATGGTATACGGCATTTCTCACTAATTTTACATTTTTATGTGCTAAAGATTTCGCCAAGTAAAATGATGCCCCGAGTAACTTTAATGACAGACAAAAACAGCGGTAAATGTAAAATTCTCTCTCAACAGATTGATATTTTTTTTTTATGTGTTCCACGGCATGGGTGAAATCAATATCTGAATTCCTTGTCTTGGAACTTCTTCGGATGTAAGGATGGGAGTGGTGCCAATGGTGTTATAGTCGAGTGGTTAGGGCTGTGTGAGTTTATTCCTAATGTCTTAAGTTGGAGATCCGTCGGCGGCATGATTACTTTCTTATGGTGTTGAAAAAAAAAAAAAAAAAAAAAGATGGGAGCGGTGCTCAAAGAAGAGCCTTAAACGTGATTTAGTTAAAGAACACTCCAAATGTCCTCTCATAATCTGGATCTCAAAAGTTAAATTTGTTCTCAATTTGGTTGTATGTTAAAAAGACTAAATTGTGTTTGGAATCCGGCCATTTAGAATCTCTTCTTCAGGTTCTGGATGCAGCTAAGGTACCGAGCTGACTATGACTGGTAGGTAGACTAGTAGAGTGGCCATACAACCCAATTTTAATTTTGGTATTAATTAATTAAAATAATACATGTTGCAAACTATTTAAGTGCCAACTCTTCCCTCAATTCAATGCTCATTCTTAATGCGCTAAATTCAGAAGATATTTTCCATCGATGAATAATGATTAGTGTCGCAGACATGCCTTTGAGCTGCCTTCCTACTATAATACTATTCATCTATTAGATTCACAAAAATAAAAATAAAAAAGGATCGGTGTTGCGTTTGAAAGAGGCAAGGAGTGGAACAGCACTTTGAGTAGTAAAAATGCCTCTAATTAGTGCTAGGCCTTTTAAAAGGAAAAATAAAAAATACTGAACTTCATGTTAAGGATTGTGATTTTTTGAAAAATGTCGAAATTTTACATTTTATAATTTTTTTTTTAAATTTGAAATATTTATTTATTTCATTAGACCAATATCAATTTCCTTACATTTTAACTCGTTATAATCTTATTTAATATTATAAATTTGTTCTAGGTGATTTTTGTGCAGTATGTAGTTTGTATTACATTATGAGTCTTTTGAGATTCTTCATGTAGTAAGTAGAAGTTTAAAATACTTAAATTATATTAATAACTTCAAAATTACATCATATATATATAGTACGTAGTTTTTTTTTTCTTTCTTTCTACACAACAAAATATTTCTTAAAATCAAGTTAACGAAATTACCTTAAAAAAAAAAAAAAAATTCACAATCCTTGCTTCATATATAAGAGAATCTCTCAACTGATATTTCTTATTCTACTCAACAAACAATCAACCTTCAATAACTACTGAGAAAAACAATCTACCATGTGAGGCAAGTATGGTAGGAGTAGCTCAACTAACCCAAGCTATTATTTTTTAGCTTTGCTAGGGGTCGAGGGAAACGAGTGAGGGATGGGTGTAACCACCCATTCTCCTTGAGATGAGCACATTGCCTTGGAGATACATGCTAGCGCTCATCTCGAGGAGGATGGATGGTTCGCTCCCTTTCCTTCGACCCCTAGAATTTTCGATTATTTTTCAATGAAAATGAAAAGACATTTTAACTATTCAAATAATATACGAAATATCTTTTCTTTTTTTCATTCTCTTAAACCATATTTAGCTGAATGTAGCTGGGATTACATCTTTGTTATTTTTCACTATCTCTATCATCTCCTCGAGGACACAACACAAAAGGAGAGGAAAACAAGAGAAGTGAAGAGAAAACACAGACACAGAGCCCTGGAAATAGAATTCTATCTTGTTCAGTCATGGACGAAGACAGTAGTAGATCTACAGATAGTCACCAAATTACAACTCCTCTACGTAAGTCTCATAGATAATTCCCTTGGTTATATTTTCTTCGATCTTTAATTCTTCTAACATATATGATTCACTATTGGCAATCTCTGCAGTTTCAGAAGATCACAACAGTCCATCCACATCAACAATGGACAACTATGGTGATCAGCCCATTGAAGGAGCACAAGAAGAGAACTCTCCAATCAAACAAGTGGCCTTAACAGTTTCAACATCTGATGATCCTACACTGCCGGTGTTAACATTTCGAATGTGGGTCTTGGGCTCACTCTCATGTGCACTCTTGTCCTTCCTCAACATGTTCTTTTGGTATAGAAAAGAACCACTCAGTATCTCATCCATATCTGCACAGATTGCTGTGGTGCCAATCGGACGCTTGATGGCTGCTACATTATCCAATCGTGTCTTCTTTCAAGGTAGTAAAATGGAGTTTACTATGAATCCTGGACCCTTCAATGTGAAGGAGCATGTCTTGATCACGATTTTTGCGAATTCCGGAGCTGGGTCAGTGTACGCGCTACATATTGTGACCGCAGTTAAGGTGTTTTACAAGAAAAATATGACATTTTTTGTTTCTTTGATCCTGGTTTTAACCACACAGGTAAGGGCAATATGTTTTTTTGGGAACTTTTTGTTTATTTTTTGGTAATTGATTTGGTTTGGGTTGGAATGGTAGGTGTTGGGGTTTGGATGGGCCGGGTTATTCAGAAGATATCTGGTTGAGCCAGCAGAAATGTGGTGGCCAGCTAACCTTGTTCAGGTCTCATTATTCAGGTACGTTGCTTGCACTTCTTGCATTCTTGGCTCAGTTCCCTTCCCCTAGTTTTTAGAACTTTTCTAGAAAGTCAGACCATGCCCAATACCATCTATCATATTAGAGATGTTCAAAATGGCCCAATCAAACACAATCATACGGACAGAGAATCCACTGTCGTTGTCCTGGCTCTATAGATTTTTTGTAGTTTTTAAGTAGAGGCTTTTTGTGCTAACAAAAAATCTAGAGAGCCAGGTCCATAGTGCCAAAACAACGCAGGGGGGCTTTTTGTGTGTGTGATTGTGTTCGATTGGAGCATTATGAGCATTTCTAGGATGATGGAGGGTATTGGACATGATCTGGCTCTCTAGACAAGTTCTTATGCCAAGGTAAAAAGGAAAAAAAAAACACAGTTCGTCTAGCATAAACAAAATATAAATTACATAACAATTATTGATATTGTTCACATCTTAGGGTGTGTTTGGTTGAATGAAATCTTATGTCATGAGAATTCATGAAGAGACTCCTACATTTTAGGTTAAATTGATGTATTACTCCACATCCACCATTTGATTTTGTTATCAATTGTGGAAATCAAAGTCCTATTAACATGAAACTTCTATTCTCACCATTGATCACAAAATTAAATAGTAGATGTGGAGTGATACCTCAACTTAGCCTAAAATATAAGAGTTTTCTCATAAATTTTTATGACATAAAATTCCATACAATCAAACACACCCTTAAATTAACGGAGATAAAGAGAGGTGAACTCCTCCGTTGAAGCAATAAATCTATTAATAAAATCAGCAGCTTTCACAAAAAGGAAAAAAACAATTATTGATAATGTTATTTGTTTCTTCGGCTATCTAGCCTATAAAATAGAAATTAAATAATAATAAAAATAATTTTATTTTATTGCCACTATTATTTCTCTGAATTTGAATGGATCCAAGACAGTTTGTGCCTAAAAGTCAAATCGTCTTGTAGAAGGGACGGGATGCATGTCATGTGGGACTCCGGGTGGTCCCCGTGTTGATTGGTAGATAGGGAAATAAAACTAGTCTGCCTCTCAGCTGCTTACCATGCAACTTCAAGTGACTAAACCTAGGGTGGGTATACTATGAGATGGACTTTATTCCTATTCCATCTCGATTATTTATGATTGGAATGAGATTAAAATATGATATACCTCATCCCAACCCTGTCAAATTCCAAACAGGTTTGAAACGAGACAGGATGAAATTAGCATGTACTCAAAATACTCTTAGGTATTTACTCCGGAAATGTATGCACTTATAAGGGCTACTAACAGTATTGTGTCTAATATCAATATTATTATCCACCTATTACCAATGAAAAAAAGATCTATGTGTGATTTTAGACGGTGAAAAATAGTAATGACTTAGTATACATACCAGGGAGTTCATTCAAGTAAGTTTTTAATCTTTTAAAAATTTGTTGTCCTTAATTTGATAATTCAATTTCAGTCTATACATAAAATCAGTTAATAATTCATTTGCTACTTAAATGAATTCAGTTTATATTTTTGTTCATAAATATATATACATACAGAGAGAGAGTGTGTGTCAATATGAATTATACTTGTGAAAATAACTTATGCATATTTTTAATAAATTCATAAAATGAAGAAAGAAAGAGAGAGTCAGAGTCTGTGTGTGAGTGAAGCATTTGGTATAATATGCCGTTGCATGTTGGTTGAGATTTGGAAGTTGGCAAAGCACTTTTTTCTATTCCAAGTTCCAACACCCAATTCACCATGTTTATATGTCATGCCATTAAATTTGTGGAATGCAAAAATATGTTAATTGATATAGTTATGACCAACGGTCATTAGTAGAATATATGAATGTTTTTATTTATTTATTGAATAATACTAATGATTTGACAGTAACATGCTAACCTAATTTTGAGACGGGACGGAATGGGCAAGATTGAAAATCTTCATCCCGATCTCATCTCACTCTAGATCGGGACGGGATCATATGAGTTTGATCAATCCTAAAAGGACTAAAAAAATAAAGACGAGACGGAACGGGATGGGGCCAGGACATAATCAGGATCATGGGATGAGATGCCCACCCCTATTAAAAACCAAATAAAATAATCATCATGATAAATAATTAGTACAGTAACTACAATGCCAAAGCCACTTATACAATTTACTTGGTCTAGTTCAAGAAAACAAATATTACGATGTTTTCATTGTTTTGTATCTATAGCATATGCCATAAACACCCAAAACACTAAAAATGTAATGTTTTGTGCCCTTTAAAAGAATGTAGGTTGTTGTTATTTCTCTAAAATTTGTAGGACCTATTTTGTGTACGAGCCTAACATTTGCAGATACGAGGGACAAAGGTAATTAATTAAACATTAGGGGTGGACGCGCTTACGGGAGTAACATTTTTAATTTATTTTAAAAATTCAATAATAAGTACAATTAAAATTTTAGGAGATCTAAATAAAGATTTCTAAGCAAAACAATAAAAAATACTGTAACCAAGGGATTACACTTTCATTATTGTAAGTAAGGGTGGGCACAGGACGAGATGAACCTCATCCCTATCCATCCCATTCGTTCGGGATCGGGATGAGATCAGGACAAGATAGACCTCATCCCGATCCGGTTCCATCCCAAACGAGTTCAGGACGAGGCGAGATAAGCACATGGGCAGACCTACTAAGGGGCGGAAGGGCATCTGCCCCCCCAACTTTCAAAATTTTTAAATAAATATTTAGCCTTACAAAAAAATCAGTTATATAATATATAATAAAATATGATAATTGTTCATTCAGCTATTTCTATATTTTTTTTGTTGGTATAGTGGTTAGAAGGTTAAATTTTTTAGTAAACAACCCGAGTTCGATACTCTTGGAGTGTGGTTTTTTATGGCTATTGATGATCCGAGTTCGATACTTGATTTTTTGTTTTCAATACAATTTTATATGTAATTGCAAACATTAAAAAAATGACTTTTTGTTCACAAGTGGTATAAAACCTCCAAATAAAATATTTAAAATTAATATCTAAAATAATAACTATATAATATAATGATAATATATACCATTAGCCAACTCATACAAAATTTGAGGCTCACATAAACCATTTTTTTTCTATGAAATTGTATTAAGATCTTATTATGTTCGCAAATTTCAGATTTTTTAATCTTCAACTAGATACTTATCCTAATTATTTTATGATTTTAGTTATATATTTTAGTTATTACGTTTTTTTGCCATTGCTAAGGTTATCGATATTGTGACCTTATTTTGGCTTAAACTTGGACTATACTGGATTCAATTTGGTATATGCAATGTACTTTTGATAGTTGTATTTTTTTTTATTTACTAGCTGGGGTATAATTTTTTTTTTGCTCATTCTTCATGACTACTATTATTAACTAATAATTAGTTGTCATTTCGCCTTCCCTTGACTAAAATTCTGGGTTCGCCACTGGATGAGCATGTACCAAATAGTCCTTCAATGAAAATAACAAAAAAAAATTCGTCTCATATTGTTCACACACCAATAATGTCAATTTTATGTACATATAACTTTCATCATAACGATATTAAATGTCATATAAATTTTGTGGACGGTTATCTTACAATGAAATTAAGTTTGTCAAGTGAATGATGAGAGATGGAAGGAACCCTTTCATAGATCCATCTTGTATATTTCCACAAGAGTTGAAACATCATTCGTACAAGATACAATTAGAGCAATGTTCTCCAACTACATAATTTATAGTGTAAAACTAACACAAACTATCATTTGACTTTATTTTCTACAAGATTAATTGTCCTATAACCAATTTAAAATTGTAAAAAAACGTAAAATTTAATGGGTTCTATTTGACCTAAAATATCCAAATTGAAGTTTCTATCTAAATAAAGAGTACCAAATCAAGCAGATAAACTTTCAAATAATAGATGTTTTGATTTAATTTCAATGTATCATAAATTTTCAATTAGAAGAGTAGTTTAAATAATAATAATAATAATAATAATAATAATAATAATAATAATAATAATAATAATAATAATAATAATAATAATAAAAAATACTAAATAAATAAATTCAGGATGAGAGAGGATGAGCGTAGATCTCCAACCCGATCTCATCTCACTCTAGATCGGGACGGGATGGGATGGGATGGGATGAGTTTGATCAATATCAAAAGAACCAAAAAAAAATTCAAGATGTGATCGGGATCGCGAGATGTGATGCCCATCCAAAGCAAATATATATATATATATATATAATATAATTGAAGGCTTCAAGTAAATTATGTTAGGGGCATGTGTATAATTAATCAATGTTTGAGAGATGTTAGTTTTGATGCAAAAAATATAGAATGTGGAGGGCAAAATAGAAAATCTAAAAGTTAGATGTAATGTCTATTTATAGTTTATAGATAATTGAAAGTTTCAAATAAATTATATTCGAGACTTAGATATAATTAATCAATGTTTAGGAGAAATTGATTTTGATTGTAAAAATGTATAGAATGTGGAGGGCAAAATGAAAAATCTAAAAGTGAGAAGTAATGACGTATTTTTAGTTTATATATAATCGAAGGCTTAAAATAAGTTATATTAGGGCTTAAATATAATTATATAATGTTTGGGAGAGGCTAGTTTTAAATGTAAATAAAATTAAGTTGGGATGACAAAATGGAAAGGAAAATTAAGTTGAAGACAACTTACACTGTTCATTTGGGGGGTATAGAATCTGTTCAGATATAAAAATAAAAATCCATTATTATTAGTACTAGTATTATTATTTTGTAAAAATACAAGAGTTAAAAGAATCCAGAGGAAGAGTTAAGCTACAAGGATTCAGTGGGATTCCAAACCCAAAGTGTTAGGTTGCAGTTGCACTAATAGAGGTAACGTGAACCATGGGCCAGTTCAACACAATTAAGTGTTCTCATTTTGCACGTTAAGCTCTTTATAAAATTTGGTAAAAGTGAGTGATGGCTACATTTAAACGTACCATTTGTCATATCATATACCCCTAATAGATCTGATTTAATTAGATCAAAGTATCGTGCTTACGTTTACTAATCCGTCATTCTACTAACTCACTACTCAACAAGATTTAGAGAATGATTAATTACAATCTACTAACAAGATTACCACGTGATCCACTTTATACATAGCGTTGGTTCTACATCTACATGGAGCAAGTTTGTTAACACACATGACTTTTAGCGAAGCTGGCTGTTCTCCAGTATCAACCATCCTCCATGTATGATGTATGCAATGTTATATTACTGCTTCAATCAGTTTTTGAACTACCCTGATTGCAAACTACATGCTACTTGATGTAAAATTAAAATAAACTTTTTAACTTGTTTTACTTATTCACAACCTTAAGATCCTAATTGTTACACTTGCAGTGCTCTACATGAGAAAGAAGTCAGACCCAAGGGTGGGGTAACTAGGACACAGTTCTTCCTGATTGCTTTCGCATGCAGCTTCGCCTACTATGTCTTCCCCGGATACCTCTTCGAGATGGTAACATCCCTTTCTTGGGTCTGTTGGATGTTCCCAAACTCTGTTCTAGCCCAACAGATAGGATCAGGTCTTTATGGACTTGGCATTGGTGCTATTGGGATCGACTGGTCTACCATCTCCTCCTACCTTGGAAGCCCACTTGCTAGTCCATGGTTTGCCACAGCCAATGTAGCAGCTGGTTTTGTGCTCATTATGTATATTTTGACTCCAATCACCTATTGGCTCAATGTTTACAATGCAAAGACCTTCCCCTTATTCTCTGATGGACTGTTCACATCCACGGGGCAAACCTATGACATTGAGAGCATTATCACCCCAGAGTTTACCCTGGATGTTCAAGCTTATGATCAGGAGGGACGTCTCTATCTAAGCACATTCTTTGCCATGACATATGGTGTTGGCTTTGCAGCTTTAACAGCTACCATTGTCCATGTTGCTCTCTTTAATGGAAGGTATTTACCAATAGACTAAAACAACCATTTGAACTAGCTATAGAATCAAATTGAGTTCCTCCAAACCATGACTAATTCCTTGAGAAAATTTTGTATGCCAATCAATCAGGATACTTTGTATGAAAGATACGATGTTTGCTTGTTTGCAGAGAAATTTGGCAGCAGACCAAGTCTGCATTCCAAGAGAAGAAGATTGACATTCATACAAAGCTCATGCGAAAATACAAACAAGTACCTGAGTGGTGGTTTGTCAGCATTCTTATTGTAACCATCATTTTAACCGTCTTTTCTTGTGAGTACTACAACGCTCAGCTTCAGTTGCCATGGTGGGGTGTTTTGCTAGCATGTGGCCTTGCCATTTTCTTCACTCTCCCCATTGGGATCATTACTGCAACCACAAACCAGGTAATTTAAACTTCTCTCGTCTTCAATTTATAGGTGAAGAGCATGCTAATTACTGACGAAATCAAAGAATTTTTGCTAATCTTTTTCATATACAAATTAAGCTACAGCTTTTGACATAGAAAGATGGAATGATAAGTAACATCAACTAGCATCCACAATAAATGCTCGATAGTTCATCATTTTATTGATTTGCTGTCCATGAAATCATCTTCTTTTGTTATACGACTTTACTAATCTCTTTATGTTTACCAGACACCAGGGTTGAATATCATAACAGAGTATATTATGGGATACCTGTATCCGGGCTACCCAGTCGCAAACATGTGCTTCAAGGTTTATGGATACATCAGTGTCACTCAGGCCATCACATTTCTACAAGATTTCAAGCTTGGGCACTATATGAAGATTCCTCCAAGGACAATGTTTATGGCACAGGTAAGTCTAGCTACGTGTTTAATAGTTTTGTCAGTTAAGTAATGTGCAAATTCTGAACGTTATAATTGAATTTGGAATTCTCTAAATCTCATCACTCAAGTATAACACCCTTACTTTGAGAATCATCGTAATACAGTAGGACTTTCTTTACCAAGCACTTTCTTTTGATGGCATTATGAAAAGGCTGGTTCAGACCTATATTGTTTGCCCCGTGAGGATAAAATAATAATAATTATTATTAATAATAATAAAGTAAGTAAAATAATAATAAAATAAACCTTTAAAGCATTATTTCTTTTGAAGTCAAATTAACAATCTGTTGAGATTTCTGTTTCAGTTCTAAATATTGACTGCTTTAATTTTCACTGTTTCTGACCTTTTTCTGGATGTCAGGTGGTAGGAACGCTAATAGCGGCATTTGTTTACCTGGGTACTGCATGGTGGCTCATGGAAACCATACCTGACATCTGTGACACCGCACTGTTACCTGCCAACAGCCAATGGACGTGCCCAAGTGATACTGTGTTCTACGACGCCTCTGTTATATGGGGTCTAGTTGGACCTCGGAGGATCTTTGGAGATCTTGGAACGTATGAAGCCATCAATTGGTTCTTCCTAGGAGGGGCCATTGCACCACTCCTAGTTTGGCTTGCCCACAAGGCCTTTCCCAAGCAAGACTGGATTCCCCTCATCAATATGCCTGTCCTGATAGGATCCACAGGAATGATGCCACCTGCAACTGCTGTCAATTATACGAGCTGGGTCATCGTCGGATTCATTTTTGGCTTTGTCATCTATAGGTATCGACAAAGATGGTGGCAGCGGCATAATTATGTTCTCTCTGGATCTCTTGATGCGGGTCTTGCCTTCATGGGTGTATTATTGTACCTGTGCTTGGGATTGGAAGGCATCAACCTTAACTGGTGGGGAAATGACGTCGATGGGTGTCTCTTGGCTACTTGCCCAACTGCCAAAGGGATTGCTGTTGATGGTTGCCCAGTTTTCTGATTCATCCATGAAAAGAGAAGGATGGCTATAATGTTGTTCTCTCAAGTTAATTGAAATTACCTTCCAAATGTACATAGGTCGTCTTTACTTTCTACCTGATATTCGATGCGATAAGGTCTTACTCATTGACAAAATTGCTGAAGAAATACTCATTGTTGCTAATTGGTTATTTTCAGGTTAGAGAAAATAGTTAACTAGAAACCTAAAAAAAAACAGAGGATAAGTATATAAAACCCAACACAGGCACTCACGCAGTTTGCCTATATTGTCCCAAGGTTGAGGAGTTCCAATATATAGAAGTTCTACAGAACTGTACTGATTAAGTTACCCTTGTTTACCAGATCATCTGACCATGGTAAAAAGTTCCGTACTGCAAAATACAAGTAACTTAACATGACAATCCACTAAGTGAAAATAGACTTCTAGTCCGATGATGAATGGCTTTGCAATAATAGATGCAACATGCCTCCATGCAAATTCTTTATCAGAACATGAACTGCAATGGCAGGGTATTGATTGGGCATTTGAGGTTTAGATTAACTTTTTGGCACATTCAACTATATGGTATCAGATTGTCAATTGTGTTAGCAGGGATGTGATCTTGATGGATCCTATCTGACTGACTGGGTTTCCTGTGTGTGTGTGACATGCCCTAATTGAAAGGTATGGAGTTCAAAGCAGAACTGGAAAATCTCACTAGCATATCATTAACCTACCAATGAAGGGGAAAACTTTCAGATTCAGACATACTCAAACAGTTAGTCAGGAGAAGTGATAAAGACGGAAATTGGAGAAAGATAGGTAGGTCATAGAGTAGCCCAGCCTCTCCTTTATTCATACAAGAAATTCTTATCACTCACACTGCACTAATGGTATCATACTACCAAAGGGTACCGCAATTTATTTAATTCTCACCCTTGAGCTAGAGCATATAGATCAAAGATGGCTAACTTGGAATACATGGTAGAAGGCAAGACTGAAATGCTTTGTAAGAATAGTCAGTTGATATGTAGACTTGACGTACAGAGTAACAACTGTTTGTTGGTCATTATAGGAAACGGTGGGGTTGCTAGCACTACATATCACAGCTTTGCGACAATATATCTCCATAGAGGAAACAACATCAAGAACCATTTTTCAAGTATGGTTGAACCCCGTCTCAAATGAGTTTAACACGCTTTGATTTATTTATTTCCCCATCTACACATTATCACCAACAAAGGTACAATGCCAGAGAAGTGGACCTCGCTTGTAAAACAAAGGTTGGGCAGTTTGAGGCACGAGGCGCTCCATCCTAGCATCCCGTCATAACCGCCTAGGCTAGCCTCAAGTTTAATGCATGCAATCACAATAATTTATTTTTATTATTATTTTTTTAATTTATCGCAATCACAATAATTCTAATATGTGTGCAATCATATAATAATTATATTGCACACTTAGATCAAGTCATTATTAAGTCTAGTACTAAAAAAAGTTTACCTCAAAATAAGTATCAAAATTCATTCTAAGTATTACTCTTCCCCAACTCCAAATCCCCAACCTCAACATCCTAATCATCTCTAGACAAGTCACGCCGTTCTCCATCACCATATCCATCCTCAATATTCATGTCATTGGTAAGTGAAAATGTCGGGAATGCGTTTGGAATGAGGGGAAAATGTACAATACCATGCAAACTAAAATCTTAAATAAGGGAAGAAAACGAGAATAAGAGAATGGACTTGTGTCAAGGAACATGGCGACACCACAATGTGAAGGGCGAGGCAATCAATGCCTTAGGCAATAGTGGCAGATAGGTTAGCATAGGCACCAGGTTGCATCACTATGTTAGGCAATCAATGCCTTAGGCGATAGTGGCAGATAGGTTAGCATAGGCACAAGGTTGCATCACTATGTTAGGCGAGGCGGCCAAGTTGTGCATCACACCTAGGCTAGCCTTTGATGGAACATCCAAGATCAAGATCAGAAAAAACTTGAAATTGACGATAAGCGCTAGGTTCAAGCAGCGCTAGGTTCAAAGCACTAGGATCGATATAACAGGAGACCCTGTTGAAATAGCACAAAATGCAAATGATTGCATACCAATAAGGTTGGCGAAGGGCATGCATAAATTGATTGACCACTCCCACTTTGCAAGAATGCAACTAATTATCTAAACAAGTTACAGTAAGTGAGCCAACAGACCTCATACAACATTCTGAATCAAATAAAAACCTTCAATGATCAGTATCAAGCTTTGCAGAGAGACTATCGCCTGGATGAGGATCAAATGGGCAGTCTCCAGAAGTAGGTCCAACATACAAAATTCACACTCTTATTGGACAAGCACAGTGACCCCAAGAAGATCACTGGAAACTGAACAATTGCACTATTTATCAAACCAAGGACGATGAGTGTTTCACCCTTTTAAATAGTTGTTCTGCAGGTGATGAATCATATGTTCCTTCTCACTAAGGAATCACAGACTCTTCAGAAAGCTAGCCGTATCCGTGTCTGACACGTATCTGACATAGATACTGTGGTCAACGTGTCAGGTATCAAGCACATGGTCAATATGGTCAACGTGTCGGACACGCCTCCGATACACCCAGAACTTGGTCAAGACACAGTCAAGACTCGACAACCGACTTCATTTTATTTTTTACTTTTACATGTGTGGAAATAATCACCTAATTTAATGGTTGTTGATCCTTGTGAAGTAAATGACACTTTAAATTGAGATTCAAGATAAATAGGGCAAAAAACCATTAAAGTATAGAAATAGTCTTATGCTTTTTCTTCTTCTTCTTCTTCTTCTTCTTCACTCATTTGCTCATCTCCTCTACTATATTTTTTTCTTTACTTTGTTTTTTCTTAAAACAAAGTGTCATCTTCTTCTCCGCCTTTGCACCTCTTCTTCTTCATTTTTTTTTTCTACTTTTTTCTACTTGCAACAAAGATGAAGACACTCTAGGAAACACTTTATTAGTTAAAAAAATAGTATGACGTGTTGATGTATCCTCGAGTCCTAGTTTTTGAGAAATTGTCGAGTCGGCGTGTTGTGTCCGTGTCCGATATGACGCGCGTGTTCATGTCAATGCATCATTGCATCCTAGTGGTTGGTCCATAAAAAAAGTAAACTTCTTGTAATACACCGTGAAGAAAGACCTTAATTGCATCGAACTAAATATAAAGGCCAATGATAAGATACTATTAGAGACATTAGAATTTTTACAGGATTGGGCAACAAAGCGAGAAACTCTCAATATATTCCACATCAATGGAATGTCTTGAGAGTGCTCAACATAATCATCAACAAGCAACTAAAAATACACAAGTATGTGCAATTCAGAGTTTGCTTTTATTTGGAAAGAGCTCACTCTCAATTATAATTTTCAATAACATGCATAGCCAACTCTGATCTTGAAGAAGAGAGGATAACTTATCCTGAAAAAGAAAATAAACTGAAGGGTTGATGGAAACGCGAAGGAAAAATGGAGTCCGACTTCAAAACACAAACAATGGTATTTGGTGAATAAGATAACATGCAATACGAATAACATTGTTCCAATAAATTTTTTAATTTGTACAATGAACTTTTTACGTAAATGCTAAAAATTCCTTAAATCCACAAATAAATAGGGTGAAAAAGAAAAATTGTGAGTATCTTAACTCCACAAGCAAGAAAAAGAGATGAGAGTATTATGTAACAATGACAATCTTTTCTACCCAAAAAAAGGTGTCTACAAGTAACGTGTGTCAGATACTCCTGTCAACACTCACGAATACTCACATTTATCATCAACTTTTTCACATATCTTTGAAAAGTTTCAATTATTTACTAATGCAAGCATATTATGGCCAATAAGTAATACAAATAGCTACATTGACCTGCAAGTAAATGAGTGTGACTAATAATTCAAACTTATTGTTGAAAAAGTGAATAATACTAAAATGTACAAACGTGTTCCCAATGTATCCAGTAATGTGTTTGACACGGCAACACCTTGTATCCTTGTTGTTCTTGTTACATAGGTAATAAGAGAGAAGCTCAATTGTGAATAAAATCAATTTTTTTTGCAAATAACACGTCACACACACACACACACACACACATATATATATATATATTGTTGGGTTGGGTGTCTATATAGGCTCCCGTTGTGTTGGAAGGTTGGGAAATTCATTGCTCTAGGCTTTAAAGAACATGTCCAGAAAATTTCCATTTTTTATTTTTAATTTTATTTTATTTTTATTTTTTATTTTACGATTAATAGATTTATGCTCTTCCCTTAGTTGAAACAACCTAAAACTATAAGAAGATGAATACCGACATTAGTACTCTCAAGTCTGAAGGGAATCCCATGTCACACAAAATAACACATACAAAAGGTTCTTTTAGGGGAAACCTAGTCATGTATTCCATATTTATAATCAAGGCTTTCATATATAAGTGGGTGTTAAGGGGCATTGTCAAAACACATAATCCTTATATGCACTTGTAGAACTATGTAAAGATCTCTTATTGTAAAAAGGTAGTAAACACTTCAGGAAATGTGACCCCAAATGTCTAATGTGAACGGCATTACAATTTATGCTTATTGGGAAAGAACTATAATGATGCTTGTCCGATTGACAAGCACCACATTCTAAAAAAGATACTAGAGTCAACTTGGAATTGAATAGTAAAGTCTCCATGGATAGATGACCAGTACTATAGTATCATTTAAGAGGCGAGACTAAAGAACTGAAAGCAAACACAAAGGCAAACGATTCAGATAGTACCAGCATTTCATTCACACCCAACCGTCGCCTGAACACAATATGAATGGCAACAGCCCATAACTTGCCATATGGGAACCAACACTTAAATCCACACTGGGCAACCGAACATGTAAAGCAACTCCCTTAGGTGGAACACATTTTGAAAGAGAATGTGATTTCAGCTGAAGAATTTCATGAAGTCTGCCATAGCTAGAAGCAGAAGAAGAGGCCCATCCCAAGATGTGCGAAAATAATAGAGCCACCAGTTGACTCCTTGTAGCCAGGCAACCCCAACCTCTACAACCTTTCCATTAGTGCACCATAGCTACCGGGGGCATAAAATCGTGCAGATAAAATCTGAAATCCAAACCAAACTTAAATGTGAATTTTTATATTTTTACTTTCATCATTTATTTATTTATTTTTATTTATTTATTTATTTTTTTCAATTAGCCAAACAAACAGATTGAGAAAGGGCAAGTCGTTGTGATTGAGAAAATCACAAGACTGACAAAGGGAAACAGGATACAAACCTGATGTCCCGATAAAAAATACACACATGAAAGTTGCTATCAGTGATTATCCCCCCAAGTAGTCCCCATGTCTAGACATAAGCTTGTATTTCTCTGCAAATAGCTATCTTTGAAGATTTTGGCATTACTCTCCATCCAGATCACCCAAATGGTTTCCACAAAAAGCTCCCCCATAACCAGGTACCTAGGTACCTTCATGAGAGAAACTTAAGTTCCTCCATTTAGAGACCCACTGAAAGAGACTCTTAGCATTTAGACTGGGGCCTTCAGTTTCAGAGCATATTTAAGACCAAATATGTCTGGATAAAATGAAACTAAGATAGATGCTTAATGGACTCCACTTCCACTTTGCACACCCTACATCTGTTACCTGAAAATTAGGGCTGAAAATCGAACCGAACCGATTTAGGTTGGTTTAAAAATTTTCAAACCGAAACCGAACCGATTCTAATTTATGCAAACCATAACCGAACCGACTAAAATCAAACCAAAACCGAAATAAAACTGAACTGGTTGACTATTTTAAACATATTGTATTATTTATATATAAAATATATATTATTTATTATATATATTCGGTCGGTTCGGTTTGGTCGGTTTAAATCACATAGAAACCGAAAATCGAACCGACCACTTCAGTTTTGAATTTTTTAAAACCGATCCGAACCGAATTTAAACCGAACCGATTGGTTCGATTTAGATCGGTTCGGTCGGTTTAATAGGTTTGATCGGTTTTTTGTTCAGCCCTACTGAAAATAGCTTCTTCTTAGTCTATTATCGACTGTGAGAGTTCTTCCATGACCAATTGTCCAGATTAGGAATCAATTCACTGCTGGATGTTTTCACTGAAATAAAAGTATGAAAATTAAGAAGGTATGCAACCATTTCCTTCTATTAGCAAAGACTTGCAGGACAACTTAATCATGATTGGCAGAAATAGAGAACATACAGTTTTGTCTCGCCATCTCCACTCATCTGAATCATCCTTGAGAAAACACGAGTTGGAGAAGCCCTATACCGTGTTTGGCATCTCCCTTTCCCTTAGGCCTCTCCAAAAAGCTAAGTCCCAAGTGCCATTATTGTTGTCAATGTTAATGAAGAACTTAGACACCCAGCCTTGCAAAGAGAGATGTCAAAATGCTTTAGAATTGATCTTTCAAAGTTCTATCACCACACCATATATCAAACCAGAAGTCTGTTTCTATTCCATTCCTCCCCTCAAACTCTGGTTTATGGTTCATGATCCCTCTCCACCAAGCGTGCCATAACTCCATGTCTGTACCAACCCATGTTGTCTACCCCATACAGCTTCTGGATGATTGTTTTCCAGAGCCCAGCCACCCCCCCCTTCTTCTTCATTAGCAAATCTCCATAACCACTTGAAGAAGAGTCTTCTTCATTAACCTCAAAACTCATAAAAAAACTCGTGATTCATCAACTTCAAACTCATATAACCGAGATGGATCAATCAGAAGCGGATATGAACTCTCAAAACATATCCAAAATAAAAATAAAATAAAATAAAATAAAATATGTGAGACAGTTTCCTTCTGATTGATCCATCTCGGTTATAACCGCTGTATATAGAAAGTGCCATTAATCACCCAATAAAATATCCATATTCGGGTTGGATCTTCAGATACAAGTATGCTATGTAATAAATTATAGGCAGTATGGAAACCACACCCCAGTTCTGGATACAGCAATTCGGATAAATTCGGTCCGAACGCAGTTTCAGGATCCGAGTCATATCCAGATTTTGGTTGATGATCTAGATCTCGATATGGATATGCGTAGAGCCAAACAGTAACCTGCACATTTTATTCCCTATGACCACCTATTACCCCCACACCACGACCTCCACTAGTAGAAATCAATGTTGAATGCTCCTGAAGGGGCAAGAGTGACATCCCTTGCTTCGTTCACATTTAACAAAAGATAGCTGAGATGTAGTAGTAATACTTTCATAGCCACTAACTGATCTCTTCATAGCCACCAAACTCAAGAGTTAAAACTACATAAACTCAACCTGAATATGGGGGCAAGGACTTTTTATTTGCTAAACTGATCAATTAATCCATTCTCTTCTAGCCTTGCATTAGACAAAACCTCAAATGAACCATGTATCTTATATTCTCCCAAGTGTATACAGAATCAATCCATCCTGACATTTTATGTTGTGTCAAGGAACTAGATACTATGACCATGTCATAATCATAAGTTCACATTTTGCCAATCTCCGAAGTAGATGTAGTATTATAGTAGGGTCTTCACAAGCATAAGAAAATTTTGGGTAGTTTACATGCTACTCAATAACGACTCGGTCTAAGAGCGAGTAGCGAGTTTACTGAATACTCGGGGAGTAATCGAAAAAACTAGGATGATTCATCTAAATAAGAACTTTTATATATCTACACCTACGAACATTTAATTAGCAAAAGGAATATCAAGGAATTCCATATTTCCATACCTACATAACATAAATAGCATCACCATTGTCAAAATAAAGTGTGTTACGTTGAAAGTACCACAAGCATCTACAATCTCCATTTCTCCTATTTAAAAAAATAAAACAAATATAAATTTTTATCAAATTCAAAGTTTCGAAACCAAATGCCAAATACCACATTTTCCAAAGACAAGGACACGTTGTACAAAAGTACAGAACCAAACCATGATCAGTGGAGGGAGAGATTTCCTCTGTACTACTCTGCCAATGATATCTTTACATTTCCAAGGAACCATGGTTCCAATGCAGTAGCAGCTACAAAGCAGCATAGCAGCGACCCACAGTGACACCAACCAAAGCAACATCTTGGCGAACAATAAGTGTTCTTCGGTGTCTCTCTCACATCTCTCTCACTCCCTCGGTCAATTTTCTCTCCAGGGTTTGGGTGGGTAAGGAGCCTAAGGGCAAAAACGTGAAAAAAATACCCAATCGAGTTGAACCAGATTATTCCGCTAGGATTCTGGTTACTCGACGAGTATTGCAAAACAGGTAAATGGGACCAAGGCCTGTTTTTTAAAATAAATCCTAGTGGCCATTACCGAGTACTCGGTGAGTACTAACCGAGTACACTACCTAGAGAAATTTTTTTTCTTTTCCTCTAGGAAAGAACAACTTATTTGCTTTTATTACCCATTCAGCTTGACAGAAGTAGTTCATGTACCCACATGACTAAAATCATCATTTACAAAAACCAAAGACAAGGAGAGTTTTCATAAGCAATATGTATTAAAAGAAAGCTGTGATTGGTTCTGTATTAAAGAAAACGGCACAAGAAAATACTGCACGATTCTAAACAATCTAAAAGCCACCATAAGGGCATCTTCAATCCATCCCTAAAACACATGTGCATAACCAAAGAAAAAAATTGTTTTCGATCAATCTTTATAATCAAGATGGTCATGGCGAAATGAAGATGAGATGGCCATAATTCTCAGTGTCATCTTCCTATACACCTGCCACGAGCGTACATGCCACTGACCTTGGCTTAGAGCTCCAATGGCATTACTTAAAATTGATGAGGTCAACGATACCTGATTTTTAGCACTAACAGTAGTTCAAAGTCTGAGCTCTATGGTTTCGTGTCTTCTTTCATTTTCTAGGGAAATCAATTCAAATTTGACCCTATCAAACGGATTTTAGATTGCGAGGTAAATGTCCCAAGCCATAGGAGCAAGGTACACCTCTTATGCATGGCATTCAATAAACTATTGATTTGGTGTCTGGAGCTTCTTCCCCTAACTTACCGCATTATAGATTAGCTTGAACATGCTGAATTATCGATTCTCCAGTTACGCTAGAAGGGCTTTTACAGAAAGCATGTCTGCCTGCACCATACCAGCCTTGTTGGCTCCCCCAAGAAGGATGGGAGTTGGCAGGTGTCCGAGGATAGCAAGATTATCAATAAAATTACTATCAAGTATATGTTCCTAAGAATATGCTTAATTCCCTTCATTCTCAGACTAGATGATACGCTTCATTCCATCCGGACGCTAAAATTATTCTAAATTTGACCTCCAAGTAAATCATAAAGGATCCAACTTGGTGACGAGTGAAAGCATGCATTTGTGTTTGATGGTTTATCTTAGTAAATAGTTATGTTGTTTGGTCTTTCCAATGCGCCGACCACATTTATGAATTGATGACTCAACAACTACCTCTTTTTTGCAAATTTGTTTTTGCCTTCTTTCACGACATCCCTTATACACAAGGATGCACGGACTCGGATACGACACGGCGACTCGGCAATTTTAAAAAAAATAGGACTCGGCGACACGGTCAAACTTATTTTTTTAATATATTTTTTTTTGTAACTCATATGAACATAAAATCATAAATAATAATATTGGCTATATTTTTTCTTACCCTAAGGATTAATATAACCAAATTTCACTAAACCTACACGGTCCCTTGTGCACCCTAGTTTTGGGGAATGGACAAATTAGGTTGGTGCTCCAAATTTGGAGCTACAAGGATGGTAGTGGTACAGTTGTACTAACACAAATAAATTGGATGAGATAGATGGAAATTGATAGATGATAGAGAAGCTCGCCATATGCAATGAAAGGTTGCAAAAAGCCTAAAAGATAGGCCTTGTTGTGTCAGAGAAGGGATACATGTGTGGTGCCTTGGATGTTGATAGTAAAACTGGTGGGGGCATTGTTTTGGAGTAGAAGGAAAGTCTCCACCTTGCTTTCTCTGTTTGCAAAAAGCTCATACACTTCTCAATGATCGTGTCTGGACTTGGTCTGGACCGTGTCCAAGACGTGTCCGTGCCTGTCAACAAATTTTGACCGTTGACCACGTGTCCAGCGCGTGTCCGTGTCCGACACATATTTGACACGTGATACGGGGATTTTCCGGAGAGTCGGTGCAACAGAGCTTATACACAATCAATTGGAAAAGTACTACAACATATTGAAGTTGTCCTTCAACTTCTTCTGCAGCTTAAAAGGTATTCAATGTTCCTTTATGGTCCCTTCAATCACATTTGTGGCTTATCTCGGCTCCTATGATATTCATGGAGGAATCCAAGGCATAAACCAATATTTTAAAAAACCTATTTAAAAGGACACTATTTGTACCCAAAAAAATGTGTCGACACTCATGGATACTCCCACCGACACTTCATGGAAAATTATGGAAAAGTAGTGATTTTGCAAGCATATTATGAAAAATTAGTAATACACGAGTAGTAATATTAACCTACAAGTGAATGAATATGACTAATAATTATGAAATGTAAACTTATTTAATAGGGATAAAAGAAATAATTGTTGTTTTTAGAGTATTTAGAGTTCCTCAACGAGACTTCTAAATTTTTTTTTCCAAGTTGTTAATCAAATTTCAATTAGGTGTCATCTTTCTTACTTCTCCACCACCTTGACGCCGGACAAAATAGTGATTATCCTGCAGACTAGTTCTAACAGACAATTCACAGAAAAGAACACAAGAAGATTACCCAAAACACAGAGAAATACTCTAATGTTCAATTAAAATTATCAAATTAAAAAGTCTACAACAATATTGAGGAAGAACTCTATTTATAGTGTTCAAATAACTTAAATAATAAGCAGCCTATTCCTAAAAGAAAAAATAGAATCAAATACTAAAATAACAAGCAGTCTATTCCTAAAAGAAAAAGTAAAGCCTAATCCTAATCCTAAAAGGAAACTAAAAAGACTCATAATTAAATTGAAAGATTACGAATAAGTTATTTAGTAAATAACTTTGAGAGCAAATTAGAAACCCTAGAAACCCAAATTAGGAACCCTAGAAACCCTCCTGCATCAGTCGCCCCGGGTTGGAAAGAACTCGTTCTCGAGTTCACAACAGCTTCATCGGAATCCTCTGGCGGCAGTCCAGGAGGAAGATCCTCTGGTATTAGGTCAGAAAACTCTGCTAGCTGCTCC
Organism: Berberis vulgaris; assembly: GCA_963556465.1. NCBI lineage: Eukaryota > Viridiplantae > Streptophyta > Magnoliopsida > Ranunculales > Berberidaceae > Berberis > Berberis vulgaris. The sequence goes on along the minus strand of OY747131.1, from coordinate 27,116,394 downwards.
ACCTCCGCTGGTAAATCTGGATTCACGTCTATAACACTATTCCCACAAGGCAGCAAAGCATAGACCATGTCTCCACGCTCAATCTCACCCAAAAACATGGACATAGAAAGCAGATTAGTATTATTGGCTACCGGGGTAGGAGCGATCCTTTCTCGACGAAGTGCCAACTCAATCTTCTTCCCTTTTATGCTACGGGAATACATATTTTTCCGCCCATCATGAATAACACTGTGATCATACTGTCAAGGCATGCCTAAAAATACATGACAAGCATCCATAGACACAACATCACACCAAGCATTATCAAAATATTTTCTGCCGATCGAAAAAGACACTAGGCATCGCCTATCTACTGTTACCTCACTGCCTTTATTCAGCCATGACAATTTATACGGCTTGGGATGACGATCAATTTTCAACTGCAATTTCTGGACAGCCTCTTTAGACACGGCATTCTCACAACTACTACTGTCAATGATCATCTTGTAGACTTTATCTGCAACTGTGCAGGTCGTGTGAAAAATATTGGTTCTTAACCAATCGTCCCCTGAATCATCCTTGGGAGTACTTTTACTAATGATCAGAGTCTCATGGCCATCTCCATACAGCACATCTCCATCTCCATCATCGTCATACACAGGCTCCCCAAGTTCCTCGAAATTCATCTACCACGTCTTCCTCAATCAGGATATTATTGCCCTTCTGAATAGCAGACTTCCTGCACTGAGTCTCTCTATGTCCCTGTTCACCACATCTAAAACATCTAATAGTAGAGTTACTCTGCGGTGGCTGTTGGATATGACAGGATTCTTGAGGGCGAACTGGCCGACTGCTTTGATCACTTCTGATCATAGGCCTCATGATCTGTTGTTTTTCCACAGCAAGTGCATGCTGGTAGGCTTCAGAAACGGTCCACAATGAGTGAAGGCTGAGGACATCCTGTAGGGGTTGTCGTAATCTCCCCAAATATCGTGCCACCATCTGCTCTTCCGTCTCAGAAAAGTCATTACGAACTACCAATTGATAGAACTCCTCCGTGTAATCATCAACTGATCTCATGCCTTGCCTCAATGAATGAAGTCGTTGAAACAAAGTTTGAGTGTAGTCGAAAGGAAGAAAGTGACCCTTCATCTTTTCCCAATCAGTGATTTTGGCCTGGCCCTGCCTGTCGCGTGATCGCTTCAACTGCTCTCACCACGCAGATGCTCTGCCTTTGAGTTTGATGGCAACCAACTTCACTTTGACATGATCTTGAATTTTCTTATACTAAAAAATACACTCTATTTCATTCAACCAATCCACGAATCCTTCGGCCTGTAACGTCCCAGAAAACTCGAGTAGATCTACTTTGAAATCGAAATTTCCATGACGATCTTTCCGACCACGACGCTCTCAGAATCGAGCACAATTGGGATACGATTTTTTGAAACTGGAATCAGAATCGTGATCTTCCATCTCACGATTACCGAAATCCTGCGACGTTAGACGCTGGGTTAACTCTGCAACTTGCCTCTGTAAATCCTCAATCATCACATCCTAAACGCTACGATCACGGTGAGGGGCTTCCTCGTTCGGAACCTGCCCGCGACGACCACGACACCAGCCATAGAAACTGATAAAATCTCACCTCAAGAAGATGCTGAAGCTCTGATACCAACTAACGCCGGACAGAATACTGATTATCCTGCAGGCTAGTTCTAACAGACAATTCACAGAAAAGGACACAAGAAGATTACCCAAAACACAGAGAAATACTCTTAACGTTCAATTAAAATTATCAAATAAAAAAGTCTACTACTATATTGAGAAAGAGCTCTATTTATATTGCTCAAATAACTTGAATAATAAACAGTCTATTCCTAAAAGAAAAAATAGAATCAAATATTAAAAATAACAAGCAGTCTATTCCTAAAAGAAAAAGTAAAGCCTAATCCTAAAAGGAAACTAAAAAGACTCCTAATTAAATTGAAAGATTACGAATAAGTTATTTAGTAAATAACTTTGAGAGCAAATTAGGAACCCTAGAAACTCAAATTAGGAACCCTAGAAACCCTCCTGCATCACACCTCTTTTTGGTATCTTTCAAATCAATATTTTATTTCAATATAAGTAGAAGAAATGATAGATTCAGACTAGTAAAGAAACGAAATAGACAATAAAATAAATAAACTAATAAAAAATGACTTTTATTCAATTAACCAAGGAACAATGGGCAACCTACACCCATATTTATAATTAATCTACTTTCTAAATCAAACCCTAAATCTAATAGGAAACCAATGTGAGAACCCTAATTGGAATTCCTATTACAAAAGTAATAGAATGTGTAATATTGCTGATACTACTATTGCTAATATTAATAAATATCCTAATTCCATAAAGAAATCAGAATGTAATTTAGAACTTTGAACTCAGTGTGCAATGTACAACATCCAAATAATGGAAGAATAAACAACAGCGATACCTTCATTGAGGGTGAAAGCAATGATACCACCAATAAACAGCCAAGAATTGAACATCCTTTCTACTGACAAAGAAATCAGACTCCAGTTAACCAATCTCATCATGGCCTGCAGCTTCAGTCACCCATCATCTTACAATGTCCATGGACATCCTCATCTGGCTTTTGTTCGATGAGTAGAAAGCACGCACTGGCCTCAGCAAAAATATTTGAGAAAAATGATCCTCATGAAACTTGATATCATTTACAAGTGATGCTTTAGCACCAACTTTAAGGGTAAGCGCGTATCCAGCTACAAAAAAAAGGCAAATTACTGTCTCACGTAGGATGGAAACTATGTACTGACTCCCAAATATCCTCCTATTTCTTCTTTAAGATCTTCCAAGAAAAATCCTGAGCAAAAAGATTATTCCAGGAAATAAATATTGAACCAAATTCGGTATATAGGCCTGTAGCTTTCTATTTCTTTTAAATTGCTGAATATAATATGCACCATGTCTAGAAATATGAAGACTGCTCATGAAGCACATTCAAATGAGCAAGTACACGTGCAGCCAAGGATTTCATAGTACTAGTTCCTCTTTGGGTAATATCGACTAAAGGCATCTGAGCTGAGGTTCCATACTTCTGCTTAAACTCCGGCATCCTAAATATCCTCTCCAAAGCAGACAGAGCCTTCGACTGTAAATCGATTGAACGGCAGCTTAGTAACCTTATGATTGGCACAATGGCATCTGATTCACCAAGCACCTTACTACCACTCTGTAATCTTTCACCATCAATTAGTGTTAATAATGCCTCTAAAGAAGCCTCGGTGGCCCCAACATCTGGCTCCCCCAGCACCCTCACCAAGGGTCTTATTGCATCCGCTTCAACGAGGCAGAAAGTGGACTCAACTGTACAAATGCCCATATGCACAGTGCAACCAGATTCCGATGGTGCCGAACAACACCAGAAACCCCCACGTTTCTCTATTGGCTGGCTCAACCCAAATGAACTCTTAGAAAACTGAGTAAGCGAAGTGGCTGCGCGTTGTTTAGTCAAAGGGGTTCCAGATCCTAACAAACGAACCAGAATTGGGATAAAGCCAATTTCAGCAGCTCTCTTTTGCCATTCCTTGTTATTCGAATCACAGAAACGATATAAAGATCCAACAGCATACTCTACCAGCTGATTATTATACAAACCATTGAAATTTCCATCTTTGAGAAATTTAAAAATGATTGGGAGTGCCCCAGAATCTAAAAGCCACTCAGTCATTTCAGTTTGGTCTGTGGGGAGGTTTGCGATGATGCCCATTGTAGCAGAGATCTCTTCTTCATCCTCAGAAGTGTTGATGATCCTCAGTAAAGTCTCAATGCACCTCTGACCAACATGTTCTGATAACGCGCAGTCATTGCCATCTTGTGTCAAGCAGCAGAACAGCTTCAGTGCACTTGCTCGTACAGAAATGTTATCAGGCTCGCACAACTGAACCAATACTTGAACAGCTGAGCACTGCATGAATTATCAAAATAAACACAATATTCAGTAAAACTGTAAGAAATAATTCATTAAAATTGTAAATCTCATCTAGCATTAAGCCAGATCAATATCAACATCCTAATCAACAAAAGAGATGTTGAGAAGTGCCTTCAATGTCTTCTGGATCATTAACAGCATTCAGGGGGAAAAATACATTTTACTAATAGGATCCAGTATATCAAAATCCACAAAAGATAACAATTATAGGAGATAGGGATGGTTCATCTTCAAAAATTAAGAATAGTCTTGAGAATTGCAGTAAAAGGTTTCACCCCTTTGGAAAGGGTTCAGTGGCTTCTCCTAATGACGGGTGGTTTGTGGATTGAACTTGTAAGAAAATGAATATTGCTCTGATAGGCAAATGACCTTTGAGGTATCGAAGAGACGTGGATAATCTTTGGAAAAATCAAGTCCAATAGGGCCCTGGGTGGTTTCTTCCACAGCATTCTTGGCCATGTGATGTGAACACTTAGAAAGTATATGCAATTGATCATGAAATTTCCTCAAGGGGTGGAACATACCATTGGCAAAGGGAACCAAAATCAAGTGTTGGCATGACAAGTGGTGTGGCATGACAAGTGGTGTGGCACGGTGGGTTTAAAAAAAAGGTTTCCTTGAATGACAATGGTTTGGCGAAGACTTCTTTGTTAGGATGTTTGGAAACTTTATCTCAGAATAGCTCTTAATGAAAGATGGCAGAGATGAAAAGATGACTAGTGGTGTGGCATGGTGGCTCTTAAAAATAAAACATCTGCCAACACATACAAAAGAATTGTAGAAAATGACAAATTAAGAACCACATTGCTCTACTTAGAATAAAAAGCTACCAACTCCGCCATTTAAGATAAAAAAAATAAAAAAATAAAAAAATAAATAAAGGGTAGAATGGAACTCAGAACAGCATCTGATTCAACTTTTGGACTACTGGTATTAGATATTAAGATATTACAGAATCGTAAGAAAAAGATAGTTGCTTCAGATGATCAATTGTGTCGATAAAAAATCAATGCGAAGAACTCCAATCACTAGAAATTAGCAAAATACAACTGCAACTCTCTATTTATTTTGTCCGTTTACAATTGTGGCAGTTGTCGGACTTTAATATATGAAAAACTGATACTTATAAAAATAATCTTGTGCATATTTGTTTTCAATGTTTGTGGTAGGTGCCGGAGTGAAATATATGAAGGGTACTGATAAAATAATATTAATACAAGTGAATATGTATCAGATAATCTTTTATTGGGACCATCTTCCAGGATGTGTCCACACCAATGAGCAGATTATTTTAATACCTAGTTTACAGAAGAAAGGGAAGACGAATCCATAAGGACACAAAGCTCACCTGTCTAAGCTTAGACCTCGTTTCAGTTGCAGAGGGGGCGCAACACATAGCATGAAAAGTACGGAGTATACTTCGTTGAACATCTGGTCCCATCAAGTTAATTAAGGAGAAAAGCCTGAAGATATCTTCATCATTATCAAGCAATGGTAGCTGACCACCTTCATGCTGTGTTGTTGATATAGCAAGGTTCATGATTGTGGCTGCCGAAAGTTCTCGCAGGCTTGGAGATGATGAGATGTGACGATAGAGTAGTTCAAGTAGTGGGCTTACTGCTCCTTCTCTAATCATATCCAAACCATTCTGTGTTAAGCTTGAGAGGTTTTGAAGAGCTTTGACTGCTACTTTCTTCATCTCTAAATTACAATGCGAGACCATGTGAAGAAGAGGACCCAGCACCCCCACTTTGAAGAGACTGGCGTTATTATGATCACTTAACTCCATTTCAGCTATTGTTGCAGCCATGATCAATTTGACATCTTCAGGTCCTGCATAAACGAACTAATGACTTTGTAAAATTTAGCCAGAAATAACCTTTTGGTCCTCCCAGACCAACTAATTAACTATTGGATATCAATTAGTGGGGATCAATGAATTGAAAGTAATATATAAACTTACAAGGATCTGAAACTACCCATGCACACATGGCATGAAATAACGGCACAAAGTTCAATTACCAAGAGAACTACATGAACAAATGTTTTACATTAAATACTAACACAACAAATCAAAAGCCATCCAACCTTTTCCAATCCAACCAGAGGAGGGGAAGTTGTTGGGTGCTTCTGTTGTACAGAATTGTCATACTCTATAGCATAAAAAATTGTGTACAACAGAAGCACCCAACATCCTCTCCTCCTCTGGTCGGATTGGAATATATATAGACAAATAAAATACTTGCATTAAGAAAACGAGAGAGAATACAAGCTGAGCGAGGAGCTCGGAGGAAGAAAGGAACACAAAGCAAAAGAAAGAAAAACGGGGAAAGTGCTATCAACTACGTTTCACAAATGAGGCTATCCCACTGCTGCAGCAGCTCCAGAAAGGAGAGGGAGGAGGAGCCCATGCCCCATGCCAAAGCCCACTGAATTAACATGATCTTGAACATGTTCCATGGCCCCCCCTGCAACTCAAACTTTTTGCTAATAAACAGCCTGCTGTTCCTTTCCTTCCATATAGTCCACAAAACAATGAGAGGAGCCTGTTCCAAAGCCATTCTCTTGGAGGTGGGAGAGCTTTAGAGTTCCACTAGTGAACCCAGGTTGCAAAATCAGAGTCAGGAACAACATTCTACCTTATTTCATATGCAATGCAGACCCAGATAGCTTGAGCAAGGGGACATTGAAGGAACAAATGAGCAATCGGATCATCTCCCTTTTAACGATGTAATGTGCCATTTCTGCTTTGCACAGGGGGCAGCGGTTGGCGATGATAAGGGCCCTTTTTGCTAGATTATCAATTGTCAAATTTTTACCATGACCAAGGGTCCAAAGGAAAGAATTCTGGTGCAGAGGTGCTTGCTTTTTCCAGAAAAGGGAATTGAGAAAATGGAGGAAATGGCTGTGGCATTTGCATGATTGGAGTTGGTAACCAGTCATCATGAACTGGCTTTGTGATCCCAAATGATCCTGTCATCCTCCTCACCTGTCAAGACTCAGTCCAAAGTTTGCAGAATATCCATCATCTCCTCAATCTCAGAATCTCTGAACCCCCTTCTAAGATTAAGCTTCCAAGACAAGATGCCGTTGCTGTTGGTAGCAAAATCAGAGATGTGACCTCTTTTATTTCTAAGTGAGTAAGAAGACCTGCTTGTGTCTATCTTGTAATGGTTGATCACCAATCCATTTATCAGCCCAAAAGCTGATACGGTTTCCCTTGCCCAGCTGATATGAAATATACGGCCAGAAACTTAGCCTAAGATTCATCTTCATAGAGCACATCCATAGGGGAGCTTAGTTTCCCTGGTGAACCAACCGAAGGCTAGCAAGCCATATTTTTCAGAGATTAACTGCTTCCACAAAGTTCTCTCCTCGGTTCTGAATTGCTACAGCCATTTACCTAAGATCGCCTCATTCATATCTAGAACCCGTCTAATGCCAAGGCCACCCTGCTCCTTTGAAAGGCACACCGTTTGCCAATTGACCAAGTGATACTTATTCCCTGTCGATACTGTACCCCAGAGAAATTCACGACATATTCTTTCAATTTCAACTGTGGTGATTTCAGTGTTAATATGCTAAGAATTTTTTGTTTCTTTTTTTTTACTTGTACTGAAAGCACGGATAAGTGATTCCTCGAGATATAAATTTTACAGTCCCGACACTATTTTCTGATATATACACATAGTTGGTCCAAAGGCGACTGCCTATTGCTTGATACTATTCGGCTTTGCTCATGGTTAATGAACAAGTAGCTATTGTTGTGTGCCCCTCTTTGTCTAATCTGTAGAGTAGATCATGCATTAACCATCCACACTAGTGTCAGTTATGCCTCAAATGGTTGTGTTGGTGCATATCTGCAGCTATTATCTGGGTAACACTTTGCTCTGACCCAGAGTCAAATGCCTCAAATGTTCCCATCTCCTTTTGTCACTATATATAATGTTGCAAAATTAAGGGTTTTAACATTTTCAATGGAAAGGAGATGATCCGATAGTGTTGAGACTTTTTGTTTAAGATAACATTACATTGCAAGTTATGAAATTATAATGACTCCCAAAGTGGTGTAGACACCATTATACAGTATATAGAACTTGCATCATATCCATGGTTCCAACCCCCCCCTCCAAAAAAAAAGCAGTTATCCAATCACAGAAACCAGCTGCCATATTTTCTTGAAGTTTCTTGGCCATGATGAAGCCCAACACCTCTTGAAGAGATTGATGACTGCGATGTATAGATATTAGAATGCACAAAGCTGGGGAGCAAATAAGTGTATCTTCTTCTCTTACCATTTCAATCAATCTCTTTGCCTGCACAGATCTGTTTCCCCTTCTTGTTGACCAAGTTTAGACCCATAAGCTTTGTTGTCTCCACCAACATATCCATATGGTTTATCCGTAATACCCTTATTTACACTAGCCCCAACTATCTTGGACCCCTTCTTATAATTGAGTCTAACCTATCTCCTCACTGTCCACTGGGCCGCCATCACCGACTTTGGTGGGACTCTCTTGGGATGGCTTGGCAGGAGAGGGGTTCCAAAAATCTCTTACAAGGTTAGCATGGGCCTAAATTGGCTTTTCAAAGAAGTAAAGGTCCAATGGCTCCACAAGTTCATCCTCACCAATGTCGAAAAATTTCCACCACACAAACAGTTGTACCGTAAGACACTTGTGCAGTAACAAGGCAGCTTGCCTTGCCTTCTGTTCCTCCACCACAAACCCTCTCCAAAACCTTCCTTCTTGAATATGGCGATTTCTCCTGCATCCTCTTCTGAAATCCACAAAATCCATAATCTGAAAGCACCCATTGAAACTTCCGCGATGGGATTCTCAGGCAGAAAAACTTTGCCTAGGTGTTCATACTCATCTGCCCACATACACTCACCAGGAACCCTACTTTCAGGATGGTAGTTCTACTCAAGTCCCAGAGCCATGGATTGCCATCAGCATGTAAATGAGTGTCGGCTTCATTCCTTAAGTTGTTGTTGTTGCAATTGGGCTCAAAAATAACTTGGAACACCTCCTTGTCTTCCTTCCTATGATCTTCCTTGGAGTTCTGGATCCCATCTTTTAGAAGCCTCATCGTCACCATCATGTTCCCATATTCTCCCACCAGAATGCTGGCTCACCTCTTGCACTTTCTCTTGCCTAAGCACCTCTGTGTTTATTGCACCAAGCTGAGAATTCAGAATTAGAAGCTGAGTCTTAACCACAGCAACAAGGTCATGGACTTGAGGATGAAGGTCATTGCAAGCTGTACTTCTCATACCCTCAACAACCTTCTCCAACACAAGGAGCCTTGACCTCATGGAAGCATAAATACCTACAAGAACCACCAAGGCCAACCATCACTCTAGCGTATTAAGTATTAACGTAAATGCCCTTTATCCAGCCAAGCTTCACCACTTATCCATCCTCTTGAAGCTAATCTCTTCCCTCCTAAACACCCCATTTCCATAGCTCTACACCGTCACCACCCACTCCATCTAAATATGCACCACCACTGGAAATTTGTTCCTTGCTTCTTCCACTATAATATAATTCACTCGCCAAACTTAATCCCTTTGCAAAGCGAAATGCTTTGTTCTCCAGCCACATCCATCACACTCATAAGCCCTAACAAAGAAAAGGAAACAACTAGCAGAAGTGAAAACATGGAGAGTACAACAGAGAGAAAGAAATCCCAAAAGCGACACGAAATAGATATCTGTCTTCACTCCTTAAGCCTCCTCTTACACATCCTCCCTTGAGCTTTAAATGGAGGTCACCCTATCACTGATGCCCTCCATCTTATTAGCAATTAACACATTATGTAGCCTCATTCCTAAAATGAATGTCTTCCTACACACCCTGATTCCTGCTTTAATGCCCTGCAGCCTCCCTACTTTAATAGCTTTATCACTCCACCTGGAACAGACCCACTGCATGGTAATGACATCCAATACATCAAGCTTTGAAGTAATCACTTAGAGAATGTCAAAAGAGACAAGTCTTCCACCTTTTTCCACCTCTAAAAAAAACTCATGCAAAGCATGGAGTAAGCTACCATTCATCCTCCTCCAACTCAAGATTCAACCGCTTCCTCACCTCTCTTCAACTTCTGTATGTAGGTCTATCTCCTCTCTTCGAACAAATAAGTTTGTCTTCTAAAAGTTTCTTCTGCACACCTAATCTATGCTCGCTCCTCGTTCTCGCCATAGAGATAGCATCTTTACCAAACCTATCTCTAGGTCTCCACACCGACATCCTTTGCATATCAATCTCAATTCTAAAGAATAAAACATCTTCAAACTAAAGGACACCACCCACCCAATCCACTAACTATCTAGGAAGCCCCCCCCCCCACACACACACCCAAACGACCAGAGTACCAGAGTGAAGAGGACACACCTAAACCACCTACCTACAAACACTATTATTCCCTATCTCAAAAAACAACCACTAGCTCTCAATGTCTAATAACTCTGCTGATCTCCAACTTCTACGGAACCCTCAAAGTCACAAAACCCTGAAAAAAATAACAAACAAATAAAAGAGTTTTTCAAAAACTTGAAACAAAACATCCACGAGTATCACTTCCCATGAAGGATGCTTATTTATGAGGAAAATTATCCCCCATTAGCAAAGGTTAAGATCACCGCCTCCACCCAACTGATTGATTGGCTTGAAGATGCCATCAATTATTGCTCCCGCTTCATCGAACGTTGCTTGAATCTCACAAAATGTGACTATCATAGCCACCACTAGATCCGATCTCCATCTCACAATCGCTTCTTCATCTCTCCATCTCTTCATCTCTCCATCTCGTACACACTCCTCAAAAGCAAATCAGTTTAGATGAGTTAGTTTACTCATCTGGAACTGGAACCTTTGGAATATCTCTCTAAAATTTTCAAAAAGATAGGTCTTCCCAAATGCATGATTCTTGCTTTTGGATTGAAAATGAAATTTTTCCCTTCAGATGCCCAATATAAAACTTGAAAAGTAAGCTAGCATTTATACCTCTTCTCTTAGAAAGATTTTTAGTCACCGTCCAAAACCCATCGTCCTTCTTATAAAAAGCTATAGATGGTGGCTAACATCTCAATCTCCACTACTTCTCTAAATCACCCCACACACAATAGCGAAACAGATAAAAAGAGATAAAAAGAGTGAATCAAAAATAAGTTTACCCCAACCCTAGGGAAGTGAAAAAATATGGATTTTATCTCCATTACGACTTAAGAAGATGAACTGCATTGTCTTTGACAAGTATACAACCAGATTACCCACCAACACCCATCACTCCCTTCTTAAGAGAGAAAGCGACTACAGTTGCAAAGTGACTCTTGAACCGTCTTCAGGTGACAGTACAATCTCTTAACAATTAAACTGCACGCCACTTTGTTAGCTAAAGCCACCTTAGATGAGGCTCTATCCCACACTAGAGTTCACATAAAAGAATGTAACGGTAGATATCACACCTCGCACCAACTAAATGGTAAAGTTATGAAACACATCCAAAGGAATCCCTAACGAACAAAGAGAAAAGGGATGAGCCATACCACCCTCCTCCTTATCCTCCTTACACACCCATCTACCACCCTCCTCCAAACTGGACTCGTCTTACAAGCCAAAAGGACCACAAAGTAGGAAAATCATATTATTCTAGTTGCAAAGTCTAAACAAGTTATTTATGCTACCATACTTGTAGGAAAATAATATTATTCTAGTTGCAAAGTCTGATAAGTTATTTATGCCAAAAGGAGCCACAAAGTAGGAAAATCATATTATTCATGATGATGCCGTGTTCGAGTTAATTCAGAAGGATCATATTACTTCTTTGTGCCAGAATCAGGTATCTAGATCTATAAGCTTGAGAACAAGCTTCTTTAAAGTGGGAAGACATAGCATGGCGCCCAATAGGTCTTACGGGTACACTTAGCTATTAAGGTTTGTTTATTCCATGTTAGGAATATTCTTTATGGTTTCTTTTAAGGTTTACAACCACAATAAGTAATAAATAAAGTTATTACCATGGACCACAACAAGAAAGAAGCTATTGGAGGCACCTCTGACAACCGAACAAATTTCTGGAGCTTGCAAATTCTAGAATAATTAGGATCCGATGACTGAATGTTGGGTGCAATCAGGCCATACCAATCCTTAACAAAGAAAGGACCATCTTCCTTGTTCCACAACCATTTGTCCCCTTCTCCACCAAGGATGATATTGTCAGTGACAGACAAAAGATCAGCCATCTGCTGGAGCTCCCAATCATTAAGATTTCTTCTCAAGTGAAAGTTCCAAGCTTGTGCTTGGTCATCCCAAAAATCTTTGATGAACTCTGATTGGTTGCTAGAGGTATTGAAGATAGATGGGAATTGAGTTCTGAGAGGAGTATGACCAATCCAAGCATGATCCCATAATCTAATTCTCTCTCCATTGTGAGCTTCAAAAGAGACCCTGCTTTGGACCTCTGCGTAGTTGCCCATGATACATTTCCATAGAGAAACCCCATAATCTGATATGGGAATAGGAGTGAACCAATCATTGGGGTTGGCCCCATATATATGAGCTATAATTTGTCTCCATAGAGACTGGGTGTCCACACCAAACCTCCAAATCAATTTAGTGAGCAAAGCTTTATTGAACTCCTTCATACCCAAACCACCCTTGGATTTTGGTTGGAAAACTCTATCCAATTAACAGATGGAGTTTCTTTGTTGAGGGAGAATAATCCCATAGGAAATCACTATACACTTCAATTCTATTGGCAATGGAGGAGGGAACGACATAAAGTGACATCATATGCACAGGAATGGAAGCTAAAGTGCTCTGGATTAAAGTGACTCTCTCAGCTTTAGAAATGTACTTCTTCTTCCATTAGACAATCTTCTTTCTTTCTTTCCAAACTTTTGTATTCTTATACTTAGCTCCCAATTGCAATCCAAAGTAATCAACCCAAATATCAATATCATCTATATCCCCCATCGCAAACAACTGAGTCTTAGAAAATTTTAGCATTATATATATATAATTAGTAGAATAATACATAATTTTTGTCAATTCAGTTCAGTTTAGGTCAGTTAGCATAGTTTTTGTCGGTTTAGTTTGGTTCGCTTTAATTGAATTTCTTTTTTGTTTGGTTTGGTGGTTTGGTTCGGTTTCATTATACATTCAGTTTGGTTCAGTTTGAATTTCTTCTAAACCGATTGATATGGTTCGGTTTGCGGTTTTAGATTGAAACTGAACCATGAACTATCCTAGTCATGTAAGAAAATCCATAATTTATTTGGGGTGAGGGGGTATGTCAATTTGGAATTTGCAATATAGGGTATGTCTAAAAAACCCTTGTTTTAATTGGTGATTAGAGAAAAGTTTATTTGATTAAACTTTCACTGCAATTATTAAATCTGGTTTAGAATATCGAATTCCATGTAAGAAAAAAAATCAAGGAATACATGTATATGAGCATAAACAATTAAATATATATAAGTACATATATAAGAAATTGTTGCACACAAAGTCTTGCGTGACGCTCCAGGCAACTTGGGCACCCACGACTCCCCATGTCACCTCACCTTGCCTAGCGCCTCATACAACATAGGATGTAACCAAAGAAACACGATTTCTTCTTGGTTGTTTAAGTTTTGCTAAACACTGAAGATACCTGATGAAAGGCGTTGTGCCAAAGGTAGAAAATAGTTTGCCTTTGCCATTTGTATCACATTCTGATCAAGAACTGAAAGGTTGTCCAAAATCTCCTTTGCATCTCTAGAAGCTTGAGTGTCATCACTGCTTGACATATTCACAAGGAGAAATATGCAACCCTGAACCTTCCCAATGCGTTCTCGCACAACAACACTCTTTGATAATTCCAGTAGCAATGCCACCGCCAATTTACTTTCCACAATTCGTCGTGCAAGGAAGCGTACGATGGATTCAATGGCATTTTCCACTTCTATAATTCTTTCCTGCAACATAGATATTTCAGCATAAAAGGCAACTAAAAACAAGAGAAACATTTACAAAGTAGGTTAAAATCCCAAAACTGAACAATCACAAAGATTTAAGATATATTTTTTTTAAGGCATTGCGATTGTGACATGTAGAGTAAAGTCAATCAAAATTTGCAGCAATAACTGCTAAATAAAAGTGTAATAAAGTAAGATCTTTTTCTTCATTTTCTCTCTCCTTTGTTTAACACACAAGCCTTCCTTTTCTCTCTGAAACCTGTTCACATCAGCATGGAAAACAATTTATGCCATGGACCATTGTTCATACACTCACTGCTCCCTAATCCATTGTTACTTGAGAAACTTACTGAATTGATAGAAGTAAAAAAGAAAAGCCAATGAAAGTGTGGGTGGCTGCATTTTCTGGGTTAATACCAACTTCTTGAAGGTCTTAGAGAATCAGCACAAATCAGAAAAAGAATATTAGTAAAGGAACCGAGATGCAGACCTGTAACAGCTTTTCTCTTGGTCTTCATTGCCCTTGCATTTGGACTTGCGATACAAAGGTTGCCTATTGTCACAAGGCAGATTTTTAACAAAGACAAGGTTAATTGAGCTGTTCTTAATTTATGGTGTATAATCCCATCTCTTTCTTTTGCAAGAAAAATATCTTTGGTACAGACTCGAAGTGAGTTTTGAGTGATTCAATTTATCGGTCGAAACCCAAGAAAAATATCCCACAGCCATCTCTTGGTCTGAATGCCATGTCAACTGAATTGCAGGACACCTCTCTGCCTCTATTCTTTCTTCCTTGTAAGTTTCACAGTTTCTTTTTGTTATGAACTTATCCTTTAAAATTTGTTGACCTAACATTGAAAACTAAAGAACGAAAAGGCAAGCATGGCAGGTTTTACTGTTTCTTTTGTCAATAGAAATTTTCTTCTTCATTCTACACCAGCTCAGAAGCGTGACATTGTTGGTAGCTTTTACTAGTGTAACAAGAGCAGAAGAATGGAAGAGAGCGCCCTGATGCGATTTTAGACTCCAAGGGCAATTCGGTAAAAAAAGGGTTTTCTTAATCTCGTCCATTGATTATTAACGAGGTGCTGATCTGGACCGTTAAAGACAAGCTTTCTCTAGCGCTCCCATGGCGGCTCCTCCAGCCGCCGCGGGGGGAAGCAAGTCAATTGGGCTGGGAGATGTTCATCCTGACGTCGCAAAGTCTCTACATGGATTGGATACCTCCTGTAGAGTCACCCCAAACAGCACGGGAGACAATGATTCACTACACAAGCAGCCGTCGGGATCTGTCGCACCGATGAACTTATCTCTGGAACTACCAGCAGAGATCTTGACTCCGATTAAGAACCTTAGCAAAGAACAAGGGGACGCCCTTACGCGCCTGATCCAAAAGCCTAATGAAGAGGTTACAGGAAAGAACCTAAGCTCTGCTCTAATTTCTGGATCTGAGCTCTTGGTTCAGACTGCAACACTCATGGATCTGACCAACATCCTGATAACCTTCCCAGATCAGGAAATACCACTAGAACTGATACTGGTTCTAGATCTGATAATGTGACTGGATCAGAAGCTGGATCTAGATCTAATAAAACCCCTAAATCTGATAAAGCTCATGAAACAATAGCTGCTATGGCACCCACTAGTTGGGCATCAACGCTTAAGCAAGGTAGATCTGCAGGATCCACAAAATTCAAATTTTCTCCCCCCTCAACTGAGAATGGGAAGAAGATTGTTAAAATAAATACCGCAGACTTTGCAAATAGGATTGCGGAATGTGAAAAGCTTGTCGTTGGCGGGTTTGTGGGGAAGAGGCTAGCATTCAACTATGTGAAAGAATCACTAGTGAAAGCTTGGGAAACCAGGAATTTTGATATGAACATTCATGGTGAAAAAAATTGTGTTCAAATTCAAAGATGAAACAGATAGAGCTAGAGCATTGGAGACTGGATCCATTCATATTGCTAGCCGATTATTCATCATAAAGGCTTGGTCCCCAATCATGGATGAAGAATCAGACATACTTACCTCCATCCCCATATGGGTAACCCTAAGGAAGGTACCCCTTTTCCTTTGGAACCCTGAAGGAATTCAGTGCATAGCAAGTGCTATAGGAGTTCCTATCATGCTTGATAGAGAAACGGAAGAGGGATCAAAACTGGCCTTTGCCAGAGTTTGCATTGAAGTGGACGTAAGCAGTGAACTACCCAAAGAAATCCCAGTAGTCATCAATGACAAAACAACTAGAATTGTTGAAGTGGAGTATGCTTGGGTCCCTGCCAAATGCAATGCCTGTGCTACCTTTGGGCACTCAATATTGCAATGCCCCAAGCAACTCAACAACAAACCATCAGTAGCCAGGACATGGAAGGCCACAGGAAGGCAACCGTCTATAGAAAAACAAGACAATGAGGGTTGGATAATAGCTAAAGGAAAGCATGCATTCAAGCCAAGCAACAGCGGGGCATCGAAACCAATAGAAAAAGGCGATACCATTCAGGTGATAGAACCCAAAGGCAAGCAAGTGCAAGGCAAGGAGGTTATAGAACCTAAAGGCAAGGAGGTGCAAGGCACAAAACATAAAACCAATGATGTTGAAAACACCCAACTGATACCAGCAGTGGAGATTCAACATAATTTGAACACAAAGAAATGGACTGCTCCCTCCACGACACAACAGCCAAGTGAGAGCACAAGCAACATGAATGAGGTAGATATTATAGATCAGTATGATGATGAGATGGATACTGCGAACCAGTCAAACAAAGAAGTTATCCCTACACTCCCAGTTGAGGAACAAGAAGTAAGCCAACAAGAAGATGATGCTCCTGTGCAAATTCAATGTGCAATAGATTTTGCTCCAAATCAGGAAAGATGCAGTGAAGAGGCGGATGCAACTTCAAAATCAGCTTCTACATTTCCTGAAGTAGGACGAGAGATGACTGATGAAAGACAGGGGGAAGATCGCACGAACTCTCCAACAGCGCCCATGGATTAGCTAACACCCCAAGCCATCAATGCTTTGAATACAACAATTGCAAGAATAGGCAAGGATGCATTGATCACCGAAATTAAAGGCTTACTTGAAGCGGAAGCAACAAAGGTGGGTCTATCATACATCCTGGGGCCCACATTAGGTATAAATCAGGTCATGAGAGTGATTAAAGGATTGATTGGTAATTATGAGGAAGAAAAGTTATGGTAGGTCTATCATGCAATCACTTTAGTAGCAGAACACTTTGCAAGGTTACTCCCCAACTTGGAGACATTGAATCTAGAACTAATTAGGTTCTTTGTTGAAGTTGTGAAGCAAGCTTATTGTTCTGTAGATGATGTAACGAGTGAACGTATGAGCGATTATAAACTTTATCATCATCTTTTTTTATTAATATAAGGTTCAAGGATTCTAAAAACCCCAGCTCACTTTCCAAAAAAAAAAAAAGAGCAGAAGAAAATTTACATGAGATGAAACTCCTGTGTCTAGGCCTTTTGGTGGTAGCTTTTACTACTGCAACAAGGGAGGATGAAAATCAGATACAATGAAACTCATGTCTTGGCTATAGGCTTTTCTTCTCTGCTTCACGTATGAGTCATGGTTTCTGTTTGGAAATGAAAAACAAAGTATTGAATCTTACATTGGACGGAAAATACAGACTTGTGTCACTTATCACTATCTTGTTTCAGAGTGGATAGAGAGAACAATAGCTGATCTTATGCAACTCCGCTAAGGGCAGTAACTTGGCATATCCTTTCCTCGTCAATTTCATGTCTCAATGAGCAACAGTGGTGAAGTATGTTTCTAGACATCGAACTGAGACATGAAATATGATGGAAACAAGGACAATACGGATTTGCTACAAGTAAGCCTTGCTCTGAGAAGAATGGGCAAAGGGGAGATGAGAGTGAAAATGCTATGACCGACTCTTCTGTGAGTAGGACACTTGAAAGTAAAAAGGGAAAGACTGTGAGTAGGACACTTGAAAGTAATAAGGGAAAGACAGAGGGCAAAATGAAGAAAGAAAAATGTAAAGAAGAAAAACAAATGAAATAATTAACAAAATTATTTATTTAACAGTTGACACATTCAAAATTTGATAACATAACCAGGCCTGGCCCAGCAGCTAGGCAACTAAGGCCTTTGCCTAGGGCCCCCACTACGATCAATGGAGAATGTGCAACCGGTCTAATTTTTGGTTCTTGATACTTCTTGATACAAATTAGGCTTGGACTAGACAAAACTACATAACTAATATGCCACTCCAACTGAAACATTTTGTCAAACATGTAACGGGCATCAGTAATTTATCAATTTCGTGGACTCAGTTTCAAGCATTCACCCAAAACTAGACGGTTAAACCAATTCAATTCCAGATTTTGCACCTTCAACAACAATTGATTCTGGCGAAAAGCAAGAACAACGACCAGACAAAGTTTGAACGAAGAGATGAGTTGGGTTGTATGATAATTAGTGAGTGACAGAGTGAGTATAATTCAATAGATGGCTTAATTCAAGTAAAAACTATTATTCTTGTTACAGTGGTTAAGGTGAATTGCACCTTTTATATGGTTTTGAGCTTGAATCCCTGCACCCATTAATTTCTTTATTTTATATTTGCGACAAAAAATTAGGGGCCCCATTGCCTAAGTTGCCTAGGGCCCAATTCGACTTGGGCCGGGACTGAACATAACCCCATGTTTTGCACTCAAAATAACCTATGGGAGCTTTTCGCAAAACTTCTGGGGAAAAGTTCTCAATCAAGCAAACCTACCTTGATATTTGAGATTATTTATAATCTGTTCTAAGAATTATCTATCCATCTTGCTAAAAAAGAGGTAACACCAGAGTACATTGTCAACCAAATGGTTGTATCACACATGCCAATTCAAATTAGTGAATAATAAATTACTTTATAGTTCATATCTATACCTATTCAATAAAAAATTATGCCACACATGCCAATTATCTCACCACATTCATTTAAAAAAAAATCAATATTCTAGATTGATATAGAATCTACATAACAATTGTATAGACATGAATGCTAGTGAGAAAGACAGAGATGAGATGCCTTAAATACAAGATATGAAGAATACAAGAGGGAGTAAGAGGTTACCTTGGTCTCATCACTGTCCTTGGCCAAGATGCAAAGGATAACTAAAGCACTTTTTCTTAGCTCAATATTCTTTTCACCAAGAAGCCCAATAAGAATAGGTATGAAATTTTCCAGTACAACCCATTCTCTGTGCAAGTCTCTTTCTTCACAAAGACTTTGTAATTGGCTCAGAAAGATAAGCACTTTTTGCTCATCGCTTGATTGAATTGTAGTTCTCATTGAACCAATGGTGATCATGGTGTTCCTATCCTTCCATTCCTCAATAGACTGCCGAAGAGTTTTGTTAGGCCGTAGTATCGTGGGATTTAAGGATGTCATTGTCAAGGGACACATGTTGTTCCCATCTTCAAACCACTTCTCAATTGCACTTCTCTCAAATGTCTGTCCAGAAGATGTTTCAACAGGATCCACCATAACTTCTTGAGTAATTGGGCAATAAAATGATTGGAGAGGTTCCAATGGTTGACTACCTAACGAATCCCTCTTGCTGAGATACTTCATCTCTTTCTCCTTGGGAGATGAAGCGGCATCTGCCCTTTGAAGCAATGCAATGATCTGATCCATTCGTATCGCCTCGGCCTGGTTCTTCCTCAACTCCACATCTTCAGTTTCACTCCTGAATTCTTCGAGTTCTTTCTTTATGGCTGTCCTTTCATTTGAAATACCAACAGCTGCCGCAATGAGAGCCAACAACTGATTGGCATAAGAACGGTCGACATTCCTCTCCTGTATTCCTGATTCAATTTTCTCCAGGATCTCTTCTTCTGCTATAGCAGCCCTGTACTCTGCTGCAAGCATACTATCACATAACTCTTTTACCTCCTCATGTATAACGGCTGAAACATCCAGTGAAGCCAAAGGAATGAGACCAACTGCCCTGCTAATCTCCCTGGTAGTCTCTTCTAAACGCTTCACAATCTTCCTGCAATTAATCAAGAGATACACCCTATTTCTTTTGCTGCATTCCACAGCGAGCTCTTTTGCCACTTTTATCTCACTACCAAGAATCTGAGTAGCATTATTTAGACTCTCAATATCATAAATATTCTTCCTCTGCAATTCTTTGAGGATAGGGACTATCCTTTCCAAGTAAGTCGACAGCTCCTTGAAACTATTCTTCTCAATAAAAACATCATTAGCAGCCTTCCCGAATTCAAAAATAGCCTGTACAAGATGCGAAAGGGCTTCTGTTGCCGGATCAAGCGAAGCACTAACAATCGAGTCCTTGGTCATCTCGTCACCCACCACCCCAAAATAAAAAAAACTAGGAACCAAAACTATATACCCTTATACACATAATTTTTAAAGAAGTAGAACCAAACATCATAACTTTATTTTCACTCCTCCAAATTCTATAGCCATAAAGGTGAAGGTCTCAGTATCTTAACCTTCTCTCTGGCGCATTTCATAAAAAACCTCTACTTTAATTCGGCTTGACCAAAATGAAGGTGTTAGTGAAGACAATCTGAAATTCAGACATGTCAAACAAGAAAGTGAATTCAACTGAATAAATCAAACAATTCTCTTGGCATCAATTGAGAGCAGCAAATTAAAACTAGTATACTGACCTTACAGAGTTGAAATCGTGAAGTGAAGATTCTGGTTGATGTGCAGAGAAACTAGGGTTTCGTGGGGAGTCGTTAGAGAGAGAAATGAGATGATCAAATCAAAACAATGAATGTGTTTGTGAGATGGCTTTGGTCAGTATTGACTCTTCTTCTTCTTCTGTCTCCTACTTTTTTATTTTTATTTTTAAATTATTTGTCTCCACTGAGAAGGGAAGTGTGGTTGTTGTTAAGAGTAGAGAGAGAGAGAGAGGTTGCGTCTTTGACTGTACAAAGTACAAACTATCATTTCCTAACGGTTTAGCGAGGGGAAAGTTAAAACTTTCTTTTCAATCACAAATCTGAGCTTCACCTATATCTCGAGGAAACTAGACAACTCCTCCTGTCGTCTGCCTGCCAGTGCCTGGCCTTTTTGTAGCTATCACTCCTCCTGCCCCGTGTATAGTCAGTCCAATGAAAAAACAAAATTTTCATACCTCAGAACAACTTTGTTTAGAAAGCAATTAATCAAATAAGACATCAGTACAAATCATTAATGTCAATCACGTGCAATGCACATGCAAACATACTAGCTTATCTATATTAGCAAACCTAACCATAATTGGAAGTTCAATTAGTAGCTATGTGAGGGATGCATGAGGGGTCCTGCGCACAGATCTGGACCGTTAGATCTATTGGATGGTTCAGATTCACAGATTTGAATATTTTTTTATTTCAAAGTTATTAGCAAAGGGATTGAGCCCCCTCCACTTTTCGTTGATTTCCAGAGAAAGACAAGGAGAGGTTGCCTTGAGCAGTTATCCACCCCAAATCCACTCTTCTCTTTTACTCACCCGCACTACCTATACCCCCAACACCCCAAACCCAAATCCACTTTCAATTCTCGGCGGCTGCGATGGTGGAGGAATCATTGACCAAAAAATTAGGGGTGCCTTTCATCTTTTATTAATCCTCACATTTGAGAAAATTAGGGTTAAACTGCATAATTTCATGACCTACTTTTGAGAAAAATTCAAAAGGATTATAAACCTTTTCAAAATGTAGACTTTTTTTGTCAAATTTTGTCAAAAAGTTAAAAGGCTAAGATGAGTAAACAATTTTTTTTTTCTCTCTCGATTCTTTGCATGATTGTCATGTACACTTCCTTCACTTAGCTCCTCTGTTTTACATAAGTTTGATTCGAAGAAAAAATTGTCATGGGAATAAGAGTAAAAGTGGAAAGTTTTCTCCATCTTGAGCTTGAAGATTACTCTAGTTTGGCAAAAAGTTTCATAGTTTACCCCTAAGAAAACATTTCCCACAATTTTGTAACAAACCAAAAGGATAGTGATCATACAAAATCCATGTTCTCTGTTCTCTCTTCTTCTTTCTTTCCTCTTTCTTCTTACTTTTGGCAATTTTTTTGGAAATTTTTTTCTTAGAATCAAAGACACCAACTCGCCTTGCAAAAACTAGTGCAAATTTGCATACACGTTACTTTGCAATTACTTGATAGCAATTTAAGAAAAAAATTCAAAATTAATTAAAAAAAATTTGTTGCAAAAATTGAATTTGCTCAACAAGGTGATAGTCTATAGAGAAGAATGATTAGAGGCTTCGTGATTATGAAAACATGCCAACAGTGACAAAGCTTGTGGGGATGTTGTTATTTAACTTGGACCAGAACCATTTGACTTTCGTTATAGTGACACTGACTCAGACTTCACATTTGGTATGATTATTTTGTTGTGCTTTGTTGATAATCACAACCATACCTCGATAGCCATGAAATTCAATAGCAGGTGCCACATACTTTGAGTCATACACTACAAGGTGCATTAAGACATAGAGTGGAAACAATTCCCACATGTAACCCCACATATAAGTGGAAGGCATGTACTGAAAAGACAAAATGACTACTTCTCACCAAATTGTAGCTAGTCAACATAATACATTTATAAATGACTACTTCTGGTTTTTGGCATCCTGATGCGCTCATATCCATTTATAGATGGTTTATGCAGTCCCCTAGGCATCACACTATATATCAGGACAACAAAACGGGAATGTAGCTAGTCAACATAATACACGTAATCACAATATCAAAATTGCTTTAATTTAATTCGTAAACTGGAAGCCTAACATGGTATAATGATATAAACTACTGTCAACTGGAATGAACTGTGTCTGACATTCCATGTCAGCTCTAAAAGTGCTACACATTCTACCATTGTTGTTTTATTTGCAACCCGGCCACTTGAGCCTCAAAGGGAAGTAAAACAAACATCTATCTGAATTGTGATTTTAAGAATAAATCCAGAGCGAACATATATAAATGATCGATCTCAAATCTTACCGCAAGTGCATGGTTATCTATTGAGTTAGATAACGGCAAGTACGGGTCGAATTTCACAATGTGAGCTATAAAATTCGGAAAATTAATCTTTAAATCTCTTTTGAAACTTAACCTTGTTAGAAAAGAAGTGATTGGTGAAGTGTTTGAAATAAAAAAGCAAAATAAAACCTAAATGTGAGAGTTAGGGCTTTGAGTTTACCATCATGAGTAGATGACATCTTTAGGCCACTCTTAGATTAATCATTCCAAATTCATTAACACATCCTAAGGTAGATTCTCATCTCACCTTAGGATGGAAAATATGGCTTTATGAGCAAAATGATTTCAAGCTTAAGTATATTAGTAACCTAAGAATCAAATGTTAATTTAAAAGCATACAAGGAATCCATTCTTAAATGAAACACCAAATATCTAGCAAATCACAATGAAACCCATACTAAGAATATATAAACATTGTAAGGGGCTTGTTAGAGAAATTGCAAGTATAGAAACTTATATAATCTTGGAACTTAAGAAGTAAAAGAAGAAAACATGAGTTGAATTCATATAATGAAACACAAAATATCTAACTTACTTCATAGATTCATGACACAACCAAAATACAAGACCAATCTAACTACACATGATTCTCTAATACATGAAAATGGAAATAACTAATCTAAAAGAGAGCCATTTTGGAGCTATCCTCCCATGGGCTCCCCCACACCCTAAGGTGGGATGTTAGCCAAACATGGTAAGCTTTTGGCCAAACTTCACTTATTTCTTTCTAAACTACAACTACTTCAATTCTTTCTCTCTCAAAAGTGTTTCCAATTATATCCTCTCAAGTATCTCCATGTGTGGGGTATTTATAGATGAAGAACAAATGTGAGACTTATAGGTAGAGATAATGGGGTGGAAGGTAGAGTGTTAGAGTGAAATAAGGTGTAATGTAAAAGTGATAAAGTAAAGATATGGAAGAGTGTAAAAGTGAAATAAGGTGGAGTGTAAATGTGAGAATGGATAATGGGGTTTGTAGAGATTCTTTGGCTATGATGAAGTTTCCATGTAGATGTCCAAATCTTGAAGTTGATATCCTTGAGATCCATAGATGATGATACTTTGTGGGCTTAACTTCATGGGTGTTGTGTTTGAAAATCTTTGATCTTTGACATTGCATATGTGAACTTCCAATGAACTTTTTAGTTGTTGAACTTAGCCTTATTGTGCCACTTTGTGTATGATTTGAGATCAGTACTTGATATTCTACAAAATACACATAATGAGATATTTTTATTAGATAATGGGACATAAAAAAAATAGAATTAGGGCTTAAAATGTAAAATTTATAAGGCTATAAAATCCCCCCAAAGCTATATTTGCTAGTACTCAAGCAAAAGAAGAATAAAAACTAACTCACTTTCGTAAGAATCGCGATTACATTTAGCATATGTAATAAGCCTTTAAACCTCTAGGTTTTCCCTAATGGATAAGTTGTAGTCTCGTGAGGGTTTCCAGAAATGATACCCACAAACATTAGTGATACTCAAAACTCGAACAAAAATAACTCTTTCCTTATTTAACCTCAGAGAGTTCCTACCTGATTGTGTAAGCCTTAAGATATGTATTCATTTAACTTATTGATCAGTATTACATCAATAAGTGACTTCAGTAAGCACTATTCAAAAGAAATAAGAATTATTCATTCAAGTTTATATTAAGAGTTTGATCACCTTCTTTGTTGCACATTTCAGTTTTAAAAGTGGACCTATCTCTGGATCACATTCTAGAAAATCGCTTCAACTTCAAATCTCACAAGGAATATAATCACTCAGAGATTTGACTATTTTCTCTCAAATGTATGTGAATAAGATGAAACAATGAATAAAAGATAGTTCACATACAAGAAAAAAAATTGGAATTTTGGAATACAATAAATATGATCTCAAGAAGGGATATCATCCACTGAAAATATTGACTTCATTCACCACAATATTTATTAATTCACCTTCCACACTTCGGCCATATTTTTTGAGGATTAGATAAGGATTTGACTAGATTGTAATGGGGCTTAGGACAAGGGTAAACAAGAAATAATAAGGATAAACAAAATTTTTGAGAAAGTTAGAGGTCTTCTAAGATAAGTGTAAGATGATTTCAAAGCTTGACTCAACTCCTTCGTTTGTAAGCATCCAATTTTCTTATTGATTATAAGGAAGTACTACTTTTTTTTTGTACTATATAAAATGACATTGAATTTTGAGGCTTTTTGTAAATTCTTTTGATAGTATGAAATATAATATTTCATGATGAATTTTTTTTCTTTGATAACTCATCCCTAGCATTTCTCAAAAGTAAAGGACACAATAGACATAATTGGATAATTAGTGGGTTGAATTGGTGGTTAGTGGGGTAACCAATAAAAGGCTGACAAAACAGGCTTCAAACTGGTTTGAAGGGGAAACAACAAAAAGGGTAGGCTACAACGCTCAAGCTAAACAAGAAAAACTTATCTTCATTTCCCTAAATTAATATGGTTTCTATGCCTTGGGTAAATTTCAGAGCATACTGTAGTGATATGATTCAATTTTGATGTTCTATTCTCAGTTTATGACAGAAACAAAAATTATAGAGATCATGCAACAAGATGTCGGACTCAAGAAATTCATAATTAGCGTATAACCCTAAAAAAAAAAAACTAGAAATCTCACAGGGTTTACGTCTCCACTGTTATTCATGTTCACCAGATAACTAATCCATTTTTCCAACTTTAAACAAGAACATCGAAGCTAAAACATAACTCTTAGAAAATGCCTAACTTATGAGTAGTACAAACTAGGGGTGGGCTGGGCTGGTTACCAGGACCGTGTAGCCCAAACCGATGATCGGACCGAGCTTTTAAAGCTCAAAATTTTACAGCCCGGGTACCCCGGTTAATCGGGCTTTTGGTTAACATAAATTTTGGGCCGGTTCGGGTCGGTCTCGGTCAAGCTCAAAATTTTCAGCCCACACTCATTCCTTACAGTGAATAGGGTACATATGCTAATAACGATTATACCCCAAGAACACCGAATTTTAGAATTGATCGTTATAGAGGACAAGGGGGTGGGGATGACAAATTTCGTAAAGCCTAGCCGGTACTTCCCCTTTTGGATGATCTCTTGTCATCCCTTGAATTCGAACCCCATTCAGTGGCTGCATCAACAACTCTTTGGCGTTCCTCCGAACTGTTTTCATCACGCTGCTTGTCTTTATTATCACCTGACAAGGCCCCTGGATTGAGAATAGCTGGAGGTGGTGGTGCATTAGAATCCCCTTCCGCATCGATGGAAAGGAAACTGAGTGCAGTCACAACATCACTCATCAATGGGCGTACTTCAGCTTCCTCTTGGAGACACATAACAACAACAACTACTGCTTGATTCAGACCTCTTGATTTTTGGGAGGATGAGATTGGGCTTAAGTTTAGGGAGGATAAGATTGGGCTTAAGTTTTGGGAGAGGATGAGATTGGGATTAAGTTTTGGGAGGATGAGATTGGGCTTAAGTGTTGGGCTGGTTTTGGAATATGTCGTTGAAAGTAAAAAAATAAAGCATATGATTCGGGTCGGGCCGGTTAATCGTCGGGCTTTTAGAATTGAGACCGAGGACCGAACCGAGAAGTTCGGGTCGAGACAGTCATAAAATCGAGGAATAAATTAATGTTAGAAAGATCGGACCAGATCGACCCGTTCGATCCAGTTTCCGGTTCGGTCTGAAATGCCCAGCCCTAGTACAAACTATTGTCTAATATTGACAAAAT
Source organism: Berberis vulgaris (assembly GCA_963556465.1). Taxonomy (NCBI): domain Eukaryota; kingdom Viridiplantae; phylum Streptophyta; class Magnoliopsida; order Ranunculales; family Berberidaceae; genus Berberis; species Berberis vulgaris. Next base: position 27,089,654 of record OY747131.1, on the reverse strand, counting down.
ACTAACTTTCAAAGTTTCAAATCCTACACTCAGATGCCTTTGCAACTAGGTTTATGGAACCTAACCTCGTCATGGATAAGTACTCGGGTTACAAAGACTGAAAAACAAATTTTTTTTACTCAATAAATTGGACAACCCATTTTTCAAATGAGACATAAGTTTTGAAATATCTCCCCTCAAACCTAAATCAAACATTGTCCTCAGTGTTCTAAAACAAGACACCATGGATCAAACTTGAACAAAATAGAGGCAATAATAAGTAGAAATGGAAATAGTTTACCATTAAACGATATAGTGCTCAAATGACTTTTGTTAAGATCCAAAAGTAGGCTCCAACCAAATCATAGTCAAGTGATTTTTTTATGTTTTTTAAAATTTAGCTGTTTAATATATGCACTAAAATCTTAGTTTAACAATAATCATACAATAACAACCTAAAAATTTGTGGGTCATACCAAACATGTGTATATGAGACAACAAAATATAATTAGTTTGACATGCCCAACAAGTGAATCCAAGGATACCTCTCAAGATGAAATTTTAATTTAAGCTCAGAAAATGTTTCCTTAAAAGAATGATATAAATTCAATTTGTTAAAAGAAGCAAAATCAATTTGGTGTTCTAGGAGAGGCCAAGGGTTAGGCATGGATAAGTCATCGATCTCATTAAGTTCTTCACAATTTGTTTTACATTTCCCAAAATAATCTTCCAAGATTTTTGAAATATACAATTCAAGTCTAAACTCGGGAAACTTTCTAATACTAGGGAGAATGTTAACAAATTTCTCAGGTTTCATTTTTGTATTGGACATGAATGTTTCAACAATGGTCAAAAGATCACAAAAGTCACATGACAATTCAATTGGATAATCACTTACGTCAACATCTTGTGTATACATAAGATCTACATCAATAAACATATGGTTAGGTATAAAATCACCATGACTAATTTCATCTTGAATATAAATCTCATTATTCATCCACAATCTTTCCCCATCACATTGTCTCACATGTTTCATCCACTCATTTTGCTCTACTAGTTTGGTTTGAGGGGTTGATATATGTATATCAATGTGGCTCAATTCATCAGATCTCTCACTCTCCTCTCATAGATTTTCTTCATATTCATCCCCAACATTCTTCAATGCATCATTTTGAAGCCTTAAATTCCAAATCTCACCCAAAAGTTTGTCAGTGGCCTGCTGACGCTGTTATCTCTCGTATAGACTGACTTAAAGATTGCATATATTAATCTAGGCTCTCTTGGAATGATGAAGATGATGTGAATTGTATATTTTGCATGACGTGGCATGAATTGGTATCTACCAAAGGCATAATATGACGACTAAAGTAAGACTCATTGCAATAATGAGGATCGAAGGATGGTGTGGGCCTAAAAGGTTGATAACCTCAATTGGGTTGGTGTTGATTCCAAAGTGGTTGGTTTCCATATCCATTTTGTGAAACATGATTGGTATAATCAAAATTTGATTTTAAGGGTTGACTTTGGTTTACTAAGGCAAAATAATTTACCTCTGCATTGTCATGATCTTCCCAATGAAAAATCCATAATTGTATAGCTCCTAACACAAGTGAAACTCCTTGACACTGAACTTGAATAAATCTGGATTGGTTTTTTCTTTTTTTGTATCTTTTTTTTTTGAAAATAACTAAAATCTTATGCAACCTAAGATGATATGACCTAAACTAAATGCAATATGCGAATGTACCTAAAGAGGGACACCAATCAATTCCTATCCATCCATCCATCTAGCAAACAACAAGTTTATTATCTTCAATTAAGTGCAAGGGACAATTGATTTTTAAAACCCAATCTAATTGAAGTGGAGAATGATTTAGAGCATCTCAAAATCAATTCTCACCCTAGTTAGATTTTCCCATGTCTTGTAAGTAAGATGTAGCTTATTACGTAAAAAATTTCTAGACCACCACACTAGGCAGAGATTTGTTATAGTAAGATTTTATTCTGTTTGGTATACTAGAACTGGCTAAGCCTATGAAAGGCATCTTTAAGATCAGAAGATTTCTTACTATTTTTAGCTACAACTTAAATACTTTCAAGAACTCCTGTGTTCCTAATTAAAATAAGATTAGACTTGTTAGAAACCCAGTCGAAGCACCACTCTTTATGCAAAAAGGTCAGAAATGGTAGTGCAGTCACAATGGTCTCTACTTCAGAAACCCCGTTGAAGCACCACTCTTTATGCACAATGGTCGAAAGAGTTCAATCACAGTCTAATCCTTTTTGGATGTCCTATGAACACCGTTCTAATTGGCTTTAGTTATCTGAGTTCATTTTACTAAATTTGGCCAAGTTTGAACATGAATTGGAGTGATGAGGTGGGTGATCAAGTCCCACTCAGTTGCAAATAGCCAGGTCCGCTCTTATGTAATTTAGCACAGTTCAAAATCTTGCAAAAATTTAAACACTCAAAAACATTCTAGAAACACTTCTTGCAGGAGATTCAAAGTGGGTTAAGAGAGGTACCGCACTTTGCTTCCAATTGTATCTTGGACCATGTTTTATCTATTACAACTTAATACAAATTTAAGTCCTCCCAATCACTTAAAGAAAAAAAATGTCATAATTATGATCCAATTATCCTCCATTGATCACTAAGTTCACCAAAACTCTTTTCCAAGTATTCTTTTTACACAAACCCTAAAAATTATACCATATGAGAATGATTAATGGCTTAAAAAACAAAGTATATAACCAAAATTTTGAAAATCATTCAAGTTTGACAAAACAATGCATTGTAGAAAATTTCCAGAACTGATAGATCGACTTTGAAAAATCGTGCAAAGTTCAATACTTGATGAAATTCAAATCTACAAATTTTCTTGGAATGCTAACAAACCAAAGTTTTCTTAGAAAAATTCTAAAAATTCATTTGGATTCCAGAAAGTAGTGGAAAGTTGAAGTGAACAAAAACACTGTCCAGATTGTATATTTGTTACAAGAATTCAAATTTTATTTCGATCAGCAATCCAAAAGATGATATAGAAACTAGACAAGATGTAGAACAATTCAAATTTCAATTTGGATTTTAATTTGGACACTCAAAACAAAACTCTCAATCACTAAAAATAGGTGTTCAAACATTAGTCATCTGCAGTAGACAAATTCCAGCACAGGTAGTCCAAGTTCAAAAATTCGTTTCTCACTAACCTTTGATCCAATGATCAAATGGAAAGATGTCCGTAAAATCTCAGATCATGAATATTTAACAAAAACTATTGAAAAAATTAAAACAACAAACATTAGATGTTCAAAAAAATGCAAACTTTAAGATGTTCAGAATTTCCAGACTACAAGATGTTATCAAAACAATGCAAATGCACCTAAACTATGAAAATGAACCTAAACTAAACTAGTGATAAACATTCAAGTTTTGATTTTAAAACTAATTTTCCATTGTTGTCCCTGGCAACGGCGCCAAAAAATTGATCGATCTCAAATCTTACTTTAAGTGCACGATTATCTATTGAGTTAGATAACGACAAGTACGGGTTGAATCCCACAAGGAGAGCTATAAAATTTGGAAAACTAATCTTTAAATCTCTTTTGAAACTTAACCTAGTTAGAAAAAAAGTTATTGGTGAAGTGTTTAAAATAAAAATGCAAAATAAAATCTAAATGTGAGAGTCAGAGCTTTGAGTTTACCATAATGAGTAGATGACACCTTTAGGTCACTTTTAGATTAATCATTCCAAATTCATTAACGCATCCTAAGGTAGATTCTCATCTCACCTTAGGATGAAAAATATAGTTTTATGAGTATTGATTTCAAGCTTAAGTATATTAGTAACCTAATAATCAAATGTTGATTTAAAAGCATACAAGGAATCCATACTTAAATGAAACACCAAATATCTAGCAAATCACAATGAAACTTAAACTAAGAATATATAAACATTATAAGGGGATTGTTAGAGAAATTGAAAGTATAGAAATTTATCTAATCTTGAGCTTAAGAAGTAGAAGAAGAAAACATGAGTAGAATTCATATAATGAAACACAAAACATCTAACTTACTTCATAGATTCATGACATAACCAATCTAACTACACATGATTATCTAATACATGAAAATGGAAATAACTAATCTAAAAGAGAGCCATCTCGAAGCTATCCTCCAATGGGCTCACCCACACCCTAAGGTGGGATGTTAGCCAAACATGGTAAGCTCTTGAACAAACTTCACTTATTTCTCTCTAAACTAGCACTACTTCAATTCTTTCTCTCTCAAAAGTGTTTCCAAGTATATCCTTTCAAGTATCTCCATGTGTGGGGGATTTATAGGTGAAGAAGGTGAGACTTATAGGTAAAGATAATGGGGTGGAAGGTGGAGTGTTGGAGTGAAATAAGGTGGAGTGTAAAAATGAAATAAGATGGAGTGTAAATGTGAGAATGGATAGTGGAGTTTGTAGAGATTCTTTGGCTATGATGAAGTTTTCATGTAGATGTTCAAATCTTCAAGTTGATATCCTTGAGATCCGTAGATGATGATACTTTGTGGGCTAAACTTCATGGGTTTTGGGCTTGAAAATCTTTGATCTTTGACATTGCACATGTGAACTTCTAATGAGTTTTTTAGTTGTTGAACTTAGCCTTATTGTGCCACTTTGTGTATGATTTGAGATTAGTGCTTGATATTCTACAAAATACACACTGAGATATTTTTATTAGATAATGGGATATAACAAATATAGAATTAGGGAATGTATCATTTATAAGGCTATCAATAAATCACTCCCAATTGGCAAATCTGGAGTCTCGTTTAGTATTTCAATGTAGTCCTTAATAGTGTACCCCTTATCGAGGCATTTAGGCTGAGGGGTACAATTACTTCCTCTAGACTCAATTGCTTCACACAATCTGTCGAGCATATTCCCAATCTTTTCAGCATCAATGATTATCTTACGCTTAACAACTTGGGGGAATGATCTGCTATCTAAGCCCAATTTCTTCATTATCCCCAAAATCAAACTCGTTAGTGATGGGATGTTGTGTCTCAACCTCCTCACCAGGAGTATCAGTGACCTGAGCATTCATGTATAATTGTCGAACTGGATTCTGGTGCATAATATTTGATACAGTCGTTTTTCGCTCCCTGCTTTGACCTAGTCCTGCTGACCGCTGATCTGCACAAGTAACGCACATGAGCCACAGACCACCGTTGTGGTGGCCGATGACTTTCCATTGCTAAAGTCAGACATGGATCTGAGGAAGGTGTAATGTTGTAAACAAGGAATTTGTAGCGTACTTTTGCTTATCAACCTCATGTCTTATTTATAGTGTAGGAGTCCTGGTTCGACCAGGCCATCGATGGCGTAGTTTAGGAAGGAGATCTTCATCGAGATTCTTCTCTATTAGGAGTCGTGCTGTAGAAGGGAAGTTCCTAGTTAGCACTATTTTCTTAGATAGGTGGGAGATAGTTTCCTATCATAGGGTAATCCGTAAGAGGAAGTTTCCCTGTGTGATATGTACTCTAGTATTTGTTTCCTAGTCGAAAACGGATAACTGTTGTAATTGTCTGTCCGAAGCTGATCCTCGAGATACTTGCCTTAGGAGGGCTTATGGGTATGGAGGTCAGCTGTGAGACGTGTGGGCTTAGCAAGCTGTAAGAGTTCGGGTCCGTCTAGCTGATTGCATGGGGCGCGTTTAGAACAGCTCTGGCCGGATCAGCGTATGGCTGACGCTGAGGCCTTTTTTTCTCGAGATCATCATGACTTTTGAAAAGATACGCCCCTCATGATGATTGAGTCTGAATCGTTGCTTGAGCCACGCACTGCATTTAATGAACATGCGTCGGTTCAGTGTAAAAGAGGCGGGAACCTAATCCTTATTTAGGTCATCCGTCGTGCGGAGTCTGACCCTTTTATTTTTTTTGCTTTTGAAGATATTGTTTTGTTCATCTTTTGACAAAAAAGATTGTTCGTCTTCTTCATGGCTCAACAAAACCTACTTGATGACGCAACCTTGGCTAGAGGCCTTGAATTTTTTGAAAACATGTTACTTTCTGAACCCGGCCTTGCTGAGATCCGTACAAAGTTTGGAGTTCCTAAGGACCTGCCGTTGTTTGTTCCGAAGGGCGACCAGACGCCAATGTCGCCACCGGCGAGGTTTATCTACTTGCACCGGGGGATGCTTCAAACTGAAGTATGTTTTCCCGTTCTGGATGTGATTTGGGAATTCTTGGACCTCATTGGGATTCCTCCGGCCCAGCTGGGGCCTAGTGTATACCAGATCATCATTCTCATTCTGATTAGGGCGAAAGAAGTTGGCATCCACGTGACTCTACAAGTGATCCAGTTGCTGACTTATCCTCGGTTGAAGAGTAACGCCGCCTGTAAGATGATGTTGCCGGCTTGCTTCACGAATCTGCCAGATGACTTCAAAATTTGGTAGAAGTATTGCTTATTTGCCCCCGCGGATTCAAAGTACTTCCAATTCAGGGGTCGTTCGCTCGAGCGGGAGTTCAGACCACTCCGTAAGTAGAACTTTTTCTTCTGGTTTCATTGCGCTTGATTGCGCACTAGTTGTTGCTCGTGTTTCTTCGCAGGATGGTTTCACACTACTCCTCTTACTCTAGAGGGGCAAAACACTATGGAGACGTTCCGTTACTTGTCAATAAGGAACGTGGTGGATGTTATATGTGTTCCCAACTTCGTTCGCAGTGGGCTGTGGGACAACTGGCACGTGGCCCCCACTATTTATCGAACATCGTGAGTTAAGCTTGAAGATGGGGCCTCTTCTAGAAAAAGGAAGGTCGCTAGGCCCAAAACTCATGTGTTGTCCGACGCGGAGAACCGTCTGAGATGCTTGCCTCATTCGTGAGTTCGAAGAGGTCTCACATCAGAACTGGGTTGTCTTCAACATGACCCTCTCTAGCGAGTAAAGAACGCGAGTCCGATTGGCCCGTCAGGGCGGAGGCCGATGTATCTGGCTAGGAAAAAGACTAACTACGATTTATAGGGGTCGACGACATGTCAAATCTCAGTGTTGCGCAGGCAAAAGCTTTGAGTGAGCGGTTGATGAGGGTTGCAATGGCGACCTCTGTTGGAACCGATTCGCGTGGGACAGTTCCGATAGAAGGTTCCCGTGAAGATTCGCATGTGGTTCTGGAGCCTGAGTGTCTTGTTGGTGTTCTGTTTGATAGTGGTCGTTGTGGCACAGGCTAAGTTTCTTGTAGTCCGCATGGTTCACCGTCTCATTTCAGGCTACAACTCAAGGTGTTGGAGGGTCTTTTTGATAACTCGCTTGCTTTTCTTCCTCCGGATCCTGTTAAGCTGTCTCACACTAAAGGGTCGGCTGTTCATGACAAGGGAAAAGTTGAGGAAGAGAGCCCGAGAACAGTGGCGACTTCGAAGGGTGGTGCCAGTGTAATTCCTGATTCGAGGGGGGGGGCTTCATCCGGATGCGCGAATCAACCTCTTTGCACCGAATTAATAAAGATGAGCACCCAGGTCTAGCGTCGGGAGGATGACATGGAGTATGCTTCGAGGAAGCATACAAGTAGGCCTCATAGCTGGCTGATGGATTACGCTCCAAAACTCGAGGATGATATGCTAGAAGGGCGTATGGATAAGGGTTTAAAGTACCTTATGCAAGGTATGTCTCACTTGAGCCAGGTGGTCGTTGTTGAAACAGAAGCCGAGGCGGCTTGTGAGAGGGTGTACACCATAAAGCGTGTCTTCTCATACATGCAAGCGCTGTATTTCGATGCGCTTTATGATATTGAGTGGCTGAGGAAGTAGGTTGAAAAGAAGAGGTCAGAGCAGTTAGCTGTGGTTGGTAAGACTCAGAGAGTTTGTCTGGAAGCCCTTGAGCGTGATCTAGCGGAGGCGGTGTCTGCTTTGCGAGGGACAGATTCAAACAGAAGTTGGATTGGGCCCACCAAGACATGGAGGTCGCGCAGGAAGCAGCGGCTGAGGCGCGTTCTGTACTGAAGTATTTCACTTAAGATAATGCTTTGAAGGAGGCTGACTGGGCTGCTCAGAAGCAGCAATTAGAATTTGATGTGGAGTTCAACGCTCGAGAGGCTAAGAAGGCGGACTTGCTTGAATTAGAGACGCATGAGCTCAGTGCTGTGAATAGTAGTTTGGCAACGAAATAGTTTCAGGTTGATCCGTTGACTAGCAAGTTGGAGCTGTTGAAGCGTGAACTTGCTGACGCGATAGGAAGAGCTTCTGCAGGAACAGGGCAAGTGCGAGTTCCGTTGAGTTGTACACGACAGGTTGGAGCTGCTAGCGCTGATGAAGGAAAAGCATCCAGAATGGGATCTTGGCCGATATAAGAAGATGTCGTATGTAGACTTGTTTGTTGCCTTTGCGTCGTCGAACGAAGAGGGCAGTTCGAACCTTGATGCTCAGGTCGTGGCTCATATGGACGCAAACCCTACCCTTTCCTCCATTAAGCTTAGCTCTAATGTTTATGTACCTCCTTCTGATCGGAACTTTGTGTACTTGTACCCATTTCGCTATGTTTGTTAATGTAAATAGTTTTATCTTGACTGCGTTCTGTACTTGTTTTGTATTCATTGTCTCTATTTTGCATTTTGCATTTTTCCTTGTCATCTTACTTTGGCATAGGCTGGTTGGATCGATAAAAAGTCGAATGGTCTATTGCTGAGAGCTTGACTGTTTGCGCTGTGAACTCAGAGTCACTGTTGCATAGTCATGTTCGATAGTGGGCATGTCGCAGACATTTTAATTGAGCGTCGCGTTACCCGAGTTGTGTCTTATCCTTAAGGTAAGCTACTAGAGGCTTATCTTACTTGTCTGATTTGTCGGCTACGACTGCTACTATGGGCGAGTTGCGACAGCCGAGCATACTCGTTGGGGCGTTGGTATCGAGTTAGGCATCGTAAGCTCGGGTTGACATTCTGTAGCATCTATCCGGGCACTGGCAGGACGATCTATGTGTCGGCGTGAGTGGCTTTTGCTGATAACAAAATGCCAGTTTGTTTGAGCATGTAGACACTGACCGAGCTGGGATTTATCTTTGTGGCCGCTGTTTTGAGAAAGAGCGGTGGTCGTGTGGCGAGCTGTTTGGGGTTCCCACCTTTCGAACCAACTATGTCCGAAAAGAGTGGACTATAGGTTCGGGTAATAAGGATTTGGTGACCATGCTAAATAGCAGTGATCCCGTGGCGAGCCGTCGACATAAGTCAAGGACTGACTAGTCTCCTACTTTTCGATCTATACCGACGTGGTGGGGGCTACAAGTTCAAGATGAAGGGGTTCGTTGACCAGGCTTAAAAGCAGTGGCTACATGGCAAGCCGTTGGAATCAGTTCTGGACTAACTAGGCTCCCACCTTCCAAATCATCTACACCTGTGCGCATCAAACTACAAATTTGGGGGTTTTCGACGGCCACGCTGATGAGCAGTGGTCCCGTGGCAAGCCATCGGAATCAGTTTCGGACTAACTAGGCTCCCACCTTCTAAACTATCTACACTCGTGCAGTGGGGGCTACAAGTCCAGGGTTGGTAATTTGACGGTCAAGCTGAAAGCAGTGGTCCCGTGACGCGACGTCGAAATTAGTTCAGGACTGACTAGGCTCTCGCCTTCCAAACCATCTACGCCCACGCAATTGGGCTACTGGTTTGGGGTTTGTAATTTGACGGCTAGGCTGAAAAGCAGTGGACCCATGACGAGCCGTCGAAATCAATTCGGGATTGACTAGGCTCCCGCCTTCCAAATCATTTACACCCGCGCAGTGGGGGCTACTGGTTTGGGTTTTTATCAGAAGCTTTCGTTGCCAGTCATCACCGGCTAGGCTTATCTGATCGGGTTCGGCGATCATTGACTGCAAAGGGGGAGATGATCCCTAGCTAGTCGTTGTCACTAGGCGTGATAGCGCTGATTAGACTCCCACTTCCTAAACCATCGGATCCGCGCTAGATGGACTAGGTGTCGAGATGAACCATAAGCCATCATCACCAGCCTCGGCTGACTAAGCTTGCCTGGTTGGAGAGAGGTTCCACATGCTAAAGGGCGTGCGAACCTACGTCAGCCAGCATGGTGCATTGTGTGGAAAATTACCTTAAATCAACTAGTGATCCGTAGGTACGATCTGTGTGTCAGATTTGATACGGATTTTTAGTGTTCGCACCAGGCATGTGGTGGAATGCTGTTTGAATAGTAGGCCTAGCCCATGGGTCCGCAGAGGAAGGGCTAGGATTTTCTATACGATTGCGCTACATGTACGGCGTAGACGGTTGAATATCGGTTGCTCCCCCTCAATTGACGGGGTTGCGTGCAGCGCCATTAATTGTCAAACGTGGTCTGCGCAGTTTCCTTGGGAACCGTTGTCTCCTCATCTCCCATATGGTATTCAATGTTGAACTTTAATGCTGAAACACCCGTTTGGTGAACCATCATGTCTATATAATGATGTTCCTTAATCGTTGTAGGCACTATCGTCTGCAGAACGTATCTCTTGTAATGTTCTTGCTTGAAGGAAATGTTTTGGATTTTCCAAAGGCTGAAGGGAGATCTCCATCACAGGCTTCGAATGTTCTGACATTTACTGATCAGGCACGATGATAATTGTTGTTATGCGCGGTCACCTGTTTTGGGTGGGCACGTAGTTGATCTGCTGAGATCTCATAATTTCTTCTCATATTGCGGAGTAGAAGTACGCACTTTTTTCCAACGGAAGAGTCTGTCGTTTTTGCGCTGGTGCCTTGCCGTTGCTCTATAACGCTTAATCTCAGAGATAATACCAGCGCCCAACTCCGGAGTGGTCACCTCTACCACTTTTCGATTAACCCCATTGTCTTGACTTGTGATGGAGATTTTATTAACCTAAATTAATAAGCTAATAAACCTTACTTGTAATACCGCAAGTGCGTGACTGTCTAACTAGTAGACAGTGGCAAATACGGGTCGATCCCACGAGGATTGATGAGACATTCGAATTCTAGGACTTATTTAAACTAATTTAGAGTTTGGGTACTAAATTAAGAGAATGAAATTGAACACTTAAATATTAAACTGATAAGATGGTAAGAGAGTGGACCGAGACATCGAATCCACCATAGGTTCTTCGAGATTCATGTAATCTAAATTATTGTTTTCAATAATCAACACGACTAATCTAAAGATTAATCTAAGTTCACAATTGATTTCAGCAAAGACATAAACCCCTAGCATTGCATGTCTTGCTACGACACACACAATCACAGGTTTATTTTAACTAATTCTAAACCCCTAGCATTGCATGTCTTCTTATGGCACACACAATCACAGATTTAAATTAATTTATTAAAGCAGACTTCGAATATCAACAAAGGGAACTTCTAACTACCGATTAGTTTAGATAATTATTACGGATATAATCGGTAAAAGCAAATTATTGAAATTCAAAAATCAACTGTGTTTAACATTTAAGCATATAGAAAACAATAAATTTAGATACAACAAACTCTAGGAAACCCTGTGATTTCATCTTCGCCTCGGTGCGGGGTCTAGAAGATCATGGTGGATGTTGTCATCGCACTGGTGTAGGTGGAATTCATCTCAACACGAGCATGCATCCCGAGAAACTGTTACAAATGCACTGTGGTGGCTCAGAATAAGCACCGGGTGCAATAGCCAAACTAATTCGAAAATCATTTTTTTCCCTGCATAGGAATTGCGCCTTCGTCTCTAGCGAGTCGTGCCTTGCGTTGCTTCCTCCCTGCTCCTCACGAGCTTCTTCTTCTTCTTTCGACTGACCCCGGTATCTGCAAGAAAGAGAGAGGTGGAAGAAAAAAGAGAGAAAACGAAGAAAAAAAGAGAAAAACAAGGGCAGTGGAGCTCTGTTTCTGCTGCTCCTGTTTGGTTGTGGTTGTGCGAACTGCTAAAAAAGAAGAACAGGAAGAGAGAAAGAGAGAGGGAAACATGAGAGAGAGACATAAAAATATGAATAAGAGGTAGAGAACGAAGGAGAGAAACAGGGAAACTCGTCCCTGTTTCTCCGTCCGGTGATGTTGGTTTGGCTGTGTGGTTGGGTGGTGGCAAGGTGAAGAAGAGAAGAACATGGGGTCGTGCTCTGGTGGTGGTGGTGGTGGCTATGTGGTGTGATGGAACAGGGAGGAGATAGACGTGGAGGACAGGGAGGTGCTCCCTATTTTGTGAGCGAGGACGTGATGGATGATGGTGGTGCTTGGTGGTCGACTGCTAAAAAGAGGCCAGGGATGTAGAGGAAGAGGAGAGAAAAAGGTTGCAGTGTGGCTGCTGGACGTAGTTGTGTTGTTTGGCTGTTGGTTGAAGAGGAGAGGAAGAAACATAGATTGACAGTAAAGAGAAAGGGGCAAGGGATGTGAGATGGTGATGATGGCGTGGTTACGGTGGTTGGTTAGTGGCGAGAGATGAAGGTCTCTATGTCTCTACCAAGGAGGAGAGAAGAGGCATGGAAGGGAGGCCAAGGAACGTAGGAATAGACGGGGGAGGAGAAGGGAGAGAGAAAACCTCAATAAGGTTCTCCCTTTCCTTGTTATGTTGGGTTTGGGTTTCTAGGTTAGCTTTTGGGCTTGGGCTTAGGTTAAATTAAGTGGACTTAGGTTTGTTTGGGTTAGGTTTAGACATGTGACCCGCTACTTTGTACCACCGTTAGAGTCAACCAATTGATTATTCCTCAAATTGTCGCTTTAATGCGATTTCATTGTTCACGCTCAAATTCCTATAAAAACATGAAAACAAAATAATTAGAATAAAATATAATAATTGAAACACTAACATATATAAATTAAAGGATATATTGTGTAATAATTACGTGAATATTAAATACCCTCAAACCTATATTTTGCTAGTCCTTGAGCAAAACAATAAAAATAAATTCTATCCCACTTTCGCAGGAATGATCGGTTGCACTTACCTTAAATGCGCAACAAGGCTTTAAACCTCTAGATTACCTCTAGTGGACGAGTTATTGTCTCGTGAAGATTTTCAGAAATGTTACCCACAAACATTATGACTCAATAAATTTTCAAAATATGGTAACTTAATCACTCTATCTATTATCCTCAAAGTAATCATCTGATTGCCAAAAATTCTAGAAAACAACTAACATTGTCAAAATAATATATCAAAGAGTCTAACAATGATTTAATAGTACCCAAAGGTTAAATAAATTTCATCAATTATTCTCAACTCGAAGTGTATGTGTGCAAGGCCTTATCAACATAACTTTCTTTTTCTCAGTAAAGATACGACTAGATAACTTTTGGATAGTACGCTTCAACAACAAATCTCTATTGCCACTCAGAAATGAATCACTCAGAGATTGGTTAGTTATCACTCAGTTTATATGTGAGAAAGAGAATAAATTATGGAAACACAAACATTTCACATATAATAATCATGAAAAACAAACTTTTAAAAGAATGAAATGAATATGATCTCATGGACAGGAATATCAATTACTTTGAGAATGTTGAATCACACACCATAGTTCTTGTCTATTTAATCTCCACATCTATGAACCAGACCTTTACTTAAGATCAATTAGGTCTTTATTAGATTGTAATGAGGCTAAGATTTTAGCTAACAAGAATGGAAAAGGATACGAGAAAATTCTCTGAGAATGGATACACCCTTTAATAAACACGTGGGGGCTCTTAAGAGTAAACCAATGTTGTATACCATTAATTTTTCTTCCTTCAAAATTCTTCTTCATAATTATTTTTAAAATTTTAAAATTTTTAATTTTTCTTCGAAGCATCAATCTTTTTTTTCTTTTATAAAATCAACGACATGCTTTCCCCTTCTGCACAATAAAACATTTCAGTCCCGAGGATTCATGAAATATTTAGTTTCACCTCTTTTATTTGCCCATTCAAAAAATATATCAACCATACACATTCTCGGAGACATTGGGTAAGGATAAAAATAGTATGAGATATTACTCCCTAACTGGAGTAGGTAATGGAGATGGGGTTAACAAAGAAAAAGTCTATTTAAAAGCTCAAAGGGCTGCAAACGAATATTTATCATTAGGTAGGCTAAAAAGCTAAACAACGGTTCAAAGAAAAAAAATGCCTATATCACTTCTTGAGCTCTAGTCGGTATTATGACATCTCAACTAAATAAACCAAGAAGTTCTAGTGTAATAATTCAATTGTAACATCATTCTCAAAGCAATTAATAAGAGAAACAAGAATGATGAAATCATCAACAAGAAAATGCGGACTCAAAAAAAGTCAGAGTTCATTTAATAACCCTCAAGAACAATAGAATGTCTCGAAACTTACAAGGGTTAAGTCTCCACTATTACTCTAAGGTTTTCTATTTAATATCTTATTGATTAACTTCAAATTATGCTAACTCAGCTTATAGTGCAAGAGTGGTCGAGTCGAAAAATATCATGAAATATATTTAATTTATTGATAATATCAAACCATATGTTTTCCTATTGATATATAAAATTGACAAGTGAAAGCATGCATTCCTCAAATTTAAAGGCAAACTTGAAAGCACATCCTCTTCATTGGAAAGGAACTTAGATTTTGAATGCATTTTCAAATCGAAAATTTTTCATACAATCATAATTAACTATGTATTCAATGGAGATTGAGTAGAATACAATAGTCAATTGTGAAATAAATTTACCCCAAAACCTAAACCAAACATTGTCCTCAATGTATAAAATGATGATCATGACAAATGCAGGAAAAATAAAAGATGAGAGTTAGAGTGATATTACCATGAGAAAGTTTTTACCAATTTTGATGAAATCGTCCACCAACGAATTCTAAAAAAAGATGAGAACTATGGACTCATCATGATAGATTGATAAAAACAATACAGGACTAAAAAAAATATACAAATGAAAAAAAGTTACATGTATCAGTTGTAAGTCAAAATTGTTACGGAGCTAACGAGTATGAGTGAAATGCAATTAGAAAGAACTCGAAAATCAATCCAGATTAACTATAATGACACAACTGAAGCTAGGCTGCCTCCTAGGAGTGCTTGGTTTAACGTCGTCAGCTCGACATATATTTTTCCTCATAAATGATGTACCATGAAATGACAAGGAATAACGTAGCGAACACTCCCCCAAACCTAAACACTTAGTCCACGATGTTGACTAGATCATATAACAACAACCGAAAAAGTTGAGGATCTGTCCAACATATAGTAGCATCCACATGCAGCACAACATAAACTAACACATCCCTAAAACGATGAAGACACCATGCAAAATCATAGAGAAAATGCAAACGAACCTGTGGTCGTAAATAAGTCATAGGGATTTAGAGCAGAAAGTTGTCACCAACAGGGATATCCAGCAAATGAATCTTTCCTACTCCTAAAATGAGACATCCTATGTTTGGTGTCAAATCAGAAGATTGAATATGTTGCACAATAGGATGGTCAAAACTAAAATCATCCCTTAAAAACAAGGATCCACATAGGTAGCGTCAATCACTATTAAAGAGATGGAAAGAGGTATGTCTATAGATATATCATGTGGTACAAGCTCATCATAACAAAATGAATTGCACAATGATGATGAGCTAGACAGCTCAACAACACCCCCAAACCTAGAATCAACACTACCTATATGAGATGTAGTCTCTCCAAAAAATATTGAGAATCATGCTTCATGTAGGAGTCACTAGGAAGACATATGTCAAATGGGTCATCATGAAAAGGCGGGAAAGGGAATGGGTCAGAAAGCCCAATAATATCAGCAGAAGGGTTCAATTTTGACTCACTGAGTGGAAGGAGTTCCACTTTAGGCTTCCATGTGTAACCCGGATCCATAATAGGAGTTGAATCAAGTAAAACATTCACTTCCCTAATGGAATCATCAATATCAAAGTCTAAACCGAAGTGAGTCAAACATGCTGCTAAGGGATCATCTGATGCAGACTGCAATAAGGAATTCTCCACCGAACTCTCAATCATGTTAACTTCACAAACATCTTCGGACTCAGGAGATTGTTGGCTTACATTAAAAACATTGAGTTCGACGGTCATATTGCCAAATGATAATTTCATGATTACATTCCTACAGTTAATAATAACATTAGATGTGGCAAAAAATGGACGACCCAAAATAACTTGAATGTGACTGGAGGGGTTGTGAATAGGTTGTGTATCAAGAACTATGAAGTCTGCTGGAAAATAAAATTTTTCAACCTTAATGATCACATCCTCTATAACACCGTAGGGAATTCTAATTGACCTATCTGCCAATTGCAGTGTTACTTTAGTCGGTTTTAGTTTGCCGAGACCTAATTGCTCATAAACAGAGTATGGCAACAAATTAACACTCGCCCCCAAATCCAACAATGCCTTATCAATCATATGATCACTAATAACACAAGAAATAGTCGGGCACCCAGGATCTCTATACTTGGGCGGAATTCAGTGTTGAATAATTGAGCTTACTTGCTCGGCGAGGAAGGCTTTCTTTTGCACATGTAGCTTTCGCTTCTATGTGCAAAAATCCTTCAAAATTTTGGCATAGGAACTTGCTTAATAGCATCGAGCAATGGAATATTAATGTGAACTTGTTTAAAAATTTCCATTACATCGTTAGCATTTGTTCCTTTCTTTGCTGGAGCTAACCGTGATGGAAACGGTGCCCTGGGCAAATAAGATGCCTGAGTGGGGTCAGAGTCAAGAGGCACATCTTTAGAAGGTGAGGCTTTATCAGCCTCCTTGTCAGATGCAAATGCAACTTGCTTTGACTTAGACGAAGATGCAACAACACTCGAATCGGGAACTTGTACCCGATTGTCAACCTGTTTTCCACTCCTAAGGGTGGTAATAGATTGTACATCTTCATGGCATGACTCAGATGTACTATCAGCTACGAATTGACCCTTCGGGTTTGGAACAGGTTGACTAGGAAATCTCCATGGTTCTTTCTCAGAAGAAACTGAGTAATATTACTCACAGCTATCTCAAGTCTATGAAGGGCTTGAGATTGGTGTTGAGTCATGGCTTTCAACTCAGATATGTCCTTAGAATTTTGCTCAATTATACTTTCTGAGCGCTGCAAAAACTGATTAATCATTTCCTCTAAACTTGATGTGTTGGATGGAAGAATTTGGTTTAGGTGGGGCCTAACAGAGCTAGAGGCTTGAAGAGCCTGGGAGACAACAACAGGTCCCCCTTGGTGTGGGCCATGGGCCCAGGAGAGATTTGGATGTTTGGTGAACCCTGAATTGTAATAGTTAGGTTGCGGATTATTGCCAGGTCGCCGCATCGCATTCAAAGAGTTGAATTACTCCGAATAGTATGCAGGATAATCGTTTTGCAAGTCACAATTAGCTATTGAATGACCAAGACTCGAACATGCAGCACAGACTTCAGATGAAGCGTTTGCAGGAAGTGCAGGTTGAGTCAAATTCAAAAGTGCATCTATCTTTTGAGCCATGGTCATAACAACTGTCTCTAACTTCGAGGCAGAAGGGGGGGTGAACAGTTGTATCTCTAACTTCATATATACTTCCCTTACGCCTATTAGATTCCTTTCTCGAATAATTCCATTGATGAGAATTTTTGGAAAGCGTCATAAAGAATTCCCATATTTCATTGATGCTCATTTTCATTAGTGACCCACCACTAGTGGCATCAATCATATGACGGTTTTGAAGAGTTAAACCGTCTTGGAAGTATTGAACTAGTCGCCACTTCTCAAATACGTGATGGGGACACCTGATAATGAGTTCATTGAACCTTTCCCAACATTCATAGAAATGTTCGCCCTCTTTTTGCTGAAAATTAGATAAATCTCGTCGGAGGACATTCGTTTTATGAGTGGGGAAGTACTTTGTCAAGAACTTTCTTGACAATGAATCCCATGATGTGATGGATCCTATCTTTAATGCATTTAACCAAGATTTCGCCTTATCTTTCAAAGAAAAGGGAAACAACCTAAGACGGATCGAATCGTAAGAAAAGTTCTGGTACTTCAGGATGGCGCAGATATCAAGGAACTCTTTGACATGAAGATAAGGGTCTTCTTTCTCAAAACCATAAAAAAGAAGGTAGCAGATGAATAATAGATGGTTTGAGTTTGAAACTGTTTGCATTTTTCTCAGGTAAGACAATGCAAGACGGAACACTACTAGGAAAAGGGCGAAGTAATCCTTAAAGGCCCTCCCCTCAGCCATCTAAGTGGATAAGGACGATGAACCTAAATAGGTAATGGGGACTTCAAAGAACTCCTCGAATTCTTGTCGGACAAGTCTACTCTTAGAATCACTTACCCAGGTATGCATAAACTACTGGATAACGAAGGTTCAAAGTCAACACTCCTAAACAGGCTTCAATTTTTTTTATTTCTTTTTTTAATTTAATATTTTTTAATTAATTTTTTTTAAATGCAAGCCTAACCACTATATGAAGATGACCTAACTCTAAAAAATAAAAGCAACGAAACCCTAAATTACACCAAAATGATGCACAAACAAAATGAATGGCAGACGGCCCAAGAGTTTTTTCTTTACTAATGCAGGGCTGAAATTCAATTAAATTTACCTAACCGTGGGAGAGGCACGGTAATTTCCTATCAATCTGCCACTACAGAGTTGCTCCTACCTCTTTTTCCACTATCTAGCTCAAAGTTAAATGTCAGTTCAAGAACTGTTCCCAGATAGGATATGTTCCTTCACTCGACCACTTTAAGCTTTCAAACGTCCAAAGAGGGTCCCTATGAGCGTCACATCTATCCTAGATAATTATCTTGCTACAAATTTTAAAAAGTGAAGGTCTAGGTTCCTAACCCTAAAATAGACGGTGATTAACCTATCTGCGGGAGAGGGCACGAAAGTATCAATTCAATCCTGTCCCTATTCAAATTTGCATGCAATACTACCTAGAACAAGCTAAACACAAGTGATCACACAGAAACTGCGTGCGGATGCGGTGGGTAGAAGTTACCTACGGCGTGAACCTCTTTCGGGTTACTTGCGACTCCGGGTAGAAGTCGATTTCTGAGAGCTTCCTCACGAATTGCAATATTTCACTTCGTCCCACTTGAGCTCCTATGTGTGTGACCGCCTGTAAAATAAATGCAAAAATAATTCAAACTCAAACAAACAAAACAAATAAGAAAATGACTCGTAACACTGTTCCTAAAAAAAAAATTAAACCTAATTTATAAATTAGCAAAAACAACCCTATATTTCGATTGTACCATTCCAATCCCCGGCAACGGCGCCAAAAATTTGATGGAGATTTTATTAACCTAAATTAATAAGTTAATAAACTCTACTTGTAATACCGCAAGTGCACGACTGTCTAACTAGTAGACAGTGGCAAATACGGGTCGATCCCATGAGGATTGACGAGACATTCGAATTCTAGGACTTATTTAAACTAATTTAGAGTTTGGGGTTACAACAGATGTAACTTACTAAATTAAGAGAATGAAATTGAACACTTAAATATTAAACTGATAAGATGATAAGAAAGTGGACCGAGAAATCGAATCTACCACAGGTTCTTCGAGATTCGTGTAATCTAAATTATTGTTTTCAAGAATTAATACGACTAATCTAAAGATTAATCTAAGTTTGCAATTGATTTCAGCAAAGGCATAAACCCCTAGCATTGCATGTCTTTCTATGACACACACAATCACATGTTTATTTTAACTAATTCTAAACCCCTAGCATTGCATGTCTTCTTATGGCACACACAATCACAAATTTAAATTAATTTATTAAAGCATGCTTCAAATATCAACAAAGGGAACTTCTAACTATAGATTAGTCTAGATAATTATTCCGGATATAATCGGTGAAATTAAATTATTGAAATTCAGAAATAAACTATGTTTAACATTCTAGCATATAGAAAACAATAAATTTAGCTACGACAAACTCTAGGAAACGTTGTGGTTTCATCTTCGCCTCGGCGCGGGGTCTAGAAGATCATGGTGGATGATGTCACAACACTGGTGTAGGTGGAATCCATCTCAGCACAAACACACATCCCGAGAAACTGTTACAAACGCACCAGGGTGCAAATAGCCAAACTAATTCGAAAATCAGTTTTTTTCTCGCCACAGGAGCTGCGCCTTCGTCTCCAGCGAGCCGCGCCTTGCGTTGCTTCCTCCCTGCTCCTCGAGAGCTTCTTCTTCTTCTGATTGGCTACGGTACCTGTAAGAAAAAGGAGAGGTGGAAGAAAAGAGAACAAAGAAAAAGGGAAAAAACAAGGGCGGTGGAGCTCTGTTTCTGCTGCTCTTGTTTGGTTGCGATGTGCGACTACTGAAAAAGAAGAACAGGAAGAGAGAGAGAGAGGGAAACACGAGAGAGAAAGACGAAAATGAGGAAGAGAACGGGGGAGAGAAACAGGGACTGGAGGCAGGGAAGCTCGTCCCTATTTCTCCATCCGGTGATGTTGGTTCTGCTGTGCGGCTGGACGGTGGTGAGGTGAAAAAGAGAAGAACAGGAGGATCGTGTTCTGGTGGTAGTGGTGGCTATGTGGCGTGATGGAACAGGGAAGAGATAGACGTGGAGGACAGGGAGGTGCCCCCCAATTTGTGCGCGAGGACGTGATGGATGATGGTGGTTCTTGGTGGTTGGCTGCTAGAGAGAGATCAGGGAAGTGAAGGAAGGGGAGAGAAAAGGGTTGCGGTGTGGCTGCTGGACGTAGTTGTGTTGTTTGGTTGTTGGTTGAAGACAAGAAGAAGAAACAGAGATTGACAGTAAAGAGAAAGGGGCAGGGGATGTGAGATGAAGATGATGGTGTGGTTACGGTGGTTGGTTAGTGGCGAGAGACCAAGGTCTCTATGTCTCTGCCAAGTAGGAAAGGAGAGGCGTGGAAGGGAAGCCAATGAACGTAGAAAGAGATGGGGGAGGAGAAGGGAGATAAAAAACCTCAATAGGGTTATCCCTTTCCTTGTTATGTTGGGTTTGGGTTTCTAGGTTAGCTTTTGGGCTTGGGCTTAGGTTAAATTAAGTGGACCTAGGTTTGTTTGGGTTAGGTTTAGACATGTGACCCGCTACTTTTTACCACCGTTAGAGTCAACTAATTGATCATTCATCAAATTGTCGCCTTAATGCGATTTCATCGTTCACGCTCAAATTCCTACAAAAACATGAAAACAAAATAATTAGAATAAAATATAATAATTGAAACACTAACATATATAAATTAAGGGATATATTATATAATAATTACGTGAATATCAACTTGCGCCAGAATTCGGGATCTCGAGATGGAGAGGAGTTTGACAAGGTCCACTGGATTGGGCCATTGACTTCTAGACGCCCCCCTCTCATCCCTGTAACTGGAAGGTGCATGCAAACTGTGCCAGCCTTATACTTGTCCCAAGTTCATCCAGTTGAGATGATCGAGCGTGTGAGTTGGCGTTTGAGGGGTATGTCTGTCGAGGCGTTGAAGTGAGCATGATGTTTCATTCTGTTCTTGCTCTTTCTCGGAGAGGTTGCAGATCAGAATCTTCTTTCGGTACCTTACATAGCTGGATTGTCTATCTTTACTCCATGTCGTACCAGATTCAGATGCTTGTAGTATGTAGTCTTTTGTATCCACCTCTGGGCTCTTGTTGTTACATCATTCCATTAATCAATAAAGTTTGTCTTTGTAATTCTTTCTTTATTTCTTAAATGATTGCAAATCACATAAGTTTTTAAGAACTCAAACTCTACATTGACTATGGAAAGGGAAATAAAGAAATGACATAAAATGACCGTTGATAGAGAGAAAATGATCCTAGCCCTGAAGTGAATTTCGACGACCTTTGTGGATCATTGATATTCTCAGCGGACTGTTGAGCTTCGTTGACGTTTACAGAGGTTACTAGAGAGTAAACCTTGTAAGGGTGTTAATCTCCGCACTGACGGAATGTCGGGGGGTTGTATCCCCGCTTGCCTTGATCTCTCCGTTCGGCAGTGTTGAAGAGCAGATTGTTCCTGTGTCGCCTGACAGTGATGCTCCTACAGTCACTCGACCTGGCTCTAGTTCAGATTGCTCTGCGTGACTCAGTTGGACTGGGAGCATTTTATCTATTTCAGTGCAGCGTGATGGCAACCTTGTGCCGTAGGTTGGTCTCCACGTATCGTTCCTTCGAAGTGGTTAACGGTTTACTTAACGCACTGGTGAAGGGTAGAGACTACTGCTTCCATCTGGTGGAGCCATGGTCTTCCTAAGATAAGGTTGTAGGTAGATGGTGCGTCTACTACCATGAAGTCTAGAAATAAGACCTTTTTCAGTTGTGGTTCTCCTGCCACTACTGCTAACCTTATTTTCTCGACCGGGAAGCATTTTTCTCCGCTGAATCCAATCAGTAGGTAGTCTGAAGATGTCAGGTTCTTCTCGTTTAGGTCCAAAATGTGGAACGCGCTGTAGAACAGGACAATAAGTGAGCTCCCTGTGTCTACCAGAGCTCCATTTACCTCCCACCTTGCAATGGAGACCGAGATGACTAGGGCGTCGTTGTGTGGCACTCAGACTCCTTCAAGGTCCTTGTCCATAAAGTTCAAGGTGGGAATGGGGCTTTGAATCCTTGAATAACAAATGCGTCTGTCCTCGTCCACAAGGTTGTGTCTGCATCTCTAGTAGAGTCCGCTTGCAAGACCTGTGCGTCTGGTCTTCATTCGGTCTGACTCCATGAAGGACATAGATTATACCCGAAGTCTCTTTCTCTATTTCTTTGACTGACTCACCCTGGTCCTTGAATCATTATGGTTGCTTATTAGAGATTAGGAATTCTTTTAGCTTGCCCCTGCGGATCTTGTACTCAATCTCATACCTCAGACTCTTGTAGTCGTTAATATCATGGTCGCCCTCTTTGTGATACGAGCAGTATTTGTTGTTGTCACGCTTGAAGGGGTCTTCGCACTGTTTCGGGAGCCACTTCAATCTTCCCAGTTTTTAATGGAGTTTAGTACGTCCGACATGCTAGAATTGAGGGTGTCACTGCTTTGGATCCAACGTAGTTGGATGCTTTCTCTGGCCTGGACCGGCTAGGGTCTGACCTGTTGTCACTACGCTCCCTCTTGCTCATTTGTTCATCCTCGAGTTTATTTCCCTCCTTTTTGTTCTTCGGAGCGGAGGGCTTCTTTTTGCCTTTGGTTTCCCTCTTTACGGTCCTCAACTTCTCTAAGGTAATGTGCTTCTAGGCGCTCTTGAGGAGTTTTGTCATGTCTAAAGGGGGTTCCAAGGTGAGTTCTTCGTAGAACATTCCCTCCTTTATACCCGCGGTGAAAGCTGTCACAACCGTTGTGTCGCCGCTACAACCATCAATGAGAGTCAGCTCATTGTTGAAGCGCATGACATACTCTCCGAGTGTCTCATTGGATATCTGCCTTAGAGACAGTATGTAATATGGACTTTTTCGGAAATGCTGACTCCTGACGAATTGCGTTAGGAACTCCTTTGCCAACATCTTGAAGGAGTCGATCGAGCTCGGCAGAAGGCTGTGGAACCATGTTAGTGTTGACTTCTTCAAGCTAGTAGGAAAAGTCCTGCACATCACCGACTCGGATCCTTTTTTGAGGGCCATTACATGCTGGTAATGGCACAGGTGGTTCCGTCGTACAAGTCGAGCTTCAGAGGAGTGAACTTCTTTGGACGGGCCTCACTCATAATACGATCCTCGAATGGTGGGACAAAGATACTGTACAACACGTTTGGCCCTCTGCGGAGACAGTTTTGAGGGTCGAACCTCTCTGCCCTGGTGGCTGGCTTTGCGTTAACCGCGCATCCTCCTCTAGTCCAATGAGAACTAGTAAGGGCTTGACTCTCATGTACTTGCTCTCTGTCGTCCTCCGGAGATGGAGGCCCGTGATGCTCTTGGTCTCTATTAGTAGATAGAGGGTTTTGTCGGGCGAGAACTTCCACCGCTTTGGCGATTTTGTTGTATTTGAGATGACAACATATCTATCCCGAGGTCCTTCGTTGCTGTTTTCGGCGCGGGGGCATGAGTCTACTGCCTGTGCATAACCGAAACTGCTGAAAGCGGCGGTACAACGCCAGCCGGAGCATTTGATGTGTCCCCTCGTTCTCTGTTATTGCATGATCTCGTGGTCACCATCTCTCTATATTTTGGAAGGAGATGATGTTAGTAAAAGGTTAGGAACTCTGTAGTCCCTACGGATGGTGCCAAATTGATACATTCATTTTCCGCTCCCTGCTTTGACCTAGTCATGCTGATCTGCTAACCTACACAAGTAACACATGTGAGCCACAGACCACTGTTGTGTTGGCCGATGACACTCCGATGCTAACGTCAGATAGGGATCTGAGGAAGGTGTAATGCTGCAAATAGGAAATATGTAGCATACCTTAGCTTACCAACCTCATGTCTTATTTATAGTGCAGGAGTCCTGGTTCGACCAGGCCATCGATGGCGTAGTTTAAGAATAAGATCTTCGTGGAGATCCTTCTCTAATAGGAGTCATGCTACTGAAGGGAAGTTCCCTGTTAGCCCTATGTTCCTAGATACGCGGGAGATAGTTCCCTATCAGAGGGTATTCGTAAGAGGAAGTTTTCCTGCGTGATATGTACTCTAGTATTTGCTTCCTAGTCGAAAGCGGAGAGCTGGTGTAATTGCTTATCTGAAGCTGATCCTCGAGATACTTGCTTTAAGAGGGCTTACAGTTATTGAGGTCAGTTGTGAGATGCGTGGGCTTAGCAAACTGTAAAAGTTCGGGTTCGTCTAGCAGACTGCAAGGGGCGGGTTTATAGCTGCTCAGGCCAGATCACTGTAGAGCTGACACTGGGGCCCGTGTTTCCTCGAGATCATCATGATACGTGTATGGCTCAGGGATGTAACCGTTTTGGTGTATCATCATTATCATAATTTACCAACTTGAAGTCACCATTTACAGGTAGGGGTGGGCACGATTCGGATCAGTTCCAAATTTTGAGGAACCTAACTCGAACCGTTTAAATTTTAACGGTTCTGATTCGGATCGGTTCCTCCATTTTAAACATTGGAACCGAACCTAACTCGAATCGTTTACAACGGTTCGGTTCCAACGGTTCCAAATGGTCTAGCACTCCTATAACTTATAAGTAATGCTTATTTATTTTTTAATCTTGTGGCTACATCCTAAGAAATCAATTTTGTTTTCTGATGGGGAATAAAAAATAGAGGTGATCCTCAGTCCTCAGTAGGGTATCACTTCGTCTAAAATATATGTGCACAATAAGTTAGGCAAACTCTTAAAACATAGTTCATGTTAAACATGCAGACTAGTCGATCATACCATTGAAAATATCATAGAATATAAAAACAAGCATCTACCTAATTGACATTGATCTAACATCTACCTCAGGCATCAATGGTACATGGCACACCATCACAAAAGCTGGGGAAACCTCCTGATATCGCTTTAGCCATTAATTGCACGAAAGAGACGAGCATGAGAAATTTTTTTCCAGAGCATATATTATCAAGAAATCTGCAATCTGCAAAGAAGAAGATGAATAATGGCAATCACATATCAATCTGCAATCACATATCAATCTCAATAGTCTGTTCACTCTGTTGCCAGAAAAATTGTTGAGCACAACCATTTTTTTTTTCTGAACAGACTATTGAGATTACCTACAATCACATATCAATCTTTATCTGCAACTTGCAACCTGCAAACCTGTTTTTGGAATATCAATGACAATATTCTTCTTTTACTTAGTTTCTTCAATACAACTACAAGTATATGAATGAAATAGAAGTATAGAACTGAAAATAGTGAAATTATCTATTTCTGACTTGTACAAACAAAATCAACACAAAACAAAATCATCGATTCCTAGATAGCAAGATTCAAATGGCACTGACTTCTTCAAATTAACAGATTCTCAAGCCAAATCCCTCATTTACAATCTAAAACTCTAGTGCTCATCGAGGAAAGCTTGTGATTCAGAAAATCCCTAAACTTACATAATCCGTCAGACCATCATACTAATTTCATCCTTACCAAAAATGTAATTGCTCTCCTTTCGATCAATCTCTCTATGTTTATCGTTATTCATTCTTTGAGATCTTTATTAACCAAGAAAACTAACTCTGAAATCAAAGAAATTTAGTTTGGCTTGATAGATTTTAATTTGTGGGAAAATGAAGGAGGGGTAGGAGAGATAGAACACATCAGGCGCCTTACACAAGCCGGGTTATAGATCTAGTAAAATCGACAAATGAAACACTGTTTTGACTAGAATAGAAACGTCGAAGAATGTGGTGTTTTAGCAGGAACAGATATGCTCACTGCTTGTGCGTCTTCGTCATGCTTGTGGAGAGTGAGAGAGGATGAGGCCGAGGGTGGCTGTGGGAAGAAGATCAGATCTGCTCAGTGCCCACTGCTTGTGCGTCGTGCTTGTGGAGAGTGAGAGTGGGTGGCTGGGTGAAGTGGAGTGGAGAATGGAGACCGAGAATGAAATGAATGGGGGTGTTAGGGTTAGAAACCCATTTTTTCCACCCAATCACATTAAGGCACGTGTAAAGAGGTTTATATAACCGGATCGAAACCGAACCGTTTTAAACAATAATTTAGGAATCAGAACCGAACCATTTTAGAACGGTTCTGGAACAGAACCGAACCGTTTCATAATTTATAAAATAAGAACCAAACCGTTTGGAGTAAAACGGTCTGGTTCGGTTTGGATCCGCGGTTCCTCAACCCGTTTGCCCACCCCTATTTACAGGTGTCTCACCGTACATGTAATCCAGTTCTATAGTGTGTGGAAGCTCATTGTAACAAAATTGTGTAGCAAATGGATTACCATGTTATCACATAGTCAATTCTCATTCATCTGTGTTGTGACAAGGTAATTCCTTTATTTGATCTCGCAGCTTCAATACCTAAGAAATAATTTAGAATTTAGTCTAAGGTCCTCGATGTGAGATTTCTTGTGGAGGAAGTCTTTGAGCTTTTGTATGATGAAGGCATTGCCACTTATGAAGAGAATGTTATATACATACTCGAGAGAAAAGTCAGTTTTTCTTTATCCAAGTTTCCTAAGCTATGAACAACATAAAACTAAACTAACTTCCTAAAACTATCAATTCTGTTTGAACTTTAGACACTTTTAGGCACATCGAAAAGTGTCAAATATCTTGTAGCAAAACTATACATTCTGCTTATAAATGCTTTAAATGTCAGGATCAGGCATAGTGCCTTTGGTTTTTTTTTTTTTAAACAACTAAAGGATTAATAGGAGCTGGTAAAGAAGGGATTAGTAGGCATGTGGGTTCAAGCTTTGAGGCAAAACAATTGCTGAAGCAGAAGCTTTGAAATGGTGTAAACAACAGAACATTATGTGTCGAAACAATCTTAGTAAATGAATCAAATATGACAAAAGGCTTGAAACACAAAATCGTTTTCCTTAAAACGTTATTTGTTCCCTCTCAGGTTATGAGATTGCTTAAGGGAATCACAAGCAAATCGTCTCTAGGATATGACAAGCCTTTTGATTTCTACACAAGCAAATGTGAAAAAATCAAGTTAAGAATTAATGAACATTTATCTGACATTTTAACATCTCCAAAAGTTGTGTTTGTTTATGAACAGTTGTAACTATTCTTTATAAATAGTTGTAACTGTTCTTAACAGTTATGACAATTAATCTCTACACAACTTATTCCTTTATGTTTAACCACATACAACAATCCCCCACTCAGTTAAATATAAATGAATAATGCCAAAAACAATTTAGTTTATATGCATAAAATAAAGTATCTTTCGATTTGAACTTTACTTTAGTATAAGTGCCACAAAGCTTTGTTGAAATTCCAGGTAGCATAATAGCTTTGAACCAGTTATTCCTTATAACAAAATCGGTGATACCACACACATACTCACTATGTGTTCATATATTCCCCACAAAACACGCTTAGCATTTACAAAGCCCATGTGCTCATCCTAATTTATGAACTTTAATGAGATAAACTCTAAATCTCATTTGAGGCGGCACCATCCCTAAGTTCACATAGGTGAAATTCTTCCAGTATCTTTGTTACATATGAGAAACTTGTCTTCCATAGACTGAATTTCATCAAGAGATCTAATAATGTCTCAACCCTCACACTGTAACAACCAACACTATATTGGTGAAAACTATCCACTATATTGGTGAAAACTATCCACTTATAAGACTAGTGCTGAAAACTATCCACTTATCAAACGACTTTTTATACCCATTCAACCCTTCACTGGTAATTTCCTAGTGTTAGGTTGGGTTGCCATTATTGGTGGATTTCTTAGTTAAAGAGTTTCAACCCCATCCTTCTAGATGTAGACAATACCATATTTCTCGACAAAGGTTTTGTATAAGGATCCTCCAAATTCTCATTTGACCCCACATATGTGATAGCAATTATTCCATCTTGAATCAGATGCCTCACATAATCATGTCTAAACTAATGTGTCTAGATTTCCCATTATACACTCCACTGTATGTTCGAGCTGAAGTAGCTTTACTATCACAATGAATTGACATAGCCGGTAAAAGCTTTGAGTGAATGGGATTTCTAATAGAAGATCCCTAAGCCACTCGGCTTCCTTCCTGGTTACTGCCAAAGCAATGAACTCAAATTCCATTGTTGAGATGTTATGCATGTTTGTTTCTTAGAACCCCAAGAAATTGCATCTCCTCCAAGAGTAAATACCCATCCTATAATAGATTTATTATCTCCTACACTTGATATCCAGCTCGCATATGAATATCGTTCAAGGACAACAAGGAACTTTGTATAATGTAGACCAATATTTTTGGTTTTCTTTAGATAACCAAAAACTCTCTCAATGGCTTTCCAATGTTCCACACTTGGATTGCTCGTAAACCTTCTAAGTTTGTTGATTGCATAAGCTATGTCAGGTTTAGTACACTGAGTAGCATACATGAGACTACAATAACACTAGCATACTCTAGTTGAGCAATTTCTCTTCCATTGTTATCAACTAGTTTGATACTTGGATCAAATGGAGTATTTGCTTCTTTTTATTTTCAAGTGATTAAACTTCTTCAACACCTTGTCAATATAATGAGATTGACATAAAGCAAAACCCCCACTATTTTGTTTCACTTTTATACCCAAGATAGTGTTCACTTGACCAAGATCTTTCATCTTGAATGTTGACGACAAAAACCTCTTCGTTTCTAGTACACCTTTCATGTCATTACTCACAATCAACATGTCATCAACATATAGACATATAATGATGATAAAGTTATTGCACACCTTTGCATATAAACATTTATCATCATTGTTATGCACAAAACCATTAGAACGAATGGCAGAATCAAACTTCTCATGCCACTGCTTAGGTGCTTGCTTTGAACCATACAAAGATTTAACAAGCGTACACACTTTTTATTCATTCCCAGGAAAACAAACCCCTCGGGTTGTTCGATGTAGACCTCTTCATTGAGATCCCCATTTAATGATGCAGTTTTTACATCCATTTGATGAATATAAAGGTCATATATTGATGCCAAAGCAAACAATATCCTTATAAAATCAATTCTTGCCACTGGTGCATATGTGTCAAAATAATCAACTCCTTCCATTTGTCGAAACCCCTTAGCTACTAACCTAGCCTTGAAGGTTAGTAATGTGCCATCAGTTTGGTATTCCCTCCTAAATACCCACTTACAACCAATTGGTTTTGAACTAGGTGGTAAGTCAACAATTTCCCAAGTGTGGTTTGACCTAATTGAATCAATCTCATCATTGATGGTCTCTTTCCAAAAAACTGAATCTCTAGAATCCATAGCTTCTTTGTAGGTTTTGGGATCATTTTCAATTTGAAGAACAATAGGAATTTTCCTAATTACACTCTCCCTATTTCCTTCTACAAGGCAAAAGGAAATAAGTTGAGAGTCAATTTCATATGATCCCAAACCTTTCAATTTTATAATTCTTTTTCTTTTCTGAGGTTCCTTTGGTTGTCCAACAACCTTTTGGATATCTCATCTCGAGATTCTTCAATGTTAGGAGTATGAGAAATATTATCATTATATAACATATTCTAAAAAAAACTCAACATTTCTTGATTCAATTATCACATTCGACTCTAATATTCACATAATTATTACATAATATACCTCCTAATTTATATTTGTTAGTGTTTCAAATAGTGTATTTTAGTTTAATTATTTTATTTTTGTATTTTTGTAGGATTTGGAGTTTAAATGACAAAAGTGCATTACCGTGGCGAATTTGGAAATTCATAGACAAATTGACGAAGTTGAGCGGGAGACACTCAAGCCAAAGATTAATAAAAATGACCAAATAAAAAAATAAAGGAAATTAGTTTTGAATTTTGGTGGAACAAAGGAGTAATATGGATGAACATAGCCAAACCCACCTTTCCTATTATTAGAACAAAATCTAAACAAAGGGGTGGGATCCCTTTGTTTCCTTTAGTTTTTTGGTTTCCAATTATATTTGGTTTCCAATTTGTATTTGGTTTCAAATTATATTTGGTTTCCAATAAGGAGTTGTTTCTTTCTACCATAAATACAACAACACACAAGGAAGGGAAGACGAGCAGAGAACGCAGGAACAACAGAGAGCGCATGAACAGCAGGGACACACACAACACATCAATAGCCGAGTACGCATCGCTAATCCACCACGCGCTGCCATGAAGCTCCACACCGCTATTGCTGCCATCACCTTCACCATATGTCACTAGACTCCACGCAAGACGAAGAGATGAACTCCTAGATGTAACGCACTCAATTGGTATTTGATTTGTTTTATGCTTCCACGATGAATAATGGTATTTATGATTTTCACTTTTATTTAATATAGGAGTTTATGTTATTTTAGTGACAAAGATTTCATCAACTTCTTCGTAGATTATTATTCCGGTGGTTGTCTTTTTCTTCTCCATGTAAGTCTAGTCATGTTTTTCTTATGTGTGGAGTTTTAAAGATCAATTAATTCCAGTAGGTTAGTTATATGTGATTGTCTTTTATTACGTTATTGTCTCCGGATATATCGTAATTTTAGGATATCATATATGACCAATCTTTGTGCTTTCTTGAAAAAGTGAAATCTAAATCTCATTTACATTAGAATATATTGGAGCATTAAATACTATTTTTTCGATTATGTTGTCTGGGATGTGAAACACGTAATTGAGTTATCATAGCGAATCAATACTAGTTGGCGCGTGAAATCTAGGAGGGATTCTTGGAACCTTGTGGTTTTTCAAAACTTGATTAAACTAAATTCAATTTCATATTTTAAAATTGCTAGAATTTCTTAAATTTAGTCTCGCGTAGTTCTTCTTCCTTGACCTTGTTTTGTAGATCGTTTTCCCTCGTGGGATCGACACCCTAATCTTTACTTAATTGACTGCGTGTAGTGTTTGGGCAAAATCAAATTTTGGCGCCGTTGCCGGGGAACAAGCGTCATTCTACAATGGAGGTTTCGGGTATTATCTTTCTTGCTCATTGTTTTATTGTATTTTATTTTATTTTTAGGTTTTAGATCCTTTTATTATTATTATTATTATTATTATTATTTATTTTATTTTATTTTATTTCTTAAAAAAATTGCAAAAAAACAAAAAAGGACATTGGGGGAGTGTGAGTTGGAATAGAGACCACTTAGGGAGACTAATTAGGGTCCCAAATTTAGAACACCCACAAATTCACATTGAGACCAAATTAAGTCCTACTTCTAATTCTAACACCATGAGTAATCACGAAGATGACCATGATCGGCCGCTAAAGGATTATCTCCACCCCACGCGCACTGCTACTCCATCATGTATCACGTTTGCACCAAATACACCAAAACTAGATTTTAAGCCGGGTATGATACAATTATTACCCACTTTTCATGGCCAAGAGAGTGAGAATCCTTATGTTCACATTAGGGAATTTGAGGAAGTTGTGGTCACTTTCCACAACAAAGTTGAGGCTGTAGACTCGGTTAGACTAAGTTTTTTCCTTTTTCCCTCAAGGAAAAAGCGAAGAGTTGGCTATACTCTTTGTGACCAAGGTCTATAGGTTCGTGGGAGGAGATGACCCAATCATTTTTTAATAAATACTTTCTTCACCACAAAACCAACGATCTAAAGATACAAATTTCTACCTTCACCCAAAAGAATAACGAAACATTATATCAAGCATGAGAGAGGTTCAAGGATCTCTTGAATACATGTCCACACCATGGGTATGAGAGTTGGCGCTTAGTCAGTTATTTTTATGAGGGGCTCACCAGTAGAGAGCGTCAGTTCGTTGGGATGATGTGTAATTGATAGTTTTTGCATAAGGACCATGACGAGGCCATTGAGTACCTGAATGACTTGGCTGAAAAGGCTCATACTTGGACTGGTCCAAGTGCTACTGAGAGCACGGATAGAACTCCCCCAGCTGGAGTCTACCAACTTAGGGAAGAGGACAACCTTAGAGCCCAATTGGATAAAGTGACTAGGGAGTTAGAGGCACTTAAGGCCAAAGATGGTAGGCCCACACATACTGTTGCCAGAGTTGAGCTACAAGATGCCTATTTTATATGCGGGGGAGTTGAACACTTAACACAGGATTGCCCGACCTTGACTGGGATGAGAGGGGTTTATGATCAACAATGTAACGCCTTAGGGATGTACAAAATGCCTTACTCACCATTCTCTAACACTTACAATTCTGGCTGGAGAGATCACCCTAACTTAGGATAGAGGTCCGAAGCAGACAAACCTACACACTCACAGGCACAACCACCTAGGTCATACCCTGCACCTCCATACAATGCACAATCTAATAGAAGTTCCTTATCAGACACATTACATGCATTTATAGAGGCACAAGGTAAAACTAATAGAAAATTTGAGGTTGCATTAACAGAGTTGACAGAAGAGAACAAGGAGATCAAAAGCCAGATAACCAAGCTGACAAGTTCATTAACAGTACAAGAGCGGGGCCAGTTTCCGTCACAGCCTCAAGCAAATCCGAAAGGCCAACTTATGGCACAAACCTCTGCTTCAGACTCTCAAAATGTCAAAGAGGTTAATGCCATCACTACTCGGAGTGGTAAGATTTTAGATGGATCAAGCTCGTCCACAACTATAGGCTCTTCCCCAAGTGCAAAGGAGAACATCCCTGAGGATGAGCCCAACAAGAACATTTCAGTTCCAGTTCCAGTTCCTTTTCCTCAAGCACTACGACCTACTGGAAAAAAATCGAAAATGCATGGTGAGATTCTAGAATACTTGAAATAGGTTAAAATTAAATTACCTTTGCTACATGTGATTAAACAGGTACCAACTTATGCGAGGGTAATCAAGGATCTGTATATGCACTATCAAGAGGAAGCATCATGTCAAGAAGACTGCCTTCTTGACAGAACAGGTAAGTGTGGTGATTGAGCAGAAGACACCACCCAAGTACAAAGATCCAAGGTGTCTTATAGTCACCTGCCAGATTGGGACTCATGAGTTCGGCCAAGCCTTGTTGGATTTAGGAGCAAGTGTAAAATTTGATGCCATATTCTATTTACTTGCGACTGGGTCTAGGAGAGATTAAACCCACATCCGTGGTACTACAATTGGTCGATAGATCGATTAAGAAGCCAAGAGGAATAGTCGAGGATGTCTTGCTGCAGATTGATAAGTTTTACTATCCCGTTGACTTTCTTATTTAAGATACTTATTCTACTGTTAATATGTAGTCTACAATTTCGATTATTTTAGGTAGACCTTTTCTTGCCACAACTGACGCTCTTATCAATTGCAGGAACGGTCTAATGAAGCTGTCTTTTGGGAACATGACTCTGGAGATCAACATATTCAATATTAGCAAACAACCACGTGATGATGATGAGTGTCATCATACCTACATGATAGACACGCTGATATCAGAGAAGGCGCTCCTGAGCGCAGATTCTGAAACTTTAGAGTACCTCCTTTCTATTTCTTATTATAAGAGTTCACTTTATCCCGACAATGCTTTTGATATTTCTGTTGTTTCATGGTTAAAGGATAAAGGAGGACGACAATGGAAACCATGCCTTGAGGAGTTGCCAAAGGAAAGACATAAACCATATCCATCCACCTCGAAACTCCGAAAGTTGACCTAGCTCCACTGCCTGAGGGACTTAAACATGCATTCCTCGGACCAGGTGATACCTTTCCTGTTATTATTTCTTCCGTGCTTGATGGCTCACAAGAAAAAGAATTGATTAATATGTTACGTGAGCACAAATCTGCATTAGGTTGGACTATAGCTAACATCAAAGGTATTACTCCCTTAATACGTTCCCATAGGATTCACTTAGAAGAAGGAGCTAACCCCCGTAGAGATGCTCAAAGACGACTTAACCCCACTATGAAAGAGGTGGTGAAAAAGGAGGTCTTAAAATTGTTACATCCCATCTCTGATAGCAAGTGAATTAGCCCAACTCAAGTAGTTCCCAAGAAATCTGGAATAACAGTGGTGACTAATGATGAGAGGGTGCCTGTTCCTACTAAGGTAGTGACAGGGTGGCGCATGTGCATTGATTATAGGAAACTTAATTCTGCCACCCACAAGAATCACTTCCCACTTCCATTCATAGACCAAATCTTAGAACGAGTAGCTGCTCATTCTTTCTATTGCTTTCTAGATGGGTATTCATGATATTATCAGATTGAGATTGCATTAGAGGATCAGGATAAGACTACTTTCACATGTCCTTTTGGTACTTATGCTTTTCTGCGTATGCCATTTGGTGTGTAATGCACCGGCTACTTTTAAGAGATGCATGATGAGTATTTTTAGTGACATGGTTGAAAAATATATGGAAGTATTCATGGATGATTTGACTGTTTTTGGTGATTCCTTTGATTCATGTTTACTTTACTTGAAGGCTGTTTTAAGTAGATGTGAAGAGAAGGGTCTGGTGCTTAATTGGGAAAAATGTCATTTCAAGGTTCCCTATGGAATAGTTCTGGGACACATAGTTTTTGATAAAGGAATTGAGGTTGATAAAGCAAAAATTGAATTGATTTCTAAATTACCTACACCTAAAAATGTCAAGGATGTGAGATCATTTCTAGGGCACGCGAGTTTTTATAGGAGGTTCATACAAAATTTTTCTGCCATCTCTAGACCATTAAGTAGCCTCTTGGTCAAAGACGCCGTGTTCCAATGGACACAAGAGTGTGATCATGCAGCCACCAGATTGGAATTTACCATTTGAGATAATGTGTGATGCAAGTAACTATGTTGTGGGGGTAGTCTTGGGACAACGAAGGGAAGGGAAGCCCTTTATTGTTTACTATGCTAGTCGAACACTTAATGATGCTCAAATGAATTATTCGACTACTGAAAAAGAGTTGCTAGCCGTAGTTTTTGCTTTAGATAAATTTTGCCTATCACTGTTTTTATTGACCATGCGGCTCTTAAGTTCGTTCTTTCTAAAAAGGATGCTAAGGCAAGATTGATTAGGTGGATTTTACTTCTACATGAATTCGATCTAACTATAAAGGATAAGAAGGGGGTCGAGAATGTTGTGGCAGATCACTTGTCTCGTCTGGACTTCAATGACTCTGCCAATGGCCCACCCATACATGATGACTTCCCTGATGAACACCTATTCGCCGTCACTCAAGTACCATGGTATGCGCACATTGTTAATTACTTGGTTTCCGGCAAAGTTCCATCATCATGGAGTGCTCAAGATAAGCGCAAATTTTTGGTCGAGGCAAGCAATTTTTATTGGGATGATCCTTATCTATATAAGTATTGCCCTGACCAAATCATGAGGCGTTGTATCCTCGAAGGTGAAATTGAAAGTGTCTTACATTTTTGTCATAGTGCAGCTTGCAGAGGCCATTTCTATGAAAAAGACCGCTACAAAATTTTTACAGTCGGGATTATATTGGCTTACATTGTTTAAGGACACTAACAATTATTGTCGTTCTTGTGATAGATGCCAGAAGTTAGGTGCATTGTCCCGGAGACACATGATGCCCCTTAACCCCATCCTAGTCATCGAGAAATTTGATTGTTGGGGGATTGGTTTTATGGGACCTTTTCCACCTTCTTTTGGATATTTGTATATTTTTCTTGCAGTGGACTATGTGTCCAAATGGGTAGAGGTTGTGGCATGCCGGAACAATGACAACAACACAGTTGTCAGGTTTATCAAAGAACACATTTTATCCCATTTCGGTACACCACGAGCCATTATTAGTGATCAGGGGACTCATTTCTGTAATCGCTCTTTTGAGGCTTTGATGCGCAGGTATGGAGTTCATCACAAGGTCGCCAATGCCTATCATCCGCAGACAAATTGCCAAGCAGAGCTGGCGAGAAGTGAAACAAATCTTGGAGAAGATAGTGAATTCTGATAGGAAGGATTGGTCCTTGCGCCTTCCTGATGCACTTTGGGCTTACCGTACCGCTTATAAGACAATTATCGGGATGTCTCCGTATCGGCTTATATATGGAAAAGTCTGTCATTTACCTGTTGAGTTAGAACATCGCGCTTATTGGGCTGTCAAAAACACTAACTTTGATCTCAATGATGCAGGTATTCAACAAAAATTTCAGTTAGCTGAAATTGAAGAGTTGCAGAATGATGTATATGACAATTCCCGAATATACAAGGCGAAGATGAAAGCAGCTCCTGATAAGCAAAATTCTAAGGAAACATTTCGAGCCCAATCAACGAGTCAATCTCTATGACTCACGACTTCATCTTCATCCTGACAAGCTAAGATCAAGATGGACCCATTCATGGTAAAACAAGTCTTTCCCAATGGCTCCATAGAAATTGAAGATCCAAAAGATGGGAGAGTATTTAGAGTAAATGGGCAAAGTTTGAAGCACTATGTGGTACGAGTAGAGGTACCAGAGGAGATCTCTCTGGTTGCCCCTGTCTACTTGATTTGATGTTTTCCACCCTATCATTAGTTTAGGTTTTTTATTTATTTTTTTAGTTTAGGTTTTTTCTTTTATGTTTTTCTTTTAGTGTTTCGGGTTATTTTAGGTGTTGTTACTGGAGTCACTCCGAGCCCCTCATCCCATGTGTTCCTTTCTCCCGTCGGTACGATTTTCTTATATTTTGGTGACTATGAGGACATTGTCTATTTGAAATTGGTAAAGCTTCACCATGGTAATATCACTCTAACCCTCATCTTTTCTTTTTCCTTCATTTGTCATGATTATTATTTTATACATTGAGGACAATGGTTTAGGTTTGGGGGTGATGTGGTTTATTAGATTTTTTGTGCAATTTAAAAAAATCTTTGAGCTTAAAACGTATTTTACAATTAAACCGAGTCATTTTTTTGTGTTCTACTCAATCTCCATTGAATACTTAGATTATTACGGTAATTGTGCAAAATCTTTATGAAAATGCATTCGAAATCTGAACTCTTGGTGAATTTAAAAATAAAAAAATAACAAAGGGGGGAGGGGTTTGAGTCTTTTTAATTTTAGAGAATACTTTTGTTGCTTTTATTTTTGAGAAAACACATATTAACACGTGTCACATAGTAATATTAGTAGAAAACATGGTATTTGATATTATCCTTATGTTAGATGTATTTCGTGAGACTTTTCAACTCGACTATTCATGCACTATAAGCCAAGTCAACATGATTTGAAGTTGATTAGTGAGATATTGAACTAGAAAACCTTAGAATAATGGTGGAGACTTTACCCTTGTGAGTTTTGAGCCATTCTTTATTTCTTGAGGGTTATTAAATACACTTTGATTTTTCTTGAGTCCGCATTATTTCGTTGATGATCTCATTATTCTTGACTTTCTTATTGGTTGCTTTAAGAACGACAAAAAAATTGAATTTTTACACTAGAGCTTCTTGCTTTATTTAGTTGAGATGTCCTAGTACCAACTAGAACTTATGAAGTTATATAGGCATTTCTTTCTTTAAACCATTTTTTTAGCCTTTTAGCCTATCCAATAATAAATATCCATTTCCAGCCTTTAAATAGTCTTCTCTTTGTTATTCCCATTCCCATTACCTACTCCAATCAAGGAGTAATACCTCTATTATTTTATCCTTACCCAATTTTCTGAGAATGTATACGGTGAGATATATTTATGAAATGGGCAAATAGAAAGAGTTGAAAATATATATTTCATGCGCCCTCGAAGTAAAAGTGTTTGATTGTATAAACGGGGAAAAACACGTAAAAAAAAGGGGTTGAAAAAAAAGGGGGGGTGTTGAAGAAGAAAATAACGAAGAAAAAGTTAATTGTGTACAACATTGATTTGTTCTTCAATGCCCTATGTGTTTATTCAAGGGTGTAGCCATTCTCGGGAAATTTTTGTATCATTTTTTGTCCATTATTGTTTGCCATAATCCAAGCCCCATTACAACCTAGTAAAGACCTAATTGATCTTAAGTGAAAGTTGGTTTAGTAGATGTGGAGATTGAATAGGCAAGAACTATGGTGTTTGATTTAACATTCTCAAAAGTAATCAATATTCCTATCTATGAGATCATATTCATTTCACTATTTGAAAATTCCATTTTTCATGATAATTATATGTGAGACGTTTGCATTTTCCATAGTTTATATCCTTTTCCTCACATATAAATTGAGTGCCCAATCTCTGAGTGTTTTATTTCTGAGTGACATGAGAGGTTTGTAGTCGAAGCGTACTTTCCAAAGATTATCTCGTCACATCTTTACTATGAGATGAAGAGTAATGTTGATAAGGTTTCTCACACACACACTTCGAGTTGAGATTGATTATGAAATTTATTTAATCTTTAGATACTATTAAATTATTGTACTCTATTGATATACTATTGTGACATTTTTAGTTTGTTGTTTTTCTTGAATTTTAAGCAATTAGAAAATTATTCTAAGGAAAATAAAGGAGAATGCCCATATTTTTGCATTATGTTTTTAGAAAATAGATTTTGTTCTATTGAGTCAGTAATGTTTGGGGGTAACATTTCTTGAAACTATAACTCGTATACTAGAGGTAATCTAGGGGTTTAAAGCCTTGTTGCACGTTAAGGTAAGTGCACGTTAGGATTTTATTCTTTATTTTATTTTGCTCGAGGACTAGCAAAATATAAGTTTGGAGGTATTTGATATTCACATAATTATTACATAATATACCTCCTAATTTATATTTGTTAGTGATTCAAATAGTGAATTTTAGTTTAATTATTTTATTTTTGTATTTTTGTAGGATTTGAGGTTTAAATGACAAAAGTGATTAGCGTGGCGAATTTGGAAATTCATAGACAAATTGACGAAGTGGAGCGGGAGACACTCAAGCCAAAGATTAATAAAAAGAACCAAATAAAAAAATAAAGGAAATTAGTTTTGAATTTTTGTGGAACAAATGAGTAATATGGATGAAGATAGCCAAACCCACATTTCCTGTTATTAGAACAAAATCGAAACAAAAGGGGTGGGGACCCCTTTGTTTCCTTTTGTTTTTTGGTTTCTAATTATATTTGGTTTCCAATTTGTATTTGGTTTCAAATTGTATTTGGTTTCCAATTGGGTTTCCAATAAAGAGTTGTTTCTTTCTACCATAAATACAACAACACATAGAGAAGGGAGGACGGGCATAGAACACAAGAACACCATAGAGTGCATGAACAACAGGGAGACACACAACACATCAACAACCAAGTACGCATCGCTAATCCACCACGCGCTGCCATGAAGCTTCACACCGCTATTGCTGTCATCACCTTCACCACGTGTCACTAAACTCCACGCAAGGCGAAGAGATGAACTCCTAGATGTAATGCACTTAATTGGTATTTGATTTGTTTTATGCTTTCACGATGAATAATGATATTTATGATTTCACTTTTATTTAATATAGGAGTTTATGTTATTTTAGTGACAAAGATTTTATCAACTTCTTCGTAGATTATTATTCCGGTGGTTGTCTTTTTCTTCTCCATGTAAGTCTAGTCATGCTTTTCTTATGTGTGGAGTTTTAAAGATCAATTAATTCCTGTAGGTTAGTTATATGTGATTGTCTTTTATTACGTTATTGTCTCCGGATATATCGTAAATTTAGTATATCATATATGACCAATCTTTGTGCTTTATAGAAAAAGTGAAATCTAAAATCCATTTACATTAGAATATATTGGAGCATTAAAGACTATTTTTTCGATTATGTTGTTTGGGATGTGAAACACGTAATTGAGTTATCATAGCGAATCAATACTAGTTGGCGCGTGAAATCTAGGAGGGATTCTTGGAACCTTGTGGTTTTTCTAAACTTGATTAAACTAAATTCAATTTCATATTTTAAAATTGCTAGAATTTCTTAAATTTAATCTCACGTAGTTCTTCTTCCTTGATCTTGTTTTGTAGATCGCTTTTCCTCGTAGGATCAACACCCCAATCTTTACTGCAATTGACCGCGTGTAATGTTTGGGCGTAATCAGACTCCAAGTCTAATAATCTATAAGCTTTATTATTTGAAACATAGCCAACAAAAGCACATCTTATAGCTCTAGGACCCAACTTTGTCCTTTTAGGATCTGTATTACTGCAATAAGCAAGAGACCCCCACACTTTGAAACAATCAATATTTGGTTTTCTTCCTATCCATATTTCATATGGTGAGATTTTATTTCTCTTTAAGGGAACTCTATTGATTATATGACATGCTGCAAAAAGAGTTTCTCCCCACAAGTTAAATGGCAATTTAGCACTCAAAAGCATAACATTAACCATTTCAAGAAAAGTTTGGTTTTTTCTCTCAGTCATACCATTTTGTTGAGTTGTGTGAGGTGTTGAATATTGTATTATACCATGTTCTTTACAAAAAATAACAAACTCATTTGAAAAAGATTCACCACCTCTATCACTTCTAACAATTTTAATTTTTCTTTCTAATTGATTTTCAACCTCAAACTTTATAACATTTTAAAACATTAAAAGCTTCATCTTTATTTCTCAGAAAATAAACATATGTATATCTTGAACAATCATCTATACAAGTTATGAAATATCTTTTACCTCCTCTAGTCAAAATACCATTTATTTCACAAATGTCAGTATGCACAAGTTCTAATAATTGTGAAGATAAATTCAACACTATGAAAATGTTTTTTTTTTTTTTTTAACCATTTTAGATTTAATGCATACTTCACATTTCTTAAATTTATAAGCATCACATGATAATAAACTACATTTAATCATACTTTTAATTGTACTAATACCTATATGTGCTAATCTCCCATGCCATAAGGAAATGAAATCAATCATATAAGCAAACGTAGTTATTTTATTGTTAACATTCTCAATAGTACATAATTTTACCATTCTATCACATAAGTATCCCTTCCCAACAAATACACCATTTTTGGACAAAATTAATTTGCCCGATTCATACACAGATTTAATCCCAGGTTTTCCCAAGAGATCCCCACTAACTAAATTCCTATTCATTTCAGGAACATGAAGTACATTAGTTAGGGTGACTTTCTTTCCTGAAGTGAAGACAAGATCCACACTTTTTTTGGCAACAACTTTTGAGCGACCTTCATTTCCCATTTGAATCTCTTGTCCATGCATGACTTCACCATAAGTCTTGAATAAGGACCTATCATAGGAAACATGAATTGTGGCACATGTATCATACCACCAGCCTTGTACCTTGCCATGGACAACATTGATTTCGCTCACGGTAGCGACAATGTTTTCCTCAATGGCATTTACCTTGGCCTCTTCATCTCGTTTATTTTGAAACTTGGAGTCCCGAGCATAATGCCCAGGTTTGCCATAGACAAAGCTTCCTCAATTCTTCCTGTTGTTTTGGGATTTCTTGAATTTTCCATGATCCTTTTGAGACCAAGAAATTTCTCCTTGTACTTGTTGGAATTGTTCGACTTGTTCACTGCATTGGCTTTAGAATGGCCAACATAAGAATCATCATTCTTATCTCTTGATCTTGAATCCTCTTCAATCCTTAGATGCTTTTGGATATCCTCCAAAGACATTTCTTCAAATTTATGAAGAATCCTCTTCCTATAATCCTTCCAACTTTGTGGTAATTTTGCAATTATGGCACCAACTTGGAAAGATTCAGGAAGTTCAACTTTCAAAACCCTCAACTTGTTAACAATAATTTGCAATTCATGCACTTGAGACATAATTGGCTTTTCATCAATCATTTTAAAATCGAAGTATTTAGAAATAATAAATTTCTTCGTACCTTCCTCCTTTGCTTTATATTTGTACTCTAATGCATTTCAGATTTCCTTTGCAGAATGATTATCGGTGTAGAGATCATACAATCGATCAAAAAGTGCATTCAGAATATGTCCCCGACATATTAGTTCATCATCTTCCCTCTTCTTCCTCTGTTCCTTGAGTGTTGCATTGTCATCATCTTCTGGTTCTGGAATTGCAGCCAAATTCGGGTCAAGCACATAAAAGATCTTCAAGGCAGTGAAAAAATACTTCAATTTGTCTTGCCAACGGGTGAAGTTAAAACCATCAAACTGATCAAGCCTCACCAAGTCTTGATTCATCAACTTGATTGTAGAAACTGTAGTCTTGGTCTCCATACTAACATTTTAAGATTGTTGAAACAATCTTAGTAACTAAATCAAATATGACAAAAGGCTTGAAACACG
This sequence comes from Berberis vulgaris, assembly GCA_963556465.1. Taxonomy (NCBI): domain Eukaryota; kingdom Viridiplantae; phylum Streptophyta; class Magnoliopsida; order Ranunculales; family Berberidaceae; genus Berberis; species Berberis vulgaris. The sequence continues at coordinate 27,047,104 of OY747131.1, read as the reverse complement.
AAATCACTTTCCTTAAAATGTTATTTGCTCCCTCTCAGGATATGAGATTACTCAAGGGAATCACTAGCAAATCGTCTCTAGGATATGACAAGCATTTTGATTTCTACACAAGCAAAAATGAAAAATCAAGTTGAGAATTAATGAACATTTTTCTCACATTTTAACATCTCCAAAAGTTGTGCTTGTTTATGAACAGTTGTAACTATTCTTTATAAACAGTTGTAACCGTTCTTAACACTTATGATAGTTAATCTCTACACAATTTATTCTTTCATATTTAACCACATACAACATTATGAACATTATCATATAATTATCAGATTCATTGCAGGTTGTAAAAGCAATGAAAGATGGTACTGATCATTAGACTGGAGACAACAAATAATTTGGGACAATACCTTGAAGATGAAATATTTTAGCAACAAACTAGTTGAAGTTTATTTTGGATTTAGATTAGGCAATAGACCACTTTTTGAGTAATGCAATTATTTAGTTTGGATTAGGCAACAAACCTCCAACGAGCATGTGGAAGTCTTTGCAATGGACACATGATCTTAAAGGCGGGAGTCTTTTAGGAAAATGGATGGAAATTGGCATCACGTGCTCGGGCACATGAGCCTTTCTTCCTCAGCAAGAAAGAATATCTTGAGGTTGAGGACAACTATGTAGGTGAGGTGGTACTTCGCTAGCAAGATGACACGAGCGAATAGATTGAGATGGAGGAGGACCAATAGGAAGTAAGGAAAGTGGAGGTTTCAGAAGAAGGGTTGTCTAATGTAATACCCTTGTGTGGGCGGGCCTAACGTTGACAAGCTACCTTGTGTGGGCGGGCTGTGAAAGCTGGCAGGCTACCAACAAAGAATTATAGTCCTACATCGCCTGATGTGCGAGTTTGGATCCCCATGATACAACGTGTTTTAAATTCGTGCGGATCGTGGCGCAAAGCGGACAATATTGTACCATGTGGATTGGGTCGTTTAGAATAATGTCCTCAGACCGAAGTATGCCAACGAGGACGTTGGGCTCCCTAAGAGGGTGGGTAACACCCTTGTGTGGGTGAGCATGAGGTTGACATACTATCTTGTATGAGCAGACTATGAGAGTTGGCAGACCACCAAGTGTGGGTGGGCTAAGGCTGACAGGCTACCAAGGGGGAGTTATAGTCCTATGTCTCATGATGTGTGAGTTTGGATCCCATGATACAACACATTTTAAAGTCGTGCTGACCTTGGCCCAAAGCGAACAATATTGTACCATGTGGATCGGGTCATTATATTCAATAAAAGGATAACACGTTATCTTGACAAACAAGAGATTCCAATCAACTATGCTAGATAGCGACTCAAAATTACTTGCAGAGTGGATCAGAGGAAGAAAAACTCATCCGAGTTCGACGAGTGGATCTCAAAATAGAGTGGGGCTTAGTAACCTAAACAAGAAAACATCTTGAGTCGGATTTTAGAATCTGGCCATGTACGAGAAAAACAATCTGAGCCAAAAGTGCAGTTCTCGATGACTACATATCTCCACTAAGGATAAAACTTTATAGTATTATCTAGCAAAGCATTGAATGCATCAAAATGGGACAAGTAGGTGGAAGAGGCAGTATAAATAGAGCCCCTTAGCCAATAGATCTAGAGGGACTCTTAAACTATCTTAGTTTTCAGTATTTAAGGTTCTAGACTATTCACTGACTTGATAGTCGGAAGCTCATAATACGGACAACCCATGTTTGTGGGTTCTTTGCAGGCGCAGGAGAGGAGAAGACCATTCACGAAAGGTTCATCATCTGCTTCAATAATCTTAGGAAATATTGTGTATCACGAGGCACTAAAAAATCTAGAACCAAACAACAGTGAATTAGTGATGTAGTATACTCATAACTCGCAAATCCCGTCTACTTCTTTGGCTCATTTTTTATACTCCTTTGAGTTGGTCTTCTATTTTATTTCCCTTTCATTTCAGTTTCTTTTGGCAATAAGAGATACTATCATACAATACTAAATTAAAATGATTAAGATTCGATAAAAATTTGGAGGTGCCCTTCTTTTAGTGTTTGAATTGTAGATGATGAAGCTCGATCTCTTGAATACGTCTATCTCTATAAGATGGATGTTATTCACGATGCCCCAATGCCCAATGCATGGAAACTGGCCAGTATTTGCTAACTTTCAAGCTCTTTACCAGTTGATCATGATAAAGTCACAAAAATCTGTTGAACACCAAACTCCAAAACCAAGTAGTGTCACAGAGAAAATTTGAGGCATATATGTGTAATTTTTTTCATTTTCTCATTAGAAAAGAGAATTTTGGTACACATTCTGATGGTTGCTGCAAGCGCTATTCTTCTAATGTGAAAAATAATAATAAAGTCGAACCATTTAATATATTTAACAATGAAATGTTAAATTATCTCATATTAAAGTTACCTGTAATAGAAATCTCAATAGGTTTTTTAGTTTGAATGGACGAACCTATTAGCTATAATAACGGGACTTGGCAATAACTTAATAGTAAATAAATTAAATTGAATAATAAATGAATAAGTCAATGTCGTTAAGGAGAGACTAGCTTCTTACTTCAAATCTGAACAAGCTCATTGCTAATACGAGCAATTATACTTTCAAAAATTATCTGCATGACTCAACTTCCTCCTAATGTAATACTAATATCACATTTGAGCAAATGAAAATTTATAGGGAATCAATGGATGCTGAGCACGAGTTTAAAAAAACGTTCAAAAATTTTGGGGTTGGGCTTGATATGCACACAAGTATTTGTTTTCAACATTGTTTTCTGTAATTTTCAACCTACACCTATATACCGAGATACTATATTTTTCAATTGGGTTAATTGCAATTTCCCCCTATAATATATGCCATATTCAGCATTGCTCCCAATTAACATTCATATTGCACTTTCCCCCTAAAACTAACAGTCAACGTGCCTTGACCGTCCTTTTTCAAAGCAGATTACCATAATACCCCTGAGAAATCAAAGGCTGAGATTGAATTTTTCGTATCTCGAACATCTCATCTCGAGGAAAATCCACAGTTGATTTTAAAAATCTTTCATCTAAAAGAACTCATCTCGAGAAAAATCTAACTGTCCAAATTTAATTATGCACGCATCTCAAAAAATCTAACGATTCGACACACATCTCGAGGAAATCTGACGATTCACTACACATCTCGGGGAATATATAACAATTTAACTCGTATCTCGAGAAAATCTGACAGTCTGGCACACATCTCGAAAATATATGATATTTCAGATGTATTCGTGCTCACATCTCGAGGAAATCTGAAGTTTGAATAAATTGCACCTATATAATAAATTATTGGCAATAACTTAACCAAATAAAATAAATTTTAATTTAACTTTGCCCCTGAAACAAAACAGACCTGAGAGATAATTATCTTCCTCCTCTATCTCCCAGCCTCGCCACCACCTCTCCCTTCATCCTCCCTCCTCTTCCTCATTCCTTCACTTCCTCATTCCTCCTCCTCCCTCCTCATTCCTCATCTGTTTCACAGCCCCTATAATAAAGTTATGGCTTCATTCCTCATTCCTCCACTTCCTCATTCTTTCTCCTCCCTCCTCTTTCCATCCCCTTCATCTTTCAGGTCTGTTATGTTTAAGGGGGCAAAATTAAATAAAAAATTATTCATACTTTAGAGTTTCCTCGAGATGTGTGCAAGAATAAATATGAACTGTCAAGTTTTTCTTGAGTTGCGCGTCGAATCATCAAATTAGCCTCGAGATGTGTACCAAATCATTAGATTTTCTCGAAATACGTGCATAATTAAATTTGAACTGTTAGATTTACCTAGAGATGTGTGTACGATTAAATTTGGATCGTTATATTTTCCTCGAGATGAATTCTTTTAGATGAAAGATTTTTTAAAATCAACTATTAGATTGTTCTCAAGATACGATTATGATTTCAGATGAACCTCAAGATTTTTCTTGAGATGAGATATTCGAGATATAAAAGATTCAATCTCAGCCTTTGATTTCTCATGGGTATTTTGAAAAATAGACGGTCAAATTACGTTGACTGTTAGTCTTGGGGAAAAAGTGCAATATAAATGTTAATTGAAAACAAAGCTAAATATATCACATAGTATAGGGAGGAATTGCACTTAACCGTTTTCAATTCGAGTCAAATCTGATAAGATTCCAAACATTGCACCAAAAGAAGCAAATCCTAAAAGATAAGTTTTTTTTTTCTTCTTTGCCCAGCTCCCCATTCATTGGGCACTTAACAAGACTCGTCCCCAAACAAGAAATATAACATTCTTCTTTTCTTGAAAGAATCAAAAGGAGGAAGCCCAAAGAATCACTAGCATTTGTTCTTCTCTCTCAATTTGATAATTAAAGCTCAGATACATAAATAATGTCTATAGCAGTTAAAGGCAAATAAATGTACTAACATATAAAGATGCACATTTTTATTCTCATATAGATTCAAAGGAAAAACAACCTTAGAATTTACTCTTTTTTAAAGAAAAAGTGACAAAACAAGAAAACATTTTCATATCTCTTCTTTGCCCCAATTTTCATCTCCAAAAAAATAACCCCATGATTAGTCAGATCTGGGTAGCTTTAATTGTTCCAAATCATTGCATCAACGCAACAATAACAAATGCGAATGCACCGACAACTGTGGTTGATAAAACTTGTAGCTGTGATGAAAAGGATGTAGAAGGGATGGATCCAAACACAGTAGGATAAGAAGGTGCAGTGTCTGGTAATGCTGATGGAGCATAAGAAGGAGATAAATCAGACACATTTCCAACAGAAATGAGCAACTTTTGGGATTTTTTGCAGTGCCCGGGCACGCCACTAGTGAAGTAGAATATGCCTTGTGAGGTGATGTTGAAGAGAGAGTTTCCATTGTCCATGTACAAAATTGGGTTCTTGAGATTGCAGCTTTTGAATGATTCCTCAGCAACTTGAATCAATGAATCTTGACTTGGTGGGTAGAGAAACACTGCAACAAAATAATGAAACTATCAACAACCAAAAAAAGTAATGGGTATCCATAACTTTTATGCGCATGTTTAATGGATCCAATGAAAATATCAACCAAAAGGACAAATGGGTATATATAATCTGAAATCAAATGCAAGTGTAACAAGGAGAAAAAATAGAAACTTACAAAGAGAGTCACCAATCTGAAACTGGTGTTTTTTGGACCAGAAAGTGTAGACATGTGGATTTGCATCAGTGGGTAAGCCCCAAGCATTCAAATCTCCAACTTTGTATGTGTAGGAGGTGACTTTGATTTGAAGCAATACTAGAAGCTGAAAGCCAAAGAAAATTTGGTATCTTAAGAGTCTTGATAGATCACACATATTTTCTTTCTTTCTCTCTGATGCCTCCAGTATTGGTAGTGTTGGGTTGAGATGGAGATTTGAGTAGACAAAGAAGAAAGTTGAGGTGTGTTTTATTACCTTTATGTCCTTGCATTTTATGGAGGCAGGAGAAACAAAAGCTGTCATGTCTGAGGTGTGAGCTGTGGGTGTTGTGAATCACTTGTATGAGCCACATGAAGATGTTATGATTCTACTTCATGGTTGTGTCATCTTTTGATCTAGATAGCTAGCCTGGAGTTGAAACTATAAGTTAAAAGACGATTATGTAGGTTTGTCAATGGTTTCTATTGGGGTATTGACCTTCCTTTTCATACTCCTTTTTATTTTAGCATCATCAATTAATGAGAAACCTAAAAAATTAAGTCTGTTTGGCATCGGTTCTAAGTGACAGGTTGAAGAACATTTGTTTGATCGATCGCATAGCATGTATTTCAATGAAAATCCAAAGACACTCTTTGACCTTTCTTATAAAGCACTATACTAATGGAGGTGCTTTCATTACACGAGGTCATTTTGAAATTTGTAAGTATAACAAGTAAAGGCTCACAGCGAAAATGATAAATTTTAAACAATAGCTTAACTCTGAATTCAATATATACAAATTTAACATCCACCTACTGTTTTAAATTATTGACCAATTTGATATGGTTTGACCGGAAGGAGGTTTTTTAAAATTATATTAATGAATGAATCTAACACACAAATAATAACTTTAAATCAAAATGCACAAAAATTGTTAACCATGAAGCTGCCCAGATCAAATGAAAACTTTTAAATAATCAAATTTATGCACTAGAGTTGCAGGTTCTGAACCAAACAGATTGAAGAACGCTCATCCACACTGAAATAGACACAGCCAGCTGGGCACATGGGACAGTTGGACATGGATTGCATGGCACAAGCAGCGGAGAGAGTCTACTAGACAATAGAGTATAAATGATTGGTTATTGGAGCCTAATCTAAGTATATCATTTTAAATCCATTTATTCATCAAGTAACTAATGTTTAATGTCATGTTGAACAGTTGAAGGGACACGAGGTCTACATGGAATCTGTCTTTAAAGCTTCTATCATTCCACAGTTATAATATACAAAAGACACCATCACCCCCATGTTCATGTTTTGGCAAGACTTTTCGATCAATAATGATGATATATAAAAACGGTCACATATCATAATCATACATGTGTTATGACGATTTCGAGGAATTATAGGCCTCGACATCAATTCAACACTGATTCGGTTCAAGCGGTTCTAAGCCCACTTAATTTAGTCCGTCGGGGGAACTCAAACTCTCATAGCATGCTAGACTCACACGTCTTGCAATTATCATCAATACCTATAAGTCCTACTAAGGAAAGTATCTCGAAGATCAGCTTCGGAAAGACAACTACAATTGCTCTCTACTTTCAATTAGGAAGCAAATACCATAGTACATTCCACACAGGAAAACTTTCTTCGACGGATTACTCTCGCATTGGGAAGTATCTCCCGGGTATTTAGGAGCATGGGGCTAACATGGAACTTCCCTCCTACAACACGATTCCTAATTAGAAAAGGATATCCACGAAGATCTAATTCCTAAACTACGCCTACGATGGCCTGGTAGAACCATGACTCATTGCACTATAAATAAGACACGGTAAGCTAAGGTACGCTACAAATTCCCTATTACAGCATTACACCTTCCTTAGATTCTTGTCTGACTTTAGTATCGGAGTGTCATCGGCCACCACAACGGTGGTCCGTGGCTCACGTGCGTTACTAGTGCAGGTCAGCGGGTTAGCATGAACTTGGTCAAAGTAGGGAGCGGAAAACGACTGCATTAGTTTGGTGTTGTCTGTGGAGACGACAGAGTTCTTAACTTTTCATTAGTGTTGTCTCCTTTTAAAAACCCAGAGAGATGGTGACTACTAGTTCACGTAACAACGGAGAACAGGGGGACACACCAAACGTTCCGGTTGGCGCAGTATCGCCGCTTTCAGCGGCTCCGGTCATACACGTGCTACAGACTCAAGCCCTCGCGCTGACGACAGCAATAGCGGACCCCCAGATCGATAGGCTGACATCTAAAATATAACAGATAGCCAAGGCGGTGGAGGCTTTCACACGACCAAATCCACCACCTGACAATGGAAATCAGGAGCAACACAGACCCCCGCCTCCAAAAGACGATAGGGAGCAAGTACAAGAGAGCCAAGCCCCTGCTAGTTCTCATTGGACTAAGGGAGGCTACGCAGCTAACGCTGAGCTTGTTGCCAGGACAGAGAGGCTCGGCCCTGGGAAAACCCCCTCTAAAGAGGGGTACACGATCCGGACGTACTGTACCGCCTCTTCGTCCCACCATTTGTGGTCCGGATCATGAATGAGGCCCTTCTGAGGAAGTTCACTCCCCCGAAGTTCGACTCCTACGATGGAACCACCGATCCTTTCGACCACCTACGCCATTACCAGCACGAAATGGCCCTTAAAGAAGGGTCCAAGTCCGTCATGTGCAGAACCTTTCCCATCAGTCTGAAAAGCTCAGCACTAACATGGTTCCACAACTTTCTGCCGAAGTTGATCGACTCCTTAAAAAAGCTGGCAAAAGAATTTCTGACACGTTTTGTCGGGAGCCAACGTTTTCAAAAAGGCCCGTACTACATACTCTCTCTAAAACAGAGGTCTGGCGAGACACTTTGAGAATATATCACACGCTTCAACAACGAGTTGATCCTCATCGACGGGTGCAACGACGTACAACCTTGATGGCCTTTATTGCGAGCCTCAAAGAGGGAAAACTCTACGAGGACCTTACCCTGGAACCCCCTCTAGACATGACAAAACTCTTCAAGAGTGTCCAGATACACATCACCCTGGAGGAGTTGATGACTGTTAAAAAGGAATCTGAAGGCGAGAAGAAGCCCTCCGCTCCAAGGGATAAGAAGGAGGGCAAAAGACGCGAGAATGGGGAACAAAGCAAAAGGAAGCGCAGTGACAACAAGCCGGATCCTGGTCGGTTCAGGCCGGATAAATCATCCAACTACGTTGGATCCAAAGCTGTGACACCTAAATGTTAGCCTGTCAGATGTACTTAAATCCATGAAGAGGTGGGAGGAACATAAGTGGCTCCTGAAGACACACGGGGATCCCTCCAAGCGTGACAACGACAAATACTGCGCGTAACACAAGGAGGGCGGTCACGACACCAATGATTGCAAGAATCTGAGGTATGAGGTCGAATACTGGATCCGTAGAGGCAAACTGAAAGAGTTCCTAAAGTCAGAGAAACGAATAGAACAAACAAGGGACGGGGGTAGTCAGTTAAAGAAATAGAAAAGGAGACTCCAAGGATAATATACGTTCTTCATGGAGTCGGATATAATGAAGATCAGTCGTACGAGTCTCGCAAGTGGACCTTACTGGAGATGCGGACACAACCTGCGGATGAGGACAAACACATCTGTCACTCAAGGATTCAGAGCCTCATTTCTACTTTGACCTTTACGGACAAAGACCTCGAAGGAGTCTGAACGCCACATAATGACGCTCTAGTCATCTCGATCTCCATAGCAAGGTTGGAAGTGAAGAAATTACTGGTGGACAAGGGAAGCTCGCTAAACGTTTTGTTCTACAATGCGTTCCGCAACATGGACCTCAAGGAAGAAAACCTGACATATTCAGAACACCCACTTATCGGATTCAACAGGGAAAAATGCTTCCCCATCGGAAAGATAAGGTTAGCTAAGGTGGCAGGAAAGCTGCAGCTCAGGAAGGTCCTATTTTCGGACTTCATGGTGGTAGATGCGCCATCATCATACAATCTCATCCTGGGAAGACAATGGCTGCACCAGATGGAAGCAGTGGTCTCCACCATTCACCAGTGTGTTAAGTATACTGCTAACCACTCTGAATGAACAATACGTGAAGACCAACCTACGGCACGAGGCTACAACTACGCCGCACTGAAACAGATAGAATGCTCCCAGATTCAGCTACATCCTGCAGAGCAGCCTGACCCAGTGCCAGCCCAAACGATGGTAGATACATCACTTTCGAACGAGACAAGAGTAATAAGCTCTTCCACCCAGCGAGACGAAAATACCATGACAAGCGGGGACACATCCCCCGACATTTCGTCGGTGCGAAGATCCGCCCCTCTACAAGGTTTACTTTTACAAGATTTACTCTTTAGTAACCTATGTAACGCCTCGACAATCCGTTAAGTGATTCGTGAGAGCAGTCCGAATTCACTTCAAGGCCATGATTTATTTCTCATCGTCAACAGTTAGTTTTCTTTAAGTTATTTGTTTCCCTTTTCATAGTTAATATTGAGTTTTAGTTCTTAAAAGACTTACGTGATTTGCAATCATTTAAGAAATAAAGGAAGAATTATTAAAACAAACTCTATTGATTATTGGAAAGATGTAACAACAAGCACCTTGAAGCAGATACAAAAGGCTACATATTACGAACGCTCTGAGGCAGATACAAAAGATTGCATACTGAAAGCATCTGAATACAATGCGACATGAAGAAAAAGACTCGCTTAAACAATTCTACTACGAGAAACATCCGAGGAAAACTTGCAGACTCTACAATGCGAGCAATCTGCAAGTGATAGCAAAGGTACGTGAACGGAATTCGCTCGACCCTTTCCCAAGATAAAAACAAAGTGGTAGAGGGGATTGAAAGGATTGAGCAGTCAAATTGCTCCGTTAAATCACCTCAGAAAGTGACCATACAAGAGAATTGTAGACCTTACAACGGGCTGTTGATTTCCTCAAGAGACATCCCACCCCCTTCCAACTTCCTCAAATAGCTTAAAAAAAGGCAAATGAGGATGGCCACAAGCAGCGATCCAGTCACGGTCTCCTAGTGCTATCAGACAATGCCATTTTTTACATGTGTGATACTAGGAGTGACTGAGAGATACCACACTCGGAGACATCGCACATCGACTAACACTTCGATCAACCACTGGTTAGCAGCGAGATTCAAGCACATGAAGGAAAAGTGGTACTATGTAAGACCAAGGCATCTCCTATGGGCACAATCCGTACTACTTCTCCGCGATATGAGAAGAAATTATGAGATCTCACCAGATCAATTACGTGCCAACTCATAATAGGTGACCACTTATAACAACAACTATCACTATGCCTGATAAGTGCAAATTTCAGAACATTCAGAGAATCCAGATACGGAGATCCGCTTTCAGCCTTGGAAAACCCAAAACATTTCCTTCAGCCTTTGGAAAACTCAAAGCGTCATCTTCAACCAAGAACATTACACATGAAATAAGCTTTGCGAAAGATGGTGCCTATAACGATTGGGAAACACCATTATATAGACATGATGGTTCACCAAGCGGGCACTCGAGCATTAATTGCCAAACATTGAATACCGTATGGGAAACGATGAGACAACGGTTCCCAGGGAAGCTGCGCAGACCACGTCATTCAAATTGATGGCGCTGTACGCAACCCCATCAATTGAGGGGGAGTAACCGATACTCAATTGTCACGCAGCCTACGTCGTACACGTGTTACCGCACGATCTACGCCGCACACATAGCGTACCGTGCAGAAAACCCAAGCCCTTTTTTCGCGGGCCCACGGGCGCACCCTATTATTCAAACAATATTATGTCACATGCTTGGTACGAGCACGAGAAATCCTAGTCAACTCTGACATACGAATCTTACCTACAGATCATTAGCTGATTTAAGGTAACTTCGTCCACCCCATGCACCATGTTGATGGACTAGGTTCGCACGCCCCCTAGCAGACGAAACCTCTTTTCAAACCAGGCAAGCTTAGTCAGCCAAGGCTGATGACAATGGCTTCTGGTTCAATCCGACACCTAGTTCGTTTAGCACAGGCATCAACGATTTAGGAAGTGGGAGTCTAATCAGCGCTATCACGCCTGGTGATGACAACTTGCCAGGGATCATTACCCCCTTCGCGATCAATGATCACCGAACCTAATCAGGTAAGCCTAGCTGGTGACGACTAGCAACGAAAGCTTCTGATCAAAACCACAGACCTGTAGCCCCATTGCGTGGGTGTAGATGGTTTGGAAGGTGGGAGCCTAGTCAGTCCCGAACTGATTCCGACGGCTCGCCACAAGACCATTGCTTTTCAACGTGGCCACCGAATCACCAACCCTGGACTTGTAGCCCCCACTGCACGGGTGTAGATAGTCTAGAAGTTGGGAGCCTTGTCAGCCATGACTTGATTCTGATTGTTTGCCACGGGACCACTACTTTTTTGTGTAGTGTACAAAAGCTCCCAAATTTGTAGCTTGGTGCGCATAGGTGTAGATAATTTGGAAGGTGGGAGCCTAGTCAGTCTCGAACTGATTCCGATGGCTTGCCACGGGACCACTACTTTTCAGCCTGATCGCCAAACTCTTCTCTCGAATTCGTAGCCCCCACCGTGCGGGGAGGGTGTAGATGTTTCGAAAGGTGGAAGCCTTGTCTGTCCTGACCTGATTCCGACGGCTCACCATGGGAACACTGTTTTTCAGCCTGGTCACCAAACCTTTACTCCCCGAATCTGTAGTTCGCTCGGTCATAAACGATTCGAAAGGTGGGAGCCTAGTCAGTCCTGAACTAATTCTGGCGACTTGCCATCGGATCACTACTTTTCAACCTGGTCGCCAAACTTTTACTCCCTGAATTTGTAATCCGCTTTGTACGGTCATAAGTGATTCGAAAGGTGGGAATCTCAAGCAGCTCGCCACATGACTTCTACTTTCCTTCAAAACAACAGTCGCAAACATGAATATAGCTGAATCAACATCTTCACGCTCAAACGGACTGACATTCTAATATTAGCGAATGCCATTTGCGCCGATACAAATGTTGTACGGCTAGTGACCAGATAAAAACTACTTAGGATGCCAGCCCGAGCTTACGGCGCCTAACTCGGCACAAACGCTCTGAAACATACACTCAGCCATCGCAACTCACCCATAGCAGCAACTGCAGCAACCGGTAAACAGGGTAAGCCTCAAGCAGCTTACCTCGGGAACAAGACACAGCTCGAGTGACTCAACCCCCAGCTAAACTGTCAGCAACATGCCCACTATCGTACATGACTACACATCAATGACCTTGAGTCGTTCACTACACAAAGTGGTCAAGCTCTTTATCGCAGACAGACCAGTAAATGTCCTATTGATTCAATCAGCCTATGTCAAAGCAAGACGACAAGGCGAAATGAAAAACATGCAATAAAGACAACAAACACGAAACGGATAAAACTATTTATATTAATGATCAAAACAAAGAGGGTACAAACACTCCAAGTTTACTCCTTATCAGGAGAAGGTACAAAAACGAAGAGCTAAGCTTAGTGGAAATTAGAGCAGGAGTTACGTCCACGCGCGCCTCAGTCTGAACATCAGAACATAAACTATTTTCCTCGCCCGATGACATAGAGGTAACAGACAAGTCTACATACGACATCTTCTTATAGTGGTCGAGATCCCACTCCGGATGCTCTTCCTTCATTAGCGCCAGCAACTCTAGCCGACCATGTACAACCCAATGAACTCACACTTGCTTTGTTCCTGAAAAAGCTCTTCCTCTCGCACCTTCGCATCAACAAGTTCATGCTCCAATAGCTCCAACTTGCCAGTCAGCGCGTCGACTTGAAACTGCTCTTCACAATGCTAACTTTCATAGAGCGCATCAGAATACAACGTCTGCATGTGTGAGAAGTCACACTCCAAGGTGTATACCCTCTCATGAGCAACCTGAATTTCCGTCCCTGCAACGACCACGTGGCTCAAATGAGACATACCCAACATAAGGTACTTCAGGCCCTTATCTATACACCCTTCCAACATGTCTTCCTTGGGTTATGGAGCGTGGTCCATCAGCCAGCTGTGATGCCTGCTTATTTGCTTCCTCGAAGCATATTCTATGACCACCTCTTGGTGCCAGACCTGTGAACTCAGCTTCACCAAGTTCCGTGCAAACATGCTTACCCGTGCACCCGGATGAAGCTTCCCCGGATCAGGAATCACGCCAGTGCCACCCTTCATGGTTGCCATCGTCCTCAGGCTCTTCTCTGTAGCCTTACCCTTATCGACAACAGCCGACCCTTTGTTGTCAGACGACTCGACGGGATCCGGAGGGAGAGGAGGAAGTGAATTATTTAGAGGACCATCCAACACTTCTGGTTGTGGCCTGGAACGAGAAGGTGAGCAACGCGGACTACATGAAACTTGGCCTGTGCCACCATGACCACTCTCAGACTGCACGCCAGCGGGACGATTAGATTCTACAGCCTCATGCGAATCAACGCCAGCGGAAGCTACCATTGCAATCCGTACCGGATGGTCATTCAGAGCTTCGACATGCGCATCACTAAGGTTCGACCTGTCTACAACTCTTGCAAATCGCAGGCAATCTTTCTCCAAGCTGGAAACATCAATCTTCGCCCCAACAGGCCTAACAAACTCGTGTTCTTCTCTCACTGGAGCGGGTCGTGTCGAAGAGGACCCACTCCTCACACGGGAGTTCTTCCTCACAAAGGAGGCAAGTGTTTCAGACGGTTCATCTAACAGAACGAGAATTTTGGCCCCAACAGCCTTTCTCTTCCTTGAAGGGGCCCCATTTTCTAACTTGACTCGTGATGTTCGGTACAGAGTGGGGGCAACGTGCCAATTTTCCCACAACCTGCTACGAATGAAGTTGGAAACTCTTATGACATCGACCATGTTCCTCTTTGGCAAGCCATGAAACATCTCTATGGTTCCGCAAAGTCACGTTGACACTGGCCTCCTTAGCACTGATCAAAATCATGAGGATGATCCTATATCCATTAGGCCCCAACTAGGCCAAAGGAATCCCTAAAAGATCCAGGATCTCCCAAATCACGTCCAGAACTGGAAATCACATTCCGGTAATAAACATCCCACGATGCAAACAGATGAAACTAGCCGGAGGCGACATTGGCGTTTGGTCACCCCTTAGGACATACAATGACGGGTCCTCAGAAACTCCAAACTTTGTACGGGTTTTAGCAAGGACAAGTTCAGTTAGATACCTGTCTTCGAAAAAATCCAGGCCCTTGGCCAAGATTGCATCATCAAGAAGGTTTTGTTGGGCAGTGAGGAAAATGAACAATCTTTTCTAATTAGAATGATATCTTCGAAAGCAAAGAGAGTAGAAGAGTCAGACTCCGCACTGCGGATGACCTAAATAAAGGTTAGGTTTCTGCCTCTTTTCCACTGAACCAACGCACGTTCAATTAATGTAGCGCGCAGCTTAAGCAATGATTCAGACTCAATCATCATGAGCGGCACATCCCTTCAAAAGATGACTTAGCGAACCGATGTGATGTCCCACTAACTTGGGGGGAGTAGTTGATGATAGATAAAAAAGGTCACATCCCAGAACCATATATGTGTCATGATGATCTCGAGGAATTACAAGCCCCAGCGCCAGCCTAACACTTATCCGGCCCAAGCGGTTCTAAGCCCGCTCAATTTAGTGCGCCAAGCAGAGCCAAACTCTCACAGCATACTAGGCCCACATGTCTCACAACTATCCTAAATACCCATAAATCATACTAAGACAAGTATCTCGAGGATCAGCTTCGGACGGGCAACTACAACTATTCTCTACTTCCAACTAGGAAGCAAATACCAGAGTACATTCCACACAGGGTAACTCTCTTCGCCGGATTACTCTCGCATTGGAAATTATCTCCCGCGTATCTAGAAGCACGAGGCTAATAGGGAGCTTCCCTCCTACAACACGACTCCTAATTAGATAATGATCTCCACGAAGATTTCCTTCTTAAACTACGCTTACGATGGCCTGGTAGAATGGGGACTAGTTGCACTATAAATAAGACATGAGGTTGGTAAGTTAAGATACAGTACAAATTCCTTGTTACAACATTACACATTTATCAGATCCCTGTCTGACTTTAGCATCGGAGTGTCATTGGCCCCCACAACGGTGGTCCATGGCTCACGTGTGTTACTTGTGCAGGTCAGTAGAAATTGAGTCAAAACAGGGAATGGAAAATGAAAACATCAAATAACATAGAGAGCGTCCACATGTTGACCACATTTAGAGATTTGCATGTTATTAGTCACTTTTAGTCTTAAATTTGAAATAGGTAAAAAAAATAGGCAGACCCTGTTTCACACCACCAAAAGTACTCTCCTACACCGCCACTTATTATTATTTTTATCTATTGAACCATACCGCCATTAAATAAGTATTTTTTTCTCTCATCTTTCTTCTCTCTTCCCTCCCTCTCCTCTTTCTCTTCTTCATTGGAAGAACACCACCCACCCCACTTGCCACCGGGCACATCGCCCTTTCCTCGCCTTCATTATCTTCTCTCCTCTCTTCCTCTTATTCTCCTATCTTCTTATGCAAAATCCCCTTCCCGCGTTCATTTTCTTATCCCCTCTTCTTCTTCTCTCTTCTCATGAAGAAACCCCCTCCTTATTACTCTTTTCCCTTCTTCTTCTCCTATTTTGGCTCCCTATAGGAACCTCCTTCTTCTTCTCATCAAGTCTTGATTTGATGCACATATGGAAGAAGAATTGTCTATTTGAGTTGAAATTTTAACGTGTTATTCCTGTAGTAAATACCTGAAACAATCAACTCAAAGCCAACTGCTACAAGTAAACTAAACACAAGGCCAAAACCTAGTTGGTGAAAGTGAATGACTGAAAATGCTATGCAAGTAATAAGAAAACAACGAGCAATACGTAATATGCAGAAAAGTAACGATCACACCAGAATTTACGTGGCGACGACTTTGTAACTATCTTATTGATATGATCACATCAGTATTGAAGATTACAAGATTGTCAAACAACGATCCTTGAGATTACCTAATCTCAAGCTAAAAATACCACCAAGTAACAATAGTTTCTTCTCAATCTTCCTCCCTTCACTCCTCCATACAATAAAAATAGAACCCAAAAAGAACCTTGAAAATTTGACAAAACTACCCAAAAGAAGACCACCCAAAATCACCAGATTTCAATCATTCTACTTGCCTAATGTTTCATGCTACACACACACTGATTCATGTCGTACTTGCAGCCTGTTTCACACCATGTTCGATGCATGTTTAACGTCATGTTTGTTGCCTTGTTCACACGTTCTCTTTATGCTACACTATGAAGAATTCTCTAAAGGAGAGGAAATAAGACTTGAGTCATTGTTTGTATGAGACTTTGAGTCATCGTCTGACTCTTTCCAACAAATTGGGAGCCAACCCAACAAAGGACTTTGAGTCCTTGTCCTTGCCTCACAATCTCCACCTTGGCGAACAATTTCATGCCACCACACAAGCATCGCAAACAACCACATAAGCATATCCACCTTGGCATGAAAAACAGCCAAAACCCATTTCTCGGTGACGAGAATTGTCGTCATGCCCTTAAGGGCCCTGTCCCCTTGGGACGTCAACACTGAGAGAGCCTGATCAAGTTGAGACAATGTTCAAACTTGATCCTTGGAACCGCTTTTTTCAACATATCTACTGGATTTACTTGAGTACTCACCTTCTCCAATAGAACTTCGCCATCTTCGATGACATCCCTAAGAAAATGATACCGCACATCAATGTGCTCCGTCTGGGCATGATGAACCTGGTTATTCGCCAAATGGATAGCACTCTCACTCTCACATAACATAGTCACCTCATCCTGAGTAATACCCAAATCACTAACCAAGCCTCAAAGCCAAATAACTTCCTTCACCACCGTTGATAGAGCAATGTACGCTGCTTTAGTAGTAGACAAAGCAATTGTAGACTGTAACTGAGACTTCCAGCTCACCGGATCCATCACCAATGTAAAACAATAACCTATAGTCGATCGGCGCATCACCAGCATAATCCGAATCAACATAATCTCGGATCATATTTGACACATCTCCTCTCTCATATACCAAACCAACATCTCAGCATACCCCAAAGATATTTCAATATGCACTTCACTGCCGGCCAATGTTATTTTTTTGAGTTTAACATAAACCAACTAACCAGGCTGACTGTAGGAGCGATATCCGGATGTGTACAAATGGCATACATAAGACTACAAATTGCACTAACATAGGGAACTTGACTTGTATTCCCTATCTTCCTCTGTGTTAGGAGACAACTTACCCGAGAGCTTAAAGTGAGCAGCCAAAGGAGTATTTACCGGCTTAGACATATCTGATGTAGTCATTTTTCGCTCCCTATTTTGACCTTGACCTGTAAACCTGCTGACCTACACAATGAATGCACATGAGCCATGGACCACCGTTGTGGTGGCCGATGGCACTCCGATGCTAAAGTCATACAGGGATCTGAGGAAGGTGTAATGTTATAAAAAGAGAATTTTAAGCGCACCTTAGCTTACCAAACTCATGTCTTATTTATAGTGCAAGAGTCCTGCTTTGACCAGGCCATCGATGGTGTAGTTTAGGGATTAAGATCTTTGTGAAGATCCTTCTCTAATTAGGAGTTGTGTTGTGAAGGGAAGTTTCTTTGTTAGCCATGTGTTCTTAGATACGTGGGAGATAGTTTTCGTTCTGAGAGTAGTCTATATGTAGAAGGCTCCATATATGATACATACTCTAGAATATGTTTCCAAGTGTTTGCAAGTTGGAAGCAAAGAGTCGCTCTAAGAATTTGATCCTTAAGATACTTGCCTTATCAGGGCTTAGGGGTATTGAAAATAGTTGTGAGACACGTGGGCTTAGTAGGCTGTAAGAATTCGAGCTCACTTGGCGGACTGCATTGGGCAGGCTTAGAACCGCATTGTCCAGATCAGTATTGGGTCAACTCTAGGGCTTATCTTTCCTCGAGATCATCATGACACGTGTACGACGTAGAGTTGGGACCATTTTGGTATATCATCAGCTACTCCCCCCTGAGTGAGTGGGGCGTTAGTCAGCTCACTGAATCTTTAAAAAACAAATGTACCATCGTGATGATTGAGCCCGAAACGATGTCTTGAGTGGTGCATAGAATTAATGGGTACACATCTGCTCAAGGAGAGAAGATTCAATTTGTCTTTTCTATAAATATTCGTTGCTTCAAGGAAGATTTCTTCAATTTTTATCTGTGTAATTTCTTCAAGCAATCCTATTGCTGTAAAGTTTGATTTGTCCCTCTTTTCAATGGCAGACAATGTTGAACTTTCTTCTAAGGATTTGTTGTCCTTTACTTGCCTCAAGCTCTTCGAGGATAGTCTGATCGATGAAACTGAATTAATCAGGCATCGAAGTCTGTACCGTATTCCCGTGATTCTGGAAATCGTTCCCCCGTTTGGAGGACTGAAGGATTGGACTCCGATTCCTAGTGACGAATGATGTCTGGCATGTTTTTCTCTCTTAGCATGCCTCCCACTCAAATGATTTTGAGCGGGTTCAAGGTTTTGATTGTGATTCTTCTGAGGGCGCATGATGTCGGCTTTTGTTTGACTCTGACGGTAATCCATCATATGACCATGGTTGGATGCTAGGGGCCTTTGCATACTGAATTGCCTTGCTTGTTTGCGTTTAGTAGCGGATGACACTAAGCCTTGAGAAAGGTATTGGTTCCTAGCTTTGGTGAACTCTTTGTACTTCAAGCTTGGGAGTCGTAAAATCCCAAGATACTTCCAGTTCGACCTTCGTTAGTTTCTTAGTTACTGGCCTATTTTTCCATCTAGATGTGATGCTAGTTTGATCTCATTTTATTTTTTTCAGGGAAGTTCGCAGTTCCGACTCTCACTGAGGAGCGGAGACGGATAAAGAGGGAGTTCATCAATTTCCCATTGATGTCCGTCGATGAGGTCATAATGCCAGTCAATGTTGTGCGTAGCGGGTTGCTATGGTGTTCTCGTTGCACCAGGATAACAAAATTGGAGGCGAGTATGCCTCCATTGTTGTTTCGAGAAGGAAGCAGTCCTCTAATCGTGTGACCTCTGCCTTTTAGGCTATCGCATTATGCTCAGGCTGCAACTTCAAAGGGTCTTCGTCTTCTGATTGATGTTGATGTTCTCCTGTTGATTTAGAGGGATAAAACATTGGTCCTCGCATTGAATTTTCACGTCATCATGAGTTGGAGGTAGACATTTGTGCCCTTGAAATCGTAGTCTTGTTACGCTGCACCCCGAAGCTCGCGGGCGAGTCCTTGCCTTAAGGAAGGCCTTCATGGACCTGCGGATGTCGTATTTGGATGCTCTTTACAGAGTGGATTCCTTGACTGGTCAGTTGCAGAATGTCGATACTGCTGCAAACTTGGGGGCCGTGAAGGCTGCAGTTTTCGCTTCTGAAGCGAAGTTACTGGCATAAGATCTAAACTAAGGTTGGCCAAGTCGGATTTGGCATCAACTCATGCTGAACTGGGACAAACTTGGGCTGAGTTGGAGCATTTAGATGCGGCTGTGGACAAGTGGTCGTCCGATCTGTAGGCCAAGGATTCCAAAAGGAGGCGGGCTAAGACAAAGTGGGTCGTCGAATAACGGTAGCTGGAGTCTGAAGTCGACGAGGGGCTTCACCGTGTTCGCGAGGTGGAGTGCTTACTATCAGAGGAGTGTTCGCACTATGTTGCCTTGGTGAGTGCGGTGGATTTTGACACGTCGGGACGGAGGTCGTTGATCTCGTCAGAGGTTATTCAAGGCAGATTAGAACTTTTGGATCTTATCAGAGAAGACCACCCCAGTGTCAACCTTGACTTCGCCCGCTATAGGAGGGCTGCTTTTGGACCCGTCTCTCGAGGAGAAGGTTCTGGCTCTGCATGACAAGCTGTTGAGGAGGCTATTTCTCTTTAAAATATTTGTAACGTCCTTTCCGTGACAGAAAAACACTTTTTTAAAAAAAGTATTGTTTTGTCTTGTACTATTGAATTTTCTTTAGATGCTTTGTAGTTTGTAGTCTGTACTATCGGGCATAATGCCTGTTATTGTTAGCCGAGTTGTATCGAAACTAACTATTTTTGCTACTATTGTTTATTGGTTAGCCATTTTGGTACGCATATTGATCACTTAACGGGTCATCATTGTCATGTGTAAGAATGTCGATTAGAGATTGGCTTCATTGATCGCTGCCATCCGTGCGCGGTGGACTAGGTGTTGAGCACCTGAAGTTGTCGTCATAAGTTGTGGTCTGATTGAGCTTACCTGGTAAGTTCGGCGATCATTATCTGTAGAAGAGCAATGATCCCTTGGCGAGTCATCGTCATCATCCTTGTGAGACCTGACTAGACTAACACTCCTGCAACTGTCGTGGTTCGCGCACAGTGGACTAGGCATTGGGCACTAGAAGTCGTCGTCATCAGTCGCGAACTGACTAAGCTAACCTAGTAAGTTTGACGATCATTGTCTATTGGAGAGTAATTATCACTTGACGAGTAGTCATCATCACGCGTATGAACGCTGACTAGACTCCCACTTCCTCGGCTGTCGTGGTCAGAGCGCAGCGGACTAGGAGTTGGGCACCAAAAGCCGTCGTCATCAGTCGCAAATTGACTAAGCTTACCTGGTAAGTTCGGCGATCATTATTTGTTGGAGAGCAATGATCCCTTGGTGAGTCATCATCATCAGGCGCGTGAGCGCTGACTAGACTCTCATTTCCTGGGCCATCGTGGTCCACGAACAGCAGATTAGGCGTCGGGCACCAAAAGCCGTGGTCATCAGTCGCGGACTTACTAAGCTTACCTGGTAAGTTCGGCGATCATTGTCTGTTGGAGAGCAACGATCCCTCGGTGAGTCATCGTCATCAGGCGTATGAGCACTGACTAGACTCCCACTTCCTCAGCCATTATGGTCTGTGTGCAGTATACTAGGCAATGGGTACCAGAAGCCGTCGTCATTAGTCGCGAACTGACTAAACTTACCTAGTAAGTTCGACGATCATTGTCTGTTAGAGAGCAATGATCCCTTAGTGAGTCATCGTCATCAAGCGCGTGAGCACTGACTAGACTCCCACTTCCTTGGCCGTCGTGGTCCGCACCTAGCAGATTAGGCGTTGGGTACTAGAAGTCGTCATCATTAGTTCCGAACTGACTAAGCTTACCTGGTAAGTTCGGTGATCATTGTCTATTGGAGAGAAATGATCCTTTTGCGAGTCGTTGTCATCAGGCGTATGAGCACTGACTAGACTCCTACTTCCTTGGCCGTCGTGGTCCGCGCGCAGCGGACTAGTCGTTAGGCACTAAAAGCCGTCGTCATCAGTCGCGAACTGACTACGCGTACCAGGTAAGTTCGGCGATCATTGTCCATTGGAGAACAATGATCCCTTAGTGAGTCTTTGTCATTAGGCGTGTGAGCGCTGATTAGACTCCCACTTCCTAGACCGCCGTGGTATGCGCACAGTGGACTAGGCGTTGGGCTGATATTCGAGTCTGACCATAGCCGAGATGGTCGGGGGTCGTAATGGACAACAATGGAAGTTTTAGTAAAAGCAAATATGCTATTGATAATATTTTTTTAGATGTTCAACATTCCATGGTCAATTAAGCCCGTCCCTGTCTACGTCTTCCAACCAATATGTTCTCGGCATGTTGACCTTGGTTACTTTATATGGTTATTGCCAATTTGGGTTTAGCTTTCCCGCGCCGGCCTCTTTGGTGTTTTGCTGGGTCTTCCTGAGTACCCAATCTCCCACCTTGAATTCGTGTTGCTTGACCTTCTTGTTGAAGTATTACGCCATTCGTTGCTGGTAGGCGGCTATCTTGGTGGAGGCTAGATCTCATTTTTATCGAGGAGGTCTAGCCCAATGTGCAAAGCTTCGTTGTTACCGTCTGGTCTAAACTCTTCTGTTTGGAAGGTTGGCACCTCGAGTTTTACCGTAACCATAACTTCTGACCCGTATGTCAGGGCAAAAGGTGTCTCTCCGACGAAAATTCTTTTAGTTGTCTGATATGCCCAGAGTATTCCTGGTAGCTCTGGAATCCATTTCCTTTGGCCGCATCAAGTTTCCTTTAGATCGCCTTTAGGATTGTTCGATCGGTAACCTCCGCTTGGCCGTTGGCTTGGGGGTGCCCTGGCGAGGAGAAGTGGTAATTAATATTCAAACTTTTGCACAGTTTTTTAACCTTGATACCTTCGAACTGAGTTCCATTGTCGCTAACCAATACTCTGGGGATGCGAAATCTACATACGATGGTGGCCCATATGAATTTTTCTATCTGGATTTGCCCAATTTTGGATAGGGGCTCGACTTCGACCCATTTGGTGAAGTAGTTGACAGCCACAAGAATGAACCTTTTACCTGCTGATGTTGGGAGCGGTCCGACGTTGTCCATTTCCCATTGTGCGAATGGCCACGAATTAGTCATCGGTGTTAGCAGCTGGGCAGGCATATGTGTGTACGGCGCGAACCTCTGACACTTGTCGCACTTGTGGACAATATCTTTGGCGTCTCGCTGCATGGTCGACAAATAGTATCCTAGAGTTAAAGTTTTGTGGCCGAGGGTTCTCCCGTCCGGATGATTTTCTCATATACCGTTGTGGATCCTTCCCAGGACCTGATTTGCCTCTGAAGGTGACAGACATCGGAGTAGGGGCCTTATCATAGATCTCTTATATAAGTTGTCGTTTAGGAGAGTGTACCTTGCTGCTCTAGTTACGATGTATTTGAGTATTATAGTCATCCAATTTGGTTGCGCGTTTGCAACGCAAACATCTCTAGGCTCTTCTTTGTTGAGGATTGATTGCTCTTGGTATTCAGTGAGGTCGCTTGAGACTTTGTCAGAGGCCGAGGCCTCTCTGGCTAGCACTCCAACTCTTTTGTTGTCGTCTCGAGGACATTGTACGAGCTCGCACCTCTTGAACCCGCCCATTACACCAAGTACCTTGTCGCGGTAGGCTATCATGCGAGGGTCCTTGCTGTTGAAATCCTTTGACCTGGTTAACTACCAGTCTAGAGTTGTTGTACGCCGTTAGAAGATCTATCCTGATCCCCAAGGCTAACTTTAGGCCGAACATGATGGCTTCATATTCGCCCTCATTGTTTGAAACAGGAAAGCCAAACCTGACTGCTTTTTCGAGAGTGAAACCACTAGGTGATTGGAATGTGATCCCAGCTCCGCTTGCTCTACCCGTCAATGATCCGTTTCAGCGCAAAATCCTCTCCTGGATGCTTGAATCCGAGGTCTGGTGATCAGTCTTTGGCTCTTCTCTACCAGTGAACTCGACAATGAAGTTCGCTAGCACCTGGGCTTTGATGGCGGTTCTTGGGGCATAGCTTATGTCAAACTGTCCTTATTGACCATTTCACCATCATGCTGGATAACTCTAGTTTATGCAATACTGAGCGGAGCGGATGCTTGGTCAGAACCATTATAGAGTGAGCCTGAAAATAGGGCCTTAGTTTTCTAGAGGATACGACCAGTGCCAGGGCTAACTTTTCCAGTTTTGGGTAGTGTGCCTCCATTTCCATGAAGGTTTTGCTGGCGTAATACTCTTGTCTTTGAGTCCCTTGGTCGTCTCGTACGAGGGCTGAGGTGACAACGTGCTTGGAAATAGATACGTACAAGTAGAGTGTTTCCCCAATCGCAAGTTTTGATAATAGCTCTGGACTCCCCATGTATGTTTTTAGGCTTTGAAAGGCTTGTTTGCACTCTTCATTCCAAGAAAATTCTTTGCTTCCTCTTAGTCTCTTAAAGAAAGGAAGGCAGTTGTCGGCTGACTTAGATATAAATATGTTGAGGTGTTGATACCCTCCCAGTCAAGCTCTAAACATCTCTGATGTTGGCGGGGGCTTTCATGTCTAGAAGGGTTTGAATCTGTTTTGGGTCAGCCTTGATTCCCCTCTTGTTCACTATATAACCTAAGAATTTTCCAGACTCAACTCTGAACGAACATTTCTATCGGCTGAGTTTCATCTGGTATTTTCTGAGATGGTTGAATGCTTCAGTGAGGTATCCTTTGCAGTCGGGGTTGCGAAGGCCCTTGACAAGCATATCTTCGATGTAGACCTCCATGTTCCTGCCATTCTGTTATTTAAACATTTGGTTTACCAGTCGTTGGTAGGTAGCATCTGGGTTCTTTAAGCCGAACGACATCACCCTAAAGCAATATATCCCTCTTTCAGTTACGAATGAGATTTTTTCTTGATCTGGGGGGTGCATCAATATTTTATTGTAGTCTGAATAGGCGTCCATGAAGCTTAATAAGTTGTGCCCGAACGTGGCATCCACGATCTTATTGATGCGGCGGGCAAGTTTTGTTCAGGTCCGTGTAGTCTACCCAAACTCTCTACTTCCCATTTTTCCTTTTTACAAAAACGATGTTCGCCAGCCAATCTGAGTATCGTGCTTCCTTAATCATGTCTGCATTGAGTAAACGCTGCACCTCCTAATTTTTTATCGTGTTTCTCTCGGGTGCCACAGGCCTCTTCTTATACGTATGATTTTCTTCGTGGGGTCCACCTCTATGCGATGGGTGATTATTGACTGGTCGATTCCTACCATGTCTCGCATGGCCAGGCAAAGATATCTTAGTTACGTTTGTAGCAGCTTCGTGAGTTGTTCAGCCCAGTTTTTGCTCAAGCGAGAACCTATCTGGATAGCCCTGCTTTTGAAAAGGCTGTCAAGGTAGACCGTGATGGTTTTTCCTCCGGTTGGCTGGCGTTGGGCCTGCCTCGAAGACTTACCGGAGCCTCGTCTTCTGGGATAGGTTGCTCTTCCCCTGCTTTTTGGGCGGCATAGAGAATCAACTTAGTTGCGGGGCCAGCCGCCAGCTGAGAATTACTGGGTGGCAGTGCCGTCATGTACTGGCATTCCCTGGCTAATTTCTGGTTGCCCCTTAACGTACAAACCGTTTGGTTTGTTGGATACTTGATGCACTGGTGTAGAGTGGAGACTGCCATTCCCATTTGGTGTATCCAGGGTCTCCTCATGACCGCATATGTGCTGAAGGTGCATCATTCACTATGAATTTTTGCAACAAGATTTTTTGAGTTGGCTCCTCTCCCGCTACTACCGTCAGTTGTATTTTTCCCACAAGAAAACATTTTTCGTCGCGAAATCGATCATCGGACAGTTATTGGGGGTCGATGCTTTCTCCTTTTGTTGCATGCTATGAAACGTGCGGAGGAACAAGACGTTAAATGAGCTCCCAGTGTCCACCAAGGATCTCCTTACTTCCCAGTTTGCTTGAGAGATCGTTACTACCAGGGCGTCATTATGCAGGAGTTGTATGCCTTGGAAGTCATCTTCCGTAAATGCTAGTGGCACGGAGTGGTCATGCTTATAAGCATGCGATGCTAGTTGCTCACCGCGTATTGCTTGGATCCTCATACCTCGGAGAGCCCTTTTCCTGGACCTGTTTAATAGTTCAGACTTGGAATGGGCTCCATAAAGCACGCATATCCTATCGGCTAATTTCTCTCTGGGCCCAGTTTCGTTCGGAGCCCTTTTTCTGGATCTGTTTGATAGTTCAGACTTGGAATGGGCTCCATGAAGCACACATATCCTGTCGGCTAATTTCTCTCTGGGCCCAGCTTTGCTCCTGGTTGCCCGTTCTTCTTCTAGGGCGATGTAGCTCTGTGGTTCCCTTGCCAGGTCTGCCATATTTGCTGGTGGGTCCAAAGTTAGGAAGTTATTACAGTTAGATCACTGCTAAAGCGAGTTAGATACACCTTCAGTGTCTCGTCAGACTTTTGTTTCATTGATCTGAGCGTCTTCATCGTCAACAAAACTTGACATATAAAAAGTGATCGTGGATCCGATTCGGGGTTCGTCAATGCTGTTGTTGTTTCGGGAGCGTTAGTTTGATGCCTGAGTGTTATTTGCACCGTGGAGAGTAGTGAAGTAGCGCTAGGCTGAGCGTCCGACGTTTCCCCTTGTTCTCTATTGTTGTATGATCTGGTGGTCACTATCTTAGTATTTTGAAGAGAGATGATGCTAATGAATGTTAGGAACTTTGTCGTCCCCACGGACGGCGCCAAACTGATGCAGTCATTTTCCGCTCCTTGCTTTGACCTACAAAAGGAACGCACGTGAGCCACAGACCACTGTTGTGGTAGCCGATGGCACTCTGATGATAAAGTCAGACATGGATCAGAGGAAGGTGTAATGTTGTAAACAGGGAATTCGTATCGTACCTTAGCTTACCAACCTCGTGTCTTATTTATAGTGCAAGAGACCTGGTTCTACCAGGCCAATTATGGTGTAGCTTAGGGAAGAAGATCTTCGTGAAAATCCTTATCTAATTAGGAGTTGTGCTGCAAAGGGAAGTTTCCCTGTTAGCAATGTCCTCCTAGATATGTGGGAGATAGTTCTCGTTCCGAGAGTAGTCTATAAGTAGAAGTCTCCATATGTGATACGTACTCTGGAATATGCTTCCTAGTTGGAAGCAAATAGCCGCAATACTTTCCCGTCCGAAGCTGATCCTCGAGATATTTGCCTTATCAGGGCTATGGGTATTGAAAATAGTTGTGAGACACGTGGGCCTAGCAGGCTGTAATAATTCGGGCCCGCTTGGCGAACCGCATTGGGCGAGCTTAGAACCGTATGGACCAGATTAGTTTTGGGCTGATGCTAGGGCCTATCTTTCCTCGAGATCATCATGACATGTGTATGGCACAGAGTTGGGACCATTTTGATGTATCATCAGTATCCATGTCAAAACGGTGAATAACCTTATCTAAGTATTGTTTCTGTGACAATGTCAGTCTTCCCTTATTCCTATCTTTCACTATCTTCATCCTAAATATCTTCTTCGCTAAACCAAGATCTTTCATCTCAAACTCCATGATAAGTTTCAACTTCAATTTATCAATTTCTTGCATGCTCTGCACAACAATGAGCATGTCATCAACATAAAGTAAGAGAAATTCAAAAGACCCATCCTTGAGTTCATGTGTGAATACACAAGGATCATATTGACTCCTCGCATATCCCTACTCAATCATAAAAGCATCAACCTTCCTGTACCACTGCCTCGAAAGTTGTTTCAACCCATACAATGACTTCTTCAGTTTGCATCCATTTTCTTCCTTACCAACAACAACATATTCGTCGGGCTGAGACATGTATATGTCATTCTCCAAATCTCCATGAAAGAAAGGAGTATTGACATCAAGTTGCTCGAGCTCTAAGTCAAGCTGCGCTGCTAAAGCCAAAAGGACTCTGATAGAAGTGTGTTTTACCACCAGAGAGAGTACTTCATTGTAGTCCAAACCTTCTTGTTGTGCATATCCTTTAACCACCAATCTTGCCTTGTATCGTATACTTGAACATGTACCCCTGGAATCTGGAATCTCGTCTTTTACTGTGAAAACCCCCTTACACCCAATCAACCTCTTCCCTTTAGGGAGTGTCACAAGCTCCCATGTATGATTCTTCTGAAGAGATAACATCTCCTTATCCAAAGTCTCATTCCACTCCTCTTTGTTAACACTTTGCAAAGCCTACATATATGTGGTGGGAACATCGTCGTACCCATCAAGAACTGAGAATGCGCAAGTTGCACCCTTCTCATAGCCAAATCTAAGTGGTGCACGTCTGACTCTAGGTTCTCTACCTGCTGCCAAAGACAGTGTTTGTAATTGTTGAACCTGTTGTTGTGTAGGATCCATGTCCCCATTAGTAGGAACTCATCTTCTGCCACTGTCTCATCAGGCATCATATTTGTATCGCCTCTTCTCTTAGTAGAATGAACATCATGCTATGTATAAGATTTAGGAGCTTCAAACTCCATCTGCAAAGAATATCCAACATCCTCATCTTCATCATAGCTATCACCCCTCCAAATAGGATAACCATCTTTGCATCTCTCACACTTTGCCTGTAACAAAGCCTCCTCATGGAACTTCATATCTTGGCTGATCACAAAATTCTGCAAGTCAGGGCACCATAATCTATACCCTTTCACATTATCTGGATAAACGAGAAAAATACCTTTCCTGACCCTTACTCCAATTTTGTCCTCCCTAACATGAAAATATGTTGGACAACCAAATACTTTCAATTTAGATTAATCTAAAGAAATACCAGACCATACCTCCATAGGAATCTAAGACTCAATAGCTGATGAAGGAGAGCGGTTAATGAGATAACACGTCGTGTTTACTGCTTCAGCCCAAACCTGCATTGGACAACATGCACCGTGCTCTCTCCAATAGGGTATGGTTCATCCGCTCTGCTACCTCGTTCTGTTGTGGTGTCGACTTCACTGTGAAGTGTCTTCTAATGCTATGTTCCTAACAAAACTGCTTCAAGGGATCCTCAATATACTCACCGCCATTGTCAGTCTCATTACTTTGATCATCATTCTAGTTTGTTTCTCAATCATAGCTTTCCACTTTTTGAAGATATCAGTAACCTCATTTTTATATTTCATGGTATACACCCATACTCTCCGGTTGAAGTCATTTTTTGTGAACTTAGGTTCAAAAATTCTACTAGTGAATAGGTTTACATGAAAAACCCAACACCATCATTTAAGGTAATGTCTGTTAATTTAAGGTGATTTTTTGTATAATATACCCATCATGAAGCCATCATCCTAGATATTTTATAGGACAATTATTAGTCTATCAAGGCTCATAATTTTTTTGTGGACTCGGAATTCACATAGACATACTTTAGCTTGTCTTTTTTCATGAGATAAAGTGGCATACAAGCATCTCATGTAATTTGTTGTTTACTCATGTAATTAGTTATGAATTGTTTTTTCAAAATTCTGTACAAAATTCTGTTTCTAGGTTCTGAAGATTTTGGTTTTGATGAGATGAAAGAAAACATATAGAAGATTGGCTCTTTAATAGCAGTGGATAGTAATAGGCTCGAATTGAATTAAATCAAGTACCTAATTGCATACCAAATCGCAGCACCTCGCAGACATCGCAGCCAAATTGCAAACCTAATCTTATCTTCTCTTTGTTCTTGAATGTGGGAGGGATTAGGTTGGGAATGTGGAGGTGATGGAAGGTTCCATGTTCTGTGATGCGAGAGGGGTGGGATTTTATTTTGGGTTTCGCGGGCCGTTTGTTTCGTCAAGTCTTCGCAAAAAAAGGGCGGCATTAGGAATTTTTCATGACTCGTTAAGAAGACA
Source organism: Berberis vulgaris (assembly GCA_963556465.1). Taxonomy (NCBI): domain Eukaryota; kingdom Viridiplantae; phylum Streptophyta; class Magnoliopsida; order Ranunculales; family Berberidaceae; genus Berberis; species Berberis vulgaris. Next base: position 27,017,717 of record OY747131.1, on the reverse strand, counting down.
CGACTTATAAGCATGTCATAATTTTTTCCAAATGATTATATAATGACTTAGTTTGCGATTTGCGCTTTATGTATGTCATCAAAATAAATTACAAGGACAAACATATTAAGCAAGTCGTAAATTTAAGTCCTCTAAACCCATATTTGTTGTAGTAAGTCACCCATTTTAACTGGACTGCCCTTAACCTCGCAATAAGTACTGAACCATTCCCTTGCGGGACACATATGATGCGAAGCTCCCGTATCCAACATCAAACCGTCATACAAATGGTCATAACATTTTGCCATCAGTGCATGTGCTAAGTCACCCCGATTAGAATACCATCTACCACATCTGGTGTCTCAACATCATCACGTCGTTACTCTCATTATCTTGTTTGTTGTGATTATCCTTGCACTCTGGACAATCCCTTTTATAATGGCCCTTGCGCTTACATTTGTGACATTCAACCTTAGACATATCTTTGCCTTTTGATTTAGACCGGTTCCTTCTATAGTTATTCATCTTGTTGTAATTTCTTCCTCCTATCACCGAAAAAACATGTGCTTGAATCTCCCTCATTCGAAACACTTTTACTGGAAACCTTTGCAAGTATAGCTTGAACAATATCACTCTACACAAAATTTTCTTTCTTCAATGTTGTCATCTGATCAACAAACGGTTCCCATTTCAGTAACAAATGAATTAATAAAAATATTGCCTTCAAATTTAGCTCCCAATCTAACACAATCTGAGTATAAACATTAAAACACATTTATGTGATCAGTCATGAGTTTACCTGGCTGTAATCTGAAAGTGAAGAGCTTCTTTTGTAGGTACATCACATTCATCTAATCATTCTGAAGATACATAGCCTGAAGCTTATTCCAAATACCCTGAGCTGTCATCTCATCAGTGAAGTTGTAAGCCACATTGCGAGAAAGACACAAATGAATCATATTGCATGCTTTCTGATCCATTTTACTCAACTTATCAATAACCTCAACCGTCGCCACATCTGATGATGGTTTCTTCTTCTCATCCAGTGCATCAATCTCATCCGAACTTACCAGAATATCTTTACAATCCATTTCCCAAGCTTTAAATTTTTTTCTTCCATTAAATCGAACAATGTCAAACCCATGGACTTTTACATATCCATCATCCCGCGATGAAGAAATCCTTTCAACCATTTTTTTTGACACCTTCAAAACACAAGCACCAACCAACAATCAATTCAAAGCCAACTCAACTCAACTCAACTGATACCACTTATAGTAAATACTTGAAACAATCAACTCAAAGCCAACTGCTGCAAGTAAACTAAACACAAGGCCAAGACCTAGTTGGTGAAAGTGAATGACTGAAAATGCTATAAAAGTAATATGCAAACAATAAGCAATACGTAATATACAGAAAAATAAAGATCACACCAGGATTTACATAGTTCGACTTAACCTTTTTCACGAACGACAACTCTGTAACTATCTTATTGATATGATCACACCAGTATCTTAACCAATATCAAACCAATAATACCACCAAGTAACAAGAGTTTCTTCTCAATCTTCCTCCCCTCACTCCTTTCTACAATAAAAGTAGAAGCCAAAAGGAACCCCGAAGATTTGACGAAACTACATAAACAAAGAAGACCTGAAATCACTCGATTTCAATCCTTATACTTGGTTATTGTTTCACGCTGCACACACCGATTCACGCCATACTCACGACCTATTTCACACCGTGTTCGCAACCTATTTCACACCATGCTCATTGCCTTATTCACACGTTCTCTTTATGATGCCCTGTGAAGAATTCTTTAAAGGAGAGGAAATAAGACTTTGAGTCATTGTTTGTGTGGGACTTTGAGTCATTGTCTGATTCTTCCCAACAAATTGGGAGCCAACCAAACAAAGGACTTTGAGTCCTTGTACAACAAAGGAATTTGAGTCTTTGTCCTTGTCGCACAATTCCATATGGACAATTCCTCAAATTTCTTGCTCATTCATGATATTAATTCATACAAGTGTCTTTCAAATGTGCCTGACGAATTTCATGCATATAACAAGAATTAAGTGCAGAGATGATGGAAATTTTATGGTTCATCATCTCTTTACCAACCCACACTGTCTTACAATGTATGTCTGCAAATTCATTTACAATGCAAAAAACATTACTTGAGAGTGACAAATAACAGAGAAGTTAAACATGGCTAACTCCTTGCAACCTCAACAAAAAAGGCATAAAACATAACATCAAAACTCAAAATCTGAAGGAAAATATTTGGACAGAGTATGCGTTTTCACGTATTCGCATTAAATAATGCAAGTGGAAGTCTCACATTCGCATAGGACTGGGTGAATTTGAGACTCCAATTCGCATTGTACAATGCGTTTGGGTGAAAAAATAGACTCTGTTTATTTTCTGGACAATTTTGAGTGATTGTCATAAAATAGCCATAACTTGTTCATTTCAAAACATTTTCAAGTGATTCAAATTGTGTTCATTAGATAACTCAGAGTAATAAATTTTTTTATGTTTTGATGAGCTTGAAGATTGGTCTCAATCAAATGTATAAGTTGGCCGAAAGTCAGGGACACTACCTTGTCTTGTTTACTGGACAGATTTGAGCAACTTTAGTAAAATTACCATAACTTGCTCATTTCAAAACATTTACAACTGATTCAAATTGTTTATTTTAGTTAATTTAGAGTATTACATTTTTTATGTTTTGATCATCTTGAGAATCGGTCTCAATTGAGCAACCTATGGTGATTTTGTAACAATCACTCAAAACTGTCCAGGAAAAAACACCCGAGTACTGTCCCTGACTTTTGGTAATTGATATGATCAATCAACACCGATTCTTAAGCTCATCAAAGCACAGGAAATGTAGTACTCTGAGTAATCTAATGAACACAATCTGAATCACTTGAAAATGTTTTGAAATGATCAAGTTATGACCATTTTACGACAATTACTCAAAAGTGTCCAGAAAATAAACAATCTGGTTTTTCACCCAAACGCATTGTACAATGCTAATTGGAGTCTAAAACTCGCTCAAACCTACGCGAATGAGAGTCTCTAAATCACCAAGACCTATGCGAATGTGAGACTTCCACTCACATTGTCCAATGTGAATGAGTGAAAACGTATACTTTGTCCATCCTAGACATTTTGAGTGGTTGTCGTAAAATGTGGGAGTGTTTAATTTGAAATCTCCATAATCACTATTGTCTGAAATTTAAGCTGAATGTTTCTCCTGCTGTCATTGTTTATTGTTCCAAATTTTGGATGAAATATTATTATTTCATGAAATGTTTCTACTCTGTCAGATAGGTTTATTAACTTCTGTTTCAAATTTGGGAGAGTGGAACTGGGAGGGAATATGAATCCTGGGAGAGTGAGTGGAGTGGGAAGGAAGGGGGGAGATGGCGGGATGGTGGTGGTGTTTGATGGAGAAGAGAGAGAGAAGAAGAAGAAGAGGGGGTGAGAAGTGGCGGGGTGGTAGTGATGTTTGATGGAGAAGAGAGGGAGAGAGGCGGCGAGGTGGTTGTGGTGCTTGATGGAAAAAAGAGGGAGAGAGGTGGCGGTTGCGGGGTGTTGGAGAGTTGATTGGGAGGGAAGGCAATCGAATTTGGGGGAAAGAGTGGAGTGTTCAACCGATTGGGAGGGAAGACAATTGAATTAGGGGGAGAGAGTGGAGTGTTGAGTCGATTGAGAGGGAAGGAAAATTGTTTCTTTCTTTAATTCATGTGGATGTTTATATTGGTGGCGTGAGAAACAAAGTAGGTGGTGTGGAAGAGAAAAAGTTGATATGGTTGTGTGAGACAGTACTTTAGTTGGTGTGAAACAGTGCCTGCCAAAAAATAATTGTGCACACCTTAGAGCATCCCTACCCACTCTCCAAAATTTAGGAGATTGTTGTTGCACTAATCACACATTGTTATCTATGTTGTATTTTCAAGATCTATTTTTACAACTTGGTGCTAGCTTAGTTGGTAGACATGTGATTGATGACACCACAAATCTAAGATTCAAACTCTGTCAAAGTGTTAATGGTCATAGGATCCAATAAAACCCTACTACTCACCAAAATCAAAAGGGTTTGACGTCTACACAATATTTTTCAAATCTCATTTTCGTCAAAATATTCCATTTTCTATGCACTTTCATCTAAGCAGCACCAACTACATAAAACGTGACTAGAACTAGAAGTTCAAGTTAGATTTTCATAAATTTCAAATTTTAGAGTGAAAGAAAATGCTCTTAGCTTTCTATATTTTATTAAAACTTGCAACTGATTTTAGAATGGAGGTATGTATGAATTTTTTTTAATATAAGGTGTTACACAACATCATAAAATTATATATATATATAAAAAAAAAAAAAAAACACACACACACACACACACAAAAATCAAAAGTTTTGGCGATAATTCTCTTTTAATATAAGGTGCTCACCATTACGAGTTGACTCAGTCAAAATTATACGAATCTATAGTTTAGATGAGATTCGAGATGCTTCTTAGGGCGTGAGGGTGTGATTGATTATTTTCCCATGAAAAATCATAAAAAAAATAAATAATGGAGATAAGTGACAAAAGTCTTCCATTCTTAGATCGCATCAAGTGCTCAACACCTTGTCTATATTGGCAAAACTCATCAGAAGCTCAACACCAAGTTTTATTCTCAAATTTCATCCGTAGTTGTATTCCTCAACCAATATCAGAATAGTTCTCAGAAAAATGGCCCATGTCATTCAGAGGCATCATCTAATTAAGGTTTGATAGAGACTCACTAGGTTCTCTCCATTGTCCGCATAGTTGAGGATGTGTAGCAACAAAAATGATTAGTTCTCAAAGGGGTTACATAATTTCTAGACAAAAATAAACCAATGGATCCTCTATATCCCACCAGTGTTGGATTTAGTGTGAAAGTTCAAATTTTCCTAGTGCAATACTTAATCTATTCTCCTAAACAGGTGTCCTTTGTTTGTTCATTCTTTATGGATTATATACAGTTACAAAAAATCTAAGGTTTATTATCTTTAATCAATATCTACTTAATATGAACAAGGTATAAAAAGGCATAAGTCCCCCAAGATGCAAATCAAGTTTAGCAGATAAGAGGAAGGAAGCCCAAGATTGAAGTCTCGAGCCTATGTCAAGAAGATTCTAGACTTGAAAGTGATAAATAGATTTATAACTTGAATGAGTAGTAATAAACTAGCTAGGAGAAGTCTTCATTTAATTTAGGGCATGGGCACCCCTTGTTGCCTATAAATGGAAGGAAGAAAGATATATAATGAAAGAATCGTTTGGAGTGAGTTTTTAATGTTGTTGAGAATTGCTTTTCCATGATTATATACTTTTTTTGGCCAAATTACTTTGGAATAAGAAACTTCAAATCCTTTTTAACTTGGACATTAGCTCTCAATTTTACTTAAGCTTGAAGTGCAGTCACAATTTTGTGATCACATTTTTAGCTTCGTCCATACTCCCACTAAACCCACAACAATTTTTGCTATGGATTTGACAAGTAAGTCAGTGCAAGCAGATGTTGATGAGTAAGTTGGAACTGCTATGGAGACTATGGCCGAGAAACTACAAGCTTTACAAGAACAAATGAAGTGAAAAGCTAAAGAACATGATGACATGAAAAACTATGTTGTCTGAAGTTCCGCATAACTGCGTTGCGACTCATAAAGCCCTAACTTTTTAACTTGCTGATTTGCTTTGAAAAATTCCCGATTCAAAAATTTTTGGTGCTTCTTTGCGCCGCAATGCAGCTTTTTGGCTGGGACGCGCCTCAATTGCAGGGGTACATAGCATCTTAACAACTTAAATAAGTTATTATAATTAGTAGCATACTCATACTTTATTCACTAGTCTAATTGATAATATTTAATATAAATACAACTGCTATAACCTAATTGATGAACAAACTACCTTAAATCGACCATGTGGAACTCAAGTCAACTTTGTTAAAATAACTCATAATTCTCATACTTTATTCAGTAGCACAATACTTTGGAGTTGGGTCTATCGAGGGAATGGTTAGTAGAGATGGCTATGTAAGATCATGAAGGCACGAGGGGATGACATACAAGCTTCATTTGTCACACCAAAAGATAACAGGGCCAAGATAGCCCCTAAGATGTTATTAAGAAGTATAAAAAAAACTACAATTCTCTAAAAATATTATATCTTAAGAATTGCTAAAGATATTTGTTATCCCTAAGTTCAAAATGTATGATGAAACGCTTGATCTCTTGGATCATGTATTACGCTACAAGAAAGTCAATGGCTTTATATGATGGTAATTGATGAGGTATCAAACAATCACCCAGTCACAACCATATACGTGGCATAAGCCAACCCTAATACAGAAATGCCTTAGCGCGGTCTCAAGCAGGCCCAAGCATGGTCCTGCCCAGACTCATCCAAGTCACCGTTTAGCTCGTAAGTCAGGCACCCAAGCCCAGATCATGCGAGCCCAACGTGGCACAAAGCTTGGAGCTTGGCCCAGGACAATAAGGCCAGAATGCAGATCTCTAGGCTGTCACAAGCCCAAAATCTATTTTGCACAGCTCTTGATCCAATCAAGTATTAGGTCCCAAATAGAGCCAAGTGTCGAAATGGAACTCAGTTATGGATGGGAAAGATCTTCATTGAGATCGCTTCCCTCCATTGCGCCTCGACGATAAAGTCAATAAAGGAGTGGAATACCCGTTGTACAAGGTTGAACAAAAGGGATGAGAAAAGGTACACACTTACAACCCAATTTATAATCTACATTCATCCTTACTCAGTCACCTGACTTTAGCATCGGAAAGCCTTCGGCTACCACAATGGTGGTCCTTTGCTTATTGCTACTCGTTTTGCAGTTTAGGAATCGATAGGGACAAATTTGGATGGATTAGTTTGGCGTTGTCTGTGGGGATAACGACAAGTTTTTCTTAAAACAAAGTCACAAACTCTTTTGAACCAGTAGAGTCTCGAGACATGGCCATCAACACCAGGTCCCGAGCTAACAATAACAATGTCGAGCTAGAAAACGCTCCAGCCAGGGAAGCCCCACCGCCAGGTCGGGTCAATCCAATCGAGGAAACAAAGCAGTCACAAGGCCCAGCCACCGAGGCAGTCGCGACCAACCCCGCATAGATCAGATTCTGCTATATATGAACTATCTTATGTGGGTAATGGAAAGGCTTGCCTAAGATCAACAGCCACCATCAGAGAATGGTGGAAACACGAGGATGTCCTTCACCCAAAAAGATGCCAGGGAGCATGTCCATGAAAACAAAAACTTCCCTAGCGAGGACCAAAGAGCTGGCCAGGAGTGGAACCCGAGGAATAAAAAGGCAGCGGGAACCACGTCTCAAAGGTAGACAAGACCATAGTTGAGAACCCACTTCAGTTGGGAGCGACCAATCCAGACGTCCTGTATGATCTTATTGTCCCTCCGTTCTCATAGGAGATCATGAGCGCGCCCTTGCCAAAGAAGTCCATCTCCCGGTGAGTCCTAGGTGTCATTGGTCAGCCGTTGATAGCGTTGGTAAGCCAGTTAAAGTATGTTGGTCAACCGTTTTGAACCCTAAGTAAGTCGCCATGGTGTGCGCAGTCTAAGAGGGTGAGGTGGTCCCATACCGGTGTTCCAGCTGTAGGTGGTCCAGGCACAATGTTCCCATTTCAACCCCAAGATTTTGAAAAATGTCTTTTTTGTCAAGACTTTCCCGTTCTTCTAGTTCTAGGGCAAGCAATCCAAATTTACAAAACAAGATGGAATGTAGAATTCCAGAAGTAGAAAAATATTTACAAAACTGGTCTATACCAGCTGTTCCTTACAAGAAGATTTATGAAGTTTCTCAATCCATTTTCTCTCAAAAAACTGAAGATTTAATTGACATAGTCGAACAGACTGTGCCTCTCAATGGATCTTTAGATTCAAAATAATTGTTTTCTGCTCAAACAATTGACTATTTACATAGCCAAGATTACAAGTATATCCATATAGGGTTGATCCAGATCGGACTCAAATCCCTTACAAGAACAGGGTTAGATACATGTGCCTTAATTGCACTTCGCGATTGTAGACACAATAGGTTTCACGATTCTCTGCTTGGAATCGCAGAGTCAACTCTGTCATCGGGTCCAGTTTATTTCAACTGCTACCCCAATTTCTCAGTGTCCCTAAAGGATCCAAACATCCTTGAAACACTGACTCTCAATATTCAGACCTCTGGTTATGATATGATTGAAGGTTCTGAACCCTTAGATCTCATCTACAAGATCACCTTTAAGGCCATGAAGACTCAGTTGAGCCCAAAAGCTTTACAAGAGTCTGATAAAGGATACACAATCCTTTTCCAAGCTAATAAGGAGAAAACCAATGTTATTGTTCCAAAGACAATCCATTGGAATCAAGTCACCCTTCCAGATACTTAGAAGGTTCAAGGTGCTGCTGTTCCTAGAAGACCTCCTCCTAGCCAGCTCGATCGTGTTTTTACTCTCCCTGATGGGTAAGTAGAATTAAGATTCTCTGAAGCAAGGGTCACAAGACTCAATCCTTTAGACTTTCAATCAGGACGTAGATTTCAAGCATCTTTCAGAACTGCTCCTACACATATCTCTAGAGCAACTACTCCAGATGCTCTACCCCATCTTGATCTTGTGAATATTCGACCAAATCCCCAGTATCCGTAAATCCCGCAACCTTTATACAATCTTCCAAGCGAGCAGGAGTTTGATCAAGAACATCAATCTCCAACACAATCAGAAATGAACTTTCCTCCCCAAATCAATTCTCTGCATTGTCTGTCTAAACCTTTTCAATTAAATAAAGAAAAGATTAGAACAGAATTTATGTCAGAAACAAATAAGCAAAGACGTCAAACGTTCTATGCTCAAACCAATGAATCTCAGATAACAAATTTAGGAAAGAAATTTTATGAATGTTGCGAAGAACTTAAAGAAAATCTACCTTTCTTAGATTGGTACTTTAATGTTCATCTTCAAAATATTCATGTGCTCAATGTTTCTTCCAGACTTTGGAACTCTACTGAGAACCAAGCAATTAATTCAATTTTTCCTCCTCTTAGCGAATTTACATTTGCTACTATGGGACAAGATCTTGTTGCTTCTCCTTTGAAAGATTCCTCTTCTGAGACTCAAGCAAAAGGAATAAGCAAAATTATTCAACAGAATAATTATACCAATATTCTTCTCCATGAACTTGGCGATAAATTGGTACAAGATCAACTTTTACAAAACGCTTTAAAGGATAAGCGAATTCAAGAAAAACATACTGAAGAAACAAAGCAAGCTACTTACTTTCAACCCACTTCAGTATCTCAAAATGTTTTTACTAATTCACAACAATTAATCAAGGACATAGATGCCAAGCTTGAAGCATTAAAACTTGATTATAGACTCAGAATCAACACTCTGTCAAACCCTGACATGACTATTGAATCTGACATTAGTGAAGATTTTGATCCTATGGCTGAATTGGATAGATTAAATTTCATCCAATATCAGATCAATCCCATAAAGTATGCTCAAAAGGCAAAATCTTATGGCAATTATCAAAATCCTCTTCCTAAGACAAGAAATTATTATCCAAGACCATCTCTACCAGATATGCAATATGAAGAACATTCATTACAAGCATTTGGTTCATTTTCTACAGGCAACCTCTATATTTGGAATATAGATGGATTATCTGAAGAAAGTGTCATTGAAGTTACTCAAGAAATGGTTATGCTTGCCTCTACTCATCGTAGTGAAGGCAAAGATGATAAAACCATAGCCCATGTTATCATTGCTGGTTTCTCTGGGTTAAACAAAGGATGGTGGGATAATTATCTTACCCTAGGTGAACAACAAGCTATTTTACAAGCAGTTAAGGTTGGTTATGATGGACAGCCAATGAAAACTGAACATGGACTTTTTATTCCTGATTCTGTAATTACTCTTATTGTTAGCATTCTATAACACTTTATTGGGGATCCAGGTGAATTTCAAGGTAAATCTAAAGATCTACTTATGATTCACAAATGTCCTACACTCAGTCATTTCAGATGGTATAAGGACATTTTCCTCAAAAAAGTCATGCAACAATCTGAAGCAAGTAATCCATTTTGGAAACGTAAGTTTCTTTCTGGCTTACCTGCTATTTTTGCAGAAACTGTTAGGAATAAATTACAAGAAATACATCAAGGAGATATCCCATATGAACGCCTTACATATGGAGATCTAATTTCCTTCATTAATAAATGTGCTCTACAGTTATGTAATGATCTTAGGCTTAAACACCAGCTTAAGAAACAACATATAACTGGGCCAAAAGAACTTGGTGATTTCTGTCAACAGTATGGATTCGAAGACTTTAGATTACCACAATCTAATTCTAAATCCAAACAGATTTACAGATCTCATCCAGCCCGCCAGTACAAATCTAAAAAACCTTATGGGCCTAAGCTTCCCAAGGATTTAGATAGGTACTATAGTAAACCCAAAAGGCATGGGACTCACAAGCCCAAGCCCAAACACTTTAAAAAATCTTACAAGCCCAATCCAACTTCAAAGCCTGTTTGCTTTAAGTGTGGACACCCCGGCCATTATGCAAAGTCTTGCAGAACGGCCCAAAAGATTCAAGCTTTAAAAGCTCCTGAAGAAATTAAGAATATGTTTCTTAATGTTCTGATGGACTCTGAAGTTGATTCTTCTGATGAAGAGCTCCAACTCTTCAACATCAATCGTTTCTCTTCTGAATCAGATATCTCTAATAATTCTGATGATGGTGTTGAAGCCTGCCACTGTAACAACATACATTGTTCTCATAAAACAATTATTATGTTGTCTAATAAAAAACAATCTAGTATCCTTTTAGATTTTGTTGACAAGATTGAAGATCCTAATCTAAAAAATGAATATCTTCAACATATTAAAAACTCATTAACTTCCTCTCAGAACATTCCTGAGGTCGTTCAACCTTTCTATAGTCACAAAGAAGTTATAGATAGATTTAAATCTTCTACTACTTCATTTCCGGTTAGTATCTCTGACCTCCAACATGAAGTAAACAATATTAAGAAGGATATTGCTTTTCTTAAACAATCTCAACTGTATTTAGATCTCAAAGTTCAGAATCTTCATACAGTCCCTCAAGAAGCTTCTTCTTCTGAACTAATCGTTCCTCAAGAAGATTCCACTCCTCAATTCCTTTGCAATATAAAGCAAAGCATTCCTCATCAAGTGACAATCCAGAAATGGTATGTCTCTGTTGATCTTTTCATTAAGCGAGAAATCTTGATTTCTACTATTGCCCTGATTGATTCAGGAGCCGATATGAATTATATTCAAGAAGGTATTGTCCCAGCACAATATTTTTCTATCACTACTCAAAAGTTGTATACCACTGACAATTCTGAATTACAACTTAAATATAAGCTTACAAATGCTCATATTTGTAAAGATAAAGTCTGTATTAAGCAACATTTTCTCCTTGTAAAAAACATGGACCAGAAAATGATTTTAGGAACTCCTTTTATTTCTGCAATCTCTCCGTTTACAGTTTCTAAAGAAGGTATTAAGGCTACCTATTTAGGCACTGATGTTGAATTTAAGTTTTTGTTTAAACCTGAAATTTATGAAGTTAATCAAATGCAGCGTAAGGCTCAATTTCTTAACTTCATTTCTCAGAAACAACAACATTTAAATTCGCTTAAACAGGAAATTGCTTATAAAAGAATTGATGAGCAACTACAAGATCCTAAATTACAATCTCAAATTGTTCAATTCCAAGAACATCTCCAAAAGGAGTTATGTTCTAATCTTCCTAATGTTTTCTGGCATCGGAAACAACACTGTGTTTATCTTCCTTATGAACCAGGATTTAATGAAAGCAAAATTCCTACCAAAGCTAGGCCAATTCAAATGAATTCCGAACTTATGGAATATTGCAAACAACAAATTCAACAATTGCTGAATAAAAATCTCATTCGCCACTCTAAGTCTCCTTGGAGTTGCTCAGCTTTCTATGTTAGAAAAGTTGTTGAACTCGAGCGTGGTAGTCCTCGTCTAGTCATCAATTATAAGCCCCTTAACCAGGTCTTAAGATGGATTAGATATCCCATTCCTCATCAACGTGATCTTTTGAAAAGATTACACTCTGCGTGTGTCTTCTCAAAATTTGATCCCAAGTCTGGATTTTGGCAAATTCAGATCCATCCCAAGGATAGGTATAAAACTGCCTTCAATGTTCCCTTTGGACATTACGAATGGAATGTAATGCCCTTCGGTCTCAAAAATGCACCGAGTGAATTTCAGAATATCATGAATGAAATTCTCTCTCCTTTTTCTCACTTTACAATTGTGTATATCAATGATATACTCGTTTTCTCTTAGTCTATTGCAGCCCATTGGAAACACTTGTATCAATTTGAAAAATGTATTAAGAAAAATGGTTTGGTTTTATCACCTACCAAAATTAATCTTTTTCAAACCAAAGTCCGATTTCTCGGACATACAATCTCCCATGGTATGATTACTCCTTTTTCAAGAGCAATTGATTTTGCAGACAAATTTCCTGATGAAATTCGGGACAAAAACCAATTACAAAGGTTTCTTGGATCTTTGAATTATGTTGCTGATTTTTATAAAGGCCTCCGTGTTTTAATTAAGCCTCTTTACAATAGACTTAAGACGCATCCAGGTCCATGGACTGAAGCCCATTCTCAAATAGTACGTCAAGTCAAAGCCCAAGTCAAGAGTCTTCCTTGTTTAGGAATCTCAGATCCTAAGGCTTTCAAGATTGTAGAAACAGATGCGTCCAACCAAGGGTAAGGTGGTATCCTTAAACAGCGTCTACCTGAGTCTTCTACAATTCAATTGGTCCGATACCATTTTGGTATTTGGAATTTTGTACAGATCAATTACTCAACTGTTAAAAAAGAAGTTTTATCGATTGTTTTATGCATCATGAAATTTCAAGATGATTTAACAAATCAAAAATTTCTTTTAAGAGTTGATTGCAAATCTGCCAAAGAGGTTTTAACTAAAGATGTTTTAAATCTCGTTTCCAAACAGATTTTCGCCAGATTGCAAGGTTTGATTTCTGCATTCGATTTTGACATCGAGTATATAAAGGGAACAAACAATTCTCTTGCTGACTTCCTCACAAGAGATTTTATCCAAAAATGAGTTCGCAGAGCTCATCTTCTTCGCAGATTCCCTCTGCAAGACCCCAGTTCAAGTCCCAATATGCTATGTCGCCTTCTGCGACAAAGCACAAGCCCCCTTTTTCTTATGCAACAACCCTTACCAATCCTTTTCAGCCTCTCCAGGAAGCTGACTCAAGTTCAACAATGGCTTCATTCCAGAAGCCCCCTCAAGTGCATTCAAATCAATATGTGACAAAGACATGTCTCGAGCCTCTGCTCTTGCTCGAATCAAGTCTTTATTCTCTTATCAAGGATCCTCAATCAATAGCCCGTCATGTCTTCTCTTCACAGATCCTCTATGAAGAAGCTGATGGTCTCAAGAATCAAAGGTTTTATGAATTCATCCTTGTCGACACAGACTCTGTGGTGATTACTCATAACAAGGAGAAGTCTTCCGAAAAGATTTCTCATTCCAAGTGTCAGATCTTGAAGATCATGACAGAAGCAGACTGGAAGCAACATCCAAGCTCCCATAAGAAGTTCTTTGTCAATTTTCTTTCTGCGTCTTTCAATTATCAAGATTACAAGCAAGCATGGAAACGAGCTTTCTGTGTTCCTTCCCAGAATTGTTCACACTCATGGTTTTTCTTCTTCTGTAAGAAATTCAAGCAAGCTTCAATTCCTTTATGGTTTCAACACTCCTGGTGGAACCATTTCGGTGCTGAAGATGGGATTCTTCCTCCTCCAGTCAATGAAGGATGGTCCCTTTTCAAGTCCAAGTTTCAACCACCAGCTCCAGTTCCTCAACAAGTTCTGTTGCTATGGTTCTTCATCAAGTTCAATCTGACATGGATTTCCTGTTGGGATTTCTCTGTCTCAGCTCTCACTCCAATCATTCAATCAGCTCAACCTCCTCTTTGGTTCTACCGACGTTTTAAGATCAAGTGGTGGTCGACCTTCGACCACAGTCATGCTACAAAAGAAGGTGTCTCACGATTCTTTTCTGGACAGCCTGTTCCTGCTGCCCCTATCATGAGACCCTCTCAAGTTCCAACTCAAGCAAAGCTTCTTAAGGATCATATTAAGAAGCAACTTCAAGGCAAGCCAACGAGAGCTCAACTCCTTGAGACTCTCTCCATGATAGCTTCAGAAAATTCTGATGAAGACGATGAAGCTACAGAGTCCTCCAGTGGACCCTCCAACGAAGATGACTGTTATGGCATCTTTCCGCCATTCACGTCAACTTGACCTTACAATAATTATGGTGTCCCTCCATAATTCCAAGCATCTGCCAGCACTCGCCAGTAGACAAAATAGCTTTCGGCCACAGTACCCGACAGCTCTTTTCTTTACTATTTACAAAAAGACACGTGTATCTACAGTTGATCCACTCATCCGCATAAGACAAAAGGTGAATCATGAAGCATCTTCAACAATTCTCCTTCAATTATCACAACAAGACAAGTAGGAGATAAGCCTCCAGCTCATCTCTTTCCAGAAGCCTTATCGCTTCTAAGGTTTCCTTTTAGTATAAATATAGCCGCTCGTCTTTGTTTTCAGACAGACGACTTTAGAACCCCAATCCTTTCTGTAACCTTAAGATCTCTGCTACTTTAATCTTCCCTCTCTATCCTGTAAGTCTCCTGTACATATTTTATCTTTCAATAAAATCATATTATCTATTTCTTTGTTTTCTTCAAAACTTATTCTTCGATCTAGTCTCTGATAAGATCTTACAGTTAAACTCCCAGTGTAAAACAGGAAACTGTCTTGGAGCTGTATCGATCGATTGATTTAGATCAAGGATAATCTTGAAACTTTGATTATCTGTTTGTTTTGCTTCAGCTGATTATACTTATTTTGTATATTTTATTCTCTTCTTTATTCTATCTCTTGTCTTTGTTTGTATGTTTAGACTGTTTTCTTCAGTCCTAGGAATAAAAAGGCAGCGGGAACCACGTCTCAAAGGTAGACAAGACCATAGTTCAGAACCCACTTCAGTTGGGAGCGACCAATCCAGACGTCCTGTATGATCTTATTGTCCCTCCGTTCTCATAGGAGATCATGAGCGCGCCCTTGCCAAAGAAGTCCATCTCCCAAAACTCGAATTCTACGATGGGACATCCGATCCATCAGATCACTTGTGCCATTACCACCATCTGATGGCACTAAAGGAGAGTTCAAAAGCCATTATGTGCAAGACTTTCCCTACCAGCCTGAAAAAGGTTGCACTGACTTGGTTCCTAGCCTTCAGCCAAGATCCATCTATTCATTTCAGTTCATGGCAAAGGCGTTCATCACCCGATTCATAGTGTACCATCAAATCAGAAAGGAGCCTCACTACATGTTCAACCTCAAGCAAAAGCATGGTGAGACCGTTAGGAGTATGTCACTCGCTTCAACGACAAGTTGACTCTCATCGACGGTTGCAGGACGATACGTTTGTTACCGCTTTCACTTTTGGCCTCCTAGGAGGCCAGTTTTACAACTTTCTCACTCTGGAGCTTCTGAAGGACATGGCAGACTTACTAAATAGTGTGCAAAAGTACATCACTCTTGAGAAGATGCAAGCGGCTAAGAAAGGAGGCAAGAATAAGGCCAAACAATCCCTCAAGACTTGGGACGGGGGAAAAGAAAAGAAGTGTGAAAAGGAAAACAGATCCAAAAGGAGGCGAAACGACAATAGGGTTGGATCCGACAAGGTGAGACCTAACAAGCTTACTAATTATGTCAATACAAGGTACCCCAACTACACCTCACTCAATGCTAGTCTGTCTAAGATCCTCTCTGCCATGAAGAGTTCGGATGACCTAAAATGGCCCTCAAAGCTCAAGAGTGACCTGTCAAGGCGTGATTAGAAAAATCATTGCTCTTATTAGAAGGACCACGGTCACGTTACTTAGAACTACCAAAGTCTCAAGAATGAGATTGAGTACCGAGTATAAAAAGGAGGCTCTAGGAATTCTTAAATCTTGACGAAAAGCAACACCGAGGGAAGGAAAAGGAAGAGCCTACATCGAATGCAGACGAGAAAATTGCGGACATTATCCATGTCCTACATAGTGCATACGACGAACTGGAACGGTCAAATAAATCGAGGAAAAGAGCAGTCTGAGAACTATAGGTAGATTTTCATTATGGAGACTGCTTTATCCAGCATATGCTAGAATAGAACACCCGACTCCAGATCTGGCATTCATGGAACAAGACATGCAAGGGGTCCACTCCCCGCACAATGATGCCCTGGTCATCACGATCGGGATGGCAAAGTGGCTTGTGAAGAGGTCATTGGTGGATACGAAGAGCTCATCCAATGTCCTATTTTTGGAGGCACTCTGCAGGATGCAGCTGAGGGAAGAAGAACTGAAGCCACACAAGCAGGCCATGATCATTTTTAACGGCACACGAAATACCCAGTCGGAAGCATCAGGCTACCAGTGGTAATAAAGGAGTCGGAACTAATAAGGATTCTAATGACAAAATTCATTGTGTAGATGCACCCTATGCATACAACGTGATCCTGGGCAGGCCTCGGCTCATCCAGAAATGCCTCAAGTACCGCGCCGATAATAAGGCAGGGACTATCAAGAAAGATCGGTCAACTGCAAGAGAGTGCCACTACGTAGCGATGAAGCAATCAGGTAAATAGTTGTTCGTCCTAAAATGCCCCTGAAGAAATACCAACGGGCCAAGAATCCACTTGTCAGAGAGTCTGAGTGGAGAGAATTTCATGTAGAATGGTAATAGAATAATTATTAATAAAAGTATTCTTTTTGAAAATGATGTTATTTTACACTCAACTCGGTATGCAGGAGCTAACCTGGTTCGACCAAGAAACCAGGATGGCACACATCAGCTGAGTAGTACTATTAAGGATGTCGACAAATCACCGCGTCTAAGTGACCTAGTCCGCCTAAGGAACCATGGCACCGCAAAGTGGACAGATAACAATCTCGTGATAGCACACCATGCATGAATAACCTGGTCCGACTAAGGGGACAACAATGGCACACAACGGCCGAGTCTAGTCCTATTAAGGATGTTTGATAACTCGTTGCCTCTAGTGACCTAGTATGTCTAAGAAACCATGGCACTGCAAAACGGTTCGAGCCCAATCTCGCGATGGCTCACCCCGCATGAATAACCTAGTCCGACTAAGGGTACCACGATAATGCACAACGACCGAGTCTAGTCCTATTAAGGATGTCGACGACTCGTCGCGTCAAAGTGACCTAGTTCGCCTAAGGAACAATAGCACCGGAAAGTGCATCGAGCCCAATCTTGCGATGGCTTACCGCGCACGAATAATTTGGTCTGGCCCAGGGGACCATGATGTCACACAACGGCCGAGTCTAGTCCTATTAAGGATGTCAACAACTCGCCACATTTGAGTGACCTAGTCCACCTAAGGAACCATGGCACCTCAAGCGGACCGAGCCTAGCCTCACGACGGCTCACCGCACATGAATAACCTGGTTAGACCAAGAGGATCAGAATAGCGCACAACAGCCTAGTCTAGTCCTATAAAGGATGTTGAAAACTTGTTGCGTCTAATTGACCTAATCCGCCTAAAGAACCACGACACTGCAAAGTGGACCGAGCCCAGTACATAAGTGCCCGAGTCCACTTAACAGAAGTCTAGTCCATTCGGGTAGAAACGACTTCTCGACAGCTCAGCTCCTATTCAGGATTGAGCCCAAATATTACAGGAGTCTAGTTTGCTCGGACAAAGATGACTTCTCCATAACCTAAATCATGTTCAGGATTAGGCTTCATCATAGGAGTCTAGCCCATTCCGGTAGAGACAACTTCTCCACTGCTCAACGCATCTTCAGGATTGAGCCTATATACTACAAAAGTCTAGTCCGTTTGGACGAAGACGACTTCTCTACAACCTAACTCTTGTTCGGGATTAGGGTTCATCATAGGAGACTAGCCCATTCGGGCAAATACGACTTCTTCGCAGCTCAACTCCTCTTCAGAATTGAAGCCATATACTGCAAAATTATATTCCGTTCGGATGGAGACAATTTCTCCAACACAACACCTAACTACTGTTAGGATTAGGGTTCATTGTAGGAGTCTAGCCCATTATGGCATAGACGACTTCTCCACAGCTCAATTCTTCTTCGGGATTGAGCCCAAATACTACAAAAATCTAGTCCTTTTGGATGAAAACGACTTCTCCACAACCTAACTCTTGTTTAGGATTATGGTTCATCATAGGAGTCTAGCCCATTCGAGCAGAGACGACTTCCCGACAGTTCAACTTTTCTTCAGGATTGAGCCCATATACTACAGAAGTCTAGTCCATTCGTACATAAATGACTTATCTATAACCTAACTTCTATTCAGGATTAGGGTTCATCATAGAAGTCTAGTCCATTCGGGCAGAGTTGGCTTCCTGACATCTCAACTCCTCTTCAGGATTGAGTCTATATACTACAAAAGTCTAGTCCGTTCGGACAAATACAACTTCTCCATAACCTAACTACTGTTCAAGATCAGGGTTCGTCATAGCCGAGACGACCTCTCTACAACTCAATTCCTCTTTGGGAGTGATCTTGTACATTGCGAAAATCCAGTCCGTTCGGATGAAATATGATTCCTCAGATGCCCAAACTTTATAGTTCTACACATGGCTAAGATTCATTAAGAATTTCTAGTCGTCTAGTCCCAGACAATCTGCCCAAGTTGACTCCTCTTCGAGCTAAGACTTACGACACCACAATAACCTGATCCACTTCGGTAAAGATGACTACTCTGCAACTTAAGCGTTTGTAAAGACTAAGTTAGCATTATTATCAAGTGACGACCCGTTCAAGCTAAGAAGAGGCTCCAATCCATATTAATCACTATTATAGATGGAACGGGACTTGACTATAGAAACGCAGTCTTAAAGGCAACACATTAGTGTATTCAGCCTATCTAAGCACATCTTAAAAGTAGCGAGTGTAACAGTTATAATACAATCGCAACAGAAAGAAAGGAAAAAAAACTTTGTATTAATAAACTTCTCTGATAGAAATGTTGTGATGCATTATCTTACGAGAACACAACTTAATACCCTACTTGTAGTCGTAGCAAGGAATAAGTAAGGATTGTTCTAAACCAAGGATCAAAGAGCTCACTAACTAACATTAAGGGTAACTAAAAGAAAAATAACAAACTAAATAAGAAAATGTTGGGGGATTGGATTTTTCTAATTTTTAAATAAAGAAAATTACTAAAAAGATTATTGTCAGACTAATAAAAACTTAAGGAAAGAAGATGATGAGAAATTAACAAAGGGTTTTATCTCCACACACAAAACATATGTTCATGAACTGAACTCCAATAATTCAGTTACTAACTCGTGAATGACAATGTCCAAGGTTAATTATGAGTGCACTGCATTAACTTTTTTATTTTTTCCAAATTTGTTGAATTAAACTCTGCGTCGCTTTTAAACTATTATTTTTATGGTATCTAATCAGGAATCGCAAGTTAGATAAACAATCCAAGATCATTAAGTTCTATGGAAAATATGAACACTGACTATGCAATTACAAGTATGAACAACATCTTGTTCTTAACCTAGGTTGTTACTTAACCTTACCAACGTTCCTTGGTATTTACTACTTGTGAATATAAGATTATAACTATTAGGTGAAACTCTCCTATATTCTAGCACCAAATCCTAGCATGCTTATTAAGTTGGCCATATTAACAAACATACAAAGATAATTTCTCTATAAAGCATTTAAGAAAAACACGTTCACTAATTAGCAAGGAAAGATTGAATCTAATTGATTCATAAACACATGTTCGGGGCTTCGAATTCGCTCCTAGATAATAAAAAAAAAAATGGGTTTGGCTAGACATAGAAATCATGTTTGAACAAAAATTTGTAATTAAATATCCAACTAAAATAAGAAAATAGGGGTAAGAGGAAATGTGTAGGTTCTGTGTGACTAGAAGAAGAATTTCGTCTGAGACGGAGCAGGCTTTCGATCTACTTAAATCAAAGAAATAAAAATAAAAGACTCAATGACTCAGATTAAGCTTTCCAACATTTGTTCAGAGATTTTCAATGAATCATGACGTAGTAAGACTCTTTACAAACACAAGGTATACTCCACATAATTAAAAAACTAATACATTTTCATAACAATGATATGAAAACCTATAATTAAATCAATCCATGTAACAAGTGAAACTCAAACACATGCCAAAAAAATTTAGCACAAAGTCTCATTGGATGCACATTTTTTTCACTCTTCCTATCATAATTATATGTGAGATGGTTGATGTAAAAGGAAAAAAAAACTGCTCACATATGATATAACCAAGGATTGTGATTTCGTTTTTCGAGGTAATTTTGGTAAGTTGATTTTAAGAAATATTTCGTTGTGTATAGAAAAAACGTAAAAATTTTGATTATAATTTTGAAGTTATCAATATAAGTTAAGCATTTTAAACTCTTATAAATTATATAAAAGTACTATGAGACTCACAATGTCATACAAACTACATATTTCATAAGAATCACTTATATAACAAAATTTTAATATTAAACTAACATTATAATGGGTTAAAATGTACCGACATTGAGATTGACCTAATGAAAAAAAAAATTTCAATTTCGAAAGAAATTTCAGTAACTAAAAAAAGAGAAATATTCGGTGAAATTTCGACATTTTTCGAGAAATCAAATTCCTTGGATATAACAAGAAAAAAGGGCATTTAAATTATTTTTTTCCAGATATATGTTCTCAAGGAAGGATTGCTACTATTTGAATGCAAGAAATAGTGACACCATATGCTTATACTTCATTCAATTCTCCACATCGTGACATTACAGAGCACACTCAATCAAAATGTCTTAATTCATGTTGTAATGGGCCAAGGGGTCACAAAGGCTTAAGAAAATGGGCAATGAAATTTTAGACATTAGCAATAAATCACATGGCTCAAAACATACAACGTAAACGCAACACTGATACATCAGCTCATGCAAGAAATGGAAGAGGTGGCCTATTGATAATGAAAAGCTTTCAGACATTATTTTGTATCTACTGAAAATGAAAAGACCTGGATTATCTGTATAATACTGAAATACTGAATGAGTATAGGTAAAGTCTTGTATCCCTTTTGTAGCTTTGTACCATATAATGAAAAGACAGATTTTGAAGTTCCTAAATGTGCCACATAGTTTTTTTTTTTTTTTTTGGCAAAACCTTCTTCTTTTATAACTCTTTTATTCTTGAACTGTCTACCTTAGGACTTTCCTCCATGCACACTTACTTTTTAATATGCCTTGAACCACAACAAAGTCTACAAATCAAATTATGCTTCACTCTTCTGATTAGCTTAGGTATGAAAAACGAGGGTAATGAAACGGAAGTTCAATATAATGTCCACAATACTAGATGAAAAAGGCTTAATGACAAGCTTAACTGGAGTTAACCTTAAGAAAATTTATGATGGACAAAACTAGGTGTCTTTATCATCTCAAACATATCATGCAATTCAATATAATGCTTTGAACAAAATTAATACAAATTTTAGTGTTTAGTTCTAAATTATGAAAGCAATCCAAGTAACGATCAAATGAAACAAAAATGAGATCATGCAATGAATTATTATTGACAAAAAAATGAATGATAAACTAACTAAAAAATTCTCAGAATAAAGGAATAATAAGCTCAAAAACTCACACACAAGGTTATATTGAGTTAAATCCAATTAAGCATGATATGAGTACCAACTACTAAGTTGATTAGATTTGAATTCATACATGATGACCATGGATAACCATTAACCAAAAAATAATATCAAACCTCGAATCATGCTTATAAATCACCTTAAAGTCGTGCAATTAAAAACCTAATCTCTTAATAAAGTTGAAAAATATCCTAAGACTCAAAACAACTATGAAATTTTTTTTTTTAAACCGACACTTATACCAACAAAAATGGAATTTTTTTGCTATTGATTTTTATTTTTATTTATTTATTTATGTTTAACCTAACACCAAAATAACTACAAGACAAATAACCTAACGCAAAAATCAACTACAAAACAAAAACAACATTGTTTCCCCCCACACTTAAACCTAACATTGTCTTCAATGTTTAAAGAATAAAACATATACAATGAAATATTTAAAAGAGGAAAAACAAACACCAAACAAAGATAACGAAAATGAAATAATGGGATAAAGAAAACAAATCTGATTGGGTTGCCTTCCAAGAAGCACTTGTTTATCCAATTAATCCTCATAATGAACTGGAACATGGAGTTATACGTCCTCCACGTCATGCTCTAAAAATGACTCATAATAGAGCTTAAGCCGATGTCCATTCACTTTGAACTCCTTATCGGTTTTGAAACTCTTAACCTGTATAGCACCATGGGGAGAAACATTCATATCAATGAAAAGACCAACCCATCTAGAACGTAACTTACTAGATCGAAGACATGATTTGAAAAGCAAGACTTCCTGTCCAATAAAAAAGTCTTTCCACAGATCATCTAACTAAGAAAAAAAATTTAGTTTTCTCCTTGTAAATGCTTTTAATCTCATATGCTTCATTCTGAACTCTCCGAGCTCATTCAGTTGCAGTTTCTTACGCTTCTTTGTGTCATACGAAACTCTATTGCTCCCATATTCGGCTGCAGTAATGATAGTGGACTCATGCTCACCTTGTTCTCGACGTCTAACAATTTCTGGGACAAATTGTCAATCACGTTAATAGAGAAACAAGAATGATTATCAGTAGGATACCTCATGGTTTCAAAAATGTCGAAATCAATCTCATCACCATCAAACCCCATGGTTAATTTCCCTGCATACACATCAATTTTTGTCCTTGTCGTTTCCATGAAATGACGACCTAAAATAAGAGGCAAATGTGCTAAAAAATGTTGAATCATCCATCTCCAGAACATAGAAATCCACCAGAAATATCAAATGGTTAATCTGCAACAAAACATCTGCCAACAAACCTCGAGGATGCATTAGAATAGTCAGCTAATTGAATAATAACACCATCATTTTTAAGCTCGCCGAGATTCATAGAGTGATAGACAAAATATAGCATAACATTAATTGAAGTACCTAAGTCTAACATCACATGTTCAATTTTGGTATTATCGATTACACAAGGGATAGTGAAACTACCTAGATCCTTATACTTGGGCATCAATTTTCTCTGAACAACTGCAGAAACATTCTCACTCACCCTTACCACTTCTCCATTTTGAAGTCGTCTCTTTGTGATGCAAAGCTCCTTCAAATTTTTTGCATACTTCGGCACTTACTTAATAGCATCAAGAATCAAAATGTTAACCTAGACTTTCCGAAAGGTTTCCAAGATTTATTTCTTCTATTCATCTTTCTTAGACTTGGCAAACCTGAGCGGGAAAGGTAGAAAAGACAAGAAGGATCGACAAAAACCAGATTTGAAACACTCTCCTTCTTACATTGGGGTTTTAGTGTTGCAACTGTGGAGAAATGACTGCTCGGATTCGGCTTTGGTTGGCTCTTCCTTTAACTTTGCAATTGGCTCTGCTTCCATATTGGTGTTCCATTTGGGGGATGTTTGCTCACTCTCAATTTTCCTACCATTCTTTAGTGTAATGGATTGTGCAGTTTCAAACCTTCATTTCGGATTTTGAATGGTAGAACTAGGAAGTTTACCTTGAAAAACTTAAGTCTTGAGGATGGGCATTTCGCAATTTGGTGAATGGGGATGGGGTTTATGAAATATGTGGCGCATTTAGGAACTTCAAAATCTGGAAAAGATAGGAAGGGGCATTTTCAGGATTCAGCAAAGAGGAAAGGAATTTTCAATTAATGTAGCGCGAGGCTCAAGCAACGATTCATACTCAATCATCATGAGCGGCGCATCCCTTTAAGAGTTGACTTAGCGAATCGATGTGACGACCCACTAACTCGGGGGGAGTAGCTGATGATACATAAAAATGATCACACCGGAGTCGTACACGTGTCATGATAATCTCGAGGAACTACAGACCCTAGCATCAGCCCAATGTTGATCCAGCCCAAGCGGTTCTTAGCCCGCTCACTTCGGTCCGCCAAGCGGACCCAGAGTCTCACAACACGCTAGGCCCACATGTCTCACAGCTATTCTCAATACCCGTAATCCCTCCTTAGGGAAGTATCTCAAGGATCAACATTGGACGGGCAACTACAGCTGCTCTCCACTTCCAACTCAGAAGCAAACACCAGAGTATCTTCCACACAGGGAAACTCTCTTCTACGGATTTCTCTTGGATTGAGAACTATCTCCCGCGTATCTAAAAGCACAGAGCTAACAGGGAAGTTCCCTCATACAATACGACTCCTAATTAGATAGGGGTCTCCTTAAAGATCTCCTCTCTAAACTACGCCTACGATGGTCTGGTTGAACCAGGACTTCTTGCACTAAAAATAAGACAAGATGTTGGTAAGCTAAGGTACGCTACAAATTCCCTGTTATAGCATTACACCATCCTTAGAGCCCTGCCCGACTTTAGCATCGGAGTGTTATTGGCCACCCCACGGTGGTCTGTGGCTCACGTGCGTTACTTGTGCAGATCAGCAGGATTATCTCAAAGCAAGGAGCTGAAAAAGATTGTATCAGTTTGGCATCGTGCGTGGAGACGACATAGTTTATAACTTTACACTAATCGTCGTCTCCTATCAAAACCTAGAAAGAGAGTGACCACCAGGTCACGCAACAACGGAGAACCAGGGGATACGTCCAACGCTCAGGTTGTCCTTATACCGCCTCATTCAGCAGTTCTTATCATGCACGTGCAACCAACTCGTGCTCTCACAGCAGTAACCATGGACCCCAAAATTGAGGTTCTTGCATCTCAGATACAGCAGATCACCCAGGCGGTGGAGACTCTTACGCGACAAAATCCACCACCTGCTAACAAAGACCAGGAGCAGCACAGACCTCCGCCTCCAGAAAATTATAGGGAGCAAGCGCAGGAGAGCCAAGCCCTCGCTAATTCTCATTGGACTAAGGGAGGTTGCGTGGCTAATGTTGTGCTCACCACCAGGACAGAGAGGCTCAGTCCCTGGGAACCCCCTCCGTAGAAGGGTGCATGATCCAGACGTACTATATCGCCTCTCTGTCCCACCATTCGTGGATCGGATAATGAACGAGGCTCTTCCGAGGAAGTTCACTCCCCTGAAGCTCGACTACTACGATGAGACCACTAATCCCTTCGATCATCTGCGCCACTACCATCACGTAATGGCCCTCAAAACACTGGAGAAGGAATTCCTGATACATTTTGTCGGAAGCCAGCGTTTCAGACAAGGCCCGCACTACATATTCTATAAGGAAGAGGTCCGGCGAGAAGCTCCGAGAGTATGTCACCTGCTTCAACAATGATCTGACCCTCATCGATAGGTGCAGCAAGGATACAGTCGTGACGTCCTTCACTGCGGGTCTCAGAGAGGGAAAGCTTTTCGAGGACCTCACCTTAGAGCCACCTCTGGACATGGCAGAGCTCCTACAAAATGTCCAGAGACATCACCCTAGAGGAGTCAAGAACCGCTAAAGGGAAAATCAAAGGCGACAGGAAGCCCTCCTCTCTTAGGGACAAGAAGGACGGAAAGAGTCGTGAGGACGAATAACGTAGCAAAAGGAAGCGTAGTGACAACAGACCGGACAATGGTCATCCCAGGCCAGAGAAATCATCCAACTACATTGGATCCAAAGCCGTGACACCCCTAAGCGGTAGCATGTCAGACGTACTTAACTCCACAAAAGGCTGGGAGGAACTGAAGTGGCCCCCAAAACGTGCGGAGACCCCTCCAAGTGCGACAACGACAAATATTGTGTGTACCACAAGGAGGGCGACCACAACACCAACGACTGCAAGAGTCTGAGGTATCAAGTTGAGTACTGGATCCGCAAAGGAAAACTAAAAGAGTTTCTGAAGTCTGAAAAACCAACGAAACAAACAAAGGACAGGGGGAGTACGTTAAAGAAATAAAGAAGGCGACTCTAGGAATAATCTATGTTCTTCATGGAGTCGGACCAAATGAAGACCAGTCATACAAGTCCCATAAACGGACACTACCTGATATGTGGAAACAATCCACGGGTGAGGATTGACACATCTGCCACTAAAGGGTTCAGAACCCCATTCCCACTTTAGCTTTCACTGAGAGGGGCCTCGATGGAGTCTGAGTGCCGCACAATGACGCCTTGGTCATCTCTGTTTCCATTGCAAAGTGGGAAGTGGTGAGAGCTCTGGTTGACACAGGAAGTTCACTTAACGTTTTGTTCTACAACACGTCCCACAGCATGGACCTTAAAAAGGAAAACCTGACATCTTCAGAACACCCGGTGATCGGATTCAGCGGGGAGAAGTTCTTCCTTATCGAAAAGATAAGGTTGCCTACGGTAGCAGGAGAGCCACAAATCAAGAAAGTCCTATTTCTGGACTTCATGGTGATACACACACCGTCATCCTAGAATCTCATCCTGAGAAGACCTTGGCTCTACCAGATGGAAGCATTGGTCTCCACCTTTCAGAAGTGTGTTAAGTATACTGCTAACCAATCTGAAGGAATAATACGTGGAGACCAACCTACGGCACGAGGTTGTCTGTGATACCCTTGTATGGGCGAACATGAGAGGGAGGGTGAAGAAGAATCCCAAGAGCCCATGGATCCCAAGAGGGTTGGCAAGTTATAAAAGGGAGATCATAGTCCCACATCGCCTGGGTGCGGGAGGGTGTACCATATGTATACGAGGTTGGATCTACAAAGTACTACACGTTTTAAAGTTGTGCGGGCCTTGGGCCCAAAGTGGACAATATAGTACTTTGTGGATCAGGTCGTGACACTTACTTAGTTGGAAGTGTGCAAACGAGGACGTTGGGCTCCCGAGGGGGTAGACTGTGATACCCTTGTGTTGGCGGACATGAGGTGGAGGGTGAGGGAGAAGCTTAATAGCCCATGGATCCCAAGAGGGTTGGCAAGTTACAAAGAGGAGATCATAGTCACACATCGCCTAAGTACGAGAGGGTGATGTACTATA
The DNA here is from genome assembly GCA_963556465.1 of Berberis vulgaris. Lineage (NCBI taxonomy): Eukaryota > Viridiplantae > Streptophyta > Magnoliopsida > Ranunculales > Berberidaceae > Berberis > Berberis vulgaris. Next base: position 26,990,517 of record OY747131.1, on the reverse strand, counting down.
TATGTACGAGGTTGGTTCTACAAAGTACTACGCGTTTTAAAGCCGTGCAGGCCTTGAACCCAAAGCGGACAATATAGTACTTTGTGGATAGGGTCGGGACATTGCCACTACGCCGCATTGAAAAAGATAGAGTGCTCCAAGATTCAGCTACATCATGCAGAGCAGCCTGACCTAGTGCAAGGCCAAAAGACGATAGAGACATCATTTTCAAGCGGTATAGGAGCAATCAACTCTTCCGCCCAGCGAGTCGTAAAGGCCATGGCAAGCGGGAACACATCCCCCCGACATTCCATCGGCGCGGAGATCCGTCCCTCTGCAAGGTTTACTCTTCAGTGACCTATGTATCGCCTCGACACTCCGCTAAACGATCCGCGTAAACAACCCGAATTCACTTCAAAGCCATGATCAAATTCTCTCCGCCAACAGTTAGTTTTCTTTGAGTTGTTTTTTCCCTTTCCAAAGTCAATATTGAGTTTTAGTTCTTAAAAGGCTTATGTGATTCGTAATCATTTAAGAAATAAAGGAAGAATTACGAAAAACAAACTCTATTGATTATTGAAAAGATGTAACAACAAGCACCTTGAGGCAGATAAAAGGCTACATATTGTGAACGCCCTAAGGCGGATACAAAGGCTGAGCACTATAAGCGTCTGAATACAGTGCGAACTAAAGTAAAATACTTGCTTAGACAATTCTGCTACGAACAACGTCCAACGAAAACTTGCAAACCCTCTGATGCGAGCAATCTGCAAGAGACAACAAAGATAAGCGAACGGAATACGCAAGATGTCATACTAAGGCATCTGATCAACATGGAATGAAGACTTGCTTAAACGGTTCGATCACACAAGTGACGCAAACAGTCCGAAGCAAGCAGCCCGCAAGCAGAACCATGATCTAGCAAACGCGACCCTCAAATATGGTCCGTGGGGGTACAAAATCAGCAATCGGGAGTCCCGCGACAAGCCACAACCAGATACGACCAACTCACACTCTCGATCCGGCAAAACGAATGAACCTAAGACAAGTATCAGGTAGACGCAAGTATAGTGCGCCTTCCGGCTGCAAGGATAAGAGGGGCGTCCAGGAGTCAATGGCCCAATCCATGGACCATGTCCAACTTCTCTTCATCTCGAAATCCCAAATTCCAGCACAAGGCAAGGCAACGGGGTTAATCTAGGAGTGGCGGAGGCAGCCAGCACGAAGTTGGATGTTGGTGCTATATCTGAAATTAAACATTCAGGAACAACGATAAGGAAACATCACATGAACAACTGTCTCTTCCCTTGAGAAATTGCTCGTACTACTTCTTCGCGAAATGAGAAGAAATTACGAGATCTCAGCAGATCAACTACATGATCACCCATAGCAGGTGACCACGCATATCAGCAGCCATCTCTATGCCTGATCGGCGCAACTGTCAGAACATTCGGAGACTCCAGAGATGGAGAATCAACTTTAGCCTTTAAAACCCCAAAACATCATCTTTAAGCAAGGACATTACATAAGATAAGCTCTACAAAAGATAGTGCCTACGACAATTGGAAAACACCATTATATAGACATGATGGTTCACCAAGCGGGCACTTCAGCATTAACTGTCAAGTATTGAATACGGTACGGAAAACTACAAAGACGGTGTCAATCAATTAATGGCGCTGCACGCAACCCCATCAATTGAGGGGGAGTAACCGATACTCAACTGTCACGCAACCTAAGTCGTACGCATGTCACCACGCAATCTATGCCGTACATGCAATGTACCATGCAAGAAACCCTAGCCCTTCTTCTGTGGGCCCATGGGCTCAGCCTATTTTTCAAACAACACTCTGTCACGTGTTTGGCAAGAGCACTAGAGATCCTAGTCAACCCTGACATACAGATTATACCTTTAGATCACCTTCTGATTTAAAGTAATTTCATTCAGTCCATGCAACATGTTGATGGATTAGGTTCGCACGCCCCTAGCTGACGGAACTTTTATTCAAACCAGTCAAGCTTAGTCAGCCAAGACTGATTACGATGGCTTCTGGTTCATCCCGATACCTAGTCCGCTTAGCGCGGGCATCGACGGTTTAGGAAGTGGGAGTCTAATCAACACTATCATGCCAGGTGACAACGACTCGCCCGGGATCATTGCCCCATTCGTGGTCAATGATCGCCGAACCTAATCAGGTAAGCCTAGCTGGTGACAACTAGCAACAGAAGCTTCTAACCAAAACCTGGACTTGTAGCCTTCACTACGAGGGTGTAAATAGTCAAGAAGGTGGGAGCCTAGTCAATCCCGAACTGATTCTGATGGATCGCCATGGGACCACTATTTTTCAGCGTAACCGCCAAATCACCAAACCTAGACTTGTAGCCCACACTGTGAGGGTGTAGATAGTCTAGAAGGTGGGAACCCAATCAGCCACGACCTGATTCTGACAGTCTGCCACGGGATAACTGTTTTTCAACGTGGCCCCCAAACCCTCCCAAATTTGTAGCTTGGTGTACTCAGGTGTAGATAATTTGGATGGTGGGAGCCTAGTCAGTCATGAATTGATTTCGATGGCTTGCCACGGGACCACTGCTTTAACTTGGTCGCCAAACCTCTTTCATATTTGTACCCTCACCACGCAGGGAGGGTGTAGATGGTTCAAAAGGTGGGAGCCTAGTCAGTCCTGAACTGATTTCGACGGCTTGCCACGGGACCACTGTTTTTCACCCTTGTCGCCAAACCTTTACTTCCCGAATCTGTAGTCCACTCTGCCCGGACATAAATGATTTGGAAGGTTGGAGCCTAGTCAGTCCTGAACTGATTCCGACGGCTTGCCACGAAACCACCATTTTTAGCCTGGTCAGCGTCTTCACGCTCAAACGGACTAACAATCTAATGTTAAGCAAAGGTTACTCGTGCCGATACGAGGATCGTACGGCCAGTGCCAAGATAAAATCTACTTAGGATGCCAACCTGAGCATACGATGTCTGACTCGGCACGAACGCTCTGACATGCACGCTCGGCCATCACAACTCGCTCAGAACAGCAACTACAGCCGATCGGTCAGACAAGCAAGGTAACTCTCAAACAGCTTACCTTGGGGACAGGGCACAACTTGGATGACTCAACCCCCAGCAAAATTGTTCATAACATGCCCACTACTGGCATGACTACACCGCGATGACCCCAAGTCATTCACAGCACAAAGCGGTCAAGCTCTCTACCTCAGACAGACCAGTCAACGTCCTATTGATTCAACCAGCCTATGCCAAAGCAAGACGACAAGGTAAAACAAAAAACATGCAATAGAGAATAAAACTATTCTCATTAATGATCAAAGACAAAAAGAATACAAGCACGCAAAGTTCACTTCTTATCAGGAGAGGGTACAGAAATGGAAGAGTTAAACCTAGTGGAAGAAGGAGCAGAAGTTGCGCCCACACACGCCGCAGCCTGGACATCAGAGCTCAAATTGTCTTCCTTGCTCGATGACGTCGACGTAACTGACAGATCCACATACGACATCTTCTTATAACGGCTGAGATCCCACTTTGGATACTCCTCATTCATTAGCGTCAGCAGCTCCAGCCGTCCATGTACAACCCAACTGAACTCGCATTTGCCTTGTTCCTAGAAAAGCTCTTCCTCCAATACCTTTGCATCAACAAGTTCACGCTCTAGTAGCTCTAACTTGCCAGTCAGTGTATCGACCTGAGACTGCTCTATGGCAAGACTGCTCTTCACGACACTAAGTTCATGCTACCCCAATTCGAGCTGGTCATCAACCTTCCTCGCTTCTCAAGCATAGAACTCCACATCGGATTCCAACTGTTGCTTCTCAGCAGCCCAATCAGTTTCCTTCGAAATACTATCTTCAGCGAAAGACAGCAGTTCAGAACTCGCCTTAGCCGCAGACTCCCGCGCAACCTCAACTTCTCAGCGGATACAGCTCAACTCCTACCTAAGTCCATTCCTTTCGGACACCACCTCTATCAGATCACGTTCAAGGTTCTCCAGACGAGCCCTTTGAGCCTCAGCAGCCACAGTTGACTAGTAGGAGCATAATTAGGCTATTTTTAGTACCATATTTCTATATGTATTTTTGGCTATTACTTGTTAATTATGGTACTAATTTCTTTTTTGTGTTTGTGTAGGTTTACAATTACAAGATTCCAAAATAAAAGGGACAATACCTGCACTGAAGCAAGGACGCTTGCAGCCACAACCTCTTCTTCCACCCATCTATAGCTTCCATCTATACACAACCTCCTCATCACAGTCGCAACAAGCCTCTTCTTCCTTGCAAGCCAGCCAACACCATCATCTTTGTCCCTCCATCTCGTCGTTTTTTCTCTGTGGCAAACCCAAGCCTCCATCACACCCATCGCTTGACCACAGACCCCTTCATCAGCCTCTTCTGCCTGATCACCTTATCTACCATAGACTCTCTTCACGTTCCCTATAGCTTGCTTCATCTCTCTCACCATCCTCCTCGAAACAGCAACCTCGCTAAACCCTTCCACAATGCCACTAATCCCCTTCTCTCTCGCCTTCATCATTCGCAGCCCACTCTCACAGCAGATCAAGAAATTAGTAAAGGAAGAGAGAAGATCGTGAGGAACAGGAGGACATAATTTATTTCTCTTTCTCTCTGCTATCCGCACCCCGCAGTCCATTCTGTACCACCACGGATCAGGCGACAACGTTTTTCATATCTAAACCTCTCTTTTTCTTATTTCGCTTGATTATTGATTATGGATTATTGTTTGAACATAATTAATATGTCTAGCTAAACTCCTCTTAGCTAGGGGTGGATTCAAAACTCCGAACATGTGCTTTATGAATTAATTGAATTTAATTTTCCTTGTTGATTAGTGATTGTGTTTTGCTTAACTGGTTTATAGGAAAAAAAAATTTGTATGCATCCTAGGATCTAGAGTATAAGCGAGTTTCACCTAATCGTTACAATCTTGTACTCATAAGTAGTAAATACCAAGGAACGTTGGTAAGGTTAAGTAAAAACCTAGGTAAGAAAAAGATGTTGTTCATACTTGTAATTACCTAGTCATTGTTCATATTTTTCACAAAACTTAATGATCTTAGATTGTTATCTAACTTGTGATTCTTGATTAGATAGCACGATAAGAATAGTTTGAAAGCGACGATTCAACGAACTTGGGAAAATAATAAGATTAATGCAGTAATCTTGAGCATTGTCTTTCACGAATTAGCAAATGATTATTGAAGATTGATTTATGAGCTTATGTTTGGTGTGTGGAGATAAACCCTTAGCTAATTTCTCATCTTTGTCATCCCTTTAGTTTTATTATCTTTACAGTAATTTTCGTAGTTATTTTTATAGTTTAACTTAGAAAATTCAATCCCCCAATATTTACTTAATTAGGTTGTTAGTCGTCTTTTAGTTATTCTTAGTGCTAGTTGGCAAGCTCTCTAATCCCCGGTCGTGAATGATCCCTACTTATTCTATACTACAATCATAAAGCAGAGCTTTAAGTTGTGTGCTACTAAAATAGCGCATCAATTTTTGGCGCCGTTGTCGGGGATTAGTAAAATTGCTAATTACTTCATTTTTTATTATTAGAAAACATTTAGAAGACGAATGAGAGAAATAAAAAAGTCACAAACGTTTAGCTCTGAATCTAAATCAGAAGAGCTTGACATGGCAGATAACATATCTATTAAAGAACTTTTGGCATCCACCTTGGACAATGTTGCACCCTTGTGCATTTAATATCCAATAGCAGTATAGGGCAAGACAGATTCATTCGAACTGAAATCCAGCCTACTTCACCATATTCCGAAATATCATGGTTTTTCTATGGAGGATCCAAATAAACATTTAAAGGAATTTGAAGTTGTATGCTCTAGTATGACGCCAATAACTGTAGATGAGAACATTCTGAAACTGAGAGCATTTCCATTTTCTCTGACTGATAAGGCTAAGGAATGGCTCTATGAACTACCTTCCGGAATAGTATATTCTTGGGATAGCATGAAGAAGGTGTTTCTAGAGAAAATTTTCCCAACTTTCAAAATTATCTTGTTGAGGAAGAAAATCACTAGTATACAGCAAGGTCAAGGAGAATCATATCCAACTTACTATGAGCGCTTCAAGACTCTCATAGCATCATGTCCGCAGCATCAAATGAAGAAGGAGCTCCTGATTCAATACTTTTAAAAGGGATTGCTTCCTCTTGAGCGACAGATGTTGGATGCAGCGGCAGGAGGAGCTTTGGTTAATAAAACTTCAGCAATGGCAAAGACTTTGATTGCAAACCGAGCCTTAAACGCCCAACAGTATGAAGAAATTGGAGAGCCTTCATGCCAAATCAATGAGGTAAGTACTAATTATAGTTTGGAAGCTCAAATGGCTAATCTTACTTCACTTGTGACTTGGGTTCTAGGGAAGCCGAATGTGCTAGGAGTTGCACAAGTTTGTGGTGAGTGTACTAAGCCAGGACATCCATCTGATTGATTGAGAATGGCGGTTGGGAGAATGTCAATGTAGTAGGTTTTCAGGGCAAAAATCATTATAGGAATAACCCTTATTCAAACACTTACAATGAAGGTTGGAGAAATCATCCCAGCTTTGGATGGAGAAATTCAAAACAACCTCAACAACAAGCTTCGAATCGGCCACCCCCTAGTTTTTTTCAAGGACCACTTGAACCACCTCAACACAATTCAAGTATGCCCCTTAATTATGATGAGATTTTGAAATCGTTAACTATTTCTCAGCAGAACCAATCAAAAGATATAGCAGATTTGAAACTACAAATGGGACAAATAGCTAAGTTTATTGAACAAATTCGAGAGCAAGGAAAACTTCATAGTTCTACCATTTCAAATCTGAAAGGCGGGTTTGAAACCGCAAAAGCAATTACACTAAGGAGTGGTAGGCAAATTGAGAATGAGCCAACAGTCCCCAAACATAGCCGAAATGTGGAGGCTGAGTTACAAGCAGATGATCCAGCCATCGTTGAGACACCAAAGCCCCCAGTTAAGAAGGTGAGCATTCCAAATTCAGTTTCTGCTAATCTTTCTCCACCTTTTGTGCCTTTTCCAGGTAGGTTTGCCAAATCTAGGAAAAATGAACATGATAAGGAAATCTTGGAAACCTTCCGAAAAGTCCAGGTCAATATTCTGCTTCTTGATTCTATTAAGCAAGTGCCTAAGTATGCAAAAATTTTGAAGGAGCTTTGCACAACAAAGAGACGACTTTGAGATGGAGAGGTAATTAAGGCGAGTGAGAATGTTTCAGCGGTTCTCCAAAGGAAATTGTCGCTGAAGTGTAAGGATCCGGGTAGTTTTACTATCCCTTGTGTTATCGATAATACTAAAATTGAAAATGCAATGCTAGACTTAGGTTCTTCAATTAATGTTATACCGTATTCTATTTATTGATCTATGAATCTCGAAAAGCTAAAAAATGATGGTGTTATTATTCAATTGGCTGACTGTTCTAATGCATATCATCGAGGTTTGTTGGAAGATGTGTTCATGCAGGTTAACCATTTGATATTCCCAGCAGGTTTCTATGTGCTTGAGGTGGAAGATTCGGATTTTTCAACACCTTTGCCTCTTCTTTTAGGGCGCCCCTTCATGAAAACTGCGAAGAAAAATATTGATGTGCATGCGGGGAAACTGACCATGGAATTTGATGGTGATGTGATTAGCTTCAACATCTTTGAAGCCACGAGATATCCTACTAAAAATCATTTATGTTTTTCTATTAATGTGAATGACAATTTGGCCCAGAAATTGTCAGACGTCATAAACGAGGATGAACTTGAGATAACCATCACTACTGCCGTTGGATATGAGTGCAATAGAGTTTCCTATTACAGTTGAATGAGCTCGAAAAGATTCAGGATGAGGCCTATGATAGTAAAAGCAATTATAAGGAGAACATCATAGTTTTTCATGATCAGATGATCAATGGAAATACTTTTGTCATTGGAAAAAAAAAATTTGCTTTTCCAATCATGTCTTAGAACTAGTAAGTTATGTTCTGAATGGGTTGGTCATTTTATTGTTATTAATGTTTTTCCCCATGGTGCTATACAGATTAAGAGTGTCACAACCGGTAAGGAGTTTAAGGTGAAACATCATCGACTTAAGCCCTATTATGAGTCATTTGTGGAGCATGACGTGGAGGATGTATCACTCCATGAGGATTGATTGGAGATACTATCAGGCTGTATGACGTTAAAACATGAGCTTCTTGGAAGGCAACCCAATCAGATTTGCTTTCTCTATCCCTTTATTTTATTTTAGTTATTTTTGTTTTTGTTTGTTAGTAGTTTGATTTTCCTCTTTTAAATCTTTTATTGCACGTGCTACAATCTATTAACATTGAGGACAATGTTAGGTTTAAGTGTGGGGGAAACAACGTTGTTTTTATTTTGAAAAAAAATAAAAATAAAAATGAAAAGTGTCAATCCATTAAAAAAAAAAAGTGTTGGTTTTTGTTTTCTTTGTTGGTATTAGTGTCAATAAAAAAAAGATTTTTTATAATTGTTTTGAGTCTTAGGATACTTACAAACACAATGATGAGATTTGATTTTTAATTGCATGATTTAAGGTCTAAGCATTATTATTTGGTTAATGCATATTCATGGTTATCATATGCAAATTCACATGTAATCAACTTAGTAATTGGTACTTGTAGCATGTTTAATTAAATTTAATTCATTATAACCCATATGTGAGTTTTGAGCCTATTGTTCATTTGATTTTGAGAGCATTTAGTTAGGTCATCTTTATTTCTTTTGTCAACAATAATTTGTTTCATGATCTCAAATTTGTTTGCTTTGGTTGCTACTTGGATTGTTTTCATAATTAAGGATTAAATACTAGAACTTGTATTAATTTCATTCAAAGCATCATATTGAATTGCATAACATGCTTGACATGATAAAGGCACCTAGTTTCTACCATTGCCAAATAAGCCTGATCCATGATATATTTCCTTTAGGTTAACCCCGTTGTGCCTGTTATTAAGCCTTTTGTTTCATTACCTTCAATTCTTATCCCTAACCTAATCAGAAGAGTGAAGCATAATTTGATTTGCATAGACTCTATTGTGGTTCAAGGTATGTTGAAAAGCAAATGTGGGGGGAAGACCCTTGTGGTAGACAATTCAAGAAGAAAGAGTTGCAAAAAAAAAAAAAAACACAAGTCCTTGTCTATATTCATTCAGTATTTCAGTACCATACAGATAGTCCAATTCTTTTCATTCAGTAGATACAAAATAATGGTTGAAACTCTTCATTATCAGTGAGTCACCTCTTCATTATCCTTTTCACTTCCCTACTTATGTCTTGAACTATATGATTCATTGATAATGTCTCTAATCTTATTGCATGTTTTCACCAGTTATTTAAGCCCTTTGAAAATTCCCTATCCGTTCTTTTTCTTCCCTTGACCCATTGGCCTCATTACAATATGAATTAAGACCTTTTGATTGAGTGTGTCTTGCAATGTCACATTGTGGAGATTCAAATGACGTATGAGCATATGGTGCCACTAGTTCTTGCATTCAAGTAGTAGCATTCCTTCCATAAGATCATATATCTGAAAACAAAAAAAATGTCAGAAAAATGTCTTTCTTTATTGTTATATTATATGTGAGTTATTTGTTTCCCTTTTACATCAATCCTCTCACATATAACTAGAATAAGAAGCGTGATTTTATCAAACAATCAGTGAAAAAGAAAAGAGTGCACCCAGTGAGATTTTTGGGTTAATTCTTTGTGGCACGCGTTTGAGTTTCATAGTCACTTGGATTGATTTAATAAAGAATTTTTATATCATTGCTATGAGCGTGTATTAATTTTCGAATGATGTGGATTTAATCTTGTGTTTATAAAGAATCTTAACATGTCATGATCCGATGAAAATCTCTGAGACAAATGTTGGAAATTATAGATTGAGTCATTTGAGTATTTTATTTTTGTTTCTTGGATTTGCTCGAGACTAGCAAAAGATAAGTGTGGGAGAATTTGATAGGAGCATAAATAGGCTATTTTTAGTACCATATTTCTATATGTATTTTTGGCTATTACTTGTTAATTATGGTACTAATTTCTATTTTCATGTTTGTGTAGGTTTCCAATTACAAGATTCCAAAAGTTATGTGAAGCAAATTGGCAATTTAAAAATACTAATTGCAAAAGGAAACCACGCAAGAAAGGAAACTGAAAAGAAAACAATTATAAAAAAGACAATACCTGCACTGAAGCAAGGACGCTTGCAACCACAGCCTCCTCTTCCACCCATCTACAGCTTCAATCCATCCACAACCTCCTCATCACAGCCACAACAAGCCTCCTCTTCCTCGCAATCCAGCCAACACCATCATCTTTGTCCCTCCATCTCGTCGTCTTTTCTCTGTCGCAAACCCAAGCCTCCATCACACCCATCGCCTAACCACAGACCCCTTCATCATCCTCTTCTACCTGATCAACTTACCAACCACAGACTTTCTTCACGTTCCCTATCGCTTGCTTCATCTCTCTCACCATCCTCCTCGAAACAGCAACCTCGCCAAACCCTTCCACAACGCCACCTAATCTCCCTCTCTCTCACCTTCATCGTTCACAGTTCACTCACACAGCAGATCAGTGAAGGAAGAGGGAAGGTTGTGAGGAAGAGGAAGAGAGAAATTTATTTCTCTTTATCTCTACTATCCGCACCCGCAGTCCATTTTGTACCACCACGGATCAGGCGACAACGTTTTTCATCTCTAAACCTCTCTTTTTCTTGTTTCGCTTGATTATTGAATATTGATTATGGATTACCGTTTGAACATAATTAATATTTCTAGCTAACCTCTTAGCTAGGGGTGGATTCAAAGCTCCAAACATGTGTTTTATGAATTAATTGAATTTAATCTTCTTGTTGATTAGTGATTGTGTTTTGCTTAACTGCTTTATAGAGAACTTTTCTTTCTATGTTTGTTAAGATGGCCAACTTAGTAAGCATGCTAGGATCTGGAGCTAGAGTATAAGAGAGTTTCACCTAATCGTTGCAATCTTGTATTCATAAGTAGTAAATACCAAGGAACGTTGGTAAGGTTAAGTAAAAATCTAGGTAAGAACAAGATGTTGATCATACTTGTAATTGCCTAGTCAGTGTTCATATTTTTCACAAAACTTAATGATCTTAGATTGTTATCTAACTTGTGATTCCTAATTAGATAGCATGATAAGAATAGTTTGAAAGCGACGCTAAGTTTAATTCAACGAACTTGGGAAAATAATAAGATTAATGCAGTGTTTATCACGGTTAATCTTGAGCATCGTCTCTCACAAATTAGCAAGTGAATTGAAGATTGATTTATGAGCGTATGTTTGGTGTGTGGAGATAAACCCTTAGCTAATTTTTCATCTTTGTCATCCTTTTAGTTTTATTATCTTTACAATAATTTTTGTAGTTATTTTCATAGTTTAACTTAGAAAATTCATTCCCCCAATATTTACTTAATTAAATTGTTAGTTGTCTTTTAGTTATTCTTAGTGCTAGATGGCAAGCCCTTTAATCCCCAGTCCAAAATGATCCCTACTTATTCTGTACTACAATCACAAAGCACGGTATTAAGTTGTGTGCTACTAAAAGAGCGCATCATTGACCGATCCAACCGCTTTTTTTCAACCTACTTCTTAAGCTGCTCAATTTCATGGAGCGCATTAGAATATAGTGTCTGCATATGCGAAAAGACACGCTCCAAGGTGTATACTCTCTCACGAGCCGCCTCAACTTCCATCTCAACAACGGCTGCGTGGCTCAAATGAGACATACCCATCATAAGGTACTTCAAGCCCTTATCTATACACCCTTCCAACGAATCCTCCTTGAATTTTGGAGCGTGATCCATCAACCAGCTATGACGCCTGCTTATATGTTTCCTCAAAGCATATTCTACGTCCACCGCTTGGTGTTAGACCAGTGATCTCAGCTTCACCAAATTCGGTGCAAACAGGCTTATCCGTGCACCGACCCTATGAAATTTTTCTTGATCGAAAACTACGCCGACACCGCCCTTCATGGTCGCTACCGTCCTAAAGCTCTCTTCCGCGGCCTTTCCCTTGTCAACAGCAGCCCCTTTTTTGCGAGACGGCTCAATGGGATCCGGAGGGAGAGAAGGCAGTGAAGTATCCAAATGACCCTCCAACACCTCTAACTGAGGCCTAGAGCGAGACGATGAGCAATGTGGACTGCAAGAGACACGGCCAGTACCACGACCATTATCAGGCAAAACAACTACGGGCGATCAAATTTTACCACCTCAGGCAAATCCTCACAAGAGCCTTCTGCCGGAACGGCCTCACGCGAATCAGCACCAACGGAAACAGCCATTGCAACCCGCACAAGACTGTCATTCAAAGCCTCGACCTACGCATCACTAAGGTTCGACTTGTCTACAACTCCTGTCAATCGCAGGAAATCCTTCTCCAAGCTAGAAACATCAGTGTCCGCCTCAACAGGTCTAGCAAACTTGCGCCCCCCTTCACGGAGCAGGTCGTGCCGAAGACGTACAGGTTCTAACGCGAGACCTCTTCCTCATGAAGGAGACAAGAGTCTCAGACGGCTCCTCCACATCAGACAGAACAAAAGCTTTGAACCCAGTAGCTTTCTTTTCCTGGAAGGGGCCCATCTTCCAACTTAATGTGTGACTCTCGATACAGAGTAGGGGCAACGTGCCAGTTGCATTACTCAGAAGTTGGAGAGCCGCCCAGACACGGATCAAATTTTAGGTGTGTCCCACAACCCACTACGGATGAAGTTGGAAACCCTTATGACATGAACCGCCTTTTTTTCGGCAGGATGTGAAACTTCTCCATGGCGTTTTGCTCCTTTAAGGTAAGAAGAGTAGTGGGAAACCTTCCTGTAGAAACACGCAAGCGATGGTTAATTGGCCCACTATCAATCACATCAAAGTCACAAGAAAATAGATGAACTTACGAAACGACTTGAATTGTCGCTAGAGCGGACGACCCTTGCATCGAAAATACTTCGAATCCGAAGGGGCCAAGAAGCAGTACTTCTGCCAGAACTTGGAATCATCAGGTAGCTTAACAAAGCAATTCGGCGACTTCATCTTACAAACAATATTACTCTTTAGCCGATGAGAGGTCAACAATTGAATCACCCGTGGAGTCACGCTAACACTGACCTCCTTAGCACTGATCAGAATCATGAGGATGATCCTATATCCATTAGGCCCCAACTGAGCCAGAGCAATCCCTAAGAAGTCCAATAACTCCCACATCATATCCAGTATCGAAAAACACACTCCAGTTTGAAACATCCCGCGGTGCAAACAGATAAAACCAACCGGATGTGACATCGGCGTCTGGTCGCCCGTCAGAAGATACAACGGCAGGTCTTCAGGGACCCCAAACTTCGTATGAATTTCGGCGAGACCAGGTTCGGACAACAACTTGTCTTCGAAAAACTCCAGACCCTCGTCCAAGACAGTGTCATCAAAAAGGTTTTCTTGAGCCATGAGAAAGATAAACAATCTTTTCTAATCAGAGCGTTAGCTTTGAAAACAAGGAAAGTAAAATAATCAGACTCTACACAACGGATGACCTAAATAGAGGTTGGCTTCCCGCTTCTTTTCCATTGAACCAACGCATGTTCAATTAATGAAGCGCGTGGCTCAAGCAACGATTCATACTCAATTATCATGAACGGCGCATCCCTTTAAGAGATGGCTTAGCGAACTGATGTGACGACCCACTAACTCGGGGGGAGTAGCTGATGATACATAAAAACGGTCATACCCAGAAGTCATACACGTGTCATGATAATCTCGAGGAACTACAGGCCCCAGCATCAGCCCAATGCTGATCCGGCCCAAGCGGTTCTAAGCCTGCTCACTTCGGTCCGCCAAGCAGACCCGGACTCCCACAACACGCTAGGCCCACACGTCTCATAGCTATCCTCAATACCCGTATGCCCTCCTTAGACAAGTATCTCGAGGATCAACTTTGAACAAGCAACTATAGTTGCTCTCCGCTTCCAACTAGGAAGCAAACACCAAAGTATCTTTCACATAGGGAAACTCCCTTCTACGGATTGCTCTTGGATTGGAAACTATCTCCCGCGTATCTAGGAGCATAGAGCTAACAAGGAACTTTCCTCCTACAGCACGACTCCTAATTAGAGAGGGATCTCCATGAAGATCTCCTCCCTAAACTACGCCTACGATAGCCTAGTTGAACCATGACTTTTTGCACTATAAATAAGATATGAGGTCGGTAAGCTAAGGTATGCTACAAATTCCCTGTTACAGCATTACACCTTCTTCAGAACCCTGTCTGACTTTAACATCGGAGTGTCATTGGCCACCCCACGGTGGTCTATGGCTCACGTGGGGTACTTGTGCAAGTCGGCAAGTCAGCGGGATTAGGTCAAAGCAGAGAGCAGAAAAAGACTGCGTCAGGATGGACAATAACATTTTCGTCATTTGGCGAATGGGATGGGCAAGAGTATTTTCGGGATTTGGCGAATGGGATATGGCAAGAGCATTTTCAGGATTGGGGTAATTTCATAGTGTGGGGGAATTGTGTTAGTTGGCGAGGGCAACATGAGAATCTATATATCTAATATTTATACACAAAATAGAAAAGTAATATAATTATTTATTTATTAGGTACTTGAACTATCTATAAAATTATTTATTATTTTAATTTTTTATAAAGTTTAAGTGGAGTAAATAATAGGGTGAGGATGGTGGAAATCCAAATGAGGGAGGGACCCACAATCTAGCTTTTGTCATCTTATACTCACGAAGTCTCCATTTTTCAAACTCTTTGAATGGGATTGGAGAATTGTTAAAGTTGTTAGGGGCATTTTGGGAATAAAAATACGACATGACTAAAATGGTTCACTGTAGCTTTTGTGACTTTTCGTTAGAGGAGATGTAATGAATCAAAAACATTAAAGTGTATGAAGTGTGAAATAAAATTTTATTTTTTTCTTTTGATCAATAAAACAAGAACTTCATGAAGACAGAAATTATGGAACATCATTTTCACTGTTTGATTATGGAAACATCATTTTGACAACATGTTTAATATGGAGATTTATTTAGGCGACTAATTAATATGGAGATACCTCGTTCCATTAGAACCATATTTGCAAACCTTTGATGAGATGGTACATCTTCACCCATTTTATCATCCTTTCTTCATGATTTGCTGCTGAAACTTAAAAAGTGGATCAATTGAACAATTGAAATATGAAATGCTAAATTGGTGCATGGACAAGGAGAGAGGGTCCCTAAGGGTGGGAGTTCGACAGCTAAAATGCTTAGAAAAAAGATTTTATCACATCTTTTGTCAGGGTGTTGTAACAAATGATGACATGAAATATTTGTGCATCATCAGCTGAACCTCGCGCCCCTTCCATCCTTTGTTCATAGATCTCTAGCCTTCAAAGTTCAATATTTAATCAAAAGCATTAAATAAAATAAAATAAAATAAAAAATCAAAGCATTTGCATCTCAGAGTCTTAGCAGCACTAAGGCTCCCAAGGTTCTCGAGGCACTCATTAGCGCCTCACATAACCTAAACAACACTGATCTTCAATAACCTGCCCTAACGAATCAGCATGGCCCTAACGAATCAGCATGGCAGCTAGCAGTCGTTTAGGTCATGATCAGCGAGTTAAGAAATAAGCTCAGGCACTGTTCCACTTGAATGTTCAGCATTTATTGCAAGGAGAGAAATATGGATGATAGTGGTATAGAAAGACTAGTACTGTAGCCTAGAGTTCTACCAAACAAAGTTTAAGCTTCTTGAGTAAAATAATCACCGCACTGCCAGGATCAGTTTATGTGGACATAGTAGTATGCAATGACTGACTTGAGCATGAAAAAAGATTTTGAAGCATACCTGATGGAACTGATAAAAGATTTCATGTTAAAAAATTCATAGAAGATTATAAGAAAAAAGCACTCTGTTTGTGAAGGCGAAAAAAAAACAATCAGGGAGAAATAATAAATGATAAACATACATTTTCCTAATAGATGAGAATAAAAAAAAATCTGATATTATTGACAATATTCGGTTGGCGGTATACAAGACGAGATTCACAGGGTTTAGTTTCTCTTGCTTACCAAGACATAGCATTAGCACATTAACAGTGACTACAGGAAATAGGGGCTAAGCCAATGCGGTACTAGCTTTGCTGGTAGACTTGTGGAGGATGGTATCACAAGTCCAGTGTTCAAATCCCGCTGGCGGCATTTGGGTGAGAGGGATTAAGTGATTAAAGAAAAAGAAGGAAATAGGTGATAAAATCTCGTTAACAAAGGTAAGAAAACCATAACACCATTGAAAGGATAATATGCAATTATGCTACCCTGCTGTTTATACTTTCACAACTAACACCTTACCCAGGGTAGCTGCTGGCAACCTCTTGAGTGGGAAATCCATCTTCTGTCTTGCTCATACAATCATATTGGATCAATCACCAACCACCACTTTTTTATTACTTGCTCCAGTCTTACACAAACAAAAGAATGACTCTAAAAGAACTAAACGAATGATAGTTACACCTGCATTTGATTTAAAGAACTAAAGGAATGACTGTAACAGTTGAGAAGAAGCACTGTGCATAAGATCGGATTAGGGACAATGGTGAAATGAAATAATTTAAAAAAAAAATGATCTCAAATGCATTATGAAAATATAATGTTAGGCAGGATTATAAAATAACCATATTAAACTATAACCTTAAACAGCTGGATCTGACAAGCAGCATGCAGTGAACTGAAAATGATGATATGAAGAAGTATACAGGAGTGATATTGATTCGGCTCGCCTCCAATCATTTCTCATCTACAAAAAAGAAGATGAACCGAGCCAATATCACGCCATGTGTACCTCTCCAAGAGTTTACATCTTCACTGCAGTACACGTCTCTGGTTTGTAGACATGAGTCTCTTGCTATAAATAGGCAAATCAGGGAACCGCAAAACCTGAAATCTTGCAGTAAACTGCTTCCAGGATAATAATAAAGTATCGTTTATTAATCATATGATACAAAATTCATAATCCAGAATATGAAACACCACTATCCAGAATATAAAACACATTAGTGGAGTAACTGCAGATTAGTGACAATGCGTGATGGTCACAGTGGCAGCGTCATCTCAGTGAGTAATCAGTTAGGGTTTGTAGCTGTAATCCGTTTCCCTCTCCAATCACTTTATCTTCTTGAAATTGTTTGACAAAACCTTTGTTATGCTGGCTTATGTCCAGTGGAATTATCATGAAAAATGACCTAAAAGGAAATGAACAGAGGACAAGCTTCCCGGCCCATCATTATACCCCATACAACGTTAGTACATGTATCGTGATTACTGTACAATTCAAATGTGCAAGGTAATTAAGAAAAGGAAAATGTTTCTGTTGCCCAGTTCCTCGTCCCCAACTTGCAGTTTAAATATGATTTAAGTTGAAGTCTTGGACATATCTAAACGATAAAAGGAATCTAGCTGCCCTCCCCTTGGAAAGGATTTTAAATGTATAACCAGATTAGTTTAATCATTTCTATATTTCTCATAGTTTCCACATGCTATAATGGGCCTCTTCCACTTCCATCCATACCATATCACTCCACTATGAAAAGGAGAATTCTAAGTTCTACCTGTTCCCTAGTCTAAAAGAAAACAGAATCTATTACCTAGAGGGGAAATCTAAGGTTGCTCAAAGGGAAATATTTCAATCAATAACACTGAATCGATTAAATGGAAGGTCAAGAGCACGTGCTTGTGAAAGAAGTTCCTTAGTGGAGATTATATTATATTTACACCAATAGGGGGGGTCTCGAAAAACAATCAAAGTTCATTGTCGGGCTGACTGACAAATAATTCAACAAAAGTTGGATGGATAGGATTTCTGAAAAAGTTTTGAGCTTGAACTATGGCCAAAGGTGGATTAGCGGTTCACTGGTTCTTGAGTGTACGTATCACATCAAAGCAACATAAAATAGATCTACTTTAACAGGAATGAAAATTTCAAGGGTCAAAAGAGAAACAGCATAAATGAGAAAGATTTACAAAGATAAAAATATAACAAACTGAAATCCTACAGCTGCATACCTGATGAGATTGTCTGAGCTGGATCTCTGATGGATAGCTGAATAACCTGAACTGCACCAGTTATAAACTATAAGCATCAAGATTTAAATCTATTGTAATTGGAGGGGTCCATAGACTTCTGAGAAATTTGTTTTGTCATCTTCAAGGGTTTACCACATTTGATGAGACTATGAGTTTCAGAAATGGTTGCTAGTAGGGGTGGGCATCCCATCCCGCAATCCCGATCTCGTCCTGTTTCGTCCCAATTTTTTCGAATTTTAATGGGATTTAATAATTTCATCCCGATCCCGTCCCGTCCCAATCTAGAATGGGATAGGATGGGATGGGATGGAGATTTTCAATCCCGTCCCGTCCCGAGCTAATTTTTTAATATTTATTATTAATATATTTATTTATTTATTTATTTATTTTTATTCATATAAACTTACAGATGACTGACAGAAACTCATGGTGTTTGCAGTGATAATAGAAATGTTACTTCAAGAAATAAATATTCATTAAGCAAAAGAAAAATAGCAGACTGTTGCTTGGATTCCCAATAAAAGTGGCTCAAATTATTTAACTTACAAATATTGATAATACCCAGGTGAAGATGAAAAATAAAAATTAACTAGTAATACATATTCAGGGGCGAAGCCAAGAATATGAGATGCCCCGGGCTGTAAAAATATTTTTTTATAATTACAATATATGTATTGATGGTAAACCATTATGAATATGTTAGAGCATCACCAATAGGTCTATATTTCTTCCCTAACAAAATATGAAATATCATTTTGTCAAGGAACTATGAATTTTGTTTCCCACAGTAATGAAATTGTAAAATCAGTTGGGAGACCATCACAGTGACACAATACTCTTAGTGGGTCCCATTTATCATGTCATTTTCTAAAAGTCAGCCCACTCGACTTCATTGTTAGGGGATTTAGTGGTCACCCTTATATTTGCATGTCACATCTATATCTAATTATAAGAAAGTTATTTTTCACGCTCTTATATGATGATAATTTTCGCAGCAGTCACAGGCAGCACGCTGATCCCGTCTAGTCCCGTCCTGAACCCGTTTGGGATGGGACGAGGTCGGGATGAGGTTTTTCTCATCCCGTCCCGTCCCGATCCCGTATGAACGGGATGGGATAGGGATGGGTATATCTCGTCCCATCCCGTCCCGTGCCCACCCCTAGTTGCCAGTTGATTTCATGGATCATGACTCCTCAAGGATTGGGATGACCAGATTTCAATGACTTCGACATATTGTCTCTACACCAAATTGGCATTTTTGAAACAACCCCAAAACAGTATCACTTTTGAGTTGTAACAGTCCATCAAACCAAATTTCAAGTCAAAACTAAATTCAATCAAAAAATGAAAAATAGTTTCACAAAAAGAAAATGATACAATAAATTGGATCACCATAAATAGTATCACTTGTAGCACCATGCTCTTCAGGGTGATACAATTATTGTATCAACTTTGTTTGTGGAAAAAAAAAAAAGTAAAATTGTTTGGTGGACTGTATACAGCTCAAAAGTGATATTGTTTTGAGAATTGTTACAAAAATGTCAATTTGGTGTAGTGTGTATTTTCTACTTTAAGTTAGCAAGCTCAAGAAGTGTATCAAATTACACTGTTGCATCATTAAAACAACAATATGACCATATACATACAGATACTTGAGATCTTCCAAAGGGAAACAAGTATCTTCTGCATTTTTTTTTCTTTATGCACCATGACTTGTCTTGGCATATTAAGGGCTCGTTTGGTTACTCGATGGAATGGGAATGGGAATGAGAATGGTAATAGGAATGGTAATGGTAATGGGAATGAGAATGGTAATGGGAATGGTAATGGGAATATGTATGTTTGGTATACTTTTAAAATGATAAGGTGGTAATGTAAAATTTATTTCCAAAAATACCCTCACTTAGTTAAAATGGGGGAGGGTGAGGAGGATAAAAATGGTCATTATTTAACTTTGACCATTACAATGGGAATGGTAATGGCCATTCATAGGGGGGGAGGTAGGAATGGCCATTACAACCAAATCTGTAATGGGAATGACCATTACGATGGTTTTATGTGATACCAAACGCAGGAATGCCTTTGACCCATTACATTGTAATGGTCAAACCATTACATTACAACGGTCAATGGGCTAACCAAACACGCCCTAAGATTCTGAAAACAGTACCCCATCATTGTAACAGCCTCAAAGTCAATTCAAACCATGTCTGAAGAAGAATGTAAGTCCTCGACATTTAACATATGGTTATTTTCTATCGTAAAGATAATGTAAATCACATTTCCATATGGTTATTTGCTCACATTTAACATATGGTTATTTGCTGCCTTCCAAAAAAAAAAAAAAAAAAAAAAAAGATAATGTAAATCACATTTCCTCTTATCTATATCTCATGTTCACCTCATCAAAAAGGGCTTGTTTTATTAGCGAGTAAACGGCTAGGGAGGGGGGTGCAACCCTCCATCTCCCTCGAAATGCGTGAAGGCACACATCTCGAGGGGGATGGAGGGTTGCACCCCCTCCCTCGCCAATTAGAATTCCCGCATCAAAAAAAAATTCTCCAGTTCAAACTTATAAAAATACGTCCTTAGCAACTAGCAAGTTTTTCCAAATTTTAAATTGGTGAGCATAGTCAATCACCCTTTTAGTTTGAAATTCTTAAAGTTTTGGTCTTAGACTTACTATTCATAGATTCCTTCCCTAGTCCCCACTGAATCGTGAAATCTCATCCTATGAGGCTTCTAAATGTTAATACCTCACATAATCACATTTAGAATAACAACGTTAATCTCCACTAGCAATAACAAATGTTCAGCTCTCTATATTATCTGTACCTTCATAACCAAAGATTTGTACAACGAAAAGCTCTGAAATAGCCACAACAAATACCCTCTATTTCTCTTTAAACATTGTCAACATCAAATAACATGAATAATTTTTTGCTGACTAAAACAGTTGTGGCAAGTTTGTCCCAATTGAACAAGTAGAATACTGCACCAGCAAATTTAGCCGCTGTTAACGGTTTGAATGTTCAGGAAACTAATACCGTAAAGAGCTAGCCAAACACATTGATAAATGCCAAGAACCAATTTATACCCCCAT
Organism: Berberis vulgaris; assembly: GCA_963556465.1. Lineage (NCBI taxonomy): Eukaryota > Viridiplantae > Streptophyta > Magnoliopsida > Ranunculales > Berberidaceae > Berberis > Berberis vulgaris. The sequence goes on along the minus strand of OY747131.1, from coordinate 26,969,273 downwards.
TATCAGCTAGAAACAAGTTCACATCAGAAACTTTTGCTCTCTTTTTTTCTTTGAATGTTCATGAAACTTACACCATAAATGGCCAGCCACATTCTGGCTCTTTTCACGGATCCTTCAAACATTTAAATGCCTTTGGCAGAGGGCTCCCCCCTTCTCCTTCTCCTCCTCCTCCAAATAAATACGACATCATTAAAAATGTCATTCATGAGAAGTGGTTGACTTAATACCATGTAGTTGGTATTAAGTCAACCACATGTTAATTTAAAAAAATGATAAGCCAAAAAAAGAAAAAAATAAAATAAAATTTGAAAGTTAAGGGAGGCAACTGTCATATTTGCTTTGTACCTCCATGCAACTCACTCTCCCAATTGTACCTCCATCTCTCCTACAACTCACTCTCTCCCAATTGTACTATAACAATGTACCTCCATCTCTCCTGCAACTCACTCTCTACAACTTTCATCTCTCCTTCTTGTTCTCCACTTCAACTCCGTCTCTACAATCTCTCGTCTTTGTTTTTCCTTCTCATTCTCAATCTCCATCTTCGTCTTTACATCTACATTCCACTTCTACCATCGAATACAACAGCTTCACAAAGAGACTCAACGATTGTTGACTATTTTTGGCTTCATTTGCTACCATTTTTCTCGGTAAGCTTCATCGACTCTGTTTCAATTTACTTTTGTTAGAATTTTCGTGGAATTGGAGAGATCTTTTGCTTAATTACCTAATTTCTAACACTAGGTGTTCTTGTTTTAGTTCAATTCCACCACCTAATTTAGTTTTCAAATGATGGGGTTCTCTGTTTGGATTTTTTTATCTACTATTCATTTAGTGTGTGCTAGGTATTTGTAGACATGTCTTAATGATGGAATTTGAGTTATTTGTATTTGCATTCTTTAAGTATTACGGTGATAGCCTGCCTCAAAAGTGTACACAAGGTTTGAGCAAGTAAAAAAAGATCAACGGGATAGAATGTCATTTAACTTGGGTTTGATTTGTAACTAAATTATCTGAAAGTCATTTCATTATCATGTAATTTTATTATATTTTTATTCGGGGATTTCGTAGATGAAATTGAGTTCCAAGTTACAACATGTTATATTTGAGCTCTAACTGTTGGACATGAAAATGTATAATTTGAATCTTATTTGCTCCTTACAACACTGGCTTGGGTAGAAACAATATTGCAGGCTATCCCAGCCGGTTTCCTTATTTGTTCAACTTGCTCAAAGTGAATCATTGCAACTTGATGCCATTGTTGACATTGGAAAGAAGTAGTCATTGTCCTATCCATTGTCCATGATGATAGTCAAATAGGGATAGAATTATTCCTCGATTCTGATGTAGTTCATGAGATTTTAATTTTCCTTGTCAAATGGGGGAAGTAGCCATTGTTAATTTATACAATGAACTTTTCTAGAGAGCCAGGCCCGATACCGTCCATCTTCCTCGAAATGTGCATCTCTAGGATGATGGGCAGTATCGGGCCTGGCTCTTTAGATTTTTTGTTTATACAACTTTGATTTTAACTAAGTCATGACATGTGGAATTGCTACTGAGAAAAATTCAATTGTTGTTATACATATCTTCAAATCATGTAGATTTAAAAAAAAAAAGGATTTTATTTGATAAACATGAAGGAGTCATAATAATGCCTTTAAGATATTTGTTTCTCTTATTTTCTTCTATACTTCTAGGCATATAAAATCAATAGATATATTGTCTTCCCTATTTTTGATTTTTAGTCCAACAAAATACAGAATTATTTGTTGTGGGGTTGTTGCATTATCTATCACACTTCTTTTTGCACAATAAGGCATGTGACTACCTTAAAGAAAACTACCTATATAACAAATTAAAACAACCAAAATTTAAGCTAACAAAATCAATGATATGATCGACTTTGTATATATGTATGCTTTGACTCCTAGCCCTTCATTGACCTATTAGTCGATCAAGTCAGTGGCTAATTCTATCAATATGGATATTCTAAATTAAGATAAAATGAAAATTCCAAAGGGAAGATTGTATGGTGTTGATTTAGGATGTTTCCTGCTGGGACAATTCTTTCTATAGGAATACTTTTAATTTATCTTTAAAGTTTTTAGAGTGACTGAAGCCATCATCATGCAACAATTCCAGAACATGAGATCATCACGTGAAGTTTTGTAAAAATGTAGTTGTTAAATGATTTTTTGAATGGGTAAGGACCAAAATTCATCCTCACATGCATGGTGGTTTGGAAGATATGGTTAAAAAGAAATAGTAGGTGTTTTGAAGGGTCTTTATGTTGACTTTCGTTTTTATTCTTGTACATATGGATTTAATAGCTGCAATTTGTAGATACTTTTTGTAAATTGGCAAGGTGAATTCTTGTGTCACCTCTCCCAGCTTTTGTGAGTAATACAATACCTTGTTTTATGGATAAAAGGTGAGTAAGTGGTAGATTTAAATTTATCATTCAAACGTTAGATAATTTTACTGGAAAATGGTTATTTTAGTCATTATTATCGACAAATATTACTTTGTCATTTCGCCCCCTTGAGTTAAATCTAGGGTCTGCAACCGTTCATGAGTAGTGTCTTCTTCAAGCAGCTTGGTAGTATCCCCCAAATTCAAGACCACGGTTTCCAGGTGGGATGTTGATCTATCATGTTATATAACTCTAACGGTTTCCAATGATGAACTATCATGATTAAGCCTCCATCTTTGTGAAAATTTCCCAAGGAAGCATCCCGAGAGTCGGTACCAAGGAAATCCCCCTCAACTTTAGTCACACATGGTGTGTTCACAATCTCGCCTCTTCCTTTGCCCCCACATACCTCCTCAATCAAGATAGAGTATGTTGATTTACTAGGTGCAAATCCCTTACTTTTCATTTCCTCCAAAACCCTACTCTTTGTATTTGCCCTACCCACGGCACAAAACCATTTAACCAACGCATCATAATTGAACACATATGGAACACACCCCTTTTCCACTATATTTTCCAACAATTTCTCTGCATCATCCAGCTGCTCTCTCTCACAAATTCCCACAATAAGTGTGTTATATGTCAATGCACTTGAAATTGAACATGTCTTGATTTTATAAAAAAAATTCTTCGATTCCCCAACTTTGCCTTCCTTACAAAGCCAATATATGAGTGTATTGAATATTGAATCATCTTGCACACACTTGTTCCCCGATGCCTCCTAAACATTACATGCATCTTTCGCCTTCTCCTCCTCACACAAAACATCAATCACAACAAAATGTTGAACTAGGAACATTTTTTTTTTGAGCATGTCATTTGGAAAATTCACTGCTTCCCTAGATTTCTTCTCCATACATAAATCCTAAATCATCACTCCATAAGTAACCTCATTCGGAACAACCCCCTTATCCTCCATATCGTCCATCACCTTAACCGCATCAATCAACCTCCCTTTCTTACAATACCCATGAACTAAAACCGTATATGTCGTCACATCAAACACCCATCCTCTCACAGAAATTATTTCATCAAACACCTGTAATGACCTCATTTTTTTAATTAGCCTGATATTATAATTATCTTGCCCCAATTTATTAATTATTTTATGAGTAAGTTATTAGAAAATGAAAATAGTGGTGTCAATATAATTTTGTTTAAAACCCCAACCTAATGGGTTTACTTTATTTAGGTTTAAGTTAGAGTTGATTCATTATCCAGCTAGCTGTAAACAGTTTGTGAAAATAAAAATAAAAAAACAAAACAAAGTTGGTAGAAAAAAAGAAAAAGAGGAAGGGAAAGGAAAATATGTGAGTTTCTTTACACCTTTTTACTTAGTGTTGAACAAAACACTGACCAAACCAATTAAACCGACCGAACTGATCCAAACCGAATCAATTGGTTCGGTTCGCATCGGTTTTGGTTTTAAATAATTCAAAACCGAAGTGGTCGGTTCGGTTTTCGATTTCTATGTGATTTTAACCGACCAAACTGAACCGACCTAATATATATAATAAATAATATATATTTTATATAAAAATTATATAATATATTTAAAATAATCTATCGGTTCAGTTTTATTTCGGTTTTGGTTTAATTTTAGTCAGTTCGGTTCGGTTTTGGGTCGGTTTTGTTAATGGCCGGTTCGATTTTGGTTTGAAAATTTTAAAAACGACCAAAGTCGGTTCGGTTCACGGTTTAGGTAAAAAATCGAACCGACGGTTTAGGTGAAAAATCGAACCGACTGTTCGGTTTTCAACCCTATTTTTACTTTATAATACGAATTTCCAAAATTTTTTATAGACGTTACTTTATCGCCTGTGTTCCTATCCATCTAAATCCAACCATACCTCCTTACCATTTTATACCGTAGAAATCTTTTCACAACTTTTTTTTCTCATTCTTACAAGCAAGAGAACAAACAATCTGGTGAAATTCTAGGGAGCGAGGGAGTGGGAGCAAAGGAGGGAGCGAGGGACGGCCCCCACCGCCCACCCTCCTCGAGATGTGCACCCCATTCATCTCGAGGAGGGTGGGCGGTGGGGGGTGTCCCTCACTCCCTAGAAAGGTTGAACAATCTGACATGAGAACAACGGATAGAGGGGGGCTCATGTGCACTATGCACAGGACCCCCTCATGTGCATCAATTCCAGTCGTTAGATTGCTCTAAAAGCAATCTAACGGTTCTCCTCTCTCTCTCCATTAAATTACAAATTAAATCACTATCTCTCTCTCTCTCTCCACACATTAAATTACAAATTAAAACACACATCACTTATCTATCTCTCTCTCTCCACTAAATTATTACAAATTAAACCACATTTTTCACTTATTTTTTCACCAAAATCTACACAATTCAACACACATCTCGAGAAAAATCAAATGGTCAAAATTTAATAGAACACACGTATCTAAGTAAATCTAACAGTCCAAATTTAATATTATATTAATCTCGATAAAAATATAATGGGTCAAATTTAATGAAACACATATATCAAGGTAAATCTAACAGCTCAAATTTAATAGTACAAACATCTCGGTCATAATTTAATAGTACATACATGTCAAATTTAATTATGCACTCATCTCGAGAAAAATATATGATTATGCACATACATCAAGAAAATCTAACGGTTATGCACGTATCTCGAGAAATAATAGATGGTTCGACACTCATTTCGAGGAGAAATAAACTATCCAAATTAAATGGAACACACATCTCTAGGTAAATCTAACGGTCCAAATTTAATAGTACACTCATCTCGAGATTAAATTAAAGAAGACCCAATTTAAGCTTGGCCTTGGCAACAGTTCCTACAATACCACTTCCAAACATTGGGTCTTCTCGTGTTAACAGCCTTTGACACTTAAATTAATAGTGAGATGAAAACTAAATCAAAGAATTAACTAACAAATTAAGCACAATAAACAAGTAGAAAAACTAAAAAATTTCTAAAGTGTGTGAAATAACTCTCTTGGATACAGTCTCCCTTTTTAGTTGTCCAAGGGTCCACTTTTATAATCTCCCTTGTATTGTAAGCCTCATCCATTCATTAAATACTATGCCAAAATTAAATACTATGCCAAAATGATCCCTAACTAGGGAAATCTAACACTGATAACCTGGCTCAAGTTGATTTCTAGTATTGTTGACTCAATTGAACATGTTTGCTCATTCCACATGTAATTCTCGGATCAGTTAGTCCATTTGACATGCCAACCATTTTTCTGGCTTTTATTGGTCTGAGCCCAGTTGCCTGACCTCCTTTTGTCGTTAGTCGACAATGTGTTGAGGCCATATACTCGGCTCACCTAAATTTTGTTGATGCGTTGACTTCAGGACATGTACTAAGATCACGCTATTTTTCCTCTTGTGCATGTCATGTGCTCGGCTCGAGCCTTCTCGTGTGATGAACATGTACTGCTCCAGAAAAAACTCTTTATATGCTAGCCACATTCTATCTGATGATATACCAAAACGGTCCCAACTCTGCGCCGTACACGTGTCATGATGATCTCGAGAAAAGATAGACTCTAGCATCAGCTCAACATGATCTGGCCCATGCGGTTCTCAGCCCACCCAATGTAGTCTGCCAAGAGGGCCCGAATTCTTACAGCCTGCTAGGCCTACGTGTCTCACAACTATATTCAATACCCATAAGCCCTGATTAAGGCAAGTATCTCGAATATCGACTTCGGACAGGCAAGTACAGCGGTTCATTTTTTTTTTGAAAAGCAAGTGTGGGGGTTTATATGGGCTCCCCAAACCACTGAAAATAAATAAATCGAGCTTGGTTACATTCGAGTATATTTCATACCTCTAGCATCATCAAATACAATCTTCTTGATGTCCTACGCAGAGGAGCTTGGAATGATCTCCACAAACTCATGATTAGGAAGAAGTCTGGCTAGTTTAGCCGTTGCTTGGTTTGTTTCCTGTACTGCATGCATTACCCTGCATTCAACAAACTTCCTCATTTCCTCCTTGATATTTTATTGGTAGTTATGTACTTTAGGGCATTACTTGAATCCATACTTAACTCCACCCGCTAGATGCCATGACTATGTGCTAGCATGATTCCCAACTCAATGCCATGTAGCTCATGCAAGATGGCTATCTGTGCTCTTTGAGACCCTGCTGCAGCTGCCACTACAAGTCCTTCAATGTACCTGATCAGTGCTCTGTAGCCCCCTTTAGTACCAATTAGAGATCCATCCGTATTGACTTTGAACCATCCTTGTTCAGGCCGTTGCCATGCATGCAGAGTGCTTGTGCGCATATGGAACTGAACTCCAATTCTCCATCTGTCAAAGAGCCCTCTATTGTCAGCATTGTCTTCTACCTGAATATCCATGACTGAGGCTCGTAATCTGACATCTTTTATGACCTTTGGAACCAGTTCAATTGCTGCTTTAAACTTGGATTGGAACACTCTGCAGTTTCTCTCTATCCATAGATGATAAATGGTTGCATTCAAAGCCAACTTTTTTAACACCGTGCTAGGTGATGCACCATTGAATGTCTTCTCACACCATTTCCACTCTGCTTCCCAATCCATTGGTTGATGTCGGTATCCTAGGTGGATAAGAATAAGTGACCATACAAAACAGGAATACCTACAATTGAAAAACAAATGCTCTTCACACTCTGGTTCATCACTACAAAGTAAGCATAGTGAGCATTCTATTACTCTCCACTTTTTTAGTTTGTCTTGTGTCTTGAGAGTCTTGTGCATTACTAGCCATGTGAAAAAATTGTGTCTAGGCATTCTTCCTGTGAACCACATTAATTTGGACCAAGATACTGCTTGCAATCTCTGTCTCATTGAGTGATAAGCACTTTTGTTAGTGAACTCTCCTTCATGACCCCCATCCAGATGATTTCATCTTTATACTCACTGTCAATTTTCACCTAGCCAAGTTCTTCATAGATGTCAGCTATATCTGTTCTCTCTTGCATTCTTGTATTCCATTTGTTGTCTGTGATAAGAGCACTCACTTTAGCATTGCGATGAAGCACTGAATGGTACGTAAGGTGTTGGGGGAATCTGTTAAGTAGAATGCCCAATGGGTGCCATGGGTCTTTCCACAAAAGAGTGCCCTTTCCATCCCCAATTGAATGAACTAGAAGAGAGCTGGCCTGCACTCTGGACTGAAGTATATTGCGCCAACACCAGGATGATTCACTTGGAGTATCCATGGTCCAATTTTTTTTCCTTTGATTATATTTCCTTTTGTCCACTGTACCCATAGATTATTCTTATTCGATACAATATTCCACACATGCCTCATCATAGCAGCTTTGTTTGAAGTTTCAATACACCTTACCCCCAGACCTCCCTAATTATAAGGACTGCACACTTGTTGCCAGTTCACCATAGGAGTTTTGGTGTACTTATCAGAGGCTGACCACAGAAAATTCCTCATTACTGATGTTATATCCTCTCTAACACTTGAAGGCAGGATGAAACAAGAGGTCCAATACACATGAAGACTATTCAAAACAGCTTTAATCAGAGTTAGTCTACCTGCATATGAGATGGTCCTATTCTTCCAAGATTGTACTCTTTTGCGGATTCTGTCTACCAATGGTAAGCATTGATTGTAGTCCAGTCTAGAAGAGATCAGTGGTAGCCCCAGGTTTGAAGTCAAGGCACCTAGTGATCAAAATAAGTACCTCATTAGGAACCCTAGCAGCAAAAATATTACTCTTTGAGCAATTGATAGCAAGCCCCGTGCTTGATTTAAAGAGGCTCAAGGCAGTAAATAGGGCCTTTGCAGACTTGATGCTCCCATGAAAGAACGCAATGAGGTCATCAACAAAGCATAGGTGGGTTATCTATGGATTACTGCATTTAGAATGCAGGATGTATTCCCCTTCTTCCACCTTCTTTTTCAGTATTAGATGCAATATTTCCATAACTAGGACAAACAAGTAGGGTGACATGGGACACCCTTATCGAATGCCTCTTTTGGCCCTTATAAAACCTTTAGGAGAACCATTGATAGAAATGGAGAATCTAGGAGTCGTTATGCAGACCTTCACCCATTCAATGAACTGTTCTGGAAATTTCATTTTTCGCATGACATCCTCTATTGCTTCCCATCTAACCGTATCATAAGCTTTTCTAAGATCTATCTAAGTTGCACATCTAGGAGTTCCCTTGTTTCGGTGATAATTTCTTACCAGTTCATGGGCTAGCATCACATTATCATGTATATACCTACCTCTTATGAATGTTGACTGGTCCAAGATAACCAGCCTATGAACCACTTTTTTCATCTTGTTTGTCAAGATCTTAGTAATGCATTTGTACAACACATTGCAGCAAGAGATTCATCTGAAATCGCCCAGATAAGTTGCATTAGTAACCTTAGGAATCAAAGTAATGTACGTCGCATTTACCTCACCAAGCAGCTTTTTATTTCTGAAAAAATTCTTGACTGCCCTTGTCAAAATCATTCCCTATAATCCTCCAAGATGTTTTGAAGAATAGGGAAGAAAACCCATCCGGGCTGGGGGCCTTGTCAGAGCCTATTGAAGACATGGCTTCTGTGATTTCGTTCCTGGTCACCTCCTGGGTCAGCTCCATAGTCTCTGCTTCAGTTATGGTTCTTTCAGCTTGCAAGCTGTCAATTACTCTTGTGTCATAGGCTCCCTATTCACCAGCAAAGATATCATCAAAGTGCTTGATGCATTCAGCCTCAATATCCTTCATATCTTCAAGCTTCTTATTGTGGGAGTTGTAGATGGAAAGTATCTTATTTTTTGATCATCTTTCACGTAGGTAGTGATGAAAATATTTTCATCACCGTAGCGCATGTGTTTTGCCTTAGCTTTTTGCACCACTTCGGACTCTGCATTCGGGGCTGCAAATGCATATTGCTTAACTGCCTCTTTCTCTGCATCTGCAAGACTAGTATTAAGGGGGTCTAACTGGAGAAACCTTCGAGTTACTTCCATGAATTGCTTGGTAGCAAATACTTCACTACTTGCATTAACAAAATTGTTTTTCCTCCAAGCTGTCAATTTAGCTTTCACTCGTTTAAGTTTCTGAACTAAACAATAAGTTGCATTACCATTCACTGGTTGAGCCCATGCATCTTGAACCACCTCCATGTAGCCTTTCTCATGTACCCAGTAATTGTAAAACTTAAAAGGGATAGGTCTTGGATTTTTGTGTTCATAGATTGTTAGAATAACTGGTGAGTGGACTGATATTCCTGGGTTGATGAAATCAACTTCAGAATTAGGCGTATCCAGTAGCCATTCCTGGTTTATCATTGCTTTGTCTAGCTTACTCATAAATCAATTCTCCCCACTCTGCTTGTTACTCCAAGTTAAGAAGCAACCCTTGTACTGGCAATCAAACAGTCCTGTATTCATGACGCATTCGGCCAGGTCTATAAACTGACTAGGGTGTATCTCCTCCCCTCCTACTCTTTCCTGAGAATTCAGTATTGAGTTGAAATATCCCAATACTGACCATAGGAGTTTGTTGTTGCTTGAGAAGGTTTGAAGTTCTAGCCATAATCTATTCCCGATGGTATTATAGTTGCTACCATATACATAGGTTAAGATGCATGTGTATCCATTAGGCCAAATGGATTTCAAGAAGATGGCCTGGTCAGATCTAGATATTACACTTATGTTAACTACTTGAGGGTCCCAAAGTACCCATATTCTTCCTCCTTGTACTATATCATTGTTGTCAATTACTAGCCAGTCACGGACCAGCTCCCTTTGAATCTTCTCCTTTTTTTCGTTACTGACTTTAGTCTCAACCAAACCTATAATACTGATATTTTTCTTGTGTATAAGTTTACGCACTTCACTCTGCTTTAAGGGGTCATTTAGAACCCTAACATTCCAGCAAGCAGTTCTAATCATCTAAACAGTCAGCATTTTGTTCTCCTACCCCAATTGGGTTAGATACGCCTTGTCCTGTAATAGACCTAGGTGTTTTAGTAGTTTGAGTCCTTTTGGCTAGTGCATTCTCAGTCCCTTGGTCCAATCTTTGTAATACATCAAAAGGGTTGCCTTTGCTTCGTAGGTTATGGGTTCTTGTATGAGGTTGTTGGTGCTTGTTGCTACCTTTATTTTGAACCGAAGTGCTACTATTTGTAGTATCCATCTTCTTATTTGTACCTCCCTGTAATAACCTTGATGTTGTCTCTTTCTTTCAGCTAGTTTCTCACCCCGTGCTAGGTGCATTGTGTTCCTTATCTTCCTGCCTAGGTGAAGGTGCCATCCCTGCTGGTTGAGCTGGACCTTTTGGTTCTTCACAATTTGTTTCAATACTTGGTCATTCTGCATTATAGTTTGTGGATCATTTTGTATACTGTCTTGTGCTACATTCTTAGCACTGGCCTTGTCATTCAACATCTTATTGTCTATGTCCTGCTGCACCTCAACCTGACTGTCATTGTATGTATCATTTTGGCTCTCATTTAGATCATTGGGTTTATCATTCTGACTCTCATTCGTTTGTTCACTAGGTTCCTGGTTCTTTCCCCCATTATGTGTGTCTATGGGAGGTTCATTCTGTTTCTCGTGCTGCTTATCTGTAGCCTTACGTCTACTAGTAACTGCTGTCCAGCCATCTTCTGTTTCCTCTAATCCCCGTTTTGCTTGAACCTCTTTCCAATACTTTGCAGTTGGGGTGGTTATCTTCTTCTACTATGGACACTTAGCAAAGTTGTGTCCAAATCCCACACAATGTTTACATTTCTCCGGCTTCCATGAGTACTCCACTTCCACTCTAATGGTCTTCCCATCATTTGAGGCTACCTGGATTTCTATAGGGAACATGTTGTTTGAATTAATCTTCATACAGACTCTTGCAAATGAGAGTCTACTCCTTTGTTCAGTTGCTTTGTCAAGCATTAAGCGTACACCTAGTGCACTGGCTATAGACTGCAAGCCTTCCGGACTCCATAGAAATAGAGGGACTTTCCTCAAGTTTACCCAGACAGGGACTGAATTATGCACATCCACATCATCTTCTATATAAGGTTTCCATGGCCTGATAATGAACAATTTCCTTGCTATATGCACAGGACCCATTTCTAAAACATGTAACCTGTATGTTTCATTTAGAAACTTGAAAACAAACGCTTTATCACCATAGACAGACATATCGAATCCATTTTTTAGACCCCAAATACGCTTCAAGCTGTCATTAACAAACCCATATGAGAGTATTATTCCAACAAAGTTGCCTATTATGAATTGTTCACATTCAACCATTCTGTCACCATGTTCAGCAACCTTGATCTGCACCACGACCTTGCCATCAACCATAGATGGTGGAACATAGGATAACCTAGTTGTTCCTTGTCGGCTGCGATTGGCAAACAACACTGCCCAACTTACCTTCTTGTTTTCAGTTTTGTTGATATTGGCGGCTGTATGATTTACATTGTTTTCAACTGTACTAGTTGTCGCATCTAATAACATTAAAGGACTTACATTACCTCTTATTTCATTACTCCCTTCATGCATTCCAGATTCCCGGCCTAGTGTCTGTTCAGCATGTCCCCTCTCAGTCTCGGACGCTTCTCCACGAGGGGTAATGGAGGCGCTAGCAGCCTGGCAAGATACTGTTATCATCCTTGATCGATCAAACTAGCAAGCATCATCAGCAATCACGTTCAAACCCTAATCACCTCTCTCCTCCAAACCCTTCCTCCGCCTATGAGCCTCCGTTTAAATGTTAAAGGCAATTTAAACGTTGTAGGCTCACATATGAAAACTTCTACCCATAGACTACTCTCGAAACGGGAACTATCTCCCGCGTATATAGGAGCACATGGCTAACAGGGAAACTTCCTTCCATAGCACGACTCCTCGTTAGAGTAGGATCTCCACGAAGATCTTCTTCCCTAAACTACGCCATCGATGGCTTGGTCGAACCAGGACTCCTGCACTATGAATAAGACATGAGGTTGGTAAGCTAAGGTACGCTACAAATTCTTTATTTACAGCATTACACCTTCCTCAGATCCCTGTATGACTTTAGCATCAGAGTGTCATTGGTCACCACAACGGTGGTTTGTGGCTCACGTGCGTTCCTTGTGCAGGTCAGCAGGTTCCCAGGTCAAGGTCAAAGCAGGGAGCGAAAATCGAATGCATTAGTTTGGCGATGTCCGTGGGGACGACAAAGTTTCTAATCTTTCATTAGCACCATCTCTCTTCAAAATACTAAGATATGGTGACCATCTGATCACACAACAATGGAGAACAATGGGACACGTCAAACGCCTAGACTGGGGTTATACCATTGCTCTCAGCGATGCTAGTGGCACACTGCAATAGACTTTTGCGCCAGCCACGACGACGACGGACCCCAGGATGGATTTGATGTCGTCTTAGATACAGCAAATCGCCAAAGCAGTAGAGGCTTTCATACAACAAAACCCTCCACTCGCTAATGGAGATCAGGAACAACACAGGCCTCCGTTTCCCGAAGACAACAGAGAGCAAGCATAGAAAAGTCAAGCCCCCTGCTAGTTCCCAGAAGAGGTGGCACAGCTATCGCTGAATCGGCTCTCCAGGCAGAGAGGCTTGGCCCTCAGAACCCCTTCCACAGAAAGGCGCACGACCCAGACGTGCTGTATCGTCTCTCTGTTCCGCCGTTCGTGGACCGCATCATGAACGAAACTCTTCCAATGAAGTTCACACCTCCAAAGCTCGACTTCTACAATGGGATCCCCAACCCGTTTGAACACCTACGCCATTACCAGAACGTAATGACACTCAAAGAAGGATTTGAGTCGGTCATGTGCAGAACCTTCCCCACCAGTCTAAAAAATCAGCACTGACATGGTACCACAACCTCCCGCTGAAGTCGATCAACTCATTGAAAGCATTGGCGAAGGAGCTCCTGACACATTTTGTAGGAAGTTAGCGCCTCCAAAAAGGCCCATACTACATACTCCTTCTGAAACAGAGATCCAATGAGACACTCAGAGAGTATGTCACGCGCGTTAATGACGAGCCAACACTCATTGATGGTTGCAGCAACGACATAGCCGTAACAAATTTTACCGTGGGTCTGAAGGAGGGAAGGAGGCGTGAGGTTGAAGAAAGAGGCAAATGAAAGCCCAATGACAACTAGTCAGACCCTGGTCGGGCCAAGCCAGAAAAAGCATCCAATTACGTTGGATCCAGAGCCGTGACCCCCCTTAATTCTAGCCTATCGAATGTCCTAAATTCCACGAAAAATTGGAAAGATCTGAAGTGGCCCCCAAAGCAGCACGAAGACCCCTCCAAGCATGACAACAACAAGTACTGCTCGTACCACAAGGAGGGTGGCCATGATACCAACGACTACAAGAGTCTAAGGTGTGAGATTGAGTACTGGATTCGTAGGGGCAAGCTAAAGGAATTTATGAGCTCTGAGAAGAGACCAGAACGATCCAGGGATCGGGGGGAGTAAGTCAAGGAAATAGAAAAGGAGACTCCGAGCATAATCTATGTCCTTCATGGAGTCGGCCCGGACGAAAACCAGTCGAACAGATCCCGCAAGCGGACTCTACTGAAGATGCGAACTCAGCTCGCAAATGAGGACATATGTGATTACTACTCGAGGGTGCAAAGCTCATTCCCACCTTAACCTTTATAGACAAGGACCTGGAAGGAGTCCGAGCGCCGCATAATGACGCTCTTGTCATATCGATCTCCATTGCGAGGTGGGAGGTAAAAAGAGCTATGGTAGACACATGGAGCTCACTCAACGTTCTGTACTACAATGCGTTCCGCAGTATGGACTTCAATGAGGAGAACCTGACTTCCTCAAACTACCCGCTGATCGAATTCAGCAGAGAAAAATGTTTCCTGATCGGAAATATGAGGTTAGCAATAGAGCCACTACTCAAAAAGGTTTTGTTTTGGACTTCATGGTAGTAGACTCGCCATCTACTTGCAACCTTATCTTGGGAAGACCATGGCTCCAATGGAAATAGCTGTCTCCACCCTTCACAAGTGTGTTAAGTACACTGTTAACCACTTTGAAGGAATGATATGTGAGGACCAACCTACGGCACGAGGCTGCCATTATGCTACACTGAAGCAAATAGAATGTTCCCAGATCCAACAAGATCCCACGGTGCAATCTAAACTAGAACCAAACCTAGTGACTCCAGACGCATCACTCCACTCGCGCGAGAACCCAACAACGGTGGCTCGTTTCGGGGAAAGGGGACAATCATATGGTAAAGGAGCAGCATGTTCTTCAACCCAGCATAACATAAAGGTCAAAATAGATGGGAGCACAACCCCCCGACATTTCGTCGGTGCGGAGATTAACTCCCACACAAGGTTTACTCTTCAGTAGCCTCTGTGATATCAACAAATCTCAACGGTCCGCTGAAAGTATCAACGATCCAACAAGGGCCATGCGAATTCACTTTAAGGCCGGGTCGACTTCTCTCCGACGACGGTTAATCTATTTTAGTTGTTTTTTTTTCCTTTCCATAGTCAATGTAGAGTTTTAGTTCTTAGAAACTTATGTGATTTTCAATTATTTAAGAAAAAAAGAAATAATTACGTAAACACACTTTATTGATTACTGAAAAGATGTAACAACGGGCGCCGTGGGGCGGATACAAAAGACTACATACTATGAGCATCTGAATATGATGTGACATAGAGTAACGACTTGCTTAAACAGTTCGACTAGATAAGAAGATCAGAAGAAAGCAAAGGAACCCTAAGTAAACTTCACTCGACTACTGCCCGAGATCAAGGACAAAGGTGCGAGAAGGTGCTGAGAGTACAAAGCATCCGTCCGCTCCTCCAAACTGCCCCCAGAAAGTGACCTGACAACGACAACACAGACCTTGCAACGAGTTGCAGACTTCCTCAAACGACTTCCGATACCAAGCATGACAACAACAAGTACTGCTCGTACCACAAGGAGGGTGGCCATGATACCAACGACTACAAGAGTCTAAGGTGTGAGATTGAGTACTGGATTCGTAGGGGCAAGCTGAAGGAATTTATGAGCTCTGAGAAGAGACCAGAACGATCCAGGGATCGGGGGGAGTAAGTCAAGGAAATAGAAAAGGAGACTCCGAGCATAATCTATGTCCTTCATGGAGTCGGCCCGGACGAAAACCAGTCGAACAGATCCCGCAAGCGGACTCTACTGAAGATGCGAACTCAGCTCGCAAATGAGGACATATGTGATTACTACTCGAGGGTGCAAAGCTCATTCCCACCTTAACCTTTATAGACAAGGATCTGGAAGGAGTCCGAGCGCCGCATAATGACGCTCTTGTCATATCGATCTCCATTGCGAGGTGGGAGGTAAAAAGAGCTATGGTAGACACATGGAGCTCACTCAACGTTCTGTACTACAATGCGTTCCGCAGTATGGACTTCAATGAGGAGAACCTGACTTCCTCAAACTACCCGCTGATCGAATTCAGCAGAGAAAAATGTTTCCTGATCGGAAATATGAGGTTAGCAATAGAGCCACTACTCAGAAAGGTTTTGTTTTGGACTTCATGGTAGTAGACTCGCCATCTACTTGCAACCTTATCTTGGGAAGACCATGGCTCCAATGGAAATAGTTGTCTCCACCCTTCACAAGTGTGTTAAGTACACTGTTAACCACTTTGAAGGAATGATATGTGAGGACCAACCTACGGCACGAGGCTGCCATTATGCTACACTGAAGCAAATAGAATGTTCCCAGATCCAACAAGATCCCACGGTGCAATCTAAACTAGAACCAAACCTAGTGACTCCAGACGCATCACTCCACTCGCGCGAGAACCCAACAACGGTGGCTCGTTTCGGGGAAAGGGGACAATCATATGGTAAAGGAGCAGCATGTTCTTCAACCCAGCATAACATAAAGGTCAAAATAGATGGGAGCACAACCCCCCGACATTTCGTCGGTGCGGAGATTAACTCCCACACAAGGTTTACTCTTCAGTAGCCTCTGTGATATCAACAAATCTCAACGGTCCGCTGAAAGTATCAACGATCCAACAAGGGCCATGCGAATTCACTTTAAGGCCGGGTCGACTTCTCTCCGACGACGGTTAATCTATTTTAGTTGTTTTTTTTTCCTTTCCATAGTCAATGTAGAGTTTTAGTTCTTAGAAACTTATGTGATTTTCAATTATTTAAGAAAAAAAGAAATAATTACGTAAACACACTTTATTGATTACTGAAAAGATGTAACAACGGGCGCCGTGGGGCGGATACAAAAGACTACATACTATGAGCATCTGAATATGATGTGACATAGAGTAACGACTTGCTTAAACAGTTCGACTAGATAAGAAGATCCGAAGAAAGCAAAGGAACCCTAAGTAAACTTCACTCGACTACTGCCCGAGATCAAGGACAAAGGTGCGAGAAGGTGCTGAGAGTACAAAGCATCCGTCCGCTCCTCCAAACTGCCCCCAGAAAGTGACCTGACAACGACAACACAGACCTTGCAACGAGTTGCAGACTTCCTCAAATGACTTCCGACCCCGCGAAGGAGGTAGAAAAAGGAAAATGAGGATGGCCATGAGCAAATAAGCGGTCAAGGTTTCATAGTGCTGCCAAGCGAGGACACTTTTTCCATCCGCATTACTCAGGGTGACTGAGAGATACGACCCCAGAAGCATCACGCATCTGCCAACACTTTGATCAACCATAAGCTAGCAGCAGGAACCGCATACATGCGGTCATAGAGGCACAAGGTAACACCGAAGTGCAAGCGCATAAACGACAGTCCCATCCCTTGAGAAGGTGTATGTACTTCTTTTCCACTGCATGAGAAGAAATTATGAGATCTCAACAAAACAATTAGGTGTTCACCCAAAACAAGTGACCACGCATAACAGTGATTTTCATAGTGCCTGGTCAATGCAAATGTCAGAACATTCGAAGACTCTAACACTGGAGATCTCTCTTCAGCCTTTGAAGAACCGAAAGCATTTTCTTCAAGTAAGAACATTACATGAGATACGCTCTATAGAAGATAATGCCTACAACGACGAAAAACACCATTATATAGACATAATGGCTCACCAAAGGGCCATTTTAACATTGACTGTAAGCATTGAATACCGTATGGGAAACGAGGAGATGACGGTTCCCAAGGATACTGCGCAGGTCCATGTTCGTCCAATCAACTGGGCTGCATCTAACCCCATTAATTGAGGGGGAGTAACCGATACTCAATCATTTCACAATCCACGCCATACACGTGCTACCATACGATCTACGTCGTACACGAAGTATATTGCGTACAAAAAACGCTAGCCCTCGCTCTACAGGCCCATGGACTCAGCCCACTATTCAAACAATATTCTACCATCTGCCTGACACGAGTATGAGAAACCCTAGTCCTTTCTGACACACGGATCACACCTGCATACCGCCAGATGATCCAAGGCACTCCTGTCTCTTCATAACTCATCCGCATAACGCACTTCGCTAGCGAATACAGGCTCGCATGCCCGCAGTTGGTGGAGCCCCTACTTGGCCAGGCAAGCTTAGTCAGCCTTGGCTAACAACGACGATTTCTGGTTCACCCCGACACCTAGTTCGCCCAGTGCGGATGTCGATGGTTTAGGAAGTGGGAGTCCAATCAGAAGACGATGACTCGCCAAGGGATCATTGCTATTCAACAGACAATGATCACCAAACTTACCAGGTAAGCTTAGTCAGTTCGCGACTGATGACGACGACTTCTGATGCCCAAAACCTAGTCCGCTATGCACGGGCGATGACGACCGAGGAAGTAAGAGTCTAGTCAGCGCTCACATGCCTAATGACGACGACTCGCCAAGGGGTCATCGCTTTTTAACAGACAATGATCGCCGAACCTACTAGGTAAGCTTAGTCAGTTCACGATTGATGACGACTGCTTCTGATGCCCAAAGCGTAGTCTTATTGTATTCGAGCAACAATGGTCGGGGAAGTGGGAGTCTAGTCAGCGTTCACACGCCTGATGACAACGCCTCGCCAAGGGATCATTGCTCTCCAACAAACAAGGATCGTTGAACTTACCAGGTAAGCTTAGTCAATTTACG
Source organism: Berberis vulgaris (assembly GCA_963556465.1). Classification (NCBI taxonomy): domain Eukaryota; kingdom Viridiplantae; phylum Streptophyta; class Magnoliopsida; order Ranunculales; family Berberidaceae; genus Berberis; species Berberis vulgaris. The sequence continues at coordinate 26,950,753 of OY747131.1, read as the reverse complement.
ACTGATTATGATGGCTTCAGGTGTCCAAAGCCTTGTCCGATGTGCGTGAACGACAATGGACGAGGAAACAAGGTCTCTTTGTTGTTTAGGCAGCCACTTCAGCTCTTCCCAATCCTTAATGAAATCAAGGATGTTGGACAGACTGGTGTTGAGAGGGGTGACAAACTTGGAATCAATGTAATTCGAGGCCTTATCCTGCCTAGGGCGGCCTGAGCCGGTCTTGTTGTCTGTTCGCTTTCTCTTGTTACTGTTGTTGTCCTCTTTCTTCTTGCCCTCTTTTCTATCCTTCGAAACAGAGGGTTTCTTCTCTGACTCTGTCTCTCTCTTGGCGGCTAGCATTTCGTTCAGAGTGATGTATCTTTGGGCATCTTTGAGCAAGTCTGTCATATTGGCAGGGGGTTCAGGGTGAGGAAGTCATAGAGCTTGCCTCTTCTCAGACCCGAAGTGAAAGTCGTGATGGCGGTGTCATTGATTGATGCCAAAAACTGACATTAATATAGTTGCATGATTTTCGACATCAATCAAAGAAGTAACTATTATTTTTGTTTAGTTTTTCTTCAACCTACAATACACTTGAACAATTACTTCACTTGGATTAGAAGACAAATATGGTTTTCATTTTAAAGAATAATGATAAGAGTAAAATAATGGATGGTGACAATAAACTAAAAGTTAAAGGAGAAAAAGAAACAATTGAAAAAGATAAACTTACTTCTTCAATGGAAAAATTAAAATGTAGTACTTGCACCTCTCTACCAAGCAAAAAGATAAAGCCAAGAACTACAAAAGAAAAAAACTCTCTAAGACTAACTATCATTTATGAACTCCATGTATGGGGTTTTATAGGTAAAAAGGGATTTAGTGAAATAAGGAAACATGGTTGAGTGAAATAAGGAAATATGGTTGAATGAAACAAGGAAACATGGTTGAGTGAAACAAGGAATGATGTTGGAGTTGAATAAGGAAACATGTCTTGTAGAGATTTTTTATGATAAAGTTGTCCATGTGGACGTCCAAATCTTCATATTGATTTTCTCGAGATCCGTAGTTGTTGATGTTTTGTGGGCTTGACTTCATGGGTCTTGGGATTGAAATTCTTTAATCCTTATGAATGCATTTGAACCCTCATGGGCCTTCTAGTTGTTGAATTTAGCCTTATTGTGCCATTTTATGCATGATTTGAGATTTGTGCTTGAATTTCTACAAAATTCATAAAATACACGTAATGAACTATTTTTATTGGATAATTGGACTTAACAATTGTACATTTAGGGGTGTAAAAATCAATGTTTTCGGTGCTTATCACACCACCCCCAAACAACCTTTTGTAAGTCATCTAGCAAAGAACAACGAAAAGAAAGATAAGAACACAAAACAAAATATTTTTATTCGTCCTAAACTTCTTAAAGAAATCAATGGCACTTTTGCTGGTATGACTCGATTGCATTTACAATATGCAACAACGCCTTGAACCTCTAGCATGACACTAAAGGAGGAGTTTTAGCCTCCTGAGGGTTATTGAAGATGACACCCACAAACTTTTTTTCTTATTATTTGAAACAAAATTGATCTGTGCCTTTTTTTCTCAGAGAATATCCTTGTTATTCAACCACAAAAAAGACAAGAGACATGTAACTAGTTACTAAAATGCACATTACAAGTGAGAAACTTTGGAACAAGGTGTGTGTGTGAATAACCAACAAATGTAACTTTTCATGTCAAAGTAACGTACATCCTAATCCATCTTTGGAATAGTCGTTTTGACTTCAAAACTCACCAGTTAATCTCTCTTAAATGATCACTTTGAGTTTAGGTAAAATATTTTCTCTCTTGCATGTGAGGAAAAAAGTAAATGCGAAAATTCAAACTTCTCACATGCTCATAAAAATAAACAGACATGAAAGAGAATAATACTCTCATGGAAGGAATGTTGATCACTTGTAAGAATGTCGAATTACCCACCATAGCACCTTCTCATCTAATCTCCACTTCTTACCATACATAACCATAAGATTAATTAAGACTTCTCTAAAAATGAATATGGTTTGATTTTTTTTATGAGGAAAAGTGAGGTCGATGGTAAGTAAAAAGATGTTTCTGAAAATGTAGGGTTTTCAAATAGCTTAATAGGGAACTCATCAATCAATTCCTTTTATTTTTCTTTCTTCACAGTACCTTGAACTTTAGATTTTCACTTTGCACTCCTCTTTTTCTTCATAAATCTTCCTACCATTTTTCAAAAATATAAATGGGAAAATGGTTTTTTTTATATCTTATAAACCAAGACAAAGACTCACATTGGTATTGGGTGAAATGTTTAACAATATGGTTTTGAGAATGTTCAGATGGACACGAGATGCCTAATTTACCTTCTAAGGTTTAGTAATGGTTATAAGTCTCAAATAGACTACAAGACCTATGTTTCTGTTAACTCGAAAAAAATGTCATCCTCAATGATCAACCAAAAATGAGAATAATGAGACTTCACAACAAGTTAATGTCCAATAAAATTTTAAGTCATCATATGACTCGGAGTTGTGTAAAAACATTCTGAATAAAATGAAAGGTGTGATAGCTCACAAGGTTAAAGTCTCCACTATTATTCCTCTAGATTCTCAGGAAATTACTTACTTTTGTATTCCAAACTACATTTATGGTCATTGTGCAAAATTTATTTATTTCTGAATGCTCAAATGCAATGTTTACTCTAGAAATAAACCTCCAACATCTCTTTGCCTAAGTGTAATGAATCAAGTAATCCAATCTCATCATAGCTAGGATACCACGCCATTTTTATTTATTGTTTAAGAAAAATATTTTCAAAAGAGGTATGAATTTTGATAAATCTCCCCACCCCCAAACAAATAGAACATTGTCCCCAGTATTAAACAAATGAAATGAAAAGTGAGAAATAAAAATTAGAACTTATTACCTCAGGTGATTTGTTGAACATCTATAATGTCCCTGCAATGAAAAAGAGTGAGTTGGTAGGGGTGATGTATTATTAAAAATACATCACCCCCAAACAGGCATTGGCAGTATTAATAATTTTTTTTATGAATGAATGAATGCATAAACGGACTGGGTTGCCTCCCAGTAGCACTAAGTTTAATGTCATTGGCCTGACGTAATGAGGTGGGGGATACCACCCCCAAACAAGCTTAGTGGAGTAGGAATTTGTGGGCGTGAGTAATCCTCATAGTTAGGATCAATCAATTGAATGGGATACCTCAATTCTTCTAGCTCATTGAGCTGAAGCTTCCATTTTTTACCAGCCATATTGAGGTCAACGTTTAGACTCTCTGTAGCCCAATAAGCTCTATGTTGGAGTTCGATAAGAAGGTGACAAGGTTTACCAAATACCAATCTATAGAGAGACATCCCTAAAGGAGTTTTGAATGCAGTTCGGTATGCCCATAAGGCATCCGAAAGGCGTAAAGACCAATCTTTCCAATTTGGATTGATAGTCTTTTCAAGGATGTTCTTGATTTGACGATTAGAGACTTCAACTTGACCGCTAGTTTAAGGATGGTAGGAAAGGGCAACTTTGTGAATAACCCCATATTTTTTAACAAGATGCTCAAAGACGTGGTTACAGAAATGCTTACCCCCATCACTAATGATACCCTTGGGGTGCTAAATCTAGTAAAGATAAACTCCCTTATGAATGAAACAACAATTTTGTGATCATTGGTCTTAGTGGCAATGACCTCTATCCATTTAGAAACGTAATCCACTGCAAGAAGGATGTATTAATACCCATGAGAGGATGGAAACAGACCCATAAAATCGATGCCCCAAACATCAAAAACTTCAACCACTAGAATAGGATACAGAGGCATCATGTGTCGACGAGTTATTCTCCCAAGTTGTTGACATCGGTGACAGACTTTACAATACTCATGGGCATCTCGAAAAAGGGTAGGCCAATAAAAACCTGGTTGGAGAACCTTCTCTGCGGTTTTCTAAGAACTAAAATGCCCACCACAAGCTTGATCATGGCAAAATGAGATAATGCTCAACTGTTCAACTTCTGGAACGCATTTTCTGATAAGTTGGTCAGGGCAGTATTTGTACAAATATGGCTCATCCCAAGAATAATACTTGACCCTTGACAAAAACTTGTCATCATCTTGCTTAGACCAGTGTGAAGGGAGTTCCTCAGTTGCTAAAATATTGACAATGTCAGCTACTAAGGAAGTTTTTGCTCTACCAAGAGAAGTTGTTCATCTAGGAAGTCCTCTTGAATGGGAAAGATACTAGTAGATGACTATGATATTAGCCTAGACAAGTGGTCAGCGACCGCATTTTCTGTACTTGACCCATCGAATCAGACGAGGTTTGGTGTCCTTCTTATTGAGAAGGTATCTATGGGTTTCATGGTCAGTGTACACAATGATTTTAGCTCAAATGAGATAGCAACGAAATTTATCTAATGCATAAATAATGGCTAACATCTCTATCTCCGTGGTCGAGTAATTGAGTTTAGCCTCATTCAGAGTTTCTCTAGCATAGTAGATGAGAAAGTTTGTTAACTCTATGACTTAAAACTGCACCTACAACGTAGTTAGAGGCATCACACATAATCTCATAAGGTAGCGCCCAATCAGGAGCTCGGATGATAAGAGCTGAGACTAGTCCAGATTTAAGGTGCAGAAACGCAGATATGCACTTGTCGTAAAAAAGAAAGGGAACATCCTTGGCTAAAAGACTGCTCAAAGGGCGTGCAATCTTTGAGAAATATTTAATGAAGCGGCGACAAAATCCAGCATGCCCAAAGAAATATCATACATTTTTAACGGATTTTGGAATCATAAGAGATGAAGTGACATCAATCTTAGCTTTGTCCACTTCAATGCCTTTTGGAGAGACAACGTGCCCAAGAACACTATCATGTTTTACCATGAAGTGACACTTTTCCCAATTTATAACAAGACATTTTTCTTCGCAACACTCTAAGACAAGTGAGAGGTAATGTAGGCATTGGTCAAAAGATTAGGCGAATACTAAAAAATCATCCATAAAGATTTCTAAAAAGTTTTCCACCATATCACTCAATATGCTAGACATGCATCTTTGAAATGTTGCGGGTGCGTTGCACAACCCAAAAGGCATGCGACGATAAGCGTAGGTACCAAGAGGACAAGTGAATGTGGTTTTCTCTTGATCCTCTTGTGGAATAAGGATTTGATTGTATCCAGAATATCCATCCAAGAAACAATAGTAAAGATGACCTGCTAACCTCTTAAGCGTCTGATCAATAAAGGGAAGGGGAAAGTGATCCTTTCGAGTTTTAGAGTTCAGCTTAAGATAATCAATGCATACTCTCCATCCCTTTTTCACTATTTGTGGCACAAGTTCCTTGTTCTCATTTTCAACGACTATAATTCCTAACTTCTTAGGAATCACATGGACTGGGCTAACCCATTGGCTATCAGAGATAGCATAGATGATGTTTGCATCCAGAAGTTTCAACACTTCTTCTTTTACGACATCTTTCAAAATGGGATTTAGACATCGCTGGGTCTCTGGAGGTTTTGGTTTCATCTTTCAAATAAATATGATGCTCATAGACAATAGGGTCAACACCCATGAGGTCATGAATATTCCAAGCAATGGTTGACTTGTGAGCTTGAAGGACTTCCAACAACTTGTCACAATGTTCCTCAGTGAGATCTGAGGCAATAATCACTGGATAACTCTCATCAGGATCGAGAAATGCATATCTCAATTTATTTGGTAAAGGCTTAAGTTCTAGTAATTTCTGAGTGCTTGTGGATGAGTTACTTTCTTGTGACTGCCCTATGAAGGAAGATGAGGAATACAACTCTTCCTCATATTGATAAAGTGATAATGGCTCAGATTTAGGTATATGCATTATGGGCACATTAGCCAACATACTGTTGACCTCTTCAATAACCTCGTCCATATCTAGGTTCATGCGAAAGTGTGAGAGAAAATGAAGTAAAACGTCATCTGGTGACGATTGAGCCATAGACTCAAAAGATCAAATCATGCACACTTATTCTTCTTCTTCCTCAATCATATCAACATCATCTCTCCTTTGCAAGGCCTTAAAAATATTTAATTCAGCTTTAAGGTTCCCAAAGGAAACAGACATGCTACCGCTTCTACAATTGATGTTGGCTTCCGCATTTTGCTAAGAATGGTCGCCCTAAGATGACAGGAATTTAATTATTTGGGCTCGGGCTAGTGTCTAAGATGATGAAATCAACTGGATAATAGAAATATGCAACTTGAACAATCACATCCATAACTATTCCTCTAGGGTATCGTTTTGACTCATCTGCTAGCTTAAGAACTACCTTTGTTGGTTGCATTTCCTTTAACCCAAGTTCTAAATATATATGATAAGATAAGAGATTCACACTCGCTCCTAAGTCAATCAAGGCACGACTTTCAAAGTCTTTTCCAATGCAACATGGTATAGTAGGGGTTTCTGGATCCCTGTACTTAACTACTCGAGTTTGTTGAATAACTGATGTGGCATCGCTTGCAGGCATGCAATTTCAGGTACTTCCATTTTTCTCTTTTTAGTACACATGTCCTTGAAATTTTTTGCATAGATTAGTACTTGCTGGATAGCAGACAAAAGAGGGATGTTGATGTGTACTCCTTTGAAAATCTCTAGTATTTCTTGAATTTGCTTCTCTTTTTTGTTACCTAAAAGGGCTTTGGGAAAAGGTGCCTTAGGTATATACTTTCTTTGCTCTACGGGAAGCTGAGAGGGTGAGTTTAAACTAGTTTGAGAAGAACCTTTAGCGTTCTCAATTGGTTTAGAAACGCTCTCTTTGGAAATCACATCAGTTATCTTGGGTTGTTCTATGTCATTATCAATTGCTCGACCAAAACGAAGGATGGTGACAACTTTAACTTCTCCATGTGAATCAACACTACTACCAATTTCATTAACATGGGCTTGGGGAGCACCTTTTGGATTAGGGATGGGTTGATTGGGGAATGTTCATTTTTCCCTTCCCATGGTCAACTGTTGCAACTGTTGTTGAAGCTGATGGATGGCTTGTGAATTAGCAGCATTGGTTGCCATTAATTGGTGCATCATATCCTCCAATGATGGTTTTGGAGGTGGTAAAGGAGCAGCATATTGAGTTTGAGGTACCAAGTCCCGGAAGTTGCTAAGTTGAAGTTGACCATAAAAATTATGAGGGACAGGTACCATAGAAAGGTTCACATGCTGATTTTGCCGGTATGAAAGAGGTCCTCCCTGTGGTGGATATTGATTTTGTTGCCACTGGTTAGATTGAGGTCCATATTGAACCTGTCTGGGATAAGTGCGTGAGTTGTGAGCTAGTCCACTAGGTTGCCTAGGGTGTTGAAACCCAGGAGGATTCCCTGAACTTCTGGGTGGTTGTTCTTAAAAGTCACAACCATAAAAAAGGTTAGAGTGATGTCGATTTGCAGATGTGTATGTTTGACCTTATGTGTTTGATTTACATTCACTGTTAAAAACACACACCTCCTCTGGAGGTTCATTGCCACCTGAAGTTAAAGGATAATCTGAATCTATATGATCTCCTTTGAGGCAAAAGGTACAAGGCTTAGAAGTCTGCTCTTTGGCTTCAGAGACGGACTTCATCACAACAGATTTAATTTTAAGGTTTTGATGTCTGGCTTGGAATCTTACTTTGGTACAAATAGACGTGATTTTCTAGAAGAACTAGGTTTCAAGTCTCTATGGGCAGTCCATTGTCGAGAATCATCAGCAACTTCACTTAGAAAGGTATAAGCATCAGTACATGTTTTATGCATGAATTTCCCTTAGTGCATGGATTCTATCATATTTCTAGATTCGACACTCAATCCATTATAGAAACTCTGCACTAGCACTCGTTTTTCAAAGCCATGATGGGGGCACTTTATGAGTAAATCTTGAAAGTGGTCCCATGCTTCATAAAAAAGTTCATGTGTTTGTGTAAACTCCTAAATTTCTCTTCTAATTTCTAGGGTCTTTCTCGTGGGGGAGTACTTATCTAGAAACTTTCTAACTAAATCCTCTCATGATTTGATGGAATTGGCAGGGAAGGAATTTAGCCAAGAGAAAGGAAACAAGCGCAGTGCAGTCTTACATTTTTCTCATCTATGTTTTGGTTCTTAAAAGTACTACAAACTTAAAGAAACTTTCCAAGATGGACATATGGGCTTTCTTAATCATGCCCATGAAACTTCAGCAACATATTAATAATGTTTGGTCTAATCTCAAATTGATTTGTCGTGATAGGGGGCAACTCAATGCATCTGTGCACATTAGCAGCAAGGGGAACATTGTATTCCCAAATTGGACGTTCTTCCATTTCAATGTTGATTGGAGAGTGAGGGGAGATAGGTGGAGATGGGTGTGGTAAAGAGGCAAATAGTGGATTAGGGTGGCTAGAAAAATTTTGGGTACGAACCAAGCATTTGTTGGGTCATTCCCAAACTTTCATAAAAGGAAAAAAAAAATGGATTGTAAAGATGACAGTGACAAAGCACAAGATCAAGTATCCTTAGACGATTTCTAAGAAGACATACACAAGCAACAATCACTTCTGAACCACACAAATGCCAAATCTAAGCAAACAACGTTTTAATGAGATTTTATCTTGTTAATCTGTGAGGGACGAGATTGATTGAAACCAGCGAGCGTTATGTTGTTATCTATTATTGCCTGATTAGATAGGGTGCTAACAGATGATCCGAAAAGCTTGTATCCAACAGTACAAAGTCCAAAATCAGGAGGACAGAGTTACGCTTGCAAGAAGCCGGATTATTGCACAAGTGACGGGAGATCACGTGGTCTAATTGAGAATTGTACATGTGTTACCGCTCTGTAGACAGATTGATATGAGAATGACGCGTGTCAAATACGTACTTAGGGTGTGTGTTCCTAGCCAAAACTGTTAGTTACACCAAGTCCTTTTGCGGTCTGCAGCTTACTAGTAACTTGGCGTACCGAGTGAGTTACCCATGTGGCAGCGGCCTTTCGGAGTTCATTGAATGATTAAACTCAATGTCACGTTTAACTTTAGTCAACACAAAATTCAGCAGAATAACCTTGGTCTTAGTTAACCCATGAACATTGTTCTAGTTGGCTCTAATCTTAGTTGATTTTATTATGTGTATTGGTTTTACATAACTGGAGTGATGAGGTGGGTGATGAAATCCAACCAGTTTCAAAAACAAAGCTAGGTATGCCCTCTCTATTTATGGTAGTTTATTAATGTAAGCAATCATGCAGTTCGTTAAGATGCAGAAACATAACAAACACCAAACAATGTCCTATCGATTTTCACTCAGCACCCAAGCCACTAAAACAATGTGTCTGAAAGAGATAATAACTTGTGAACTCGGAAATAAGGTCTCCACCGTGGGAGTAGAGAGAGGTGTTATTTGAGAGCTACTCCTCCTAGGTTAAGCAATTGCTCTCTCCCCCACAACACCACTGGTTATCCACTACAAAAAAAAGGTTAGCCCTTTTCAAAGAACAAATTATTTTTTTTTACTTTTTTTTATTTCTGACTTTGATTGCTATCTAAATAAATAAACACACAATCAAGCAATTACAGATGCAAAGGTGTTTAATGGTTTTCGTCAAGAAGTCAGAAATTTTTTTTGTTTTTTTTTTAAAGTGAATTAATTATAACCTAAAACTAACAATCGACCTAATGCTAAAATAATTCCTAACTATTACAAGTTTCACTCAACCATTCGAGGCATATTAAAAAAATTATTAAAGAATAAACTCTCTTCCTCAATAAAAACTACAAAAAAAATTTAAAAAAAATAAAGGTCTTCAAGCAAGTCTTAGGCAATTCTGCGCCTTTATCACCCACGTTTTCAAACGAACTTGTTCAACAGACAATCGACCTCAAAAAATTCTGAAAACAATTATAGAAATTTAGAAGAGTGTCACGGATTTTTTTGTAAATTTTTCACGTTAAACGTACACTATCTGTGCCGTATGCTGTTGTGTTGTTTCCGTTATATGCTGAAATTATCCAAAAAAACATAAAGATGAGAAAAATTAAAGAAAATTAAAAATATTATCTATTATTTTTAAAGTTGTATCTTCAAGAATGTCTTCCTTCACCAAGTGATGTGCAATGACGCCAAAAACCGACATTAATGTCGTTGCGTGATTTTCGACATCAATAAAAAAAAGTAACTATTATTTTTGTTTATTTTTTTCCTTCAACCTGCAATACACTTCAACAATGCATAGTGAAAATAGGAGTTATCGACTACTTCACTTGGATTAGAAGACAAATCTGATTTTCAATTTAAAAAATAAAAAGTAAAATAATAGATGGTGAGAATAAACTAAAAGTTAAAGGAGAAAGAGAAACGAAGATAAACTTACTTCTTCAATGGAAAAAATAAAATATAGTACATGCATTTCTCTACCAAGGAAAAATATAAAGCGAATAACTACAAACAAAAATATAAAAAATAATAAAAATAAAAAATAAAATAAAACTCTCTAAGACTAAATATCCTTTCTGAACTCCATGTATGGGGTTTTTTATAGGTAAAAAGGGTTTGAGTAAAATAAGGAAACATGGTTGAGTAAAACAAGGAAACATGGTTTGAGTTAAACAAGGAAACATGGTTGAATGAAACAAGGAAACATGGCAGAGTGAAACAAGGAATATTGATGAGTTGAATAAGAAAACATGTATTGTAGAGATTTTTTTATGAAAAAGTAGGCCAAGTGGATGTCCAAATCTTCATGTTGATTTTCTCGAGATCCATAGTTGTTTATGCTTCATGGGTCTTGGGAATGAAATTCTTTAATCCTTATCGATGCATTTGAACTCCCATTGGGCCTTCTAGTTGTAAAATTTAACCTTATTGTGCCACTTTATGCATGATTTGAGATTTGTGCTTGAATTCCTACAAAATGCACAAAATACACATAATGAGATATTTTTATTGGATAATTGGACTTAACAATTGTACATTTAGGGGTGTAAAAATCGATGTTTTGTGTGTTTATAAGTCATCACTACATTCGTCGATGAGGGTCAGCTCATCATTAAAACAAGTAATGTATTCCCTCAACGTCTCGTTTTGTTTTTTCTTCAGGGTTAGCAAATAATGTAGACCCCTCCTGAGTCGTTGGCTGCCACAAAACGTGTAAGAAACGCCAATGCCAACGTCCGAAATGAATCAATGGATTTCAGAGGAAGGCTATGGAACCACGTCAGTGCTGACATATTCAGGCTTGCAGAGAATGATCGACACATTATTGCATCAGACCCTTCTTTGAGTGCCATAACGTGCTGGAAGTGGCGCAAGTGATCGGTCGAGTTTTTTGTCCCGTCGTAAAATTTCAACTTCGATAGGGTGTATTTCATGGGCAACGGTTCATCCATGAACAGAGGGACCGTGAGACAATACATCACATCTGGGTTAGTGGCATCGTTGCGGAGGGGGTTGTGCGAGACGTGTTTGTCGGTTTTGAGCGTTATGTCTCTATTGGTCGTGCCTCCGCCTCTTATCCATTGAGAAGTTGTTAAGGCAGCGTAGCTCTCCTGAACATGCTCTCTAGAACTTTCTGGGGAATGAGCCATTCGCTTCTCATGGTCTCCCTCTGCAAGTGGAGGATTTCGTTGTTTGAGAGCCTCAAGCGTCTCTGCAATCTGATGCATCTGTGTTGAGAGTAGGTCCACCCTCGGCTCTACTGCGGCCGCCACCAGCACAGTGGTCTAAAGAGGTTCCTCCCGTGGCGATGGTGGAACTGGTGGTGCTCTACCAGTTTGTGCGTTGGAAGGCTCAACATCATCTCCATTGTTGCGAGACCTTGTCGTCACCATCTCGCTGATTCTCTGGTAAAAATGGAACTTATGTTCTTCCTGAGGAACTCTGTCATTCTCCAAGGAAAATGCCAAACTGATGTAGTTGATTTCTGTTCTCCTTCCTCACTGCTTACCTAGACCTGCACAGGTAGCAATAGTGAGCCAAGGACCACCCGATGACACTCCAATGCTTAAGTTAGATAAGGCTTAGGAGATACTTAAAACTGTAAACTGGATTGTATTGCATACCTCTAGTTCATTGACCTTATCGCCCTTTTATAGTGAAGAAGTCATCTTTCGGCTAATCCTTTGGTGGCGTAGTTTAGGGAAAGTGATATTGCTGTGGATTTCTTTTCCTTATTGGGATATATCCATGTGGGATAGCTTCCCTACACTACTCGTGCTCCTAGATCTGCCAGAGAGGTTTCTCTTTCTGAGTGTTGTCCATGCAAGGAAGTATTCTTACTTATACACTAATTTATGTTTCCTAGTCAGATCCAATGTGTTGTTGGCCTACTTGTCTTGGGTAGATTTCTCAGATATTTGCCTTAGGGGTCTACAAGTATTGGCCCTGATCGCGTTACGTGTGGGCTTACTAGCACATTGCAACTCGGACCGGACTATATGGATTCTGCCAATGATGGGCTTGCTACTGTTTGAGCCTTGCTGGATTAGACATGCAATCGGGCCTGCTTCATTCTGTTGATGAGATTATCATGACACGTGTACGGTGCTAATCAGAAGACGATTTGATGTGTCATCAACATTTTTTATTGTATTGTAGGTCGAATGACCCCAAACAAAATGATATTTTATTGATTGATGTTAAAAATCATAACATGACGTTAATGTCGATTTTTAGCATTGTTCATGATTAAGTATTTATCTTTCATTTTATAACACATATGGGAGACCAAAACTTAGTTTGTATTATGAAGTTGGAACAACAATACTGAATACATATAACGATTTTGGTTTATTATGGAAAAATAAAGACCTTACATACCAATTGTGTTTATCACCTCTCTAAAAATTACTCACAAATGGAAGTTAGAACGAATATTTCCTTTGCAAACTAATTTACGAATGCAAGTGAGAACATCCATTGAAATTTGGAGATAAACCAACAAAGAAAGACTTTAAATTCAACACAAAATCTATAACTAAGTTGGTTTTTGTTAATAAAAATTTACAAAATTGTTAACAAGGCCTTTTACTTCATTAATGAAATGACTTAACTTCATTGATGATGATGATGGTGGTATGTTCCTCTCTTTCTTTCTCCATCTTTCGTTGCTTCCCATTTTCAACCATTTATAACGAGGCAGTCACATGTAGTTGATTTACAACCTCGTCAAAATTATTGTTTTTGCCTATAATTGAGTGCTAACTAGTGTTACAACCACATCTTAATAATATTAAATTAGAATCAAAATTTATCCCCTATAGTTAATAAGGTTCAACTTGCCACATTGTAAAAGAATACACAAGCAAAACTTATGACACTTAATAAATTTAGGTGCTTTGTTGACTTTACTGAAAATGATAATTGGAATTTGAACTCGAGCCAATAGCATCTTCTAGTTATAAAATCCTACAAAACTTTACAGGATAAAATCTTATGCATTACTTTGCAAAACTTTTATCATCTTCGCTTTCGCGAATTCTAGTCCCAACTTCTTCATAAACACACAAACCACTACTATGCACCATACCATACCATAACCATCACAACCACCGTCATCTTCACTGCTACCACTATGACAATTGCAGCCACCACCACAACTACCACTATAACTAACACCACCTGCATTACTACCACCATCACAACCACCATAACTACTGCCACCTCCACCAACACCATTAAAGCCATCACCACCATGATCACCATAGCAGAACCTCCAATATGATCGCACTCACTACAACAACGACTAGCATAGCTTTCTCATCCAATTATTTTCCTTTAAAAAAAATGACTAGCATAGCATAACCACAACAACCACCACTGTCGCTTACAATTTGCAGCCACCATTACTACAATCACCTCCACCAAGACCATGCCACAATTACTACTACTACCATCATTACCACTACCAAGAATACCAAGTTGAGAACACCAATACTTGTTAAGTTTTGCAACGGTTTTACGTAATTAATACTAAGCGCAAATAAGTAATACATTACAAATTACTACATAGGCAAACTAATGCATTTGTGTCACGTCATTAATTTATAGTGTACCAAGTGGAGCTTGAGTGTAAAAGATAACTTTTTCCACTGTGACCACCATTACGAACACAATTTTTCCCCTGGATTGTTCTATTTGGAATGGAAATAGAATTTAGTTTTGGGGTGATAAATGGTTGTGTGACCTTAAGCACCCATTGCTTACCATTTATAATGTTTACTGATGATATATCAAAAATAGACTGATCATCACGACCGTACACGTGGCATAAAGATCCATTACTAGAGTATAACACTCGATCTATTGGGCCAACTCATAAAGCCTAGGAAGAGTGAGGCCATAGGCTCGGACGAGGTCTGCGAATAAGGAAAACAAACAGGACCTAAATCCAAGCCCAATACGAGTTCCCTCGTAAAGAAAAGGAATGTTGTATCAAGAAAAAAGTCATGGAGGGGCTTACGCCCCCACGAACACATCTCCATTAAGGAGGAGACTGTACAAGAAACATCTCCTTCTGTTGCACCTCACATGCTTAAGTCACGCAGAGAGTTAACCACGACCATTATAAAAGGTAAAGGGAACATTTGACAAAGATATGCAACTTTAATTGAGTTTTGTCCAGATTTACATCCTTCTTCCAATAGAGTTACCGACTTAAGCATCATAGTGTCTTCGGCTACCAAAAAAGTGGTCCTTGGCAGTTTAACAGTTGTTTTGCATGTCAAACTCACAGGAGGACGATTTTTGGACACATCAGTTTGGTGCCATCCGTGGGGAATGACGAGTTAACTTTCTAAAAATAAACAAAATAAGCATATGCATGATCACAACTGAGCAACAAGATGGGAGAATGTTATGATCATCCAGAGTCGTTTCCAATATCAATGGTAAGGAAAATTCCAATATTCTATTTGTGTTAAAATGACAAATTGTGTCCTGTGAATTAGATAGGTAACCAGGTACGTCTGGATATAAAGACACTGAACTAAATATTCCATCAAAGGAGCACCAGTAGAGTTGGTAAATGCGTTGCTTAGAAAAACTCAGGTCATGGGTTCGAACCTGGTTGGCAGCATTATTATTAAGAGGATGGGCTCAAATGAAAAAATGATGAACCCGGCTAGAAGCTGGCCCCCGATATGGAGACGAGCCTGACATGGACAAGAAACATATCCTACAGGCCCGAGTAGAATCAGGTCCAATAGGAGACAAATCTGACAAGAATCAGGTCTGCATGCCTAACTTAATATAGTCAAACTGACTTCATTTGGTTCGGACTCATGCAGTTTGATCGCGCTGACTTCATCTGGTCTGGACTCATGAAACTGACTACAAAAATTACTTCACCTAGTAAACGCAACTGATTACGATGATTCGTCATGGACGACATTTGGTCCGAACTCACAAAATCCACCTAGTAACGAACTCGCGTAGCCGACTACGATACGACATCTGGTTAGAACTCATGAAGTCCGAGTATAATAACTTGTTACAAAAAATCTATGTCTGGTCAGAATTCATGCAGCCCGAATCCGATGATTTCATCCAATCCGAACTCATGCAGTCCGACCCTGATGACTTGTCACACTGACTTCAAAGAACGAATAAAAAAACCCTCATTAATAAGTTAGTCGACACGCAAACGAACCCACTAACTAAGGAGGGAGTAGCTGATGATACATGAAATCATCACCCAATCATGGCCATACACGTGGCTCAAGTCATCCTAAATGCTGGAGAGTCGTTACAAAGGATTAAGTCATCATAAATATTGATGGACCATTACGAAGGAGATGGAGGGAATCACTCTCATCTCAATGAAGGAGGAAACTGTTACAATAAACGCCCCCTTCATTGCACCAATTGAGCTTAAGTCACGCACACAGCTGAATGTAGTCTTCAATTCGCTCATTATATTAGGTAAAGAAAAATGTATGAATAGGGGACTCAATTGGCTCTCAACTCGATTCGAAGAAGGGGCCTCTCTTCAATCCGGGCAATGGCAATCCTGCTAAAAATCCTGCTAAAAATAACACAAAAGCATATCTCCCTAAAGGAAATGAAGGCAGCCAAAAGGAAAAATGATCAAGAAAGAGAACTTTTCAAGAAAACGGGAAAGAAAGGAAGAAAGAAGGCAGGATGACGGACAACAAGAAGGCAACAACCCATAAAAAACATCGTAGTGGCAGAATAAGAGATTCACGATGACAAGAATCAAGGGGGTCACAACCAACGTGAACTCAACACGAACAGGTAACAAGCGTAATGAAGACCAAGTACAAGCCATAAACAACCCTGAAGACAACCCGAGCAAACGTACCGAAACATATAGCGAAGTGGGACATCGTCAACTGGCCGCTTCGGATGAGAGGGGACCCAGAAGGAAGAGACAAAAGTAAATATTGTTCGTTCCATAGGGATCATGGGCATGATACCGAGGAATGCTACAACTTAAAAGACGAAATCGAGCACTGGGCTCAGAAAGGACTACTCAATGACTTCATTGGAATGCCAGATAAACAGATTGCGTGGAAGGAGAAAGAAACCAATACCGCAGGATCAAAAGAATAGTCCAGAGAGTTGATATTCGCCACACACTGCATAGTTGAAGGAAGCAGAGCACGCGGAGTAACTGGGCGAATTCCTCACTTAAACTTATCTATATCGGAACAAGGGTAATGACGAAGCACTTCACAAATACAAAACATGGAGATGTTTGCATCAGCCAATTTAAAAGGCTCCATCAGCAGCTGCAAGCTCAACTCGAATCACTAACAACATACAAGAATGAAGTAAATGTTGGACACCCGAGTCACCTAAACACAAAAAACTTCGAATCGACCTAGATGTCGAAATAACAAAGTAAAGGATAGACACCCCGAGTCACCTAAACACAAAAACTTTGAATCGACCGAGATGTCAAACTAACGAAGTAAAAGTTGAACACTCGAGTCATCTAAACACAAAAAAGTTTGAATCGACCGAGATGTCGAACTAACAAAGTAAAGGTTTGACACCCGAGTCACCTAAACATTAAAACTTCAAATCGGCCTAGATGTCAAACCAACGAAGTACAGGTTGGACACCCGAGTCACCTAAACACAAAAACTTTGAATTGACTTAGATGTTGAACTAACGAGTTAAAGGTTGGACACCCGAGTCACCTAAACACAAGAAAATTTGAACTGACCGAGATGTCAAACTAACCAACTAAAGGTTGGATACTCGAGTCAACACAAACCTCGAATCGACCAAGGTGTCAAAGTAAATGCTCAACAAATAGATTGACAAAAGAACTTCGATCTGACGGAGAACAAGTCAATGCAATACGAAAAAACACAGGGGAAAAGCAACTCTTTATAGCAAATCAGGAATGACAACATTAACCAACAAATTAGACTAGCAATGAGCCTAAGCACGGAAGCAGTTACAGCTACAACAAAACCAAAAAGAAGAAGAAAAACAACAAAAGTCAATTTTTATTGATAACACTACTCTGTTACATCCGAAGAAAGTAATACAGAAGTGAGAGAAGAAATAGAAGCAATAGCAGGATCAGTACTTGCTGGAACAGTAGAAGGATTCTTTCCAAAAGAAGAGAGTGTTAATGGCTTCGGAGGGCTCGATGGTAGAAGAGGCAATGACTCCTATGTCGCTAGAGCAGATTCCTCGACATCGTCATCCTCAAAAGCTTCACCGACCAAATGACGATACTTAGACAAGTCTTTGTCGAGCCCTTCGATATAATCAAGAAGCTCAACTCGCTTCCAATCTTCGGCTTCGACCACACAAAGCCTATCCTTAGCAGCAGCGAGTTCATTTTTGTCCGCAGCAAGCTGCCTTTCAACAGTGGAGCATACTAGAAGCATCTGCCCGGACATCATTAAGTGCAATAGCTATCTGTTCCACCCGCCTTTCAGCGGTGTCACACATAACAGACTGCTCCAATTCAGAACGAGAAGGTTCATCGAAATCCATTTTTCAGCGAATAACTCTTTTTCCATATCGCGAAGACGAGCGCAAACCTCATCTAGCTTAGCTTTCAAGGAATCAAGCTCAACAACGGACTTATCCCGCATATTCTTTGCTTCTGTCAAAGACTCCCGAACAGCCACTGCAGTTTTCTCCGAGCCCAAGCATTGCATTTTCAACACATCAAACTGATAAAGAACATGAGAAAATAACACCAATAATGCTGCCAACCTCCTTTCCAAAAAATTCACTTGATCACGACCAGCTCGATAAACCGAACCCATTACCCCCGCGTAAGTGAGATGATTCATCCCGTCCATTATCTATTCAAGACCATGGTCGATATGATCAAATGGGTCAAGCACGAGCATCGAAGGCCTCTCTACCAACCACCTATACCATTCATTTACCAATCTATGTGCACCATCATGCATGTCAAGCTAGGTAAACCAATAGAAGTCGTCGTCAGACTTGATACGGATGTCCTTCAGCTAGGCTCAATCCAACTAATCTATGGATGGAGGACGCGGGGATTCGAAAGCACCAAAGAACCACCTCCGATAGTAGGGAGAACAGATGGAATAGCAGTAACGACAGAAAAACCATGTTTACCCTCCCGTCGAGAAGCATCCACAGCAAAGGAAAAACTGATGGTAGCAACAAGAAAGGAAACTAGGAACCCGACTGCTTTGCTGACATCAATAGAACAAGAGGGGGAATGATCCCTGAAACCCTGACCACTGACAATGTCTTTAAACTGCTCCACCGCCAACTGGAGCATTTTCTCATTAATGACTCGAGGGTCATCATTGAACAACTCAGCACTGTCTAAAACACTATAAGCAGAAAAAAGTTTCATCTCATCATCATCCAGTGGACGAATAGTCTCATTATTTATCCTTTCCAACACGAGCCTTAGCTCCTCAGCCTCCTTAAGAGATCACGATCTTCTTTTACAACGTTATCGTGGGAAGGGCTTGGACGATAAACAATATCCCCAACAGAACTCTGACGAGTTTCAAACCAAGCAGAACTACAATTCGAAAGTCGTTTCGTCCTTGGTACTTTAACAGGATCTATCTACAATCGCCTTGATGGACTCGTAGACCTCGCAAGTTTTCTTTTTCGTGAATCAGAAGCAGAAGCGATAACAGGAGCATCGAGATCTGTAACATCTCAGACTGAGCTTACTTCCCAATCAATGCTAGCATCACTAACGCCAGCACGAACAACATAGGCCTTAGCACGAGACTCAGTATGCAAAGCTTGTTCCGCTTCACTCATAGTGTATAAACCGCTACGCTCCATGATGCCCTCGGAAAGAAACGCCTCCACGGGAAAACTGTGAAGCTTAGAGAATCGTTCACTGATCTTCTATTCCTCAGTTGATAAGATAAGATTCGTATGCCTGTTGGTAACTCGGAATGATCGAAAATTCAAACGACCTCGCAATCGGAAGTAGCCAAAATTCACGAAAGCATAGAACCAAGACCGCAACCAATCGCGAATGTCATCACTGAGTTTCTCGAAACAATCAGGAGAACAAAGGAAGCAGGTCTCTCTGTAAACCAACAGACCGACCACCGAGTGCGAAATCCTAACGGTTAAAGAAATATCAGAAAGAATAGCTCTCGCAAAAGAAGAGACCATCACCTTCCAACCATTAGGGCCCATTTAGGCAGGAGGGGTGCCCAAAAATTTTAGATACTCCCAGAACAGCTCCAGAACAAGGAATCGAAAGCCATAAGAGAACATGCACGAGTACAATGTGACGTATCCAACCTACGGGATACAAGGGCTATCATCCTATCTAGGTAGAACAAGCTCGAGCTCGGGCGGAAGATTATAATCAAAACAAAGAGTCGAGTGAGACGCTTTATTAGGAGAGTAGTGAGCCTCACAAACAGTAAATGACTTACCACTTAACTTATTACCAACAGACATCGTCGAAGAGTGGATAAGCAATGAAAATGAAGAAGATGGAAGAACGAACAAACCCTAAAGATAACGTGAAGAGGGAAAACATATTTATCACATTTTCTTTTATAGAGTCGAGCAATGAAGAGACGACTCATGGGACAGCGTGCAAGATATGATGGCTATATGAAATCCCAAGAATGTGCGCAAAAAACGAATGGGCAAGCAAAGAATCGAGACACCAACTCGCGAAAAGCAATTGATAGCATTAAATACAAGGTAATGATGAAATCGAAAAACAAATCGTCACCAAAGTTAGTAGCCACGTCAGCATGCCCACTAACTAAGGGGGGAGTAGCTGATGATACATCAAAATAGACTGATCATCACGACCGTACACGTGCCATAAAGATCCATCACAAGAGTACAGCGACCGATCTATTGGGCCAACTCATAAAGCCCAGGAAGAGTGAGGCCAATTACATAGGCCCGGACGAGGCTCACCAATAAGGAAAACAAATAGGACCTAAATCCAGGCCCAATACGAGTTCCCTCATAAAGAAGAGGAACGTTGGATCAAGAAAAGAGTCGTGGAGGGGCTTACTCCCCCATGAACGCATCTCCATTAAGGAGGAGACTATTAAAAGAAACATCTCCTTTTGTTGCGCCTCACATGCTTAAGTCACACAGAAAGTTAACCGCGACCATTATACAAGGTAAAGGGAATATTCGACAAATGTATACAACTTTAACTGAGTTTTGTCCAGATTTACATCATTCTTCCAACAAAGTTACTGACTTAAGCATCGGAGTGCCTTCGACCACCAAAAAGTGGTCATTAGTAGTCTAACAGTTTTTTTGCAGGTCAAACTCACAGGAGGACAAATTTTTGACGCATCACTTGCAACCTGAAAAAATAAAAGATCGTAGACTTTGCTATTCCTAATGCTAATGGTGTGAATCCTTCTCTTGGGACTTCAACTTAAGAAGAAATCTCAATGATTGGCAGAGAATATTACCAAGAGAGAGTTGATATCTTTTAATCATCGTGTGCTTTGTGGCTAATCTCAAGAGACAATTGTTCACCTCTTTGTCTCTTGCACATTCACTCACAACATTGGGAGGAGTTGCATTCGAGAATTTTGATTCAATGCCCCTTCGTTCACCTCCATTTTGGATTAGGGGCTAAGCTCTTGGTGGTAGGTTGAATTTGTCCATGATATAGAAATGAATGTGGGAGAGGCTGTTGCATGGTTTTGTTTGGATCATTTGGAGAGAAATAAACAATCAAGTCTTTAAGAATGTCTATAAAGATGTATAAAAATTGTGAACATTAAAGTTACTTTGTATGTTCAGGGCCATACGTCGTGTACTTTTAAAGATTCTCAGTTTCTCTTCTATGTTTGATTAGGGGGATATAGTGTCAAAAATATAACTGATACTTGGTGCATACTTTTAATAGGGAATTCTTTTTTTCACCCCGTATTTTACTAAAATCGTCCCAAAATAAATAAAATCGTGTTTTAGAAGTAATGTTTTTCTATTATTATATATAACACCCCAAATAACTCCTATAACAAATAAATCTCTAACAAACCAAACACCCCAATAATCCAAAATACTGAACATGGGACAACCCATGACTATGTTCCACTTGTGTTGTGTTTTAACTAGTATTTCTCCCACCGTTCTCTGTGGTTTGTGTATTTGGTTTGCGATTGATATGCTTGTAATGAATATTGTATTTTCGTGAAAAATCA
The DNA here is from genome assembly GCA_963556465.1 of Berberis vulgaris. Classification (NCBI taxonomy): domain Eukaryota; kingdom Viridiplantae; phylum Streptophyta; class Magnoliopsida; order Ranunculales; family Berberidaceae; genus Berberis; species Berberis vulgaris. The sequence continues at coordinate 26,929,100 of OY747131.1, read as the reverse complement.
TTGATCATGTCGAAATAACTAACTCATCAATTCATCATTATTGAAATGACTAACCCTAGTTTATATTTTTAGCATCAAAATGACTAGTCCTGATTTTTTTATTTATGAAATGACTTTAGTCAATTTGGGACTGTTGCACAGACTAACCCTGCTCATTTTTCAGTGCCTAAAAAGACCAGCCTGGGTCGTTGGAAACAGATGAGGGAGACAAATAAGATAATGTTAGAGATGGAGGATAACAAGAGGTTGTAGACCCCTAAATCATTGAAAATGAAAAGGGACGTCATGAGGAGGGAGTCGTGAGAAGTTTTTAGTCATAAGTTATCGACTAACAATTTGGTTTTAGTTGAGGATAGGGTTTAGATCAATGAAAAGGGAAATCTTTAATTTAGGTAGGGGTGTAATTTAGGCGATACACAAAGCCAAACATGGGGCAAAAAAAAAACCCTTTTTAACACTAAGAATTAATCTTTTTTGTTTTGTTGATAATAATTGATGATACAACGAAACGTCCTGTCTTTTACACTGTACACATATCATGATGATCTCGAGAAATAATAGGTCCAAGCATCAACCCAACACTGATCCGACCCAAGTGGTTTCAAGCCCGCGCAATGCAATCTGCCAGACGAACCCAAATCACTACAACCTGCTAAGCCCATACGTCTCACAGCTATCCCCAATACTCCTAAGCTCTATTAAGGTAAGTATCTCGGGGATCGGCTTCGGACAAGCATGACAACAACACTTTGTTTCCAACTAGGAAGTAGCAAATACCAGAGTATACGTCACACATGAAAACTACTATCTATGGACACCACTCTGATTGGGAACTATCTCCCGCGTATTTAGGAGCACAAATCTAATAGAGAAACTTCCTTTCACAACACAACTTCGAATTAGATATGGATCTCCACAAAGATCTTCTTCCCTAAACTATGTCACTGATGGTCTAGTCGAACCAAGACTCCAGAACTATAAATAAGACGAGGTTGGTAAGCTAAGATACGCTACAAATTCCCTGTTTACAGCATTACGCCTTCCTCAGATCCCAAATTGATTTTAGCATCGGAGTGTAATCGGTCACCACAACGGTGGTCTGTGGCTCACATGCGTTCCTTGTGCAAGTCAGCAGGTCAGTAGGTCAAGGTCAAGTAGGGAGCGAAAATCGACTGCATCAGTTTGGCACTATTTATGGGGACGACAAAGTTCCTGACCAATCACTAGCATCATCTCTTTTCAGAATACAAGAAAATGGTGACCACCATATCACACAACAATGGTGAACAAGGGGAAACGTCAAACGTTCAGACTGGCGCCATACCACCGCTTCCAGCGTTGCCAGTGACACAAGGGCAGCAGACTCACACCCTCGCGCCAACAACAACAACGACAGACCCCATGATGGATTTGTTGTCATCACAAATACAACAGATCACTAAAGCAACTGAGATTCTCATACAACAGAACCCTCCACCCGCCGATGGAGATCAGGAGTAGCACAAACCTCAATCTCCAGAGGACAACAGAGAGCAGGCACAAGAATGTCAAACCCCTGCTAGTTCTCACTAGACTAGAGGTGGCATTGCAGCCAACAGGGACCCGACTCTCAGGTTAGACAGGCTCGCCTCGCAGAACCCCCTCCGTCGAGGGGCTCACGACCCAGACGTGATGTACCGCCTCTTTGTTCCTCCGTTCAGAGACCGCATCATGAACGAGGCTCTACCAAAGAAGTTCAGCCTTCCAAATCTCAATTTCTATAACGGGGCCGATGACCCATTTGATTACTTGCGTCATTACCAATATGTAATGGCGCTCAAATAAGGTTTTGAGTCGGTGATGTGCAGAACGTTCTCTACTAGCCTGAAAAAGTCAGCACTGACATGGTTCCACAAATACAAGAGAACAAAGCCAAGCAGGAAAAGAATCAGAAGTTGTGTCCGTGCATGCCTAAATCTAAGCGCCATGATCTGGATCGCCATCTTCCTCTGACGACTCAAAGACCATTCCGAAGTCTGCATAAGACATCTTTTTATAATAAGCAAGGTCTCGTTCTGAATGTTCTTCATTCATCAGCGCCAGCAGCTCTAACCTTCCATGCACGACCTAGCGGAATTCACATTTGCCTTGCACCTTGAGAAGTTCTTCCTCTTGCGCCTTTGCTTCAGCAAGTTCACGCTCCAATAGCTCCAGCTTGCCTGTCAGCGCATAAACCTCAAATGCTCAGTAACCTGGCTACTCTTAATTGCGCTAAGTTAATGTTGTTCCAGGAGAAGTTGGTCCCAACTTTCCTCGCTTCCCGAATAATGAACTCCACGTCGGCCTCCAACTGTTGTCTCCGGGCAACCCACTCAGACTCCTTCATGGTGTTCTCATCAACAAGGGCCTGCAATTTAGAGCGCATCTTGGTCGTAGCTTCCTGCGCAACTTTCAGATCACGGCGAACCAGGTTTAGCTCTTGTCTGGATCTGTCCCTTGCGGACACCGCCTTTGCTAAATCAAATTCAAAAGCTTCCAAATGAACTCTTTGAGTCTCGGCATCAACGGCGATTGTTCCAGCCTCCTCTCCTCTCCTCAATTTTCTTTCTCAACGATTCAATCTCGAGAAGTGCATCGAAATACGACTTCTGCATATTCGAGTAGACATGCTCCATGGTGTACACCCTCTCACGAGTCGTCTCAACTTCTATCCGAGCGACGACCACCTGGCTCAATTGGGACATCCCCAACATAAGGTGTTTCAACTCCTTATCCATGCACTCCTCCAGTGCATCCTCTTCTGGCTTCAGAATGTAGTTTGTCATCCATTTATAGCGTTTGCTAATATGCTTCCTTGAAGCATAATCAATGTCAGACTTGATTGTTCATTTTCACCACGTTTGGAGCAAACAAACTCATCTGTGCGTCCGGATGAAGCTCTATCAGATCCAGGATCACGCCAGCACCGCCCTTTGTTGTCTCCACCGCACCTAGGCCCTCATCCACAGTCTTCCCTTTGTCACCAGCAGCCAACCCTTTATTGAGAGCCAGCTCAGCAGACTAGGAAGCGAATTGTCCAACGGACCCTCCATTACCTTGATATGCGGTCTGGAGTGAGATGGGGGGTAATGCGAACTACAAGAGGGATGATCTACACTGCAATGGCCACTATCAGACGATCCTCCAACAGGACGATTGAACTCGGAAACCATGGGCGAATCATCATCAAAATCTTCCAAAAAAAAAAAAGTTTTGGATTGGTCAGCACCAGTAGAAGCCGCCACAGCAGCCAGCATAAGCCTCTCACTCAAGGCCTTAGCCTGCTCAGTACTTAGCTGTGATGCATCATCAACTCTTGCTAACCGTAGGTGGTTCTTCTCCCATCCATATACCACAACTTTCACCCCAGCAGGCCAGCTAGGATCACACTCCTCCCTCACTGGAGCAGGTCGTTTGGGAACCGGCTTGGCCCCAGCGCGAGACCTCTTTAAGCATATAAAAAAGGCAAGCGTCTTAGAAAGCCCCTTTGTGTCGGGCAGGGAAGGAGCCTTAACTTTGGAAGCCTTCCTCTTCTTAGAAGGGGTTCCACCTTCAGACTTAACCTTTGACACTCTGTAAAGAGTGGGATCCACATGCAAGTTGACCCACAGTCCACTACGACTGAACTTGGTAGGACAGATAATGTCCTCCACACTCATCCAAAACATGTCACGAAATGCCTTCATAGTGACTTCCTCCGGAGAAAGAGGAGTAGTGAGAAACCTCCCTACAAAGAAACACACGCGGCGATTAGCACACAATCAATGCGACGTAATCAAAGTGTGAAACTATACTTACGAAGTGGTTTAAACTCCCGCTTAAGCAAACGGCCCTTGAACTCGAAGTACTTCGAATTCAAATGAGCCAAGAAGCAAAATTTCTGCCAAGATTTAAAGTCATCCGTCAATTTCCCAAAGCAAGCCGGCGATGTCATCTTACAAACGGCGTGATCATTCAGTTGAGGGGAAGTCAACAATTGGATCACCCTCGGAGTCATGCAGACACCAACATCCTTCGCCATGATCAGTATGAGAAGGATAATCTTGTACCTATTCGGTACCAACTGGGCAGAAGGGATTCCAAGAAATTCTAAAAAGCCCCATATCTTGTCAAGCACAGGAACACTGACTCCAGTTGAAGCATCTCGCGGTGCAAATAGACGAATCATTTTAGAGGAAACATTGGCATCTGATTGTCATTCAAAGTATAGAATGGCAGGTCATCAGAGACCCTGAATGTCTTTCGGATATCGGCTAGGCTCGATTTGGAAGCCAACCTATCTTCAAATAACTAGAGGCCCTTGGCAAGAAGCTCATCGTCAAGGTGATTTTGGCGAGCCATGAAAAAAGAGAATAAAATTTTATTCAAAAGACGAATAGAACAAAGTTTCTAAAATCGAAGAAATAGAAGAGTCAATCTCTGTTGAAAGGGAGATCTATATAGGGATTGGTTTCCAGCCTCTTCTCCACTGAACTGACGCACACTTAATTAATAAAGTGCGTCGCTCAAGTAACGGTTCAGACTCAATCATCATGAGCGGCATATCTTTTCAAAAAGTTATTTAGTGGACCGATACGATGGCCCACTAACTCGGGGGAGTAGCTGATGATACACCGAAACATCTTTTCTTCTACACCGTACACGTGTCATGATGATATTGAGAAATAACAGACCCAAGCGTCAGCCCAACACTAATCCGGCCCGAGCGGTTTTAAGCCCGCGCAATGCAATTCGCCAGACGGACCAAAATCACTATAGCTTGCTAAGCCTACACGTCTCACAGGTATCCCCAATACCCGTAAGCCCTATTAAGGCAAATATCTCGAGCATCAACTTCGGACAGGCAAGACGGAAACACTTTGTTTTCAACTGGGAAGCAAATACCAGAATATCGCACATGAAAACTTTTATCTATGGACAACGCTCTGATTGGGAACTATCTCCCGCGTATCTAGGAGCACAAGTCTAACATGGAAACTTCCCTTCACAGCACAACTCCTAATTAGAGAAGGATCTCCACGAAGATCTTTTTCCCTTAACTATGCCACTGATGACCTGGTTGAACCATGACTCCAACACTATAAATAAGACATGAGGTTGGTAAGCTAAAGTACGCTAAAAGTTCCATGTTTACAGTATTACGCCTTCCTCAGATCCTGTCTGACTTTAGTATCATAGTGCAATCAGCCACCACAATAGTGGTTTGTGGCTCACGTGCGTTCCTTGTACAGGACAGCAGGGAGCGAAAATCGACTGCATCAATAATAATAAAAAATAAAATGGAAAAACTAGAGACCAAACTGCAACTTGAAACAAAAGTAAGACCGAACTCTAATTTTGTATTATGAATGTGACGAAAGTAAAAACAAATGAATCCTAGGTCCAAGTAGAACATCTCTTCCGAAGAAACGGCATCATATAGTACAAGTCTATTTACAGTTCGCACCCAGCCAACTCTCTTTCCTCCTACCTTGGAAACAAAACAACAACGCAACATTCTTTTCCTTCCTGTTCACTTTTGATCGATCAGAGTTGTTCGAAAAATGATGGAGTTAAGAAGAAGTACTAGAGATGACCGCGTAAACGAACACAGACGCCTCTACAACCCATACAAAGACCTAAACCTCCCAATCGAGACCCTCTACAAGCTCCCGACCTCACCCGAGTTTCTCTTCCAAGAGGAAGCAATCCTCCAGCGCAGATCCTGGGGTGAAAACTTCACCTGCTATACCGGCTGCAGCTACCTAAAGGGATCCCTCTCCGGTGCTGGTAAAGGGTTCCTCGAGGGACTCAAGGCGTCGGAGAAGGGGGATAATAGAGACCTTGACCTTTTGATTGGAGATCAAACCACCTAAATCCTTTGATTGGGGATCAACCACCAACAAACTAAAATAAAAACTTGTATTGTTTGCCTAAACTCTATTACATCATATGTATTTATAACTGAAAGCAAAAATAATATTTCCTAATTGAATTCAAACCTAATTCTAATCAAACAATAACTCCTAATTCAAAACAAGCTAATATTCCTTAAAATAATACTTCCTAATTGAATTCAAACCTAATTTTAATCAAACAATAACTCCTAATTCAAAACAAGTTAATATTCCCTAAAATAGAATATTGTTCTAACTAAGACATTCTAATCTCAAGTAAATACTAAATAGGATTGGCATCCTAACAGGGGACACCATGAAGCTCAGAATCAATCGGATCCTCAACGTGTCTGGGCATAATGGGCGGAGGTTCGGGAACAGGCTTGGAGTGATTGGGTTGTTGTACGCAGGGTTGGAGGGCGGAATTGTGGCGTATAGAGACACAGATGATGTTATCAACAGCGTTGTGGCTGGCCTTGGGCCTGGGGTGCTGTTCAAGGCCGCGTCCGGGCCGAGGTCCGCTGCAGTAGCGGGCGCCATTGGGGGATTAATGGTGGGTGCAGCAAGCTTTAAATAAAAATAAAAATATTTAGTTTACAAAATTCCTCCACCAGCAGTAATACATAGAATCCTTGAATAAAACATATTAACCAAACAAAACAAAATGTTTATCACCTCCGAACATAGAATCTTTGTTCATGCCTCGACTTGGTTCGACGCTCACTTCCTCCACTGCCAATTTCACCACTTTCAACACTAGTGTGAACGTCAGGCTCTTCTTCCGCTTGTTCCATGGTAACGGGCGTAGACATTTCATCTAGCAAATCCCGTATTCTATTTTGCCGGCTAAGCAAAATTAACTTGTCGACATTTGCCCCTTCTTCAATGGAGGCGTTGATCAAGTCACGAGCATGAACAATAACAATTTCCTGCAGTAAAACATTAGATGTTAGTGCAAACCATGTAAATATTTTAAAATTCATAAAGGTAAAATGTTTGTACTTACCCTCTTATTTGAAATAAACAAATGTCTTCTCAGGGGAAAACTTCTCATCTTATTCGGTGGTTGTACGAAGGGATCAGAAATGCGGTGAAACCAGTTCAAGTAATCCACCGCACTGTCCCATTGCAGCTTCGCGTTGGCACCTTGTTGGTTAGGTGGCACGACACTATACTGCCACCTTAAAGCGAACGAAGCCAACACCTCATACTGGACGAAATAGTGTTTGCCGGATTAAACTCTATTCTTCCTTTTGGCTTGGATTGGATGGACTGTGATGACTTATACCTTTCCCATTTGTCTCATAACTCTATCAGGGAAATATGGTTCTTCTATATTGAGGCATGACAGACATCCCGTGAACCATATGATGCCATGAAGGGGAGTGTTTCTCTTGGACTCCACGTAAGAGTCCCAAAGTACTTGCGAATTATAATAATTGGGTTATTAATATATGACACATACAAAAATATTATTTAACTTAAAGATGCATTTTTACCTCTTCAGGAGACAAGTCATCGAGAAGCTCCCTAAGAATGATGATTTGTTCATCCAAAATCCCTATAATTTGTGAAGGTTCCCACTTAGTTATGGTGGGGAGTCTAGCACCCTACGACTGTTTTGCATTACCCCATAGTCTAAAGTGGTCATATATCCATGCCTATAAAAGAAAACAACATAAACAAAGATTATGAAATTATTATATATTATGAGGGTAACTAAATTTTTTTTGTTTTCGAAACATACCTCCAAAAGAGGCAAATATCCAACAATTTGCCTCGTTCCCTCTCTGCTAGCGCCGCCCAACTAATGAAACAAGAGTGCCAAACCTGTTACGCCCTATGCATACTTGTTAACATCAGCCACCTCCATCAGCATCTTCAAATATTCAATATGAACCATTGTTCCACTTTTATCAGCAAATAGAGTCATACCCAGAAGAAACAACAAGTAACCCCTACACACTTGTTGTTTCCTTTCAAGAGAACCAGCGTCTGTGGCTTGTCTACAACAGTGGTCATGAATAAACCTCATTTCCACAAATTTACCATGCTTCTTGACATGGGTCTTTGCTTCTTTACTTTCAATCCCCAAACCATCCACCAATAATGTAACACATTTATTTACCGTCACTACAATCATCATTCTAACCGACTTACCAAGAATTGGCAAATGAGTTATACGGTAGACATTGTCTAGGGTGATAGTCATATTTTCGAAAGGTAGGTGAAAAGTGTTAGTCTCAGGTTGCCAACTCTCTGCGAAAACACAAATTGTCACATTATCAGGATGTACTCTATGATATTTAAGGAAGGGATACAGACCACTATTGTAGATCATTCTCTTTACATCCCTCGACTCTTTTTTCAAATCCCAATCGATGAAGTTCCTATATTGATGTTGACACTGCAATGCATCTCGTTCCTAAATACAAGAAACATATACATCAAGTAATTCAATGTCCAAATATATATCAATAACATGTTTATATAATTTAACCAACTAAAAATATTGACTTACCGGCTCACCATCCCAAATGGCATGACAAATATGGCCATGGTAATCGACTAATGTGGAACAAATCACAGGACCACCGAGATAAGAATCTCGTCTGGATTCTTCTTTTTCATTACCCTTCTCCCATGCTTCCTCTTCTTCCCTTGCTTCTTCCTCATCACCTGCTTCCTCTTCATCCCCTGTTTCCTCTGCTTCCTTTTCACCCCCTGCTTCTTCCTCTAACTCCTCATCTTGATGTCCAACACCCGCACCACTCGAACCTCCTTGCCCTTGTGATTGTATGCTTCTTGATGATCTATTTGAATCCCCATTTGCTCATCTCTCATCTTCTTCTTTACTTCTTTGTCCCTATTTTGTTCATTTCTTAATTTTTTTCATTCTTCTACCACTTCTTTGCCCTTTTCTGCTTTTTGTTTTCGAGCATACACTGTCATGGGTCGTCTTCTACCTCTATCACCTCCATCATCTCCACCAATAGAAGACATGATAAACCTTCAAATAAAATAAAACAAATACTTCAAGACAATTTTTTTGTACAATATTCTATTAATTTCAAAGCAATGCTATAGCCAATTTGGATGTAAATAACATTATATATCTCATTTTTCTACATTCTAATAAGAAAAGTACCAATTTGTAGCCCTTGAAAAATACCAACATTATATATCTCAACATTATTGTAGAAAAAACATAAGGAATTCTACTTTAAACATGAAAACAAATACACAAAATCAAACAATGAATTCTTCACATACAATCCAAACAAAAATCTTAAATCCGAAGATAAACTTACTTACCGAAGAATTTGAGTGCAAAAGAGAATCGTTTTGCAAGAGGTTTTCGAACCAAACAAATTGTTTTTCATCTTTTAGGTTTTTGAGACTTTGAGGGTTTAAGGGTTTCGATTTTGAAAGGGCTTTTGAGAGATTTTTGAGGGAGATGAAGGAAATTTGCAAGGGATTTGAGTGTGGGAAGAGATTTGGAAGAAATTTGAATGTAGGAGAGGGAGGAACCGTTGTGGGAGAGGGATGAATTCTCGATTTGAATGGAGGGAGGGAGAAAAATGTTGGGTTTTGGTTTATATAGGTGGTGTGAGAGAATATGGTTATATGAGAAAGTAAGTAGGTAGCGTGAGAAAGTAGATTGGTGTGAGAGAGAGGAATTGGTGGTGCGAGATAGTTGTTGCCTTTGCGAAAGACAGGGATGCACATGGCAGCAACACAAAGCATTCTCGACTCAGACTCGAGTATTGTTTGTCTTCTTGTCTCGGCGCTAATCTATGATGCAATTCGTTGGTTATCGTGGTGAGTGTGAGAGTACTAAACCTCCTCCTCCAAGTCAATTCTTAGGAGATTCCATTGTTTCACTGACTAGGACTTAGACTTGGCTTGTCTGCGATCTCATCTCTCAGCTTGCTTCTGGGTTTCTAGCTTATCACAAATTGAAGGTGTGTATGTGTTTTGTGATTAAAGAGTAATTGGCGCAACTTAATTGTGATGCGTATGTTATCTATCTATGGGACCTTCGCTTAGTCGTTCCTCTGGGTCCGTCCGTCCCAAATCTCCAAATTCCAATTGTTCCTCCTCTCTATTGCAACCGATCAGGGTTACCCAGATCCAATCGATTGCGGTTCCAGGTTCAGTTGAATAAATTCGATCAATTCAGCCACTCAAATAAATCATCTTCAAGTTTCAATCGCACCAATCTACCAGAGAAGCAATTAACAGAGGTATGATTTCCAAATCAAATCCTTCCCAACCAGTAAATGTTTGTTTCTGACTGATTCAAAGACCCCATTTGTTTTCTTTTTTCATTTTTCATCTATCTTTACTTTACTCTGCAATTCCAACTTCATCTTTCTAAATAATAGTGGGGTTTGTTGAAATTTATCTATAGTGGAAGAGATTTAACGGAAACTACCGCCACCACATCCACATTACGTTTTGTTACCATTAATTCCATCTTTCCACTATCTTACATCATCAATCCATGTGTTTTATCAGAGCACAAAGCTCTCTAGGTATCCAATAAACTTCGGTTGAAAACCACTTCCAAACACGACTCACTGTTCACTCTGTTGACAAATTATGGTTTCACAGATACCCAAATCTCCAAGGTCGCTCTCAAGTGCCCATTACTAGTATCTGATCCTATACCCAAGTATGGTTTTTCATTTTATTGGTCTTTGTGATACCGAAGTTGCTGACCTCCTCTCTAAGAACCCAACCCTCTTCACCCATGCTTAGAGGCTTAGAGAATGGCATTATTCCTTCAGTTGGTTTGCTCACCACCATACTTAAAACCAGTCTCATTAAATTTCTTAATCGCAATAGAAGGGTTCACAAAAGACCACAAAAGCAGTTGGCACCCAATGTTGTTGTTTTGCAAGCTCATGTTCTACCAACCCGATTCCAATATTCTGTTTTGTTAACAACACAACCTAGGTCATTACTGATTGGTTTGAAGTCGTCAAGTAGGCCAAGGAAGTGGGACGGGATTTTACCATTTGAATGTTCCATTTGTCTATTGCAATTTGTGTGTTTGGGAAGGAATGTTGGATTCTTAGAGGAGATGGGGTTGGTCTGAAGAAGGCATTCATATTCATGAAGAAACTTGGATGTACGATGGGTTATGAAGTAGATAATGCATGTCATCAAAGTGTCCTCGTGGACAAAATGGATTATGGAATATGAGAAGCAATTCATTAGTTGTTTAATATGTATATTTCCCGTGCTTGAAATGGGTGTTTTGATTTGATGGCATTCATTTTGGTTCTGGGTGTTCTGTGATCAAATAAAATTTAGTGGCTTCATCTATGTTTAAGGTGGATTTTGGGTGAAGATAGTATTTGATTTTTATTTCAATTTTTTATTGTTGCTTTTTGTTTATAAGCCATATTATATAATCACCAGTTTGAAGAACATGACTAAGATAGATTTATATTGACGTAATATCTTTGTAATTAAAAATTTGATAGTTTAGGTTTGTGGTTTGGTTAATGCAAGGTGATTATAGTGCTTGTGTTTTGACCCTCCTTCCAAAACTACTCATGTCTCTTGCCTTCTCTTTCTTTTTCTCTCTCACTAGAATTTTATCTCTTTCCTTCCTTTTTCTCCCTTTACTGCATCTTCCCCTTCTCCCATTAGTAGAAACACCCATTTCCATCAACTTCTTCCCTACACCTATTCTCTTTGGTCAACACCAAAAACACCATTTGCTCTTATCACTCTCTCTCAACTCTCTCAGTCTGCACCGTCATGCGGTATACTAGTAAGATATATGGTAATTTGGGGCTCTACAATACTTTGCTTTTGGGGAAGAACAAATATGTTGGTTCAAATGAGTTTGCTTGCGTACAATATGTTTTATTACATTAACATTGATGATTCATGGTTTTGCTTTATGTAACGTAATGGTGGAGACGAGAGTTTGTGATGAAATTTGTTTGGTTTAGATGGTTAAGGTAGGTATGTTACTAATTAACATTTCCAGCGTTAAGGACTCCATGTGCATTTTCTTGAATTTTGAAATCTCTGAAAAACCAAAAAAAAGAAAAAAGAGATACATAAGTGCTTAAGGGGGAAATGGAAGAGTGCTTGACGAAGTGCTTAAGAATGGAGGAGGGAGACAAAGTAAGTAATGAGGTAAAAGGGGGAATACAAAAGTGCTTCATGAAGTGCTTGAGAGGGGAGGAGGGAGAAAAGGAAGTAGAGGAGAATAGATTCAAGAAATATAGTAGAGAAAGATAAGAGGGACAAATACAGATTCAATTTGGAAACCTTTGACACGCCAAACAATAGAAGATTTGGTGTTTTGTTTTTTGAGACGATAAAGTTGGTTTAGATGTAAAAGAAAAAATACTTAAATACCTTGGGTTCCTTTAAGACTATGAAATAGACATTAAATGAGTTAAAAACAATATAGGTTCCCTCGCCATCAATAATCATATGTATAGGGTAAAACTGTTGTTTGTTTTCCTTTTATTGTTATCGAATCTTTGAAGAATACTCGCGCTGATTTTTTTTTCTTCCACCTTTTGCAGCTTTATAAATCTTCGATCGGTCTTGACTGTCATACTATATACTAGTATAATTTCATCAAAATTGAAGTACTACTACTTAAGTGTTGTTAGCAAAAACACAAGCTTTCGAACTGTGCCTTCTCCATCACTATTAAAACCCAACATCCATTGTTCATTCATCTCTCTCCCTTGTTGGATCTATCTATCTCCCCTAATTGCAACTCCATGATTCATCTCAAATGCAAATGGAGGGAGGGAGCTTACTTCAAAATCGGGCAAATCGATCCCCAAGCAAAAGGTGATTGATCTCCAATCAAAAGATCAATCTAATTCATGTTCATACCCTATCAGTCTCGCACAAATTCATTTTCCCATATCTTCACATCTTTGGTTATAGCAATCTAAGATTTATGGTTCTAAGCTTCTAGCTTATCGAAAGCTCTCAAAACTTTTACCAAAAGTCCCTTATTTGGTTGTCACTTTCGATTGCATGTTCTTATGGGAGTTGGAACCTAAACGTTTAATGTATTCTTGATAGTGTGTATCTCCAAACTCACCAAACTAAGTACGATAAATGTATGTTTTGTTTGTCTTTGATTATTTTTGGCAATAGTATGGATAATGTTGATGTTAACTCGAGGAAGAAACCTTAGGAATATGATCAGAACAGGATTTGTTGGATTTTCTAAGTACTTTGAAGAATATATAAATTGGTTTTTCTTTGTTCTTTGTTGTACCTTTGTAGATCTCTGTCGGTCTTCACCGACACAAGTTATACTAGTTACTTATAGTCAATGTTTTAAAAACGTCTTTCATACTCGAGGCGGTCAAGCTTTTTCCGAGGCGAAGCGGAGCCTTGAAGTGTAGCGAGGCTTTTTTTCTCAAAAAAGTGATGAAAATATTTAAAATTTACAAACAAGTAAAAAAAACAAAATAAACAATCACCAATGCAAGAGATAACATGAATTGAATTATAAAAGTGATTGAGGCGGTAGAATCACCCCATAGAGTTATCTCATAAAAGTGACTGTGGTTTGGTTGATATCGCACTTATATGTGATTAACTAACATTTTGTCATCACTTAATTTTGAGATTTATTAACAATGTGATTAACTAACATTGATTTTATTAGAATTGGCTCAGAGAGATGAGATGATGAGAAAAGCACAAATAAAGGAGCCATGTACATTTATACAATTAATGTCCTAAAAAGGCATTTTTTTATTACACATAAACATAAATGTGAATAATGCTACAGTGCCCGATTATATATCCGGCTACAGTGCCCGGTGCACTGTAGCACCATAGACATGCATCGAAATAAGCGACAACTCCAATCTCGATGCATATCTACTGTAGCCAGACAACAAACCGGGCACTGTAGAATTTTCCGTCCAACAACATATATTATTTAAAACCCAAGACCCCCAATCTTCTGTATAAAAAGCCAAGCAACAACCCAATTTCATGAAATTGAAAAAGATTTAAGAGAACAGAGCAGCTTTCCACCAATTTCATTCATTTGTTCACTTGTTGCAATCCAAGGAAGAAGAAACAAGAACATAACAGCTCCCCACCAGCACGAACAAAGCATCAATTTTTTCTTCTCTTCTTCTTCTTCTCCTTCTTCATCTTCTTCTTCCTCTTCTTTATCAGATCTGTTCCAAGATCAGTTTTAGAGCAACAATTTGTTTCAAGATCGAACCTGTTTCACTACTTTTATTGAATTTGTTTCACTGTTTCAAGATCGGATCTGTTTCAGAGCAGCAAATTTTTTTTTTCTTATTCACTTTTTCATATCAGCAATCTGTTTCAAGATCTATTTTTATCAGCAACAATCTTATCAAATTTGTTTCAAGATCGATAAGATCAAAAAAATCAGATCTCCTCAACAATCTAATCAACCAACAAACCACTGTTTTTTGACTCGTACGCTTTAGACCGAGTCGACTCGTACGAGTCAGACAGCAAAAGCAAGCACTTTGTTTAGCAACTCAGATGCATACGCCAAGGGCGATTTCCTGGCTCTTCGAGTTCACTCGTATGCTCCCAACGCCTTTTAAAACACTGTGTATAGTTAGCCATTTCCTATGCAGTTAAATCGGAAAGGGGTTGCAGTGCGGTTCAGGACCAAATTACGATTAAGCCGGTATTAATTGGATTTTAATCAGTCAATTTTTTTCAAAGTATATATTTTTAAAATTTAGTCTTAGTCATAGATCACAAAAAGAAACTAAAAGAAAATTGTAGATTGTTTTAACAATCAAACTACCAAGACAAACATTTAGAAGCAAATGAGATGTCAGATTTAACAGGAAGAAGCAACCTACTTATTCCACTACAAACAACCTCAATCACCAAAATCCATATCGCTACAAACAACCTCAATCAACAAGCTCTCCTAGTCCATATGAATTCTACACACAGGAGGGAGGAGAAGGGGGGGGGGGGGGGGGGGGGGGGGGGGGGGCGCGAGTAGGATGGGAATTGGGAGGCGAGGGAAGAGGGAAAGTAGGGTTGAAGTGGTACATACCTTTCTGATTTGGTTTGAAAGAATGGAGGAAAAGAGAGACTAAGATCGTCGTCACTGTCACCTTGCACAGCTAGAAATCTAGTCGTCGTCACCGTCCAGAGATCTTCACCTTCTCTCTTCTTCTTGAGTTTAGGTTTTTATTTTTATTTTACACATATCGATAAATAGGCAAGTCGGCTGTGCCAATTAGTGTCCGCTAAACCCCAACAGATTTCATTCAATTCGGTTCGATCAAACCCCAAAGTGCGATTAATCGGCGATTTTTCACCGCATTAATAACTTAGGTAGTTTCATCATTTAGGAACTAGGTTTACCAAGGTCAATGTCTAGACGTTGCTTGGATGGACATGCATTACATAGTGAATCGTCTTCTGGGGTGGGTGGGTGATGCGCTATTTTTGTAGCACACAACTTAATACCCTGCTTTGTGATTGTAGTATAGAATAAGTAAGGATCGTTCTAGACAGGGGATTAGAGGACTTGTCAATTAACACTAATAATAATTAAAATACAACTAACAACCTAATTAATTAAATAAAAGGGGATTGGATTTTCTAAATTAAAGTATGAAAATAACTACGAAAATTACTATAAAGATAATAAAACTAAATGGATGGCAAATATGAGAAATTAGCTAAGAGTTTTATCTCCACACACCAAACATATACTTATAAATCAATCTTCAATAATCACTTGCTAACTCGTGAGAGACAATGCTCAAGACTAACCGTGACCGCACTGCATTAATCTTATTATTTTCCCAAGTTCGTTGAATTAAACTAAGCGTCGATTTCAAACTATTCTTATCATGCTATCTAAACAGGAATCGCAAGTTAGACAACAATCTAAGATCATTAAGGTTTGTGGAAAATATGAACACTGACTAGGTAATTACAAGTATGATCAGCATCTTGTTCTTGCCTAGGTTTCTACTTAACCTTACCAACGTTCTTTGTTATTTACTACTTGTGAATACATGATTATAACAATTAGGTGAAACTCTCCTATACTCTAGCCCCAGATCCTAGCATGCTTACTAAGTTGGCCACTTTAACAAACATACAAAGAAAAGTTCTCTATAAAGCAGTTAAGCAAAACACAATCACTAATAGCAAAGAAGATTAAATTCAATTAATTTATAAAGCACATGTTCGGGGCTTCGAATCCATCCCTAACTAAAAAGAGTTTAGCTAGACATATTAATTATGTTCAAACAATAATCCATAATCAATAATCAAACTAAAATAAGTAAAAGAGTTAAGAGATGAGACAAAACACTGTAGATTGATCCGTGGTGGTAGAGAGAGGAATGTTGGGTGCGGATAGCAGAAAGGAAGAGAAATAAGTTTCTCCTCTTCACGATTTCTCCTTCTTCGTCTTGTTTCATGACCTCTCCTTCTTCGATTTGCTTTCACGATCTGTGCTTTGGTGAGAAGAGGTTGCGAGGGAGAAAGAAGGCAGTGGATTGAGTGGTTGTTCACGGGTGGTGGTGATCAGGGAGTCAGGATTCAGTCAGGGGGAGAGAGAGATGAAGACGGTGAAGAAGGTTTGTCGATGGTGGTTGTAGTTGTTAATGACTGTTGCGAGGATGGGTGGAAGAGGAAGCTATTGCTGGATGGGTTGAAGAGGTTGTTTCTGGATGTGATGAAGAGACTGTAGATCGGTGGATGATGAACTGAGACAGAGATGGGGGTTGCGCTGTGGATTTTGTGAAGGAAAAGAGGAAGACGGCTGAGGTGAAGGAGGACGACGGCGGCTGTGGGAGGATGCGTGGCTTGCTACGCGCGGTGGATTAGGAGGCTATGGCTTGATGGAAGAGGATGCGTGGCTGTGGATTAGTGATGATGGGTGACGGCTTGCTGTGGTTACAAGCGTGATTGCTCCAAGGCAGGTATGATTCCTTTTATATTTGTTTTCTGCTTGGTTTCCTTCTTTGCTTGGTTTCCTTGTTGGTGTGATTTCCTTGCTTATGTGATTTTCTTGTGCAATTAGTATTTCTAAATTGTCAATTTGCTTCTATTTTAAAATATTGTAATTGGAAACCTACACAAACATGAAAATAGCAATTAGTACCATAATTAACAAGTAATAGTTAATATATATATAGAAATATGGTACTAAAAATAGTTTAATTATGCCCCTATCAAATTCCCCCACACTTATCTTTTGCTAGTCCTCAAGCAAATCCAAGAAACAAAAATAAAACACTTAAATGACTCAATCTATACTTTCCAACATTTGTCTCAGAGATTTTCAACGGATCATGACATGTTAAGATTCTTTGTAAACACAAGATTAAATCCACATCATTCGAAAATTAATACACGTTCATAGCAATGATATAAAAATGTACATTTAAATCAATCCAAGTGACTGTGAAACTCAAGCGCATGCCTAGAAGAATTAACCCAAAAAATCTCACTGGATGCACTCTTTTCTTTTTCACTGATTGTTTGGTAAAACCACTCTTCTTATTCTAGTTATATGTGAGGGGATTGATGTAAAAGGAAAACAAATAGCTCACATATGATATAACAAGAAAGAATGACATTTTCTAACTTTTTTTTTTTTTAGATATATGATCTCATGGGAGGAATGCTACTACTTGAATGCAAGAACTAGGGACACCATATGCTCATACCTCATTCGAATCTCCACATCGTGACATTGCAAGACATACTCAATCAAAAGGTCTTAATTCAGGTTGTAATGGGGCCAGAGGTCAAGGGAAGAGAAAGAACGGATATGAAATTTTCAAAGGGCTTGAAGAAATGGTGAAAACATGCAATAAAATTAGAGACATTAGCAAAAAATCATATGGTTCAAGACATAAGTGGGAAAATGACGAGGTGACTCATTGATAATGAAGAGTTTCAGCAATTATTTTGTATCTACTTAAAAGAATTGAACTATCTGTATGGTACTGTAATACTGAATGGATATAGATAAGGACTTGTATCCCTTTTGTAACTTTTTTTTTTTTTGGCAACTCTTTCTTCTTGAACTGTCTACCACAAGGGTCTTTCCCCACACTTTCTTTTCAACATACCTTGAACCACAATAAAGTATCTGCAAATCAAATTATGCTCCATTCGTTTTATTAGGTTAGGGATAGATAATGAGGGTAATGAAATAAAAGGCTTAATAACAGGCTCAATGGGGTTAACCTAAAGGAAAAATATTATGGATCGGGCTTATTTGGCAATGGTGGAAACTAGGTGCCTTTATCATGTCATGCAATTCAATATGATGCTTTGAACGAAATTAATACAAGTTCTAGTGTTTAATTCTTAATTTTGAAAGCAATCCAAGTAGCAACCAAAGCAAACAAAATTGAGATCATGCAACGAATTATTATTGACAAAAGAAATAAAAGATGACCTAACTAAAAACTCTCAAAATCAAAGGAACAATAGGCTCAAAACTCACATATGAGTTATAATGAGTTAAATTCAACTAAGCGTGTTATGAGTACCAATTACTAAGTTGATTACATGTGAATTTGCATATGATAACCATAAATAAGCATTAACCAAAGAATAATATTAGATCTTGAATCATGTTTATAAATCATCTTAAAGTCGTGCAATTAAAAACCAAATCTCATCATTGTGTTGGAAAGTATCATAAGACTCAAAACAACTATAATTTAATTTTTTTATTATTATTTTTTTTTTTGACACTAATACCAACAAAGAAAATAAAAACCAATATATATATATATATATATTTTTTTTTTCAAAATAAAACAATGTTTTGTTCCCCCCACACTTAAACCTAACATTGTCCTCAATGTTAATAGATTATAGCACATGCAATGAAAGATTTAAACGCGAAAAAACAAACTACTAACAAACAAAAGCAAAAATAACGAAAATAAAATAAAATGATAAAGAAAGCAAATCTGAATGGGTTGCCTCCCAAGAAGCGCTTGTCTTAACACCGTGCAGCCTGACGGTATCTCCAATTAATCCTCAGAATAAGTGGGAACATGGAGTGATACGTCCTCCACGTCATGTTCCACAAATGACTCATAATAGGGCTTAAGTCGATGCCCATTCACCTTGAACTCATTTCCAGTTGTGACACTTTTCACCTGTATAACACCATGGGGAAAAACATTAGTAACAATAAAAGGACCAACCCATCTAGAACGCAACTTACCGGGGAAAAGTTTAAGGCGTGACTGAAAAAGTATGACTTTCTGGCCCACCACAAAAGTCTTTCCACGGATCATGCAATCATGAAAAGTTTAGTTTTCTCCTTATAAATCCTGGCACTCTCATATGCGTCATTCTGAATCTCTTCAAGCTCGTTCAGCTGCAATTTCCTATGAAGGCCAGCATCATCAATGTTCATATTGAAAGTCTTAATAGGCCAATGCGCCTTATGTTCTAGCTCAACTGGTAAATGACACGGTTTCCCATATACAATCCGAAAGGGAGACATCCCTATAGGTGTCTTATATGTTGTTCGATATGCCCATAAAGCATCATCAAGTCGCATTCTCCAATCTTTGCGAGTGGGCTTTACAGTTTTTTCAAGTATTCCCTTGATTTCACGATTTGAAACTTCGGCTTGTCCACTTGTTTGGGGATGATAAGGTGTTGAAACCTTATGTGTGACATTGTATTTCTTAAGCAAAGCTTCAATTGTACGGTTGCAAAAATGGGAACCTCCATCATTTATAATCACTCGCGGCATTCCAAATCTTACAAAAATGTTAGAACGAATAAATGTTGCAACAACTTTGGAATCGTCAGTACGGGTGGCTTTTGCTTCCACCCACTTTGAAACATAATCCACAGCAAGCAATATATATATGAAACCATTAGAAGAAGGAAATGGACCCATGAAATCAATACCCCATACATCGAAGATTTCCACATTATATATAGGATGTTGTGGCATTTGATCTCTAGGGCCTAAATTACCTGTTCTTTGACACCGGTCACAAGTCATGCAAAATAATCTGGCATCCTTAAATAAAGTGGGCCAATAAAATCCACATTCTAGAACCTTACGAGCTGTTCTTTGAGTTACAAAGTGTCCCCCACAAGCATAGGAATGACAATATGTCAATATTGAATTAAATTCATAATCGGATACGCACCTTCTAATCAGTTGATCGGCACAATGCTTCCACAGATAGGGATCATCCCATACAAACTGTTTCACCACTTTCTTGAGCTTATCCTTCTGAACTCGAGTTAAGGTGTTTGGAATCTGTTTGGATACAAGGTAATTTACAATATCAGCATACCATGGTTCACTTAACTTGACCAAAAATAGTTGCTCGTCAGGAAAAGTCTCAAGAATTGGTTGGAGTTCCTCATTGTGCACCAAACGGCTCATGTGGTCAGCTACCACATTTTCACTCCCTTTTTTATCTCTGATCTCCACATCAAACTCTTGAAGAAGAAGTATCCACCGTATAAGTCTCGGTTTCGCTTCTTTTTTCGTAAGCAAGTATTTTAAAGCTGCATGATCAGAGAAAATTATAACTTTAGTTCCAATTAAATAAGATCAAAATTTCTCTAAAGCAAATATAACAGCTAAAAGTTCTTTTTCAGTTGTGGAATAATTCAATTGAGCGTCATTCAAGGTTCGAGAGGCATAGTAGATGACGTGAAGACGTTTATCCCTCCGTTGGCCTAAAACTGCTCTTAAGGCATAATCTGATGCGTCACACATAAGTTCAAATGGAAGACTCCAATCCGGTAGTGCAATGATAGATGCTGATGTCAACAACTCCTTAAGCTTGTCAAACGTTGTCTGACAGTCATTATTGAACTCAAATGGCACATCTTTTTGTAGGAGTCGACATAGTGGTCCAGAAACCTTAGAAAAATCTTTGATAAATCGCCGATAGAATCCTGCATGTCCAAGAAAAGAACGAACCTCTCTCACCGAAGTAGGAGAGGGTAAGTAACGTACAAGATCTATTTCAGCTTTATCAACCTCAATACCCCTAGCTGAAATCACATGACCTAAAACAATACCTTGGTTAACCATAAAGTGACATTTTCCCCAATTTAATACAAGGTTAACCTCAATGCATCACTTCAGAATCAATGCAATATTATATAGACAATGGTCAAAAGAATCACCGAAAACACTAAAATCATCCATAAAAATCTCAATGATTTTTTCAATAATGTCTGAAAATATACTTACCATACATCTCTGAAAGGTAGTCGGGGCATTACATAAACCGAATGACATTCTTCTATATGCAAAAGTGTCGAATGGACATGTAAAGGTTGTCTTTTCTTGATCCTCTGGAGCGATGACAATCTGATTATATCCTGAATAACCATCAAGAAAACAATAAAAAGCACGACCGACCAACCTTTCAAGCAATTGATCAATAAAGGGAAAAGGAAAATGATCTTTTCTAGTAGTTGCATTCAGCTTTTTATAGTCAATACAAACCCGCCACCCTGTTTGTATTCGAGTGGGAACCAACTCATTTTCCTCGTTATTCACCACAGTTATGCCAGACTTCTTCGGCACTACTTGCACTGGTGAAACCCATTTGCTATCTGAAATAGGGTAAATCACGCCACAATCAAGGAGTTTAATGATTTCTTTCTTCACAACTTCCATCATAGGGGGGTTTAGGCGGCGCTGAGCTTCTCTAGTGGGTTTTGCACCTTCCTCAAGAAGTATACGGTGCATACAAGTGGTAGGGCTAATACCCTTTATGTCTGCCAATGTCCACCCAATTGCAATCTTGTATTCCTTCAAAACTCGAATAAGTTTTTCCTCCTCTAAATTTGTGAGTGATGATGATATGATGACATACAATGTCTCATCATCTCCCAAATACGCGTACTTCAAATGATCCAGTAACGGTTTAAGCTCAAGTGTAGGTGCCTGAATCACAGAAGGTAAAAGTTTATTAGTAGACGAGGGAATAATAATTGGAGGAGGTAACTCATTAACAATTCGTGGCATTGACTCAAAGGTTGCCACAGTCTCAATGATCTCCTCCCTCATGTTATCGGCCGAGATCTTCATATTGTCACAAAGGACTCCATTTCTCTCATATTCGGCGCCAGTAGCAATGGTGATTTCAAGTTCATCATCGTTCATGACGTCAAGAAATTCCCGTGACAAAATATCCACCACGTCAATAGAAAAACAAGAATGATTATCAACAGGGTACCTCATGGCTTCAAAGATGTTGAAACCAATAACATCACCATCAATTTCCGTTGTCAATTTTCCTGCATGCACATCAATATTTGTTCTTGTAGCTTTCATGAAGGGGCGCCCTAAAATAAGAGGCAAAGGTGTTGACAATGCCGAATCTTCCATTTCAAGCACATAGAAATCTGCTGGGAAGATCAAATGATTAAGCTGTACCAACACATCTTCCAACAAACCTCGCAGATATGCATTAGAGCGGTCAGCCAATTGAATAATCACACCATCATTTTTTAGTTCCCCAAGGTTCATAGAACGATAAACAAAATATGGCATAACATTAATTGAGTCACCTAAGTCTAACATTGCATTGTCAATTTTAGTATTACCGATAACACAAGGGATAGTGAAACTACCTGGATCCTTACACTTCGGTGGCAATTTCCTTTGAAGAACTGCGGAGACATTCTCACTTACCTTAACTACCTCTCCGTCTTGAAGTCTCGTCTCTTTGTTGTGCAAAGCTCCTTAAAAAATTTTGCATATTTAGGCACTTGCTTAATAGCATCAAGAAGCGGAATATTGACTTGGACTTTTCGGAAAGTTTCCAAAATTTCCTTATCGTGTTCATCTTTTCTAGATTTGGCAAACCTGCCTGGAAAAGGCACAAAAGGTGGAACAAGATTAGCAGAAACTGAATTTGGAATGCTCACCTTCTTACCTTGGAGCTCTGGTGTTTCAATGATGGCTGGATCATCATTCTGTAACTCAGCTTTCTTATTTCGACTCTGTTCAGGGACTATTGGATCATTCTCAAGTTGCCTACCATTCCTCAATGTAATTGCTTTTGCGGTTTCAAACCCACCTTTCGAATTTGGAATGGTAGAACTAGGAAGTTTTCCTTGCTCGCGAATTTGTCCTATAAACTCAGCTATCTGTCCCATTTGTAGTTTCAAATCTGCTATATCCTTTGATTGGTTCTGCTGAGAAATAGTCAATGATTTCATAATCTCATCATAATTAAGCGGCATACCTGAATTGTGTTGAGGTGGTTCAGGTGGCCTTTGGGCGAAACCAGGGGGTGGCCGACTCGAAGTCTGTTGTTGAGGTTGTTCTGAATTTCTCCATCCAAAACTTGGGTGATTTCTCCAACCTTTATTGTAGGTGTTCGAATAAGGATTATTCCTATAGTGATTTTGCCCCTGAAAACCTATTGCATTGACATTCTCCCAACCGCCATTCTCAATCAGTTGAGGACATTGATCAGATGGATGTCCTGACTTTGTACACACGCCACAAACTTGTGCAACTCCTAGCATATTCGGCTTTCCTAGGGCATGAGTCACAAGTGAGGTAAGATTAGCCATTTGAGCTTCCAAACTAGAATTAGTACTTACCTCATTGACTTGGCGTGAAGGCTCTCCAATTCCTTCATACTGCTGGGCATTTAAGTGCTTGGTTTGCAATCAAAATTTTTGCTGCTGCTGGAGTTTTATCAACCAAAGCTCCTCCTGCCGCTGCATCTAACATCTGTCGCTCAAGAGGAAACAATCCCTCATAAAAGTATTGAATCAAGAGTTCCTCCTTCATTTGATGCTGCGGGCATGATGCTATGAGAGTTTTGAAACGCTCATAGTAAGCCGGATATGATTCTCCTAGTCCTTGCTGTATGCCACTGATTTTCTTCCTCAACAAGATAATTTTGGAAGTTGGGAAGAATTTCTCTAGAAACACCTTCTTCATGCTCTCCCAAGAATATACTGTTCCGGAAGGTAGTTCATAGAGCCAATCCTTAGCCCTATCAGTCAGAGAAAAGGGGAATGCTCTCAACTTTAGGATGTTTTCATCCACATTTATTGGCGTCATACTGGAGCATACGACTTCAAATTCCTTTAAATGTTTATTTGGATCCTCCATGGAAAGACCATGATACTTCGGAATATGATGAAGTAGGCTGAATTTCAGCTCGAATGACTCAGTCTTGCCCTGCACGGCTAATGGATATTGAATGCACAAGGGTGCGACATTGTCCAAGGTGGATGCCGAAAGTTCTTTAATAGATCTATTATCTCCCATGTCAAACTCTTCAGATTCAGATTCAAATCTAGATGTTTGTAGTTCTTTTGTTTCTCTTCTTCGTCTTTTAAATGTTTTCTCACGCTCTGAATCGTATTCTACTAAGTTTTTGCTGGATCTCCTATTGTGCATGAACTAGTACCTGAGATAAAGAAAGAAAGAAGAAAAAAAATCAATAAAAATAAAAATAAATAAATAAAAACTAATTAAGTAATCAACAACTTTTCTAATCCCCGACAACGGCGCCAAAAAATTGATGCGCTATTTTTGTAGCACACAACTTAATACCCTGCTTTGTGATTGTAGTATAGAATAAGTAGAGATCGTTCTAGACCAGAGATTAGAGGGCTTGTCAATTAACACTAATAATAACTAAAAGACAACTAATAACCTAATTAATTAAATAAAAGGGGATTGGATTTTCTAAATTAAAGTATGAAAATAACTACGAAAATTACTATAAAGATAATAAAACTAAAGGGATGGCAAAGATGAGAAATTAGCTAAGGGTTTTATCTCCACACACCAAACATATGCTTATAAATCAATCTTCAATAATCACTTGCTAACTCGTGAGAGACAATGCTCAAGACTAACCGTGGCTGCACTGCATTAATCTTATTATTTTCCCAAGTTCGTTGAATTAAACTAAGCGTCACTTTCAAACTATTCTTATCATGCTATCTAAACAGGAATCGCAAGTTAGACAACAATCTAAGATCATTAAGTTTTGTGGAAAATATGAACACTGACTAGGCAATTACAAGTATGATCAGCATCTTGTTCTTGCCTAGGTTTCTACTTAACCTTACCAACGTTCTTTGTTATTTACAACTTGTGAATACAAGATTATAACAATTAGGTGAAACTCTCCTATACTCTAGCCCCAGATCCTAGCATGCTTACTAAGTTGGCCACCTTAACAAACATACAAAGAAAAGTTCTCTATAAAACAATTAACAATCACTAATAGCAAGGAAGATTAAATTCAATTAATTTATAAAGCACATGTTCGGGGCTTCGAATCCACCTCTAACTAAGAAGAGTTTAGCTAGACATATTAATTATGTTCAAACAATAATCCATAATCAATAATCAAACTAAAATAAGTAAAAGAGTTAAGAGATAAGACAAAACACTGTAGATTGATCCGTGGTGGTAGAGAGAGGAATGCTGGGTGCGGATAGCAGAAAGGAAGAGAAATAAGTTTCTCCTCTTCACGATTTCTCCTTCTTCGTCCTGTTTCACGACCTCTCCTTCTTCGATTTGCTTTCACGATCTGTGCTCTGGTGAGAAGAGGTTGCGAGGGAGAAAGAAGGCAGTGGATTGAGTGGTTGTTCACGGGTGGTGGTGATCAGGGAGTCAGGATTCAGTCAGGGGGAGAGAGAGATGAAGACGGTGAAGAAGGTTTGTATATGGTGGTTGTAGTTGCTGATGACTGTTGCGAGGATGGGTGGAAGAGGAAGCTATTGCTGGATGGGTTGAGGAGGCTGTTTCTGGATGTGATGAGGAGACTGTAGATCGGTGGATGATGAACTGAGACAGAGATGGGGGTTGCGCTGTGGATTTTGTGAAGGAAAAGAGGAAGACGGCTGAGGTGAAGGAGGACGACGGCGGCTGTGGGAGGATGCGTGGCTTGCTGCGGCGGTGATGGAAGAGGATGCGTGGCTGTGGATCAGTGATGATGGGTGACGGCTTGCTGTGGTTGCAAGCGTGATTGCTCCAGGGCAGGTATCATTCCTTTTGTATTTGTTTTCTGCCTGGTTTCCTTGCTTGTGTGATTTTCTTGTGCAATTAGTATTTCTAAATTGTCAATTTGCTTCTATTTTAAAATATTGTAATTGGAAACCTAAATAAACATGAAAATAGCAATTAGTACCATAATTAACAAGTAATAGCTAAAAATATATAGAAATATGATACTAAAAATAGCCTAATTATGCCCCTATCAGTGGGTTCTCCCATGGGAGGTTAAGGAGAAAGGTTTCACAGATTTGAGATGTTGACAATCGTGTTGATACACGTGGGTGGAATACTTTTTGTTTATTTATTTATTCAGTTTTAATTGTATACCTTTCAAATATATGATGGAGCCATCTTTGTTGTGCTATGTCATGATTATGCAATTTGTAGTTTTGCTGAGTAGTCAAAATCCTTCACCCACTGGTATAGTTTGTATGTATTTGATAAAGATGTTAATGTATTATGACCAACTAATCTCTGTTGGTTTCATTCATCGTTGATATTATATTTTCTTTCACATTAGTTTTGATTGTTTAGGTTTATGTATTTTTCTACATTTCAAACACTTTTTAAGCAATTAAGCGCTGTAATTTGTGCTCACAGGACTGCATTCTGGAATACTACTGAAGTCTGGCGTGGATTTTGGATTTAACAACACCCAAAAGGACAACAAAGAAAAACAAAAGGGCAAAAAAGAAATAAAGCAAAGAAATTAAGAGAATTTATAATTTCCCAAGTTAAAGGGATCTCTAGATCTGCAGATACTAGTGGGAATTTCGTTTAGATTTTTGAAGATCTTTGAATTGATTAATGGAAAAACCAGTTCCAGAGGTTCTGTACGAGATTCGTCGTCACACAACTAGACCTTTCTGTTCCAGTTATCATCCTCAACAGGCAACTCCTAAAGATCTTCAATTTCTCTCTTTGGATTGCTCTTTCGATTTTTCTTTTGTTGATCTTGTTGTTTTGCTCAGCATGATGAAGGTGCCAAAGGAAGCTTGTTTTCGCTGCTTTCAGTTCCTGGTAATTTCCCAATCTTTTCCAATTCTGTTTACTCTATTTTCTTTTTCTGTTGTAAATGCACTCAGTTGGTTTGAGATCAATTAAATATTGGGGTACTTCGAAAAAATTGATTTTACATTGACGTTGCTTTTGTTTTATATAGACTTTGGGATAGAATATTATGCTTAGTTTGACTGATTGACATAGGGGTAAAGTTGGGGTTCTTGTAAATGTAGGTTGTCAAGGAGCTTAAAGTTGTAGAACAATTAGGTCCTTTTCAAGATGACAAGTTGTAGAATAATGAGCTCTTTTCAAGACGAGTGAGTGTTAGTGACTGTCGTTTTTGTGTCAAACCCCAACCTCTGTACCGTCCATGTGTTTGTCTGTCTTGTCTTGTCCTATTCTTCCTTTTCCATCAGAGCCCTTCTCTCCCTTTATTTCCTCTCTTCTCTCTTTCAGTTGGTTCGTTCACTCATCTTCCTGACACTATGGTAGGATAGTAGTACCAGTGGCAGTATTTTCACAATGGGTTGATTATGGTAGGTGTTATTTTTTAATCTACACTTGAACTAAGTGGGTTTAGTTTCATGGAAACAGTGTGCTATTTATATTTTATGTTATTCTGGTATTGTGTGTCTGTGTGGGGGTAGCCTTAGGTTTCATGGAAAAAAATGGTTTAAATGAAAGTATTTGGTGTTAGGCAGCATGGGCAACCGGTTCTCTGTCTCAGTGCAACAAAACATGCTCTAAATGATTATTCTTTTTCTATTAATATTTTGGCATCTTGGTTCAGGTAATGCTTCCATTATTAGAGTAGATGTTCCCTCTGTAACAAAGAGTCAGAGACCTTTAAAATGTTGTAATTTTTTCATGTTGAGCACCTTTTATCATTACTCAATTTCAAAGAGAGATGATTTCATTAACATGGGATTTCGTGTCACGTTTATAAGGTAAAAGCTGTACCATACTACCATGAAAGTTTAATATTTAATCTTATCTTCAATCACATATAGTCATATAGGTCAAAATAAATCACATCTCGTGTGATTTACTGTATGACATATTCTGAACGATTTTAGGTCTTAACTGCCTCTATTCATTCGTTGTGAATTGCACTGAAGTATAATTTGTGTTTTGCTTTTAATGCTCCTGCTCTTTTTTAATATTTTTAATTAGAAATAAGTGTTATTCTTCTTCAAAATCTTGATCTCTTAGGTCCAGTGGCTTTGTTTTTTTTGTCTGTAGAAAAGTTTGATACCGAGCTTGTGTTTCTTGTGCTACGTAGGTGTAAATCAGCTCAAAGAAAAATGGAATGAATATAAGCATCCAAGAAAACCGAAGAAATGGATATCCCTATTCGTCTCTGCTACTGGTGAACATGTTGCTGTAGCAGCTGGGAATCAAATTATAATTCTGCATAAGAGTGATGACTACAACGAGCCATGTGGCACTTTTACTGGTACGGCTTAACATGTTCTTGGTGAAAGTTTCATAAAATGTGCTTACAAATGATATGTTCTTCATTTGATTAATAAGACAGTTACCAAACAGGGTACGGAGAATAATTTGTATTGGAAAACTTTATATATTGATTGCATTGAATAAACAAAATATGAAATGGTACAAAATTTGAAACCTTTTAGATCTTCATGTGTACCCTGGAAAATTTCAATTTTGGTTGCAAACATCCTTCATCTGTATTGTTGGAAACAATTATCTTCCAAAATTTTCAAAAACAACAAAATGACCAGCCTTTAAAAAGTTCTCAAATAAAGTAACAGTTGGACACTTTTGGGAGTATTCTCTGAATAGTCTAAATATTGGACAACAAAGTTCAAATGGCCCTATCTATGACAAAGAAAGGCAAAGAATACGAAGTCCACATTACATTGAGACATTAAGAGATAATAGTCCTAAAATATAAATCTTAAAAAATAATAGTAATAATAAATGAAAACAATACCGGGTAAAATATTTTATTTCTGAAAGAGAATAAGACTCTACCACCAATTCCCAAAAATGTAGCAGAACATTTTAATTTTAAAAATATCATCCCAGTTATACATACTGGTGATTCACCAAAACATCATTTCTTTTACACCGTACATGTGTCATGATGATCTCAAGAAATACCAGACCCAAGCCTCAGCCGAACACTGATCTGACCCAAGCGATTTCAAGCCCGCACAACACAGTCTCCCAGACGGACCCAAATTACTACAACCATCTAAGCCCACACGTCTCACAACCATCCCCAATACCCGTAAGACCTATTAAGGCAAGTATCTCGGGGATCAGCTTCGGACAGGCAAACCAATATCTTATTTCCAATTATGAAGCAAATACTAGAGTATACGTCATACATGTAAACTTTCATCTATGAAGAACACCGGACAACACTCCAATTGAGAACTATCTCCCGCGTATCTAGGAGCACAAGTCTATCAAGGAAACTTCCCTCCAAAGCACAACTTGTAATTAGAGAAAGATTTCCATAAAGATCCCATTCCCTAAACTACGCCACCGTTAGCCTAGTCGAATCGAGACTCCAACACTATAAATAAGACATGAGGTTGGTGAACAAAGGTACGCTACAAATTCCTTGTTTATAGCATTAAGCCTTTCTTAGATCCTTGTCTAACTTTAGCATCGGAGTGCCATCTGCCACCACAATAGTGGTCCGTGGTTCACGTGCGTTCCTTGTGCAGGTTAGCAGGTCAGTAGGTCAAGGTCAAGCAGGTAGCGAAAATTGACTATATCAGTTTGGTGCCATCCATGGGGAACGATAGAGTTCCTAACAAAACACTAACATCATCTCTCTTCAAAGTTCAAGAAGATGGTGACCACCAGATCCTGCAACAATGGGGAACAGGGGGACACGTCAAACGCTCAGACTGACGCTATACCACCGCTTTCAGCGGTGCTGGCAACACAAGGGAAGCAAGCTCACACCCCCGCGCTGCAGTAGTGACGGACCCTAGGATGGATTTGCTATCGTCCCAAATACAACAGATCGCTAAAGTGGTGGAGATTCTCATTCAGCAGAATCCTCCACCTGTCGATGGAGATTAGGAGCAACACAGACCTCAATGTCCAGATGACAATAGAGAGCAGACATAGGAGAGTCGAGCTCCTGCTAGTTCTCATTGGACTAGAGGTGGCGGTGCGGTCAGTGCAAATTCAACTCACAGGGTATACACTCACCTCGCAGAACTCCCTTTGCTGAAGGACTCATGACCCAGACGTGCTGTACCACCTTTCTGTTCTCCCGTTCGTGGACCACATCATGAACAAGGTTCTGCCAAAGAAGTTCAACCCTCCGAAGCTTGAGTTTTATGACAGGACTGGTGACCCGTTCGATCACTTGCGTCATTATCAACATGTAATGACACAAAGAAAGTTTCGAGTCGGTGATGTGCAGGACGTTCCCTACCAACCTGAAAAAGTCAGCGCTGACGTGGTACCACGGCCTCCCGCCAAAGTCAATCGACTCATTCAAGACACTGGCCAAAGAATTCCTAACACGTTTTGTCGGAAGCCAGCGGATCAGGAAGGCCCGCACTATATACTCTCCCTGAAGCAGAAATCAAACGAAACGCTTAGGGAATACGTCACACGCTTCAATGATGAGCTGACGCTCATTAACGGCTGTAGTGCCGATACTGTCGTTTTGACTTTTACTGCAGGTCTAAGAGAGGGAAAGTTTTACGACTTCCTCTCCTTGGAACTCCCTGGATATGGCATAACTCTTGAAGGGCACCCAGAGGTACATTACCTTGGAGGAAATGAGAACAGCAAAGAAGGAAACTGAAGTAGAGAAGAAATCCTCCATTTCTAGAGACAGAAAGGAGGGAAAAAGGCGAGAAGACGAAGATAGAAACAAACAGAAGTGCAATGACGACGGCAGGTCGGACTCTGGCCGCACTAAGCCAGAGAAATCTTTCAACTATGTCGGATCCAGAACCATGACCCCTCTCAACTCCAGCCTGTCAGACGTCCTCAATTTCATGGAAAATTGGGAAGATCTGAAATGGCCCCGAAAGCAACGCGGAGACCCCTCCAAACGCGACAAGTATTGCTCATACCACAAGGAGGGTGGCCACGACCCCATCGACTGCTAGAGTCTAAAGTACGAGATCGAGTACTGAATTTGCAAGGCAAGCTGAAAGAGTTCCTAGGTTCGGAGAAAAGGCAGGACCGAACCAAGGAAATGGGAGAGGCGGTCAAAGAAATCAGCCTTCTCAACGTCCTATTCTACAACGCATTCCGCAATATGGACCTTAAGGAAGAAAAATTAATACCTTCTAACTACTCGCTGATTTGGTTCAACGGAGAAAAATGCTTCTGGGTTGAGAAGATAAGGCTAGCAGTGGTGGCAGGAGAGCCCACAATTAAGGAAGGTCATGTTTCTTGACTTTATGGTGGTAGACACACCGTCTACCTACAACCTCATCTTGGAGAGATATTGGCTTCATTAGATGGAGGCAGTAGTCTCTACCCTTCATCAGTGCGTCAAGTATACCGCCAATCACTCGGAGGGAACAATTCACGGGAACCAACCAACGACACGTGGCTGCCACTAGGATACACTGAAGCAGATAAATAGTTCTCAGATTCTCAGCTGGAGCCTGCCAGACAAGTTGAACAGAAGCTAGATTCAGAAACTATGGGGAAGTCCCTCCACCTGGATGGAGACAAAGACCCAATAGCAGTGTCTCAACTTAGCGATGTAGGACAGTCTAGCATTACAGGAGCAGTCCGCCCTCTAGCCAGACAGGACGTCAGGCCCAGCAGAGAGGTCATTGCAAATGGGAGTACAACCCCACAACTGTCAGCGGGTGCGGAAGAATCCTCCCACGCAAGGTTTACTCTTCAGTAACCTTAACGGCGTTGGCGAAACTTGACAATTCACCGAAGTTACTTACAATCCAAACAATGGCCATGCGAATTTACTTCGGGACCGGGTCAACCACTCTTTGCCGACAGTCAATCTATCCAGTTGTTTAGCTTTCTTTCAGTAGTCAGTTTAGAGTTTTAATTGTTAGCAACTTATGTGATTTGCACTCATTTGAGAAATAAAAGAGAATTACGCAAACACACTCTATTGATTATTGGAAAGATATAACAACGATCGCCCAGATGGCGGGTACAAAAGATTACAAACTACAAGCATCCGAATTCGATGCGATGTACATTAAAAATTTGCTTAAACAATCCGGCTTCAGAAGAGGACTCAAAAGTGACAGCAAAGGTATCCCGGTAAACTACGGTGCCCTCTAAGAGTTATGTTTTGCGACTTCTTCGAAGAAATTCCACGAGCAAGAGCAAGTGTACAAGAAGAGGTATGAAAAAGCGCACCCAATTCAATGCTTTGTCGGACCCACCTCGCAAGGATGACCTAAGGTGGTATAGAATCAGCAACCAGAGGCCCCGTGACACGCTGGCCGAAGCTACACCCAACTCACACGCTCGATCTGCCCAACTAGACGAACTTGGGACAAGTATCAGGTTGTAACAAATCGAGTGCACCCTCCCGTTGAGGGATGAGAGGGGCGTCTAGGAATCAATGGCCTACTCCAACAGGCCATGTCCAACTTCGGTCCGCCCCGCAACTCCGAGTTTCAGCGCAACACGTGTCAAGGAGAGCTGAGAAGGAAGGAAAGCAACCGTTCCAAGGTTGGCTACTGATGTTATCTCAGAAATTATGCGGTTCAAAGCACCGACAGTGCACCAACACATAAACGACAGACTCATCCCTTGAGGAAAAGAACGTACTTCTATGAAATACGAGAAGAACTTACAAGGTCTCAACGAACCAATCGGGTACTCACCCAGAGCAGGTGAACTCGCATAAATAGCAAGTTTTATAAAGACTCATCGGCGCAAATGTCATAACATTCAAAAACTCCGGTAGAGGAGATATTCCTTCAGCCTTTGGAAAGCCCAAAACATATTCTTTGAGTGAGCATTTGAAGAGTGCACTTTGTAGAAGATAATGCCTACGACGGTGAGGGAACACCATTATATAGACATAATGGCTCATCAAGCAGGCATGTCAGCATTGAATACCGTATGGGAAATGAGGAGGCGATGGTTTCCAGGGAAACTGCACAAGTCCATGATTCAATCAATTAATAATGTTGTGCACAACCCCATTAATTGAGAGGGAGTAACCGATACTCCACCGTCTCTCAATATACACCATACGCATGACACCATGCAATCAATGTTGTACACGTGACACTACGATCTTGCGACAGGACCTAGTTTTTCTTATGTGGGCCCATTGGCTCGACCCACTATCCGAGCGACACTCTACCACGTGCGCTGACGCAAGAAGTAGAGGCCTTAGTCACTCTTAACACGAAACACACCTACATATCACGAGCTGATTTAATGTACTTTTTTAAAAGAAATTTTCATTGAAATTAGTGAAAACTAATTCGCATAATGCAATTCGGCTCTAGAAGTAGGCTCGCACGCTCGTAACAGGTGGTGCCCCAACCTAGCCAGGCAAGCTTAATCAATTTCAACTGATGATGACGGCTTCTGGTTCACCCCGACGCTTAGTTCGCCACACGCGAATGTTGATGGCTTAGAAAGTGAGTCTAATCAGCGTTCTTACGCCTGATGATGATGACTCGCCAGGGATCGTCGCTCCGCCTTCGCGGACGATGGTCGCCGAACCCGATTAGGTAAGCCTAGTCACTGATGACTGATGACGACAAGTTGTGGTCAACTCCCAGACCCCCGCTTCGTGCAGGTGTCGATGGTAAGGTGGGAGCCTAGTCAGTTTTGACTGATGTCGACGGCTCGCCACGGGACCATTGTTTTTCTACAGACCATGATCGCCGAATTTTCAACTCCCAGACTTGTAGCTCGCTTTGCGTGGGTGTAAATGGTTTGGAAAGTGGGAGCCTAGTCAGTCTCGATTTATGATGACGACTTGCCATGGGACCACTGCTCTTCTAAAGACCAAGGTCACTGAAAATTCCCAAATCTATAACTCAATGCGCACGAGTGTAGATGATTTGAAAATTTGGAGCCTAGTCAGATCCAACTGATGCTGATGATTTGCCACGGGACCACTACTCTTTTACATACCATGGTCGCCGAATTTTCTCATTCCAAATCTGTAGCCCGTTCCGCTCGGGTGTAGATGGTTTGGAAGGTGGGAGCCTAGTCAGCTCCGACTAATGTCGATTGCTCACCATGGGATCACTGCTCTCCTACAGACCATGATCGCCAAATTCTCTCATCCCAAACCTGTAGCTCGCTTCGCACGGGTGTAGATGGTTTAGAAGGTGGGAGCCTAATCAGCTCCGACTAATGTCAACGGCTCACCATGGGACCACTGTTATTTTTCAGGACAACGGTCGCCGAATTCGATTACTGCTCAAACAACGTCTTCACGCCCACACAGGCTGACATCCTGTTATCAGCAATGGCCACTTTAGCTGACTCAAAAACCAACCCGCTAAGCACGGACGAATGTTGCACGGGATACCAGCTCGAGCTTACGAAACTTGACTCGGGCCAAATGCTCTTGCTCAACTACAAACGACAACGCATGTGCTCGGCTACAACAATTCACTCATGTCAACGACCGCAATCGACGGTCAGATACATAACTTGAGTCTCCAACGGCTTACCTCAAGGATTTGCTGTAGCCTGGGTAGAGTAATCTGCTCCAAACCATCCGCAAAATGTTTACTATTGGACATAACCACGCGATAACAACTTTGAGACCTCACGGAAGAACAAGTCAGAATTATTCGCGACAAACGATTGAGCTCTCAACAACTGACAGACCACTCGACCCCCTGCTAACCCAACCGAATCTATGTCAAAATAAAACGACATGGCAAAATGGAAAGCGTACAACAAGGGACCGAACAGAATACGAGTACAAAACATACTCAAAAGAAACTTGTTTTCATTAACAGTTGAAACGAAAGGTACAAATTTACTCCTCGTCAGGAGGTACGATTACAGGAAAACTAAGCTTAACAGGAAAAGAAGCAGGAGTTGCATCCGCATGTGCCTCAGCTTGAGCGTCATGCTCTGGATCGCCCTCTTCCTCTGACAACTCAGAGATCACTTCGAAGTCTGCAAAAGGCACCTTGTAATAAGCAAGGTCCCATTCAGGATGCTCTTCTTTCATCAGCGTCAATA
Source organism: Berberis vulgaris (assembly GCA_963556465.1). Taxonomy (NCBI): domain Eukaryota; kingdom Viridiplantae; phylum Streptophyta; class Magnoliopsida; order Ranunculales; family Berberidaceae; genus Berberis; species Berberis vulgaris. The sequence goes on along the minus strand of OY747131.1, from coordinate 26,893,985 downwards.
ATTCTAACCTCCCATGCACGATCTTGTAGAATTCGCACGTGCCTTGTGCCTTGAGAAGCCCTTCCTCACGCGCCTTTACTTCAGCAAGTACACGCTCCAACAGCTCCAGCTTGCTTGTTAGCGCATGAGTCTAAGACTGCTAAGTTATTAGGCTACTTTTAACTGCACCAAGTCATGCTATTCCAGGAAAAGTTGGTCCCCAACTTTCCTTGCTTTCCAAGCGTTGAATTCCACATCTGTTGTCTCTGGACAACCCATTCGAATTCTTTCTTGGTATTCTCCTCAACAAGAGACTGCAACTCAAAACACACCTTAGTCGTAGCTTCCTGTGCAACTTCTAGATCACGGTAAACCAGGTTCAACTCCTCTCTAGATCTGTCCCTTGCGGACACCGCCTCTGCTAAATTAGACTCAAGGCTTCCAAACGAACCCTCTGAGTCTCAACATCAACGACTGACTGTTCAAGCCTTTTCTTTCCAATTTGCTTTCTCAGCGATTCAATCTCAAAGAGTGCATCCGAATACGACTTTTGCATATTCGAGAAGACACTCTTCATGGTGTATACCCTCTTACGAGCCGCCTCAACTTCCGTTCAGCGACGACCACTTGGCTCAGATGCGACATCCCCAGCATAAGATGTTTCATCCCCTTATCCATGCGTTCCTCCACCGCATCCTCCTCGGGCTTCGAAGCACAGTTCGTCAGCCAGCTATAATGTATGCTTATATGCTTCCTCGAACATAATTAATGTCAACCTGGTGTTGTCCGGAGCAAACAAACTCATCCATGCGTCCAGATGAAGCTCTCCCGGATGCGGAATTACACCAACATCACCCTTTGTAGTCTCCACCGCACCTGGGCCCTCATCTACAACCTTCCCTTTGTCACCAGCAACCGACCCTTTGTTGCAAGCCGGCTCAGTGAAATCCAAAAAGAGAAGAAAGCGAATTGTCTAGCAGACCTTCTATTACCTTGATATACAGCCTCAATGGAGATGGAGGGCAATGCGGACTACAAGGACGGTCCACGCTGCAACGATTGCTATCAAACGGTCCACTAGCAAGACGACTGACCTCCGGGACCATAGGCAAATCTTCATCAGAACTTTCAGCAAAACAGGTCTGGATTAGTCAGCACTAACATAAGCCACCACAACAGCCAACATCAGCTTCTTATTCAAAGCTTCAGCCTGTTCTGTACTCAGCTGTGACGCATCATCAACCCCTGCCAACCGCAGGTGGTTCTTTTCCAAACCAGATGCTACAACTTCAGCCTCTGCAGGCAGGTCAAGATCACGCTCCTCCCTCAACGGAGTAGGCCGTTTGGAGGCCAGCTCGACCCCAGTGCGAGACCTTTTCGAGTTTATGAAGGAGACAAGCGTCTCAAAAAGCCCCTCTGCGTCTGGAAGGGTAGGAGCCTTAACTTTAGAGGCCTTCCTCTTCTTTGAAGAGGCCCACCTTTGGACTTAACCTTCGGCGCTCATTTTAGGGCAGATAACTTCCTCCACACTCATTTTAGGCATGTCACGAAATGCCTCCATAACAATCTCGTCCTCTGGCGAAAGAGTAGTGGGGAATCTCCCTACAAAGAACACACGCAACAATCAGTATACAATCAGCACAATGGAATCAAAGGGCAAAACTATACTTACGAAGTGGTGAACTCCTGCTCAAGCGGACGACTATTAAACTTGAAGTACTTAGAATTCGAAGGAGCCAGGAAGCATAATTTCTGCCAGAATTTAAAGTCATCTGGCAGTTTCTCGAAGCAAGCCGACGACATCATCTTGCACATGGCGTGATCGTTCAGCGGAGGAGAAGTCAATAACTGAATCACCCTCGGAGTCACGTGGACACCAGCATCTTTTGTCCTGATCAATATAAGAAGAATAGTCCTGTACCCATTCGGTACCAACTGGGCAAGAGAGATTCTAAGAAATTCTAGAAAGCCCCAAATCTCGTCAAGCACAGGAAAACATACACCAGTTTGAAATATGCCGCGGTGAAAACAGACGAATCCTTCCGGAGGAATCATTGGCGTCTGATCATCACTCAAAGTGTAGAGTGTTAGGTCTTTAGGGACCCCATGCGTCTTCCGAATCTCAGCCAGGCTCGATTCAGAAGCCGACCTATCTTCAAAGAACTGGAAGCCCTTCCTTGGCAAAAAACTCATCGTCAAGGTGATTTTGGCGAGCCATGAAATTAGTGAATAAACTTTCACTTAAAACGGAGTCTAAAAATGAAGAAATGGAAGTGTTGATCTTTATAGAAAGGGAGATCTAAATAGGGATTGATTTCCCGCATTTTCTCCACTGAACCAACACACTTCATTAATGGAGCGCGCCGCTCAAGTAACGGTTCAGACTCAATCATCATGAGCGGCGTATCTTTTCAAAAAGTGACTTAGTGGATCGATACGATGACCCACGAACTCAGGGGAGCAGCTGATGATACATTGAAACGTCCTCTCTTCTACATCGTAAACGTGTCATGATGATCTCAAGGAATAACAGGCTCAAGTTTCAGTCCAACACTGATCCGGCCCAAGCGATTTCAAGCCCGCACAACGCAGTCCGCCAGACAAACCCAAATTACTACAACTTGCTAAGCCCACATGTCTCATAGCCATCCCCAATACCCGTAAGACCTATTAAGGCAAGTATCTCGAAGATCAGCTTCGGACAGACAAACCAACAACACCTTGTTTTCAACTAGGAAGCAAATACCAGAATATACGTCGTACATGGAAACTTTCATCTATGGACAACACTCCAATTGAAAACTATCTCCCGCGTATCTAGGAGCACAAGTCTAACAGGGAAACTTTCATTCATAGCGAAACTCCTAATTAGAGAAGGATCTCCAAGAAGATCTCCTTCCCTAAACTACACTACCGATGCCTTGGTCGAAGTAAGACTCTAGCACTATAAATAAGACATGAGGTTGGTGAACAAAGGTACGCTACAAATTCCTTGTTTACAACATTAAGCTTCCTTGGATCATTGTCTGACTTTAGCTTCGGAGTGTCATCGGCCACCACAACGGTGGTCCGTGGTTCACATGTGTTCCTTGTGCAGGTCAAGGTCAAGCAGGGAGCGAAAATCGACTGCGTCACATACAATTAAATAATGAATGTTCTTAATAGGAACCCATGTATATCTCAACATACAGATCATAATTATTTCTTGCTGCAATCTGATCTGATCCACAGAACTCTTCAAGATTCTTTTGGCCTTTCATTCCAAAACACCATATTTAGCAATCTGCAATAGATCCACCTAGCTTTTGTGGTTAGGATCACATTGAAAACTCTTTCCCAGCAGATGTTCCAACAATGCAGTTATGAACCCACAAGTCAAAAGCAAATTATCGATAATTTCTTCATCATCATGTAGAAACATCTGTTAATTTACATAACCCTGCTTACGTTGCTGTCAACTGTTAGCAACTCTCCTACTCTCCCATGGACCTTGGATGAGAGCAGAAAACACGACCTTGGAGGTACCTGTTTAAGCCAAACAGATTTGTAACATTTCCATACAATTCATAGTTCAACTATATCATTCATTCTGATTGTGTTCTTTCTGAGCCCACTAACCCCTACCTGCTTGCCTTTTCCTATGTCTGCTATAAGTTACACGTAATGCATATTGTAATTGAGCATCAATCATAAATTATCAGTCTTGCTCAGTGTCACTGGAAGTTGATGCAACAAGATGTCTAGAACAAAACCAGACTAGAGTCTAGACACGGCACTATGCAAATTCTCTGTGAAAGCTCTATAACATAAAAGAAGAAGATAGAATACATCTAACCTTTTTATTTTATTTATTTATTATTATTATAGAATTTTATCGATGTTAGATGTAAATAGTAATGATATAGGCCCTGCTTCTGTCGTTGTTTGCTTCAGTTAATTCGGTTTTATTTCCTGCAAGATAGTTTAGTTCTTCACGTATATTGGCAAAAAAAAAAAGAAAAAAAAAACAACAACAACAATACATGAAAACTAAACTGAAGCATTCTAGGAAAGAAAAATAATACTTTTAATCACATTCAGCACAGATAATCTTAACTTCTTAAGAGGCTTGCCTTGCACAACTCTCTTGGTAAATGTGATCAAGTTAAAAAAAAAAAAAAAACAGCATTTCTAAAGTCATGGTACTATTCTGTTCAATTAAGACCAGATGAATAATGGAGAGCTGGGAGATGATCACTTGTTTTCTGCTACATTGAGATTAATGATTATATTGTCTTTTCTATGGCACGGGGGCTACCTTCTCCAAGTTTAGGGGTTGAGTTTGAAAAACTTGTAATTAATTGGGATCATATTGTTTTAGGTAATGCATAAATGGATGAGACTTGCTTGCTATATTCACGATTCTTATTATTGCTTGTTTTGTTGCAACTTATGGTCCAATCAGTAGAAATATATCTCAGTTGGACTTTATGTAATCAGGTTATGACAGGAATGCTACGTTCACGCATGGGAATTGGTCAGATTCTCATGATGTTCTTGGAGCCATTGATGACAGTGATACACTCTATTTCATTAAAGCAAATGGAGAAATGATTACAAGAATCACAAAGAGAGAATTGAAAGTATCAACTCCTGTTATAGGACTAATTGTGCAGGCTGAAACTGCAACACCAACTTCTTGCTTGTAAGTGTTCAGCTTTTATTCTGCAATTGATAGAAATGTCCTAAAATATAGAATCTCTTTACGGAAAACCTTCTCTCATGCCTCTTACATTATGAGTGCATCTAAACTCTATAATGAGCAGTGTTTTTGTGTCTTCAACCTCATTTTTGGGTTGCCCAAAATGCCCTTGTAATTCTTTCATTAAAAGTCAGCCCGTGTAAACATTAATTAATTATACTTAAGCTTCTAACATAATTTATTTCCAGCCCTCCAATTATTTATAAATTATATAAGGCCCTTATATCTAACATTTTGATTTATCATTTTTCCCTCCACATTTCATATTTTTACAATCAAAACCAGTCCATCTTAAACATAGATATGAATAGTAAAAGTTGTATATTTTCAACCCGATTTCCAATTTTCAATTTTGCACTCGCTCGAATTAAACAATGCCCATCATATCCCCGTCTACTCCCTCCCTCTTCGTTCTCCTCCTCTTCTTCACCATCATCGGCCCTCTTCTTCCTCCTTCCCCCGCTTTCCTCTTTCTCTGTTTCGCAAGCACCCCACCCCCTTCTTCCTCCCTCTCTGAAATCTTCACCTCTATTACTTACGCGCACTACCCCTAGTATGATTTAGTGACAAAAGGTTCTAATGTGCTGTATATGTTTAGAATGTTTGATATCCCTGCTTACGCGAATGAAATTTTCTTCAGGTGTTGCTTTAGTATGCTTACATCAGATGGCTTGCTGCATCCTATTGAAGTCAGTCAGAAGCCAGCATCGTGCATTCCCTCAATGCCCACTTCCAGTAATCGCACTTCTGTAAATAAACGGTTCCCTCAAAATGTTTTGTGCCTGGACTACCATTCAGATCTTTCCTTACTGGTTACAGTTGATTCTGCTTTTAGTGTCTCAGGTATTATATTGTATTAATAGTTGATTTTACTACGAACTTTGTTTGTCTTTCCTCCTTTTGTTACCTGACACTGATTTTATTTGACTTATCTGTGAAATGCAATGTGAATTTCCAACATGACAATAAATTTTGTTAATACAGGCTCTCTTTCTTTGTTCAGGATCATATTGCCTTTCTCTATGGCGTACAACAAGGAACTCAGATGTAGAACCATTGTTCTGTAGTTCACAGTTAGAAGGTATATTCTCCACACCAAAAAGTTATGTAGGTCCTTTGACAGCACCAAAAGTCGTTATCTCACCGAAAGGCAAGTGCATTGCTGCTCTAGATTCCACGGGATGTTTGGATGTTTTTAAAGTGGATGATAATCATTCTTCTCTTTCCATTATTGGTATAAATGTGAGTGGCTACACTGAAATGGCTGAATTATCAAATAGAAAAAGGAAATGCTTAAGAAACATCGAAGATTTTACTTGGTGGTCAGACCGGGTGCTTACTGTTGCAAAGATAACTGGTGTCGTCACCATGCTTGATGTTTTCACTGGTAAACAACTACTACAGGATGATAAAGTGTTTTCCATGCCTGTTTTAGAAAGAGTTGGAAGGTGCCAAGGATCTATTTTTCTCATTGAGAATACCTGTTCTGAGGATGGACATTCACATCTTTCACCTGTTCAAAGCGAAATTATTGACCTGCAGTATAAATCTTATGTCACTCCCAACAGTTTTCATCAGTTGGATGCTAGTAAACTTAGCTGGAGCTTGTTATCATTTTCAGAGAAATCTATCACAGATATGTATACTTTATTAATTGGAAATCAACAGTATCAGGCTGCCCTGGACTTTGCTAACTGTCATGAGCTAGATAAAGATGAAATCTTCAAATCACAGTGGTTGCATTCAGCTCAAGGAACAGATGATGTAAACACGTTCTTGTCAAATATCAAGGATGACGCCTTTGTACTCTTGGAATGTGTACAGAAGGTAGGACCAACAGAGAAAGCTATGAAGACTTTGATTGCGCATGGTCTGCATATCACGGATAAGTATAGGATTTTGGCATCATCGAAGGATGGCGAGTCCAACCAAATTTGGGATTTCCGTGTTAACAGGCTTCAGCTATTACAAATAAAAGACAGGCTTGAGACATTTCTTGGGATAAACATGGGCAGGTAATTAACTCGAGCAAGTCTTTGAATCTGTAAGAGAAATTAGATTTGAGAAGTCCTGATTTGATTATTATGTTTAAGCACATTCCTTTGTTCCTTTTTAATCATTTTGTTTGAACACCTTACGAAGTGATTATTCACCTAAAACCCATCCTTGAGTTCTACCTTAAGTCATAATTTAGCATAACCCTACTCTGAAACATGAAATATTTGTGTCATGTAGTATTTGAAAAGTCAGATATTTGGTAACACATTATGACCTTGAGAAGCTGTATGTGCAAAGTGTAGGTTTTGATTTTTCTTTAGCTTTTCTAGTCCTAGTCTTATTTTTATTTTTAAGATTTCATTCAATGTCATGAGATTCGACCTAGATTCCTCCCTTCCTGGATACTGGAAATTGATGTTAGAACTGAACAACCCACTTTTTATTTCTTTCTGTATAAAGTTGCACTATATTTAGTGTTTCTTTTTGGAGGTAAAGAAAAGAAAATATAGTAGTATGCAACAAGTATTATCTATTGGGATTTTTTTTTTATCATGCCTCTTCCTTACTATGTGTACAAGATCCATGCCTTAAAATGGTAGCCATTAGTGTTATAGATTTTCACTTGGTGTGCTTTAGTTTATTTTCATGTGTAGAAAGTTGAAGGTAGGATTGGATACTAGGTCTATGATAGTACAAACTTTACTAACCTACTAAATTTATGATTTGAGTACTTGATTGACCCTTAGCACTGTGTTTGAAACTTTGCATGCTTAGATATTGGAAATTATATTTGAATATTGTCTCTTTATTTATTTATTTATTTATTATTATTATTATTATTATTATTATTATTATTATTATTATTATTATTATTATTATTATTATTATTATTATTATTATTATTGGTATTATTATTATTATTTTTTGTGTTTGTTTGTGTGTGTGTTTTTTTATGTGTTTCCCATTTAATATTTGCTTTTCACATTAAATGGAAGCAGCTAAGATTGTTTTATGGTTGCGTTTTTTCATTCCTCCTTGACAACTTTATCGTCAAGGAATTATTGTAAGAGTTCTCTCTCATAGCTTTAGATTCATCTTGTGAAACTGTTCTTATGTAATATAGCTAATTTATCCATTGTAAAGCTAAATTGTTATTGATACAATCTGGTCTGGTGTAGGTTTTCTGTGCCGGAATTTAGTAAATTCTGTAGCATTTCTCTCAATGAAGCTGCTGTATCTCTTGCTGAAAGTGGAAAAATTGGAGCCCTAAATCTGCTTTTTAAGCGTCACCCATACTCACTGTCACCATTCATGTTGGACATCTTAGCTGCCATTCCTGAAACCGTTCCTGTTCAAACCTATGGGCAGCTCCTTCCTGGGAGATCTCCTCCAACTACTATTGCTCTGAGGGAGAATGATTGGGTTGAATGTGAAAAAATGGTTAGTTATGTTAATAGATTGCCGAAGAATCACAATAGCTTTATAGGTGTCAGAACAGAATCTATTGTTAAGCAATCCTTGGGTTTCCTTTGGCCATCAGTTGATGAACTGTTGCTATGGTATAAAAACAGGGCTAGGGACATAGATAGTTTTAGTGGGCAGCTGGACAACTCCCTCTGTTTATTGGAATTCGCTCTTCGCAAAGGCATTTCAGAGTTACAGCCATTCAACGAGAGTGTCTCATACTTGCATCAACTTATTTATTCTGATGAGACTACTGGCGAAACAAATGTTACCATGAGCCTTTCTGAATGGGAACAACTATCTGACTATGAAAAGTTCAAGATGATGCTTGATAGAATTAAAGAAGACAGCATAGTAGAAGCTTTACGTGTGAGGGCTATTCCTTTTATGTTAAGTAGCTCTCCTATTTTTGCCTCAGCTTCTGAAGGCGAGGTGATGGATCAACAATGTTCCGTGCATTATAAGTTTACTGACTCATTTTTGGTAAGATGGTTGAAGGAGATTGCCTCAGATAACCAATTAGACATATGTTCTGTGGTCATAGAGGAAGGATGCAGAGATTTTCATGTGAATGGCATCTTTAGAGATGGAACTGAAGCAGTAGAATGTGCTTTACAGTGCTTATACTTGTGCACATGTACTGATAGGTGGAATACAATGGCGTCCATTCTGTCGAAGCTATCACAGATAAAAGGTATTCTAATCTAGCTTACATAGCCTCTTTAGTCTTGGGGAACATGGGCTTTTAGTTCAATTCAAGGATGGGAATTCGTGGTTCTAAACTGTTTTATGTCAGAAATCCAAAAAGGAGAGAAAGTGTGATATAAAACTTTAATTGGTATTAGGTAGTTTTGCAAGATAGCACATACATGTGACAATAAACAACAAAAAATTAAATAAACATAAAGAAGCTTATTTCCAAGACGTTGAGAAATGGACTCACTTATTTTGAATCTGCCTTACAGATCTGGCATTTATAGTAAACCATTGCTTTTCCTAAAAGCCCAAGAAGTGGGACCCTGGCCCAAATGGGTTCAAGTAAATTACTGAAAATAAATAAAAATTTAAATATATTCTATTTATTGGTCCCCAGTACTTATCAAGATGTTATCCTTAACCCCCCACATAAAAAAGGAAATATGTTTGGTAAATCTTGCATTTAAAGTGATCAAATTATATAGAGAATTATGTTGATTTTGTTCACTGATTTGTTAAGATGGGCCTTTTGTGTGCCTTGATGCGATCTCATATAGACTAGTCATCAGTTCAACTCTTCTGGTTTTCCGCTTATATGGAAAGATATTGGTCTTACTAAATGTTAAATTTTTATATATGAGAAAATGATGGGGGTTTCTGTGACCAACAGATATTGAAGCAAATGTTAAGTGTAGAGTAAAAGTTGCAGAAGGCCATGTAGAAGCTGGCAGACTATTGGCATATTACCAGGTCTTGTGCCTTCTCTCTTTCATATACTTTCTTGAATATTTCAGTTTAGATCTTGCTGGAAGTATGCTCTGGAATGTTCGTTCTTTTGTTTTTCAGTTTAGGCAGACTATTGCATATTAGCAGTTTAGAATTTCCGTTTGTGTTATCACATGTCATTTCATATGAAGATACATGCTATATTGACTTTTTCTAAAGAATTATTGCCTCCCTGATTCCCAGTTGCAATACAAAGCTGTAATTTCTGTGAGCTCTATTTGGGCAGTTGAATTCTGTTGTCCTAGTACCTGGATTGGATCCTAAGTTTGAAGCTCATCCAGATCTAGGAGTTCAAATTGTTGAACCTCTTGGATGCGATTAGACACTGACCAGCGGATGCAGTTCATGATTCTTTTAATTAGAGATGTAACTTCTCATGTAAATTTTCAGCCAGAGCCGTTTATAGATTTGCTTGCAGCTTTTAATAGATGACCAGTTGATCACACAGTGTTAGACATTTTCCATGCTTATAAACCTTAAATGCTTGGCCTCCATTTCGTTAGAGTATTGACTCAAGACAACCTTTAGAAGAAAATAGAATATTAGTATCTCTATATATCATCTATATAATAAGGCAGCTCAACCTTTTTGTTTCTCTTGGAGACCAGATACCCAAAGGTTGTGATTTAATTTCCTCCATCTAATCCAAGGGTCATGGTTTGTCTCACAAAAGTCCTATTAATTTGTCAGTAAAAACAACTATCATTCTCTTATCTTTTTACTTTTGTCTTCTACTCACTTCTCTTTCTTTACTTTTTCCACTTCACTTCTCTTTCTTCCTTGACTTTTTACTTTTGAATTTCTCATGCCTCCATGAATTGGTGCTTGATCCTGAGCTATATATCACAGAGAATAAAAAAACCCATAAGTGGAAAGTGTTCCACCACCCCACGTTCAATCAAGGCCTCAAGGTACCAACATACAATCCCACCCCATCTTCTCATTTTATTTGTGGACACAAATCCTCTCTTCCAATTTAGGGTTTTTATTTTATTTTTTTTTATTTTTGGGTTTTCAATTTATTAGTTTTTTTTTGGGATGATTTTTGTGCATGATGATTCCACATTTTAGTGTTTCGTTGTGATAGCCACTTTGACATTTAATTTGCATCGTTTTGGTTTAGGTTTTTCACATTGTTTGAGGTTAAGGTTGAGTCCTTCCTTTGTGATATTCAAAAAATGTTCAACCCACGATCTAATTTAATCATATTGTACAAGCCTGAAATATTATGGGAGCTGGATTTCAAAATCTTAAATTTTCTATGGTGAACATTCTAGGCACAAGGATTACAATTAGAAATTACTTAATTCGGAAATAGGCTTTAATTTTTCTGTTTTGCGCTTAATAATATTTTTTTTTAGTAGATGAGATGTTTTTTAAAAAGAAAAAGAAAGAGAGGAGAAAACCATTTATTATTTTAAAATAGCGAAGGAGTAATAGTAAAGGTACCAAATCATAGTGTTAATTTCGTTTTATTTATTTAGTGTTTAAAGTATGAATTACACATAATCATTTATAGTGACAATGAAACCCAGCCAAAAGCATCAAACCCAAGATGAATATTTCGCGTGAAATAGGGAAAACTATTTAGCGTGAAATAGGGCCAACTAAACTAAGTTATCTATGCTTGGAGGTTTCCAAGATGAATGGATGCATCATTGATGTCACTGAAAAGGTTTCATCTTGCCTGAGGAAAATCAGATAATTGATTCAATGATGAGGAGAAAAGCCATGCAAAAAAAAAAAAATCCTCGAGATGAAGTTTCTGGATTGAAGACATGGGATTCCTTATTCTCTCCTTGAGGCTTCTTATTGCTAGGGAGTCTTGTTAGAAGCTGGTTGCCTTTTCTATACTCACTTATACTGTGAATTTTATCTTGTCTCAAAACAATGAAGGGAAGACTATAAATTTTTGTGGAAAGCTATAAACCTATTCCTATTATATGGATAAAAGCAGGCACGGATCTACTAGGGGTCAAGTGGGGGCACTTGCCCCCACTGACTTTTAAATAATTTTTTGTTATTTGCGATTTTCAGACGCTCCGATGCGGGTGACGCCATCCCGTCCCACCCCTTCTTCTCTTCCTCCATTCTCTGTGACGCCGACGATCCTGTTCTGCCCCCTCTATCTATTTACTACGAGACTGACAACCACTCCGCCTCCTCCTCTTTATCTCCATATCTTTCTGCTTGATTTATTTCCCTTTTCCACCATTGCCACTAGCAACCTCAACCTCTCTTGTCTACTTTAAGAAATAAAATAGTTCTTTTTTAGTATTTTCTCGAGATGAATTCGTATATCGAGGTCTAGTTTTTTATTTTATTCATAGGATTTTTCTGGAGATACATGAAAAATTTGACCCATTCATCAAAATACAAGCTTGTATTGCGAGATTCATCCATAAGTTATTGTTTGAAAGGCATCTTGTTAATCAACGTGAGCCATAGTCAACACACGTTGATTGCTAATCCTGAGAGAGGCTGCAACAATGATTAATGTCGGGGTAACCTTTAATTAGTTATTTTTTATAGGGCAGAAATAACAAAAAAAAAATTATAATCATATAATTTACATTTGAAATTAATTTTTGCCCTTTAATTTTATATACCAATTTGAATTGGCCTCTATATATCTATCTTTTGCCCTTCTACAAAATAGCTTGTTGGATCTATTTTCTTCCCCCATAAATTAAATGGAGTTTTGTTTAGTAATTGGTGTTTTGTATAGTTATTTATGTATTATTCAAATTAAAAAAAATCTATTAAGTAATTAATTATTATATTATTATTAATTAACTACGATTCGTCACTTCGCCCCCCTTCAACAAAAATCCTGGCTCCGTCACTGGATAAAAGAATGCAATGCCATACCATTGCAAGGTTAAATAGTGAGCTAAGATTGATGTGAAAATCTCTTGGGTGTCGATATTTAGCCTAACTCTCTGTCTTATAATGTTTAAGCTTAAAAGCAAATGACTCTATGGCGTGAAATTGTCTTATTGAATTCCCACAGTTCAAAAATCTGGCAGTAAGAGTTTTGAGCTTAGGATGCATTACCATCGCTTTCAAGTGTAATTGGTGCACTTTGAATGATTCCAATCTTATTCATGTGCAAGGAGGGTAATCACTATTCACAAAAGAATGTAGATGAGTTCTTCATTCTTTTATCACTTAGGGGAGGAATCACTTTTTCAACTATGACGCTCCCACTCTTCTTTTTGCCTTTTCAACTATGAGTCTCCCACTTCTCTTTCTTTTTGTTAATGGGCTGTAGCATCTCATTTTCCATGTATGTTGTAGTCTAAATCTGTTGAGCTTCTTTTGTCCTAACGTTGTGCTCCTTTGAGTGCATCAACATTATGACATCTGGATCAATTACGATGTGTAACCTTGATTCTAAATGGCATGTAGTGTAGTAAGATCTATGACTTGTTATGCTCGAGTATTTGGACATTACTGCTGATGACTGGTGGGCCTGACATTTTCCATTGCTTTTGTTCTCTGACAGGTTCCAAAACCAATGAGCTTTTTCCTGGAAGCGCATACAGATCCAAAGGGTGTAAAACAAATTCTTCGCCTTATTCTCTCCAAATTTGGCCGAAGGCAGCCTGGTAGATCAGATAATGATTGGGCAAGCATGTGGCGTGACATGCAATTGTTTCAGGAAAAGGCCTTTCCTTTTCTGGATTTGGAGTATATGCTGATGGAATTCTGTAGAGGACTGTTAAAGGCTGGGAAGTTTTCTCTTGCACAGAATTATTTGAAAGGGACAGCTACAGTTGCTTTGTCAACAGAAAAGGCAGAAAACCTCGTCATTCAAGCTGCAAGGGAGTATCTCTATTCCGCTTCAAGTCTTGCTTGTGCAGAAGTGAGTATTCGCACTTTCTTTTTTCATCAAATTATGCTTCATACTTGTGATAAATTATCATCATATGGATGTTGAGCTTTAGGTTTTGACTGATTACTATTTATAAGGTACTATAATGCTTAGCTGATATTTTTGAAGTTCCTAATCCCATAATGAGAAGATGTGTGATGACCCTCTTTAAAGTTCAATACAGATATACATGGTTGGGCTTTTGCTTTACAGGTCTTTTCAAACTCAATTGAGTTTAAAGCTGAAAATAAGTTAGAACATAAAATCTTCTTTCTTGGCGAATGAAGGTCACAAGAAGCTCTCTAATATGCGAAGTGGAAGGGCAAAAAAATGTTGTGGATAAAAACAAAAAGTGTGGAAATACACACGTAAGAATTTATGGTGAAATTTAAAGGTCAAGTTGAATGATGAAAGTGTGGAAATACACGCGTAAGAATTTATTTTCATGCTTCTACTAATTAACCTTGCTGGGAGGAAGATTTTATTTATTTAATTTTTCTTTTCAGATCTGGAAAGCTAAGGAGTGTTTGAACCTGTTTCCAAACAGCATGAATGTTAAAGCAGAGGCTGATATTATCGATGCACTAACTATCAAACTTCCCAAGCTTGGAGTAACTCTTCTACCCATGCAGTTTAGGCAGATATTAAACCGAATGGAGATAATCAATATGATAATTACGACTCAAATTGGAGCATATCTGGATGTCGATGAACTCATTGAGATTGCCAAACTTCTCGGATTAAGCTCTGCGGATGACATAGCAGCTATCCAAGAAGCTGTGGCAAGAGAAGCTGCTGTTACTGGTGATCTACAACTAGCTTTCGATCTCTGTCTTGTCTTAGCTAAACAAGGACATGGAGCAATCTGGGATCTCTGTACTGCCATAGCAAGGGGTCCAGCTCTTGAAAATATGGACATAAGCTCCCGAAAACAGCTTCTGGGTTTTGCTTTGAGCCATTGTGATGAGGAGTCAATTGGTGAGCTTCTACATGCATGGAAAGATCTAGATTTGCAAAGTCAATGCGAGAAGTTAAGTGCACTCACAGGGACACATGCCCCCAATGTTTCTGTTCAAGGTTCTTCTATTATCTCACTTCCAGGTCATGACATTCAAGACCTAGTTAACCTAACAGACTACTCAGACATGGTAGGAAGGGTAGGTAGTAATGATCAAGAACTTAATTTCGAAAATATCAAGAACACTGTGTCAACTGTGGCTAAAGATTTATCTGAGAATGGCACAAGTTGGGATTCTCTTTTAATAGAAAATGGGAAAGCTTTGTCTTTTGCTGCTAAACAACTTCCATGGCTGTTGGAACTGAGTAGGAAAGCAGAGTATGGGAAGCAGATGATTCTTGGAATGGAATCTGGTGCTGGAAAGCAAAGTGTAAGGACACAAGCAGTAGTGGCTGTCCTTTCATGGTTGGCAAGGAATGATGTTGCTCCTAGTGATGATCTGATTGCCTATTTGGCAAAATCAGTAATGGAAGTGCCAATCACTGAAGAGGAAGACATCACCGGGTGCACCTTCTTGTTAAACCTTGTGGATGCTTTTCATGGTGTGGAAATAATAGAGGAGCAGCTGAAAGTAAGGGAAGGATACCATGAAGTTTGCAGCATCGTGAACATGGGGATGACGTACAGTTCACTGCACAATTCAAGCAGCGAATGCTGGAGTCCCACCCAGAGAAGGGAGCTGCTGCTAACAAAATTTCAACAGAGGCCTACTGCAGGTATTTCTTGTTGAAGAATATTACGTTTTCCAGTCTAAACTGCATATTTACTTTTAGCCCATTAATAGATACATGGATTTTCTTTGATGTTTACTAATCCTTTTATAATCATCAGGTTCCTTGGACAAAATGGACAAAGTACAATCAACATTTTGGAGAGAATGGAAGTCAAAATTAGAGGAACAAAAGCTTTTGACAGACCAGTCAAGAGCACTGAAGCAAATAATACCTGGGGTGGACACAACACGTTTTTTATCGGGTGACTTGAACTACATTGAGAATGCTGTTTTTTCCTTAATTGATTCAGTTAAGCATGAGAAAAAGCCCAGTTTGAAGGAATTACTCAAGTTAGCTGACACATATAGCCTGAATCACACAGAGGTCCCAATATATTTATATGCTTTTATGTATGCAATCTAAAGCATATGGGAGGATGTTCCAAATTATTCGTAGCT
The DNA here is from genome assembly GCA_963556465.1 of Berberis vulgaris. Classification (NCBI taxonomy): domain Eukaryota; kingdom Viridiplantae; phylum Streptophyta; class Magnoliopsida; order Ranunculales; family Berberidaceae; genus Berberis; species Berberis vulgaris. Next base: position 26,878,255 of record OY747131.1, on the reverse strand, counting down.
CTTATGTTCTTTTCTGTTTTGTACTTTTGTAGGTACTGCTACGCTACCTTGCTTCTGTCCTTGTATCTGAGGTATGGACAAATGAAGATATTACAGTTGAAATTTCAGGACATAAAGAGGAACTAATGGCTTGCGTGACCAAAGTCATAAGCACAATTTCGTCAGTGATATACCCAACAATTGATGGGTGCAACAAGCAGCGTCTTTCCTACTTATACAGCATCCTCTCTGACTGCTACTCGCAGCTGGAGAAACATGAAGAGCCAATGTTACTCAGTCACTCAGATGCTGCATATACACTTAATATGAATGTATCGGAGTTCTACCGGGTCCTTAATCAAGGATGTGAAAGGGTTTCCTTTATCAAAAACTTGAACTTCAAAAACCTTGCTGGGTTAGATGAGTTGAAAACGGAGACCTTTAATGATGAAGTGTACAATCACATTGACGAATTCAGTGTGGAAGCCATTGCAGAAATTGTGAAGACACTCACTAGTGTGTATGCTGATCCAGTTGCCAAGGGACTTGTGTCATGGCAGGCTGTCTATAAACGTTATATTGTAAACTTGTTGACTAGTTTTACGTCTGAAACCAAAGGAGACAGCGATTTCTTAGGTCCAGAGACTTTTCAGGAGTTCAATGCTGAACTTGAGCAGAACTATGTGTGCATCAGAATCTATCTCAGGTACCTGGCTCAACATGATGTTTTAGACATTATGAAGCAGTATTATATTTTGAGCCTCCCTTCTGGGAATTTACCTGATGACCCAGCATGGCTTGACTGCCTCATAATGTTGTTGAAGTTTTGGATCAGACTGACTAATGATGTGTTGGAGATAATATCTGGTGATAATTCTGAAGAACTCACTAAGCTCAATCTGGAGGATCTATCTAAATGTTTCAATGTTTTCAAGAATTTGGTAGAGGAGGAGAAGATTTCTACAAGGCCAGGGTGGGATGCTGTCTCTAACTATGTGAAACATGGTTTGGATGTTTCTTCCACCGAAGTATTCAATTTTTGCAAAGCTATGGTATTATCCGGCTGCAGGTTTGATACTGTTATTCAAGTATTCTCTGGAGAAGTAGTTGAGAATCTAAACAGTATGAGTTTGCCTGTGAGTAGCAAAAGAAATTTAGATAAGTTTTTCCAGCTTTATGTAAACATATTGGACACACTTTTGCTCGACTTAGCAAATGAATCAGATGACTGCCAAGAATTATATAATTTGCTGTCTAGCCTTAGTAAGTTGGATGGTGATGTAGAGAATTTGAAAAGGGTAAGAGATGCAATTTGGGGAAGACTGAGTATGTTCTCTCATAACATGCAGCTGAAGAGTCATGTTCGCGTTCATATTCTAGAGCTTATGCAATCAATCACAGGAAGGAACCTCAAGGGTCTTCCTTCTGTGCTTGTGTCCAATATTAAATCATGGGAAGGATGGGATGAGTTCCAGTGTACTACAGGTGTCGAGGCTGCTGATGGGAATGAACAAAATCCATTTGATGCATCAAGCAAGTTTACAAATACGTTAGTTTCCCTTAAATCAACTCGGTTAGCTGCAACCATTTCACCAAGCATAGAAATCACGCCGGATGATCTCATGTCTGTTGATTCAGCAGTATTTCGCTTCTCGAGTTTATGTGAAGCTGCCAATGCTGAACCTCATTTCAAAGCTTTGATAGCCATTTTAGAAGAGTGGGAGGGAGTTTTCACCATTAGAAAAGATGAAGAAGAACCAAGGGAAGAAGCGTCTGATGCTGGAAACAACTGGAGCAGTGAAGATTGGGATGAGGGATGGGAAAGCTTTCAAGAAGAACAACCTGTCAACAAAGAAGTGAAGGAAGAAATATCTGTTACTGTTCATTCCCTGCACAAGTGCTGGATGCAGATCATCAAAAAGCTGATTTCATTGTGCAAATACAGAGACATATTGAAGCTGATGGACCGCTCTGCGAAATCTAATGTCATCTTACTTGATCAGGATGAAACCTGTAATTTGATTCAGCTTGTAATTGGGTTAGATTGCTTCACAGCTTTAAAAATAGCACTCTTACTTCCCTACGAGGCCATTCAGTTGCAGAGCTTAGATGCAGTTGAGGATAAACTGAAACAAGGAGGCCTATCCGGTCAAATGAGCAAGGACAAGGAGCTTTTCACCCTCCTTTTGTCATCAGGAGGTATATCAATCATTGCCACTAATCCAGCATATGGCACGACCTTTTCTTATTTCTGCTATATGGCTGGGCATTTTTCTCGTCTTTGTCAGGAGAGCCACTTATCCCAAGTCAAATATAGAAGTGGGGAAGGAAATACAACAGAACACAGCACTTTCTTTACTCCTTTTAGAACAGTTCTCTTCCCTTGTTTGATATCAGAGCTCGTGAAGGTTAAGCAGACACTACTAGCAGGATTTCTTGTTTTGCAGTTCATGCACACACAGACTTCTTTCAGTCTTCTTAATGTTGCAGAAGCTCTTCTGAGAAAATATTTGGAAGAGCAGATGCAGTTGCAACATGGTCCTGACCCAGATATCAATAACACCGATACTTGTATGTGTTTAAGAAATACTGTTTCCAGCTTGAGAGATAGGCTAAGTAGTAAAATTCATACAGCTTTGTCATCTGTTGCTGATAATGTGAAATGAGAGACGGATTTCAGCCAGTTTTTGTTTTTTCTGTAATATGTGTACTGTTGTATGTAAATCATCCTAAACGGAAACAGAAAATTCCAGTCTCTCTCTCTCTCTTTCTTAAAACTGTACTTGTGATATATATGGCAAATAGACAGGTCTCCCATTATGGAGAGACTGCATGTACAGCACTAGAAAAGACATGAGATTGATATAGCAACAAACTTGCAGATTTATCTTTCTGATGAACCAAAACCTTCAATTAACACTAATCAGTCTACATAGTCATTCCAAGTCCTAAAGCTAGCAGCAATAGAATAAGCTAGCTGATTACAAGTACAATTTACATAAACAAAAGCAACTAATTCTACGTAATACATTTATAAATTCTGGTTGACTATCCAAGAACACCATCTTTTTCCAACTTAGGTGGTCATATTTACCCCCAAGAGCCCTCACGACATCAAGAGAATCCATAGCAAAACAAAATTCCCTCCATCCTTTGTCCAAGTGCCCAACATAATGCTTTTGTTGCCGCCAACAACTCCGTATCAAAACTGCAATTAACCTTGATATTCCAAACACCCTCCAATGAATCTAAAATGTTTATCTCCACTACAACGCCAAAGGTTCATGTCTGGGTACATGCACACCAACATCAAAATATATAGTTAAGATGTTATCACACTCCACTTTATCATTTTGGCTTTGTTGTGTCATTCAGCTGCGTGACTGGCGTTGTTTCAGAACTAGATAACTTGTCCCCAAATGTTTTTCTAAGGTATCTGTAATGGTGAGTTAATGCTTGCACTGAAATGTCCTCGTTGTCATAAATCCATCTATTGCGAGCTTGCTACATGACATCAAAACCTGCTGCTGCAAAGGACAATAAAGTCGATTGATCCAAATGAGTATCATGATGAAGAGACCACACATAAGCTATACAATCTTTAGTATTACTGAATGGAGCATTTTCCCATCGAATAGGTAAATCAGTCAACAACAAAAAATGACTAGCAACATGACATTTAAAATAAATGTTTCAATAGCTTCTTCTTCTTGTTGGCAAAGAGGGTAAACGAGATCAAGGATTATGTGGTGTTGATGAAGAATAGTGCTAGTGGGGGAGATAGTTAAAAAAAATCTTCCAGAAAAGGAACCTAACTCTGAGAGGAGTTTTCATAGTCTAGAAAGCATGGATAATTTGTCATGCCCAGCAGTCTTAACTTTAAGTAGACCTTTTTGACTAGGTTGCCACTCGATACGATCATTGCGTTATTTGTATAATCCAAGTGTTAAGAATAGGTTCGGGAAATGAATGAGTTCCATGATTGCTTACCACCTGTTTCCTCGACTAAGTCATCTAGACCATCAACCAACAAAGAGAATTATGATTTACATAATTTTTCAAAGGGTAAAAGTTTTTTAAACCATTTATCTTCCCATATCATTTTAGTGTGTCTATCCCCTTCTAACAACACTTTACAAAATCATAAGCAATCTTACACATTCCTATCCAATCATATCATAAAACACTCACTTTTTAGTGTAATTAGCAGCTATTAGGGTGTATTTGGTTGCATAAAATACTATGCCATGGAAATTCATGAGGGGACCTCTACATTTTAGGCTAAATTGATATATCACTCCACATCCACCATTTAATTTTGTGATCAATGGTGGGAATGAAAGTCCAATGAATATGATAATCATATGCCTTGGGGGACCAAGGAGTGATATTCCCATGTTCATGGGACTTCCATTCCCACCATTGATCACAAAATCACCATTGATCACAAAATCAAATGATGGTCAAATGGTAGATGTGGAGTGATATATCAATTTAGCCTAAAATGTAAGGGTCCCCTCATGATTCCCATGGCATAGGATTCCATGCAACCAAACACACCCTTAGAGTAGAGTTGCTAAAGTAAATTGATCTAACAAATCGACACCACAGTTCTTTAGGTTTGGCTATTTATTTCCAAAGTAATTTTGACATCAGGGCCTTGTTTTTATACCACATGGAAGGGATATTAAGACTACCCATATGACAAGGTTTGGAAAAAGTGTTCCATTTAATAGTATAACATGCTTTTTTATCGAATGATCCATTCACCAAACTTGTTCTCATAGCTTTGCAAATGTAAACTTTTAAGAAATTGGTACATGATATTGGGATGCCACAAGTCTACAATCAGCAATGAGCTCGCTTGTCTTACAAGGAGAACTAAAACAATATGTGCATTGTACTTTCGTTGTGTTTTTTCCTTCACTAGGTTTTTTCTAGCAATGTTTCAACGGGGCTATTTAGCAGTCCAATACTATCTAAGGTTGAAGTCATTGTACTATTTTTCCCTTTCCCAATGTTTTCCCCTAACAAAGTTTTAACAAGAAAATTACTTTAGTATAGTAAACATTTAAATTAGAGTGTTATGACCTCAATATCTTGTACTTATGCCTATATTAGTAAATCGTTTTCATTGCCCCATACAACCTTAATATGGTATTCATATCCAATAGAACTTGTCTAAAGAGCCAAGTCAAGCACGTCAGGCCAGGCCTAATACCCTTTATCATCTTAGAGATGTTCATAATGCCCTAATCGAACACAATCACACGCACATAAAGGCCCTTGGCGTTGTATTGGCACTAGGGGTATGGCTCTCTAGATTTTTCGTATCCAATATGAGGTCTTGCCCCAAACCTTTTATCTCATGATATTTTTATCATACAAATCAGAATGGTTTTTGGGGTTGGAGATAAAAGACGGTTAGGATTGAAAGTGGCGGAAGATGTTAATGGTGAGATTCATTATCAATAATGACATGTTTGTAAATAAGTTGCAAGTAGAAGGGCAAAGGAAATTAACAAAAAGTAAAAAAGTTTGTGGAATGCATACGTGATGGAGATAGAAAATTTGTGTTTTTTAAATGAAAATCGTCATAATTATCTACTTAGTTGTCGAATTTTAGTAAACTTGATATGGTTGAAATGCATTTTTGAAGATCTTTTCAATGGAACCAATCACTAATACACACGCTTAAAGTTTTAAAACAATCATTAATACAAATGCTTAAAATTTTAAATATGCATTTTGATGCCTATGCATTTTTCCAAAAACAAAAACTGTAATCTAATGCACTTCACCTGGTAAGTATTTTCAATATTAAGACACATTCAAGTAAATACCATTAACTCCACATTTTGGGAAATTCACGAGAAATACACTAGTTATATATACAATACATGATGGTGTTTGAGGTGGGAGATAAAAGACGGCTGAGATTTACCCAAAAATAAGAATTATATATATACAAAACAGGATGGTGTTTGAGGTGGGAGATAAAAAAAGGCTGAGATTTACCCAAATATAAGAATCTGACGGATCAAATAAAACTAAAAGCAACAAAAGTGCATGTGTTCGATTCTCACACCCAACATTTTTATATTTATTTATTTTTCTTCAATTGTTGATGGTGGTGATTAGGCATATAAGTATGAATGATGAAAACTTAAGGGTGATCACGTTTTGACAAGTTTTAAACTTTTATCGTACCAACGATACGGGGAATATCTTAGTCTATGTTATAAATCAGGATGGTGTTTGAGGTTGGAGATAAAAGACGATTGAAATTTATCCAATTATATGAATCCAACGAATCAAATAGAACTTAAAGCACCAATAGTGCATGTGTTCGATTCCCATACTCAATATTTTGATATTTATTTATTTTTCTTCAATTGTTGATGGTGGTGATTAGGCATGTAAGTATGAATGATGAAAACTTAAGGGTGGTCACGTTTTGACAAGTTTTAACCTTTTTATCGTGTCAATGGCACAGGGAATACCCTAGTTTATATAACAAATCAGAATGGTATTTTAGGTTTGAGATAAAAGATGGTTGAGATTTACCTAAACATAAACATCTAACGGATCACATTGAGGGGGTGTTTGGCTGAAATTTATATTCAAGACTGAAATACCTCTGGGCAAAGTTGAATTTTTTTTCTTATTAAATAATTTGAGTGCAAAAAACACGGGAAATAGCTAGTATTATTAAAATAATAATTCTAACTAGCCAAGGCTACCAACCATTTTTTTGCCAGAATTGGGCTCTTTTACACTTTTACCCTTTCTCTTTAAAACACAACCACAAACATCATTTATAAAAGGGGTAAAAATATAAAAAAGCTCAACCCTGACAAAAAAATGGTTGGTAGCATTGGCTGCCTAGACTTAGTAATTATTACATACACCGTGGTTGTTGTATATTTACTTTTTTCTTTTACATTTGTAGGACATGATCTTACAAAATAATTTATTTTTGTTACATGTGCTTCAGATGATTATAGCGTTTAAAATTTTTTGTTTGACCCTTTTTTCATCTCTTTTTTGAGCAGTGCTACGCTGCCTGCATGGTACCAGGCATGTGCTTGGTGATGAGGTGGCAACCTCATCAAAAGCAAAAAAAAACAGAGTGAAATCATATCTCTCCAAACGCAGGGAAACCTTAGGGCTCCAAATGCAAGGAAACCTCCGCCTCCTCCACCCAAAATCTCTCCTTGTCTACAAACACATCCCCAAATACAAAATCTCTCCTTGTCTCAACCAATCCTCACACCCAAACTCAAACACACAAAAAACCTAATGAGCTTCTTGGCAGGAAGACTAGCTGCAACAGAGAGGTCTTACTTCCTCCAGGAATCCAAACAAGTTGTAACTCGTCTTGCTCAGAAGAAACCCAACAATCTCTCTTCTTCTCCTTCACCTTCATCAGTGACTGAACCCCAACCAGATGTGCTTCACGAGATTCTTCGGCATTCTCTGCCCACAAAAATATTTGAACCTCTCTCAGATTCATCTCTCTCCACAGGCTCCAAATGGGTTCTTCCTCATGACCCCACCAAGGTCTCTTCCATCTCATCCAATGCTCAAAACCCTCTTCGAGCTTATGTTTCCCTTCCCCAGGCTCCTTTGGCCCCAAAAGGTCAGTTTTTTTCTCAATGGTGTAGACCTGAGAATAATACCCAGTCGTATGTGGCTGTAAGAACGCCTAACTTATAAATGCACCTGCAGAATGCGAAAACAGAAAGTTAGGCGTTCTTTGGGTATGCAACCTTTCAAAATGGAAATGTAAGTTTGTGTATCATAAAAGATTGGGTTATAGAGAACTGATTCTGCAGATTGGCAATCTAATATATCTTTTATTTTGCTGAAGGAACTACAAGGGTTCTTGTTAATTTTGACCAAATATTCTTTCAATCATTTTAGTCTTAATCGTTCTAATTTTATTTTTTCTTTTATGTTTTGTTCAATATTGTAAAAAAAATTTATTCAGTTCGCATGTCTGAAGATGGTGATTTCAAAGTCTGGAAACTCTGGAAGATTTAATTCCTAATTATGCAGTTGCAATATGTTTCTGGTTTATGCTCTTCAGCTCCCTAGAGTAGATTGGCGTCAGGAATGATATTTGACATTTCCAGAAATTGCCAAAGGCAATCAGATACTGACATGTTTATACCATTTCAAAGATTATGACATTCTCAAGTTGAAAAAAAAATGTTTTGTATAATGGCGAGAAAAGTTACTTGACTTGCGCTTAAATTTGACGAAAATCAGGCTGGCACTCAAAGTAAAAAAGATAGAACTCGCGAGCTTTTACATCAGCAGTAATGACTTTTAAATTAAACCTCAATTTTTTTAGTTATCATGTTTCAAAATTACCATTGAGCCTAAGTTACAATTCCACCACAAATGGGAGATTATTTGAGAAATGGTTTGTGCCATGTAAATAATACATATCAATGGAAAAAAGTATGTTGGTGAATTGGATAATGGGTCACTGAAAGCATTAGGTACACTCAAATACATAAAATCAACAAAGGTAAAAAGGGTAAAAGATCCTCTCAACAGGCTTCCTTTTCGAACCCAGTTTGGGCACTCCAAACTGACTTATTCAACTATACATAAATGGCGAATGGACATCCTATTATATGATACAATCACAATCGGATTTGTCATACAATTTACAAACGACTGGCGCCAATCCACCTGACATTCCTAACCTTTTAAATCTTTGGTGCAATGATGATCATGGTGATAAGGACAAAACCACAGACGACTTGGTATTATTCTCAGGTCTATACCATTGAGAAAATTTTAGCGATTGCTCTCAGTGCCAAGAGTCTTTCTTGCATATATATACACTAATAACAAGTAATTCATGTAATCAGTTGGATGTTTTTGCGCCTAGTTGTTTGGAGAGCTCCTTAAGGAGGGGAGACTCTTTGACCTCTGCATTCTTTTCAAAATGCCATTTTTTCGATGTGCTTTCCGCCTGAAATGAGAAACTCGAGTTAGTTTGGTAAAAGCAGTAAAGGGAAAATAAAGGTAAGCATAGTGATATTACCCAGACTCGCAAAGGGCCAAATTGCTCCTCGAACATCTCAACCTTAGGCTGAACCAAGTCTTTTCCTTTGGTTTTAATGTCATCAATCTGCAAAAATAATTCAAATTGGATTCTCAAAAAGGGTTTACGCAAAGAGAGTACAATGCAACTAACTAACCACTCAAGAAAAAATTATTCTTATTTTTTTGATTGTTGAATCTTTAGTATGATTAATCATTCTTCATACCATTGAAATAAATATACCAATATTTTCACCCCCTCCCCACACCCCGCATCTAAAAACTACAAAAACAATTAATAAAATTCTTTGCCATGGTTTGTGCTGTTGAGCACAAACATTTGGGATAATGCTTTGTTGTTATTGAAACTGAACTTCCAATTAAAGATTACCATTATTATGTTAGTGTATCTTCTTATATTAAGATTGTTTCTGTTTTACAAGAGAGGTAACTTAGAATAAAGACTACAAGAGTAAAGACACCAACTTTCATCATATAGTTCTAGCTTTGAGGCCGCCAGTCCACATGTCAAAGCAGCGCCACCAAAGACAATGTTGTAGCAACCATTAATGCCATTCCAACTACAATAACCAAGTCCTTGAGTGCTCAGTTGTTGAAATATAAAACTACAACAAAATCCATTTTCACCACAAATGTTGATTATTTAAAACATCAATTTTGCACAACACAGGAAAGATAATGATGAATTCATTAAAACGGTCTACAAAATATCATCTGCGACAGCCAACTCTGCACTTTTGTTGGGTAATAAAGCATTTTACTGAGGGGCAGAAAGCTACATGCATGAGAATGCACATATAAGACTAATTACTAACATATACTTGGATGGTTTAAATTATGAATGGTGTACACTTAGTTGTGGCTAGGTGTTATGATTTGAGCTAAAAGGAAACGACATGTTTCACTGCAAGGTTGAACCATTGACACTTCATGATGTAGTAAAGGGAGTGCTTCTAAAACTTAAACTCATACTTGAACCAAAAGATTTTAAACTAAATGTTGGGTCATAATTTGAATTCTTAAATCTAAATTGAAAACACCCAGAGGATGTAGAAGACCTACCTCGTGAAAGCCCTTTCTGCTGCAGCTTTTAACTTCTCAGGGTTGACATGTGTGTACTTGTCACGATGCAAGTCATTCGCCATTGCTGCTGAAAACAAATGCTCTCCTTCAGGTAACTGCCATCTGAATCATAACATACAACAAACTCATATTAACTTATAAAGTCTCTAGAAGCATATCCTGGCTTCAACCCCCAATATATGTGAATCTACCAATAAACTGTTGCAATTTACTGAGAGAAACTTAAAAATTTTCAAAACACAAAAAAAGGAATATTAAACAAATTGGCATGAAGAAATCACCAATTCAAAACCTACCCACACATCAAATATCAAATTTAGATGGTGTTGCATTATTACCATTTTATCCGACACATAAACCCTAAAATCTAACCCAAAAAATTGGGGGAAAACAAGTTTTTAGATGCCAAAAAAATGAAATTTTGAGCTAATTGGTACGAAGAAATCACCAATTCAAATGCAAAAATCAACTCTTTACACAAAATCAAACTAAAACCCAGAATACTTACAGAACTACATAATCCATAATTGAAGAAGAAATTTAAAAAAAACTGACCTTTTGGGGCCAAAGGAGACATGGGGAAGGGAAACATAAGCTCGATGAGGGTTCTGAGCATCGAAAGAGATGGAAGAGACCTTGGTGGGGTCATGAGGAAGAACCCATTTGGAGCCTGTGGAGAGAGATGAGTCTGAGGGAGGTTCAAATATTTTGGTGGGCAGAGAATGCCGAAGAATCTCATGAAGCACATCTGGTTGGGGTTCAGTCATTGATGAAGGTGAAGGAGTAGAAGAGAGATTGTTGGGTTTCTTTTGAGCAAGATGAGTTACAGCTTGTTTGGATTCTTGGAGGAAGTAAGACCCCTCTGTTGCAACTAGTCTTCCTGCCAAGAAGCTCATTGGGTTTTTTGTGTTTTGTGTTTGGGTGTGAGGATTGGTTGAGTCAAGGAGAGATTTTGTATTTGGGGATGTGTTTGTAGACAGGGAGAGATTTTGAGTGGAGGAGGCGAAGGTTTCCTTGTGTTTGGAGCCCTAAGGTTTCCCTGTGTTTGGAGTAGGGGTGAGCACGGGACGGGATGAGACGAGATAGACCCATCCCTATCCCATTCCATTCATACGGGATCGGGACGGGACGGGCAGGATCAACGTGCTCTGATTATATGCATTTCATTTTCCATAATCAATCTGCAATTTACTGACTAAATGCATGAGTTTGATTATTTAATTTGGGTCTTACTGGAAAAAATTGACAGTCATCTTATTACTCACGTTGTTGTTAGCCTCTTACTAGTATGATCGCTTCCTTATTTTATACTTATAATGAACAAATCTGACTTGAAAATTGAAACCATCATAATACCACTTTCTGTGTACATAGGTTGATCAACTCTGCACACAAACATGCTCTGTCATAGCAAAACAACTGCTGACTTAAGCCATCAGACTATAAAGCTGGTACGGGTTCTTCCAACGGGCTCATACACCCCATAAGGCTATTCATATATTCCAAAGGAACTGATTCTTCATAAGGAATATTGAATATTCATAGAGTCTTCAAACATCCATAATGATGCAGGTTCTAATGTCCAAGTTTGGGTCCATGAGGTTAGTTCCAACATAAATACGGATAGACACAAGGCCTTCAAACATGTTCAACAACATGGTCAATTGGTAAGCATTAATATTACATGGTTGGACCCATATATGAAGCCCATAGAAATCCACAATTCATTTCCTGGACCAAGAAAGTTGAGGAATGACCCATCAAAAGGCTTTATATGGGCATCCAAATATTGCAATCCTAAAATAAATAAATAAATAATAAATATTAATAATAAATATGAAAAATTAGCTCGGGACAAGATTGGCGGGATTGAAAATCTTCATCTTATCCCATCCCATTCTAAATCGGGACGGGACGGGATCAGGATGGAATTATTCAATCCCATTAAGACCCGAAAAAATCGGGACGGGACGAGATCGGGATGGGATGCCCACCCCTAGTTTGGAGGGATCTGATTTCACTCTATTTGTTTGTTTGTTCGTTTTTTTTTGCTTTTGATGACGTTGCCACCTCATCACCAAGCACGTGCCTGGTACCAGGCAGCGTAGAATTATTGCTCTTTCTTTGTCTCTGTGAAAAAAAGCTGAATTGTATCCAATTTTTGTTCATGGAGGATTTACCAGAAGATCTCTCTCTCAAAATCTTCCATTTCTTGGATCATCATAACCTTGCAACAGCTCAACAAGGTAAAGCCATCAACATCTCAATTCTATCTCTTTCTTTTTATTATTATTATTATTATTATTATTATTAATTTTTTTTAAAAAAAATTATTTAAAATCTAAGCCAGTTTTGAGGGTTACAATTTGAATTCTCCATCCAAATCTTCTATAACGATATTTAGAAGATCTGGGTTTTAGTTATCGTGAGGAAACATGAATTGGGTTTGCTCAATAATAGAGACCTTGACCTTTTGATTGGAGATCAAACCACCTAGATCCTTTGATTGAGGATCAGCCACCAATAAACTAAAATAAAACTTGTATTGCTTGCCTAAACTCTATTACATCATATGTATTTATAGCTGAAAGCAGAAATAATTCTTCCTAATTGAATTCAAACCTAATTCTAATCAAACAATAACTCCTAATTCAAAACAAGCTAATATTCCCTAAAGTAGAATATTGTTCTAACTAGGACATTCTAATATCAAGTAAATACTAAATAGGATTGGTATCCTAACATCCCACGCCGCCTGAAACAAGGCTTGTCCTCAAGCATGAAAATCTGGAAACGGACACGAAACTGCTCGTAGTCTTCCCAAGTAGCTTCCTCCACAGGACGATCGGTCCCCTTGTTAAGCTAGCGTGTAATGGGCTTATTATTGTTTTCAAATAATCCTCAATCAAGTAGTTTCTCCGGGGCTTATTTGATTGGAAATTGTGTGACTTTTGCTTTGTCAAACAAGAGAGACTCCCAGTTCTAGGTTCAATAAAATCAACAGTTTCAACATCAGATCTGATACGGAAGTTGGTATCGAACTTCCCAGCATGTTCCCGAGCAATAAAATTAGTTGAATCTTTGTCTAATGCATTGCTATCACTGTTGTCACTGTCATCATTGCACTCACTAAGCCTTGTCATAGTAGCCTTTACATCGGCTTGCATCTTCTGATCATTTGAAGATGCATTTTGTCCAGAAGCCAAAAGCCACTTCGACCAGACATCACGCTTTCGTACTCTGTCATCCTGAACTTCTACCTTACTAAAACTATGCATTGCATCCAAAATTAAAGGAATGTCTGTAGTCTTTCTCTTCACTCTATTAAAGTCAGCAATGTTGGTTATCGGAACCCATCCTTGGTCATCCATCAAAAAAATCAAGTGATTGTCCTTTTGCAAATTCTCATTACTGAAATAATACTCAATTTGCTTAACAATATTAACCCTCAAAGGCAACGTCTCCGAGGCAGTTGCAGGAATCCAAGGATGTTGCGAATAACGCGAAGAGGAGGACCTCCTAATGTGTTTGGATGATGATACACAGGGGTAGGGCCAGAAAAACAAGGGCCCCCCATAAGCCCTGGACTAGGACCAAAATAGGGAGGGGACCACACAAAAGGCCGTGGTCCACATTGTTGCATGCTAATATTTTCTCTCGGATTGAATGCTCGATGATGGCGCCGTATTTTATTTAAACGACCAGCATGTTCTTGTACAACTTGTCTCCGATTAGCAAAATTGTCAGCATATGCATTGATTTCTCTTGGTGGAGGTTGAAAGCTTCTATTATAATCCATAGCACCAACATGACCAAGTGGTGCACCAAAAGTATGCGCGGGGGTTCCATATGGAGATCTTAACATATGAGGATCGAAGTTTCCAGGATAATGTTGGTAAGCATATTCATGAACTGGAATGTGTGGAGCAGGTACAACTGGTTGAAAAAAGGCAACATTGGTGGTAGGTGCTAAGGTATGGTTACAGGAAAGGGTGACACACCATTTGAAGGATGGTTACGCTTATTAATACCCACTTTCTGATGATGGGCTGGTGGGTGTTTATGGTAAGGATTATGGCTACCAAGCCCATCTGTTTTTTGTGGCATGAATGGTCCCTGCACAGGATTGCGCCTTGAAGTGGCGGGCAATGTTGGTGGTGCCTTGGAAACAGCAACATTAGAATTTTTGGGTCTAGCTTCATCAAGGGCCTTGCCAGAAATAGGAATAATTGGTCGTTGTTGTTCCGGGTGAACATATGGTGCCGGGCGATATGGCTGGAGATTCCTTAATGCCTCTAGAATAGTGGCATTAGTGATCTCAAGTGTATGGAGGCGGGAAGAGATTCCGGTAACTTGAGCAGTAGCGCATCAACTTTCTCATGTAATTCAACAATCGTCATTATAAAGAGGGTTGTTGGTGAGAATCTCTATGGGTGCAAATATCCAGGTGTGAATATCTCTATGGGTGCAAATAACGCGGTTCTGCTACTGTTGCTTCACTGAAATTCAGCAATAGTCCTTTCGATTTCTGCTACTTGCTTCTCTGAAATTGGATCGGGATGGAGGCGATGAAGAAAGTGATGCTCTGTAATTGGGATCTGAGATTGGATGGAGGCGATGATAGGTTGCTGTGATGGAGGCGATGGTAGGCTGTTGTTGCGGTTGTTGTTTATGTTGCTGCGATGGAGGTGACGAAGAAGATTAATGATTTCGGGATGGAGGCGATGAAGAAGAGGACTATGATGAAGGCGATGAAGAAGAGGACTACGATCAGGACTCTTGCTGTGGTGAGATTTCAAGTTGCGGTGGTGAGGTGGTTTCCTGTTGCGAGGGAGATGAACAGGAGGGAGATTTCCTGTTGCGATGAATAGGAGGAAGATGGATTCGAGTTTCTGTTGTGATGATGGCGATGGCGAGGTGGAGACTGGACGATGGTTGCTATTAATGTTGCGATGGCGAGGTGGAAACTGGTCGACGGTTGCTGTTGCGAGGGTGGTGACGGTTAGTTGCTGTTTTTTTTATTTTTTTTTGACGATGGTGAAGTAACAATTTTTTTTTTTTTGGCTCAGAATCGATGATGCTCTAATACCAGATAATAGAGACATTGATCTTTTGATTGGAGATCAAACCACCTAGATCCTTTGATTGGGGATCAGCCACCAATAAACTAAAATAAAACTTGTATTGCTTGCCTAAACTCTATTACATCATAAGTATTTATAGCTGAAAGCAGAAATAATACTTTCTAATTGAATTCAAACCTAATTCTAATCAAACAATAACTCCTAATTCAAAACAAGCTAATATTCCCTAAAATAGAATATTGTTCTAACTAGGACATTCTAATCTCAAGTAAATACTAAATAGGATTGGTATCCTAACACTCAGTTACCTTGAATTTTGTATGTTTATTCGTAATTCAGTTCAGTTATACAGATGCATATATCATATTTTGGTTCCCCGGTTTCTTTGTTTACATGGAGTTTTAGATTCAATGATGAGATCTGGACTTTTAACTTAGTTACTGGGTTTGATTGAAATCAGTTGAATCTATTTGCAAATATCTTTCATGAGATCCCATGTTCTTGTTATTTCATCAAACCAATTGTAACCCCAAAATCTTGGATTGTTGATAGTGGATAAGATGATGTAAGATGTCACAATTAAGAGAAAACCATAGCCTTGAGGACTCATCGGAAAGTTGGGGTGGTTGATGAGAGTTAGTCAGCAAAACTGTAACCTTTAGTGTGAAAATTATGGTGGATTTGCCTTGAGATATTGTGGTTGTATACTGATATTCATCTAATTCCAGCTTGTGTTTGGGTCTAATTTATCTCTATAAATATGATGCATTGTACTTCAAGGCGTCGCTTTCTGTTTGAATGACTCAAATTGGTCGCTCCCGAGCCCCCATTGATCATATTACTCAACTCTGACAATCCGTCTCAATCAAAAGACAATGATAAATACCTTCAAATTATGAATTTGACGTGTGTCAGTAGCAACTCTCTTAACAATCTCTCAATCTCTAAGTGGCTCTACAGAACCCAGAATTGGTAGAACTCCATATTCCCCAACTCCAAACCTTTCACTAGAGTTACAATTCCTAGGAAATTTCAGGTTGCACTCTTTTAGGGGTGGCAATATTAAAGATCTTGTTTCCTCAAGCTATAAAGTTAGACAAACTGTGATCATTCTTGGAATTAGGTTAGAACACAAGTTTGGAAATTAATTTATAACTGATGCCACATTTAGTTGAAAGAAGACTTCAAGTTAGTAATGCACTTTTTAAGTAACAACATCAATCCTAAAGCTGTAAGCCTGTAAGACGCTATATGCTGGGTGATCCACCCAGCTTCAAACTTGAAGTAGGGAAAATGGCAGCATGTTAGTGAACTTGTTTAATTTTCATAATATAATTATTAGTCATTTTATTTCTATTGTTGGATAGATAAACTCAAATTTGTTATTGCCATAAACCTAGTTTGCAGGAAGTGGAAAGTACTAGCCTCAGAAAATGACTTGTGGTCCAACCTATTCAAGGAGAGATGGGGAGAAGGAAATGCTGTGTTCTATGCCCCTTCCGATAACAAATCATGGAAAGATGTCTATATAGTTCAGGATCGCTGTGATCGAGTTGGATTGTGAGTCGAGGCTTATGTTGTTACATAGCTTTGTTTTGCCTTTATTAGCTAACCAAACCTTTTCTTATTGAATTTACAAAACACTGATAGTTTTTGCCTTTCAGATGTCAATCTACCACATACAAGTATTGAACTCTTTTATGAAAAGCAAAAACTCATTTGTTTTTTTTTTGGTTTCTTGAGCAGACCGTGTAATTGTGAGTGTACTAGAGTTTTCATGTTTTGGAGAGGTACCTTCAGATTCGTGATGTCTTTTGGTTCGATTGATTTAGTTTTAAAATATCTACTGAGTCCTTGGGTTAAACAGTCAAAGCCAATTATACCTCATTTGCTTGTTTGGGAGGTATTTTTCTCTCTTTTGTTTTTCTTATTTGCAATTTTTTCAACTCCTCTGCGCATGTATACTGCACAAATATTTGCTGTGGTCCATAGTCGCAGTAACTGAGTTGCAGTTTTGCAATTAATGTGATCCTATATAAAATGAGGGTCAGTAAGTGTTACTTTTGTTTTTGTCAATAAATCAGTGTGTAAAGAAGAAAGAGCTAATCTATCTTACAATTCAGATATGGTTTTTTACTGTTCATGAACAGTGCTCTATGAGAGTTTGTCCTCCGTGGCACAAATTATGTTAATGGCAGATCTTAAGTGAAAAGTTAACCCCCGATTCTTTCCTTTTTTTTCTCTACACTTCTTTCTTCTCACAAACCATTTCTATAATATTTCATTCTCTTTCTCTTCTTCTTCACAAACTCTCTCTTTTATCTGTTTGTAATCTATCATCCTCTTCCCTTACTTTCTTCTCTCAAACCCTTTCTCACTCTTTATCTGTAATCTCACACTTCACTATCATTTCTAAATCTTGCCCTCACTCATCAACACTTGCAAAGGCTGGAAGAAACACTTCATTTCATCATCACTTGCAAAGCCAAAATCAAGGCTAGAAAAAACAATTCAAGGTTTGAAAAAACACTTGCAAAGCCAAAATCAACACTTCATTTCATCGTCAAAGACTTAGGGCTTCCAACAAGATGGCAATCAACACGAGCGGTCTCCTCTCTCGCATTAATCTCTCTCAATCTTTGTGCGTATCTCCATCTTCAATTGGTGGGTTTGGAGTAAGCCTAAAAGGTGAATTTATCAATTAGGGATTGTGAAACCCATTTGTTGATTGATGAAATTTCTGCTTCAATCTTATGGGAACAACATGGATGATGAAGTAGATTTCGAGTTCTTTCTTCGGGTGAGAAATTTCTGTTCATCATCCTTTTGTTTGCTTGCTTGAGATTCGGATCCTATCAAAGTAGACATCAGATGTTGAGTTCTGTCATCAATCATGTTTAAAACCTTCATTTTATTAGAAAACTAGTGTATTACCCGTGCCCTTGGCACGATTTTTAAGAAAACTTTGAAAAATTTTAGCAAAGTTTACTATTATTAGAATTAAAATAAAAAGGCTCATGCAAAATCGAGTCATTTATGAAGTGTACTATTACAACGGTACAGGTAACCCATTATTTATCTCTAGTATATTATCCGTGTTGTTGGCACAATTTAAAGAAATTTTTAAAGATTTGGCCTACTTTACTATGAAAATAAAAATAAAAATAAAAAATCATTAAAGCATGTGACCCAATGGAGATCCAATACGATTATCAAACCGTCTAGAGAGCCAGATGCGTCTAAGAATCTCAATATATACCCTCCATCATCATAGAGATCCTCATAAATCCACTAATCAAAACGCAAACACACACAGAGAACATCCCCTGGCGTCAGGGGCCTAGCTCTGTAAAACTGGGGTACGATTATAGAGAATTAAATGGAAAGTTTTTATTTTTATTTTTATGCCTAAGCCTAATTGAAAGGTCCAATCCATTAAAGCATAATATAGCATGTGACCCAATATGAAAGATCCAATACTTTTACAGAGAATTAAAAGGAAGGCTTTTTGATGCCTAAGCCTAATTGGAAGGTCCAATCCATTAATGCTTATTTTAAGATTGTTGAAGTTGGGTTTCACAACTTCAACAACAACCAAAAAAAAAAAAAAAAAAAAAAAACAAAAAACAAAAAACAAAAAACAGAGATAATGTCAACAAATGGGAAGAAGTGTAGGTACCTACCACACATTATCTTACTTCCCCCACCAAACCCTAGCAGTGAATGTGTAATCACATATCTGCTAAGAGAAAACCATGTATGTCTCCATTTACATTGTGACTAAAAGTGTGCTGGTCTTGAAAACCCTCTAAATTTGCATTTAAGAGCCACTATGGTTTCTCTAAGAGCTGTTGTAGAAGAAGAATCTCTAAATTCAATGAACTCCCTAAATTACATATTTACAGGACAAACTATGGTCACTCTAAGTATCTCTATTAGGAGAACAAACTCTGAATTCGACTAATTTTCTAATAAAATGAAGGTTTTAAACATGATTGATGACAGAACTCAACTTCTGATGTCTACTTTGATAGGATCCGAATCTCAAGCAAGCAAACAAAAGGATGATGAACAGAAATTTCTCACCCGAAGAAAGAACTCGAAATCTACTTCATCATCCATGTTGTTCCCATAAGATTGAAGCAGAAATTTCATCAATCAACAAATGGGTTTCACAATCCCTAATTGATAAATTCACCTTTTAGGCTTACTCCAAACCCACCAATTGAAGATGGAGATACGCACAAAGATTGAGAGAGATTAATGCGAGAGAGGAGACCGCTCGTGTTGATTGCCATCTTGTTGGAAGCCCTAAGTCTTTGACGATGAAATGAAGTGTTGATTTTGGCTTTGCAAGTGTTTTTTCAAACCTTGAATTGTTTTTTCTAGCCTTGATTTTGGCTTTGCAAGTGATGATGAAATGAAGTGTTTCTTCCAGCCTTTGCAAGTGTTGATGAGTGAGGGCAAGATTTAGAAATGATAGTGAAGTGTGAGATTACAGATAAAGAGTGAGAAAGGGTTTGAGAGAAGAAAGTAAGGGAAGAGGATGATAGATTACAAACAGATAAAAGAGAGAGTTTGTGAAGAAGAAGAGAAAGAGAATGAAATATTATAGAAATGGTTTGTGAGAAGAAAGAAGTGTAGAGAAAAAAAAGGAAAGAATCGGGGGTTAACTTTTCACTTAAGATCTGCCATTAACATAATTTGTGCCACGTAGGACAAACTCTCACAGAACACTGTTCATGAACAGTAAAAAACCATATCTGAATTGTAAGATAGATTAGTCGAATTCAGAGTTTGTTCTCCTAATAGAGATACTTAGAGTGACCATAGTTTGTCCTGTAAATATGTAATTTAGGGAGTTCATTGAATTTAGAGATTCTTCTTCTACAACAGCTCTTAGAGAAACCATAGTGGCTCTTAAATGCAAATTTAGAGGGTTTTCAAGACCGGCACACTTTTAGTCACAATGTAAATGGAGACATACATGGTTTTCTCTTAGCAGATATGTGATTACACATTCACTGCTAGGGTTTGGTGGGGGAAGTAAGATAATGTGTGGTAGGTACCTACACTTCTTCCCATTTGTTGACATTATCTCTGTTTTTTGTTTTTTTTTTTTTTTTTGTTTTTTTTTTTTGGTTGTTGTTGAAGTTGTGAAACCCAATTAGGGAGTGAGAGATTATTCATCTATATGTTGAAAGCTATGAAGCTTTCAAGAGTTACAATCTTAAAATAAGCATTAATGGATTGGACCTTCCAATTAGGCTTAGGCATCAAAAAGCCTTCCTTTTAATTCTCTGTAAAAGTATTGGATCTTTCATATTGGGTCACATGCTATATTATGCTTTAATGGATTGGACCTTTCAATTAGGCTTAGGCATAAAAATAAAAATAAAAACTTTCCATTTAATTCTCTATAATCGTACCCCAGTTTTACAGAGCTAGGCCCCTGACGCCAGATGAGCGCCAGGGGATGTTCTCTGTGTGTGTTTGCGTTTTGATTAGTGGATTTATGAGGATCTCTATGATGATGGAGGGTATTGAGATTCTCAGACGCATCTGGCTCTCTAGACGGTTTGATAATCGTATTGGATCTCCATTGGGTCACATGCTTTAATGATTTTTTATTTTTATTTTTATTTTCATAGTAAAGTAGGCCAAATCTTTAAAAATTTATTTAAATTGTGCCAACAACACGGATAATATACTAGAGATAAATAATGGGTTACCTGTACCGTTGTAATATTACACTTCATAAATGACTCGATTTTGCATGAGCCTTTTTATTTTAATTCTAATAATAGTAAACTTTGCTAAATTTTTTCAAAGTTTTCTTAAAAATTGTGCCAAGGGCATGGGTAATACACTAGTATATAATATGAAAGAATAGATCATGTCAACCAACGTGTTTCCATGGTTTGACCGACGTGCCTACATCCAGGGGGTAGAGGTTCGTTCTTGGATTACAATGTTTGTTAACAGTGTATTGGTGTATCTACATAATCAAAAGACTGCTTCAATACTTGAGCAGTGATTATAGTATAAGGTATTTGAAATTGTCAGTTAAGGTGTGTTTGATTCTTCATTCCATTGAAAACCACAAAATTAGAGGAGATAAGAGAGTAACTGGGAAAAAAGTTTCAGCCAAGCCCCTAGATACAGTGGCGGACCCAGGATTCCCATCTAGGTGGGGGCAACATTATAATTACTACAATAATCACTAGTTATTTCTTATATGCATTTTGAATAATGTTATATTTTTTATAACGAGATATATATTTCATACTACAAAATACAAGTGCACGATGACTTATCTTCTTCACTGATGACATTGAGAAAGAGAAAATAAGCCTTGAATGTAAATGAAACTTAAAAATATATTCTAAATAAGTAAAAGGTACTCTAAATTAGTCAAAAACATTTTAGAGTAGTTAATAATTTGAAGTAAAAAGAAAATTTAATCCACACTGTCGATTAACCCACTCTAAATTACCAGATGCACAGTGGATTATAATTTGTATGTGACCCCATAATTTGGTATGTTATGCAAAAATGGGATAAAAATAAATAAAGCCAAATCCATTTGAAAAACAGAGTCTTTAAACGTCCACCACAAACTGAGATTCTTTCAACACCCAAAATCCACCTCCCCCATCCAACAACAACTACAGCTTAACAAGAAGAAGAAGAAAAAAATATCTACAGATAACATAGTTTACCTACTCAAATCTCTAATTCTTTCTCATTGAATCCCAAACACTGTACAATGGTTGCTTTGTTACCAATCCCCTCATATTCATCACCTTCTTCTTCCTCTTCATCCTCTCTCTTTCCTTCTTCCAACCCCTCCCCCACTTTCCATCGGATCATCAGTTACCGGTCATTCAATGATAGAATTTCATCGCGATCTAGCAAACTCAAAGTATATTGTGCAGCAACAAAGCCAGCTAAGTCTCCAGGTAATCTTCATTTTTTTTTCTTTTTCATGATTGATTCAATGAAGATAATACGTCTTTTTTCGATAAAACACTCATTTGGGTGCATTGTTTTTCAATATTATTCGTCAAAACAAGTAGCTGAGGAAGATTGGAAGACCAAACGCGAAGTTTTGCTACAAAAAAGGGTACTTCTATTTACCTCTCAGTGTTAGTTGTTGTTTAGTTCACTTGATCACCAAAAACTCCAATACGTTACTTGTAGAGATTTACAATGCAAAATTCATGCAAGTGAAATCATAATTTTGACAAAAATTCCTTCTTCTTTCTACTGACCAGTAAACTGCTAATACAATTGAAATCTAAAACAAAATGGAAGTTACAAAGCTGGAGCTTGTTATCAATATGATACTAGTCATTTAGATGCTCAAATTTACTTGTGCAGGTAAGGAGCATGGATGCAAAGGAAGCTCTGCGGCTCCAGAAAGAGAATAACTTTGTGATTCTCGACGTACGCCCTGAGGCAGAGTTTAAAGAGGTGAATCTATCTTTATTTGAACACATCAAATCTAGGAGATCCGACAATTTTCTGCCGTTACTGAAGATTTAATCCATTTTCCACCCCGTGTCTAGGCTCACCCAGCAGGTGCAATCAATGTCCAAATATACAGACTCATAAAGGAATGGACAGCATGGGATATCGCTCGTCGTGCTGCATTTGCTTTCTTTGGCATCTTTGCAGGAACAGAAGAAAACCCAGAGTTCCTTCAAAGTATAAGAATGCTTATGATATCACTGACTTTCATGTTTAACTTTGCTACATCATAAAGTCTCAGATTGAATGTATGTATGTGTAGGTGTGGAATCAAAGATTAGAAAGGACTCAAAAATCATAGTAGCTTGTTCATCTGGGGGAACATTGAAACCAACCCAAAACCTACCTGAAGGCCAACAATCAAGGTAATACCTCCCCCACTCTTTTTTTTTTTTTTTCAATAATCAAGAATCAAGACTAAACGTAATTTTAAGTTATTCTACTACGTGCAGGTCTCTAATTGCAGCCTATTTGCTTGTCCTCAATGGCTACACCAATGTTTTCCATATGGAGGGTGGGCTATATACCTGGTTTAAAGAAGGATTGCCAACAGAGTCAGAGGAGTGAAGTTTGTTGCCTCGTTTCAGATTTTTCGCATAATCCTTCTTCGAACTGTACTTGGAAACCATATTCAGTGCAGCATCAATGGTACTTTGTGAAACTTCAAAATGACTGTAATGTTAAATTGATACACTAACATGAATGTTCATATTATTGTATCAGAACTTGTCTTATTGTTCAACGCATACACCATGAAAAAGAGACTATACAACACATCCTCCTAAGCTGTCAAAACATGAGGGAGAATAACTCCTGCAGTATCGACAGTCAATAAAAAAGGTTCACACTTCCTAACCAATCATCAGAGAATTGGAATGGAAGTTCAGTAACGACCATCAAAGAGCAAACTAATGGAAATTCAACTGCAACCACGTATGATTTTTTGTTATGCTAGAACTTTCAATGCCATGCGAAAGACTGCAGGTATTTAAAAAAAAAAAAAAAAAAAAGCCATTCAGGAAGGATTTCTGTCTTTCATCCAAAATAGAGATAGAAACACAAAAAACACGGGAAAAAAGTAGACTTACTATCATCACATTACAAGACTGCACAACAACTCGCCTACATTAGGGGTCACATACCAAATTATGATCAAATCCACTCCTGCATCTGTGCATCTGCAAATTTTCTATAATGAATGACAATGCTAATAGAAAAGATTATGGATTATGTTTTCAGAGCTTTCAAAAATAAAACCAAGTACCTTATTTTGTTTTCAATGTTATAATCTCATTAATAAAAATAAACTGCAATATGTCCAACTCCTCCTGTAAAATAAAGTAACATTACAAACCATTTGGGTTGTCGTAAATGGAGCCCTCTTCTTATTACCTGAATGTGCTCGATGAAACCGTCCTTAAGGAGATAGTACTCGATGTAAAGTATGTCAACACCCATTCCAGCCTGTAAAAAATAAGGGGGGTGTATTGTATCTGGATTTTGTGGGCAATTTAATAAATTCCATGGATTCTGAAAATACAAATGTATTCAATTTGGATTTTAAAAAGTCCACAAAAGTCTAGGGGTATTCAATCAGAATTTTAAAAAGTCTTTTTGAAATCCACAAAGTCTAGGGGTATTCAATATGGATTTCAGAAAGTCCACAAAAGTTTTAGGGTATTCAAAATATCATTCATATTTATGGATTTGGAAAATCATGGATTCTCATGGACTTTTGTAGTGTTAGGTATAAATAACAAAGTTCAATAGTTTGCCAGCCTCCTATCAAAGATTTCAACGTGAAAAAAAGTCTCCCAAAGTTCTTCCTTGTGCCAGCCGCGAAGAGGTTGGTTCCCATCCTCTTGTTTTCTCGATTCTTTTTCTATCTTTGCATAGTGTTCATAGTTGCATCGTTGATGATTTTGGGTTAGGGTTAGGATTATTTAGGGTCTATAAATCTGGAAGTTGTGTTAGGGTTTGGATTAAATTAGGGTTTATAAATCGTTGGATTAAATATATATAGTATATTTGGTTGGATCATTATGGCTTACAATCCCTTGCATATATGTTTTTGACGCCGGTTATCTTCTCAGGTATGTTTTTGATGGTTAATTGGATCATATATGCTATATATATGATATTTTGCTATAGTTGGTTGCATATGACTATTTTATGGACTTTTTTTGTTTCATCACTATTTACCAACTTCTTTTTTATCTTGCAAATAATTAGAAATCTGTAAAAGTCGTTCATACAAAGTTCGTGGATTTTCATAAATCTCTAGAAAGTCTGTAGCAAAAGTCTATGGATTTAAGAAATCAGCAGAAGTCCGTGGACAATTTAAAGAGTCTGTGGACAATTTAAAGAGTCTGTGGACTTTTCAAATTATTTATCAATTCCATAAGAATCCATATACAATACACCCCTGTAAATAAATTTATAAAGTTCTATAAATAATAAAAACATTAATTGAGGTTTGAGTGAACGAAATACATATAAATACATTATTACCAGGGTCAACAGCTTAATCAGATGTGGCTGGGTCAACATCTTCATCAAATGTGGTTGAGTCATCTTTATATAAAAACAACACTATTTTTTATAACTCAAAAGAATACTTACCTGATGATGAAGAACTACTTAAATCTGATTTTGAATCAGAATTAGGTAAGTGAATATTTAGTGGTAAAACTTGTTCTTCCAGTCCTAATTCGATTAAAGCCTGGTAACAGGCTGCAGCATCCCCTGTTAAAAAAAAGGACAACTTACAGAATATGAGACTCCAAAATTTTGTGTAATATTGATAGTCTCTTAAAACCTTTATGTAAAAGCTGCGAATATTGGTGTTAAAGGATATATCTGTGTGTGTGTGCGAGCGTGTGTGCATTGTATAACTGTATATAAATCCAATCATTCTATTTCTTAGCAAGGAAAATATTAACACAAAGGTCTAAATAACTTGTCTGATCAACAGGAAAACTGAAAGCCTCAACTCTGAGTAGGCCCCTTTTTATTTTAGCTCATATTTGAAACGTTATGTTTCCATACCTTGGCCTAACCTGAAACTTAGATTTAATTATTATATTTACATGTAATCTACAAGAGTACCTGATCCAAAATTACTCGTGTGATCTACACGACTATCCACGCAAATTTTTTTCACAGGTTCGTCCGCCTCATTCAGGCATAAGTCGATAGTCTAATCTATATTGTAATTCAGCATACTTCATTGTTTCAAGTGGATTCGGAATTCGGCCGACCGGGACTCTGTCATAATTCGACTTGAAAACGAAACCTGTGTCATGAGATAATATCTAATTGGCAAAGGGGAGTCGATTCGGAATTCGGCCGACCTAGACTTTGTCATAATTTGACTTGAAAACGAAATTTGTGTCCCAATGGGAGTAGGTGCCTTATTGACTTATGGTACCTTTAATACAACAGAGTATGTTCTAGTAAATTCAATTGCAATATATAACCCTACTAAGTATAGGATTTACATTTGTCATCCAACATGTATCAAATTTTCGCAATAAACTTTAGGTTTGGAACCCCGAGCTAAAAATAAATATGATATGATATTAAAACAAAGCAAAAACTGAAGCTCTACCCATGGGAAGACTAGAGCAGCTAGATATCAACATACAAAACTAACTCTTATACGATACTTTCAAATTATGAAACCCGACACTTCATTGTGTTTAACATATCGTCTTCGACCAAAAGAGACACTTGGAAAACTTCATTTTCAGATATTGCGTGAACATTAAAGTGTCACCTTTGTTTTCCAATGGAAAAATGGCAAACAATGTGTCACGCCCCGACCCGCCACGGGAATCGCAGCGTGCCGATGCGTGAACTAACACCTACACAGGCGGATCGTAACCGGCCACAACATCATAATATAACACATTCTTGATACGATAAACAAACGAAAATAAAACTACGCTAAATTTTTGAACAAAATAAATATATATATATTTTTTTTTCGCCCCGCCAGAGTCATAGCGACCAAACAGTATACAAACATCTAGTTTAACAATATAGTACATCTGAAACACAGAGGAAGCAAAACATACCCGTACAGGGCGGACACAACCAAAAAGCTCAAAACACGCCTACAACGGAAATCGAGGCCTACGCGCCACGATCAGCAGGAACGCCAACACTGCCTGCACTCCAATAGAAGCACACCCCTTGCGGGGTCAGCAAAGCACAAAGCTAGCTGGTGCGAGCGAACTAAATACAAATAACGAAATAATAAACAAGAAAAATTCATGCCACACAACAATGAATAAGCAACAAGTTCTAAAGTCTAAATCACACCGTGTCTCTAAGGATAATGTTTCTAAGTTCAAGCAACAACACAAACATTTCAGATTCAACAATAACTATCAGTTTACGATATATGTCAATCATTACACACGATTCAAACAAGGTAAATATCAAGCAATGGAAATAAAACAATCTCATAATTCTTCCTAGCCTCCTAGGTATAAGTGTCTCATATCGTAGGTATCCGCATACCCTACGAATGTGTCTCACCCAGACACATCCCACAACGTGCACCAGTACCACTTCGGGCTTGTTTGTATCCTAATGGGGTGCCATCTGCCAGGATACAAACTCAAACGTCCCGAACGACTGGCCTAACACGGCCAACCTAACATAATCAAAATCAAGCGCGCTGGGAGGGAAAGCGAGTAATCTCCAAAGCACATCCTCCGGGACCCGTCCTACTGCACTCTATAGTGGCAAGTGCGTGCGGGAGCTCACCGCACCTCAGCAAGCTTGCCACATGCAGTAGCGTCCACAATGTCAGGTGCGAGTCATCTCAAGCACCATCCAACTCTCGATGCGAGCAAGCTCCTAAGCATCGGCAAACAGGCATTATAGCGGGGTAAAGACACTTATACTACTATCCACATGCACAAATGACGAGTCTGTGCATAACCAAATGTACAAGCGTGCAATCATAAATAATTCGGCAATTTTTTTTATAAAATCACGACTATGCCAGGGTCCCAACATGACCCAATTCACCACAATAAATTTACTCGAGTCGCTTATCATACATGCTCAAGACTCGAAAATCCACGGTAACATGATAGGCTATGCAAACTAGAAAACAAAGCATACCAGTCTCATGTCATTACACCAAAGCCTAATCACACCAAAATTACTATTCGATTTCATTCAAGTATAACATGCTTTCCGAAAATTCAAGGCATAATTCATTCACACATAACTAACACAACCCTCGAAATATCTGAAAACTACGAATTTCGGATTTTGATACAATTACACCCAATTGACGATATAATGTAAAAATTCAATTTAGATTTTCAAATAATTATTTTCTCAAAATAAACATTATAATTCTACTCACCTGGCGGAATGGATTTTCAAAACCCAATTCCTACCTGTCGAAGCTCCAAACACGCAAAATCACAAATGCGAGACCACGAAAATTCGAAAACTGCAAGGCGGACTCGAAAATGAGTAAACTAGCCGAAAACTGAAATAAATAAATAAATACGAGTGGCGCGTGACTGAAAGGAAAACTTACAGGCACTAAAAAAATTCGGCAACCACTCCGCCGAAACCCAAAGTGGGGCGAAAACGCGCCGAAACCCTCCCTACACCGGTCTGATCGCTACCAAACTGCACCACAGCACGTAAAAGGGTCTAAGGACACTCAGAGTCACGAAAAGGTGGCTCACCCACGCACCCAAAGCCCGGTTTCACGCCGAGGAACCCTCAAACAAACATGCACCCTGATTTTTTGAAAAAATTTTGGCCAACCCCAAAACAGTCTTGCATGTCGGTTCTAAGGGCTCCCAAGGACGCCACCAAGGCCCCAACACGGCTGATCGGAGTTATGAACACCGATCAAACCCCAATCCAAATGAAAACTGATTTTTTTTTTTTTTTTTTTTTTGAAAAAAAAACAACTGAGAAATAAATAGGGGAAAGGGGAGAGGACGAACCTAGGAGGAGGAGGAGGTGAACTTGGGGACGAAATTCCACCTAAATCGCCAAAAATTGGTTGGAGGAGGCGACGAGGTCGCAGCTTGCTCGCTGCTGGATCGAACAGAAACCAAAAAAGAAAAGAAAGAAAGAAAGAGAAGAAGAAAGGGGGGGAGGGGAGGGGTCGTGCTGTTTAAAAGGGGTGGGTGGCTATGTGCCCCCACCACCTTTGCTGAGTACACCCGCCTTAAAAAACTTTTTTTTTTTTTTTTTTTTTAATTTTAAAACCGCAGGTCTCACATCATACACACCTTAAAAGAGATCTCGTCCTCGAGATCGGACAAAAGCCACAACAAGAAAACCTAGGCAAAAAGCTCGGGGTATTTCTGTCTCATCTGATCCTCCAGCTCCCAAGTCACGTCACCCGCTCGGTGGCTCCACTGAACCTTCACTAACTTCACTATCCTCCGACGAAGTTGTTTCACATCATCATCAACAATGGCTATTGGCCTCACTGGATACGTCAATTCATCCGAAATTTCCACCTCAGCAGGCTCTATAATCTGTGACGGGTCTGCCAAACACTTCCGCAACATGGATACGTGAAACACGTCGTGGATACCTGACATACTCTGTGGCAAAGCTAATCTGTAGGCCACTGGTCCAATCCTCTCAGTAATCTCATATGGCCCTACATACCTCGGTGCAAGTTTCCCACGACTTCGAAACCTAACAACTCCGCGCATCGGGGAAACTTTCAGAAAAACCCTGTCACCAACATCAAACTCCAACTCCTTACGCCTCCTATCAGCGTAACTCTTCTGTCTACTCTGGGCTGTCAACAACCGCGCTCTAATCAGCTCAATCTTTTCAGTAGTTTCTCTGATCACATCCGGCCCCATCACAACTGACTCTCCAATCTCTGCCCAACAAACAGGGGACCTACATGGTCGTCCATAGAGTGCCTCAAACGGTGCCATGCCAATACTTACGTGGTAGCTGTTGTTGTACGCAAACTCACATAACGGTAGGTGATCTTCCCAACTGCCCCCAAAGTCTAAAATGCATGCTCTAGGCATGTCTTCCACTACCTGATTCACCCGCTCAGATTGGCCATCTGTCTGTGGATGATAAGCTGTACTCATGTCCAATCTAGTACCCATAGCTTGCTGAAAGCTCTGCCAGAAGTGGGCTGTGAAAAGCGGATCTCTGTCGGATACAATCGAAACAGGCGACCCATGAAGGCGAACTATCTCCCGAATGAACAACACTGCTAGACTGTCTGCCGTCCGATTCATACTAACAGGAATGAAATGTGCACACTTCGTCAACCGATCAACAATGACCCATATCGACTCATTACCTTTCCTCGACCGTGGAAGTCCATCGATGAAATCCATAGTGATATACTCCCACTTCCACGTCGGGATATCCAATGGATGCAATAACCCGGACGGTCTCTGATGCTCGGCTTTCACCTGCTGACAAGTCGCACACCGTGCCACAAACTCTCCAATGTCTTTCTTCATGCCATGCCACCAGAAAGAACGTCTCAAATCTCGATACATCTTCGTCCCACCGGGATGAATGGTGAAACGAGATCTATGAGCTTCCTGTAAGATATCTCTTCGCAACTCCTCATCAGACGGAACACAAAGTCGCCCACGAAATCGCAACCCTCCATCTGAACCCACTGACCAATCGGTAGGGCACTCGTCCAATGTGTCCACTACCAAATCTGCTATCTGCCTCGTAATCACGGGATCAGAGGTCTGTCTCTCCACCACTCTACTAACCAACGACGGATAAACTGCTAAACCCGCTATCATGCTGCCCTCTGTACTGAAAGTAGGCTGAACTGCAAATGAAGCTAATGTCTCAAGTGTTCGGTACTCCTGAATCATCATGGTTGCCATCACTGCATGTCGCCTACTCAAGGCATCTGCAACCACATTGGCCCTACCAGGCTGATACTGTATCTCGAAGTCATAGCTGCTAAGGAAATCAACCCATCGTTGTTGCCTCATATTCAACTCCCTCTGAGTGAATAAGTACTTCAAACTCTTGTGATCGGTGAACAACTCAAACCTCTCACCATACAAATAATGTCTCCAGATCTTCAAAGCAAAGACTACGGCTGCCAATTCTAAATCATGTGTCGGATATTTTCGCTCGTGGGGTTTCAACTGTCGAGACGCATAGGCTACGACCTTCTTGCCTTGCATCAACACTCCACCCAATCCTGTACCGCAAGCATCAGTAAATACCACCAGTCGGCTACCAGGTGTCGGAATAGTCAACACTGGTGCTGAAGTCAACCGAAGCTTCAAAGTTTCAAAAGCTTCTTCACACTTTTCTGACCATACAAAAGGAACATTCTTCCTAGTTAACCGAGTGAGTGGGGCCGCAATCAAGGAAAATTTCTCGATAAACCGTCGGTAATAACCGGCCAAACCCAGAAAACTACGAATCTCTGTCACACTACTAGGTCGTCTCCAAGACTTCACTGCTTTGACTTTCTCGGGATCCACTGCAATACCTCCACTAGAAATGACACGCCCAAGAAATCGAACTTCAGACTCCCAGAAGTGACACTTACTGAACTTCGCATACAACTGATTTTCTCTAAGTGTCTGCAAAACAATGCGAAGGTGCTCTCTGTGCTCCTCTAAACTCCTCGAGTACACTAAGATATCATCAATGAAGATTACCACAAACTTGTCCAAGTACGGACTGAACAATCTATTCATCAAATCCATGAAGAATGCTGGTGCATTTGTCAATCCAAATGGCATGACTGGAAACTCATACAAGCCATAACGGGTTCGAAAAGCGGTAATTGGAACGGAATGTTCCTCAACTCTCATCTGATGATACCCAGACTGCAAATCTAACTGTGAAAACACTACGGCTCCCCTCAACTGATCCAATAAATCATCAATCCGAGGCAATGGATACTTATTCTTGATGGTGACTTTATTCAGATCTCGATAATCTATGCACATCCTCAATGATCCATCCTTCTTGGATACAAATATTGCTGGAGCTCCCCAAGGTGAATTGCTCGGACGAATAAACCCCTTCCGAAGCAACTCATCAAGCTGTACTTTCATCTCTTCCAATTGCTTAGGTGCAAGCCTGTACGCTGATTTAGACATGGGTGCAGTACCAGGAACCAGGTCAATCCGAAACTCTACCTCACGACGTGGAGGAATACCAGGAATCTCTTGGAACACATCAGGAAACTCACACACAACCTCTACAGAACTAGTGTCGGCACAAGAAATCTCAAGAGAGCTAAGAAAACTCGACATCAACGAAACCGAATCGGGCTCACAAGCCAACACACGAGGCGAAGCATCAGGTGGCGCTAACATCACCGACCTATGCAAGCAATCAATGATCACCGGATGACTGGACAACCAATCCATCCCTAGAATCAATTGATAGCCCTCAAAACCCAAAACAATAAAGTCAAACACAAAGCTGTACCCCAACAAGGAAAACTCGAAACTGGGACACAATTCCCACAACCAAACCGAACTGCCCAAGGGAGACACAACGCACAAGGGCTCCGGCAAATGCACCACCTCAAGGTTGTCTCTAACAACCAACTGTCTAGAAATAAAAGACCTAGATGCTCCTGTATCAAAAAGAGCCCTCAACAAGGAAGACGACGAATGCACAAAACCTGGCACCCAACACATATATCATGAATCACATAACAACACACTAACATGCAATTTTTCCTAAGTGTAATGCACATAACACAATCTTACCACAACTGGCACACACAAAATGACAATAAAAAATAAATAAAATAACATACCCTCAACATTTCCCTGACCGGGAATAGCTGCTAGGCGAACAGGCGGTGCTGGGAGAGGGACTCTCTGACCACTACCAGACGCAGGCGCTAACTGTCCCTGAGGCGCCCTCTGCAGTGCTGGTCCAGCCCTATTCTGAGGACAAAGTCTAGAAAAGTGTCCCAATTGTCCACAAGTATAACAAACTACATGCTCCCATCGATTTGTCTGACCTCTTGGACAATCACGGGCTACATGTCCCTCCTGACCACAAGTGAAGCAACCGCTCCTACTTCCTGTCTGACCACCCCACCTAGGCTGTCTCTGTTGCTGCTGCTGCTGTCGATGATCTCCTCTGGAACGTTTGTCGCCTCTGCGATCTCTGCCACCCCTAACTGGTCCCCCTCTACCAGGGTCTCTCTGCTGGACAACGGCACGCTCTGGCTGCAGTGCCTGCTCAATGGTCTGGCTTCCTCGACCAAACCTCTGACTGCGCTCTGAACCTCTAGCTCGTCGAACCAGAGTCTCCTGTCTACACTCAGCGTCCACTCGCTCCTGACTCAAAGTGATATCCACTAATCTATCAAAAGGATGATCAATCATCACCATCAACTGTTTCCTTAAAAACGGGTTCAGACCACTCAAAAATTTTCTGTTCTTCTTCTCTGGTGTGTCTATAAAATAAGTGGCATAGCGGCTCAACTGTGTAAACTCTGACAAGTATTCAGAAACTGATCTAGAACCTTGCTGTAAATGTAGAAACCTGCCCACTATCTCAGCTCTTGCAGAATCAGGAACAAAATGTTGTTCAAACACCTGGCAAAATGTATTCCACTGCATCTCTGACACATCACGGCTCTGCCTCACTGTATCCCACCAGTACATAGCCTCTCCGTCAAACTGGTGTGCTGCTAACTCAGTACGCTGTATAGGTGTCAGCACCATCCTCTCAAATATAAGCTCTACCTTACGGATCCACCGATCCGCAGCTAGAGAATCTCCAGTACCATCAAACCTTTCACCCCCCAAGCTGACGAAATCCCTGTTGCGCCGAGTAAACGGATCCTCTGACTGACTGCCTTGCCTCACACTCTGTGCCAACTGGGTCATAATTTCCATAAAAGCCTGAGAGATATCCTCCCTTGCAGCGCCTGATCCCTCACCCTGAGATCTCTGACCACGCGCCATCACCAAACAACCTCTACGAAATATAAAACACACATACCATACATCAAACAACACAACAAAAGTCCTAACTCCTCTACCCAATCCACTCAAGAAAGTGGTATACGATGATGTTCTATGTGAACCGGTAACAATTGCTCTGATACCAAGCTCTGTCACGCCCCGACCCGCCACGGGAATCGCAGCGTGCCGATGCGTGAACTAACACCTACACAGGCGGATCGTAACCGGCCACAACATCATAATATAACACATTCTTGATACGATAAACAAACGAAAATAAAACTACGCTAAATTTTTGAACAAAATAAATATATATATATTTTTTTTTTCGCCCCGCCAGAGTCATAGCGACCAAACAGTATACAAACATCTAGTTTAACAATATAGTACATCTGAAACACAGAGGAAGCAAAACATACCCGTACAGGGCGGACACAACCAAAAAGCTCAAAACACGCCTACAACGGAAATCGAGGCCTACGCGCCACGATCAGCAGGAACGCCAACACTGCCTGCACTCCAATAGAAGCACACCCCTTGCGGGGTCAGCAAAGCACAAAGCTAGCTGGTGCGAGCGAACTAAATACAAATAACGAAATAATAAACAAGAAAAATTCATGCCACACAACAATGAATAAGCAACAAGTTCTAAAGTCTAAATCACACCGTGTCTCTAAGGATAATGTTTCTAAGTTCAAGCAACAACACAAACATTTCAGATTCAACAATAACTATCAGTTTACGATATATGTCAATCATTACACACGATTCAAACAAGGTAAATATCAAGCAATGGAAATAAAACAATCTCATAATTCTTCCTAGCCTCCTAGGTATAAGTGTCTCATATCGTAGGTATCCGCATACCCTACGAATGTGTCTCACCCAGACACATCCCACAACGTGCACCAGTACCACTTCGGGCTTGTTTGTATCCTAATGGGGTGCCATCTGCCAGGATACAAACTCAAACGTCCCGAACGACTGGCCTAACACGGCCAACCTAACATAATCAAAATCAAGCGCGCTGGGAGGGAAAGCGAGTAATCTCCAAAGCACATCCTCCGGGACCCGTCCTACTGCACTCTATAGTGGCAAGTGCGTGCGGGAGCTCACCGCACCTCAGCAAGCTTGCCACATGCAGTAGCGTCCACAATGTCAGGTGCGAGTCATCTCAAGCACCATCCAACTCTCGATGCGAGCAAGCTCCTAAGCATCGGCAAACAGGCATTATAGCGGGGTAAAGACACTTATACTACTATCCACATGCACAAATGACGAGTCTGTGCATAACCAAATGTACAAGCGTGCAATCATAAATAATTCGGCAATTTTTTTTATAAAATCACGACTATGCCAGGGTCCCAACATGACCCAATTCACCACAATAAATTTACTCGAGTCGCTTATCATACATGCTCAAGACTCGAAAATCCACGGTAACATGATAGGCTATGCAAACTAGAAAACAAAGCATACCAGTCTCATGTCATTACACCAAAGCCTAATCACACCAAAATTACTATTCGATTTCATTCAAGTATAACATGCTTTCCGAAAATTCAAGGCATAATTCATTCACACATAACTAACACAACCCTCGAAATATCTGAAAACTACGAATTTCGGATTTTGATACAATTACACCCAATTGACGATATAATGTAAAAATTCAATTTAGATTTTCAAATAATTATTTTCTCAAAATAAACATTATAATTCTACTCACCTGGCGGAATGGATTTTCAAAACCCAATTCCTACCTGTCGAAGCTCCAAACACGCAAAATCACAAATGCGAGACCACGAAAATTCGAAAACTGCAAGGCGGACTCGAAAATGAGTAAACTAGCCGAAAACTGAAATAAATAAATAAATACGAGTGGCGCGTGACTGAAAGGAAAACTTACAGGCACTAAAAAAATTCGGCAACCACTCCGCCGAAACCCAAAGTGGGGCGAAAACGCGCCGAAACCCTCCCTACACCGGTCTGATCGCTACCAAACTGCACCACAGCACGTAAAAGGGTCTAAGGACACTCAGAGTCACGAAAAGGTGGCTCACCCACGCACCCAAAGCCCGGTTTCACGCCGAGGAACCCTCCAAACAAACATGCACCCTGATTTTTTGAAAAAATTTTGGCCAACCCCAAAACAGTCTTGCATGTCGGTTCTAAGGGCTCCCAAGGACGCCACCAAGGCCCCAACACGGCTGATCGGAGTTATGAACACCGATCAAACCCCAATCCAAATGAAAACTGATTTTTTTTTTTTTTTTTTTTTGAAAAAAAAACAACTGAGAAATAAATAGGGGAAAGGGGAGAGGACGAACCTAGGAGGAGGAGGAGGTGAACTTGGGGACGAAATTCCACCTAAATCGCCAAAAATTGGTTGGAGGAGGCGACGAGGTCGCAGCTTGCTCGCTGCTGGATCGAACAGAAACCAAAAAAGAAAAGAAAGAAAGAAAGAGAAGAAGAAAGGGGGGGAGGGGAGGGGTCGTGCTGTTTAAAAGGGGTGGGTGGCTATGTGCCCCCACCACCTTTGCTGAGTACACCCGCCTTAAAAAACTTTTTTTTTTTTTTTTTTTTTAATTTTAAAACCGCAGGTCTCACATCATACACACCTTAAAAGAGATCTCGTCCTCGAGATCGGACAAAAGCCACAACAAGAAAACCTAGGCAAAAAGCTCGGGGTATTTCTGTCTCATCTGATCCTCCAGCTCCCAAGTCACGTCACCCGCTCGGTGGCTCCACTGAACCTTCACTAACTTCACTATCCTCCGACGAAGTTGTTTCACATCATCATCAACAATGGCTATTGGCCTCACTGGATACGTCAATTCATCCGAAATTTCCACCTCAGCAGGCTCTATAATCTGTGACGGGTCTGCCAAACACTTCCGCAACATGGATACGTGAAACACGTCGTGGATACCTGACATACTCTGTGGCAAAGCTAATCTGTAGGCCACTGGTCCAATCCTCTCAGTAATCTCATATGGCCCTACATACCTCGGTGCAAGTTTCCCACGACTTCGAAACCTAACAACTCCGCGCATCGGGGAAACTTTCAGAAAAACCCTGTCACCAACATCAAACTCCAACTCCTTACGCCTCCTATCAGCGTAACTCTTCTGTCTACTCTGGGCTGTCAACAACCGCGCTCTAATCAGCTCAATCTTTTCAGTAGTTTCTCTGATCACATCCGGCCCCATCACAACTGACTCTCCAATCTCTGCCCAACAAACAGGGGACCTACATGGTCGTCCATAGAGTGCCTCAAACGGTGCCATGCCAATACTTACGTGGTAGCTGTTGTTGTACGCAAACTCACATAACGGTAGGTGATCTTCCCAACTGCCCCCAAAGTCTAAAATGCATGCTCTAGGCATGTCTTCCACTACCTGATTCACCCGCTCAGATTGGCCATCTGTCTGTGGATGATAAGCTGTACTCATGTCCAATCTAGTACCCATAGCTTGCTGAAAGCTCTGCCAGAAGTGGGCTGTGAAAAGCGGATCTCTGTCGGATACAATCGAAACAGGCGACCCATGAAGGCGAACTATCTCCCGAATGAACAACACTGCTAGACTGTCTGCCGTCCGATTCATACTAACAGGAATGAAATGTGCACACTTCGTCAACCGATCAACAATGACCCATATCGACTCATTACCTTTCCTCGACCGTGGAAGTCCATCGATGAAATCCATAGTGATATACTCCCACTTCCACGTCGGGATATCCAATGGATGCAATAACCCGGACGGTCTCTGATGCTCGGCTTTCACCTGCTGACAAGTCGCACACCGTGCCACAAACTCTCCAATGTCTTTCTTCATGCCATGCCACCAGAAAGAACGTCTCAAATCTCGATACATCTTCGTCCCACCGGGATGAATGGTGAAACGAGATCTATGAGCTTCCTGTAAGATATCTCTTCGCAACTCCTCATCAGACGGAACACAAAGTCGCCCACGAAATCGCAACCCTCCATCTGAACCCACTGACCAATCGGTAGGGCACTCGTCCAATGTGTCCACTACCAAATCTGCTATCTGCCTCGTAATCACGGGATCAGAGGTCTGTCTCTCCACCACTCTACTAACCAACGACGGATAAACTGCTAAACCCGCTATCATGCTGCCCTCTGTACTGAAAGTAGGCTGAACTGCAAATGAAGCTAATGTCTCAAGTGTTCGGTACTCCTGAATCATCATGGTTGCCATCACTGCATGTCGCCTACTCAAGGCATCTGCAACCACATTGGCCCTACCAGGCTGATACTGTATCTCGAAGTCATAGCTGCTAAGGAAATCAACCCATCGTTGTTGCCTCATATTCAACTCCCTCTGAGTGAATAAGTACTTCAAACTCTTGTGATCGGTGAACAACTCAAACCTCTCACCATACAAATAATGTCTCCAGATCTTCAAAGCAAAGACTACGGCTGCCAATTCTAAATCATGTGTCGGATATTTTCGCTCGTGGGGTTTCAACTGTCGAGACGCATAGGCTACGACCTTCTTGCCTTGCATCAACACTCCACCCAATCCTGTACCGCAAGCATCAGTAAATACCACCAGTCGGCTACCAGGTGTCGGAATAGTCAACACTGGTGCTGAAGTCAACCGAAGCTTCAAAGTTTCAAAAGCTTCTTCACACTTTTCTGACCATACAAAAGGAACATTCTTCCTAGTTAACCGAGTGAGTGGGGCCGCAATCAAGGAAAATTTCTCGATAAACCGTCGGTAATAACCGGCCAAACCCAGAAAACTACGAATCTCTGTCACACTACTAGGTCGTCTCCAAGACTTCACTGCTTTGACTTTCTCGGGATCCACTGCAATACCTCCACTAGAAATGACACGCCCAAGAAATCGAACTTCAGACTCCCAGAAGTGACACTTACTGAACTTCGCATACAACTGATTTTCTCTAAGTGTCTGCAAAACAATGCGAAGGTGCTCTCTGTGCTCCTCTAAACTCCTCGAGTACACTAAGATATCATCAATGAAGATTACCACAAACTTGTCCAAGTACGGACTGAACAATCTATTCATCAAATCCATGAAGAATGCTGGTGCATTTGTCAATCCAAATGGCATGACTGGAAACTCATACAAGCCATAACGGGTTCGAAAAGCGGTAATTGGAACGGAATGTTCCTCAACTCTCATCTGATGATACCCAGACTGCAAATCTAACTGTGAAAACACTACGGCTCCCCTCAACTGATCCAATAAATCATCAATCCGAGGCAATGGATACTTATTCTTGATGGTGACTTTATTCAGATCTCGATAATCTATGCACATCCTCAATGATCCATCCTTCTTGGATACAAATATTGCTGGAGCTCCCCAAGGTGAATTGCTCGGACGAATAAACCCCTTCCGAAGCAACTCATCAAGCTGTACTTTCATCTCTTCCAATTGCTTAGGTGCAAGCCTGTACGCTGATTTAGACATGGGTGCAGTACCAGGAACCAGGTCAATCCGAAACTCTACCTCACGACGTGGAGGAATACCAGGAATCTCTTGGAACACATCAGGAAACTCACACACAACCTCTACAGAACTAGTGTCGGCACAAGAAATCTCAAGAGAGCTAAGAAAACTCGACATCAACGAAACCGAATCGGGCTCACAAGCCAACACACGAGGCGAAGCATCAGGTGGCGCTAACATCACCGACCTATGCAAGCAATCAATGATCACCGGATGACTGGACAACCAATCCATCCCTAGAATCAATTGATAGCCCTCAAAACCCAAAACAATAAAGTCAAACACAAAGCTGTACCCCAACAAGGAAAACTCGAAACTGGGACACAATTCCCACAACCAAACCGAACTGCCCAAGGGAGACACAACGCACAAGGGCTCCGGCAAATGCACCACCTCAAGGTTGTCTCTAACAACCAACTGTCTAGAAATAAAAGACCTAGATGCTCCTGTATCAAAAAGAGCCCTCAACAAGGAAGACGACGAATGCACAAAACCTGGCACCCAACACATATATCATGAATCACATAACAACACACTAACATGCAATTTTTCCTAAGTGTAATGCACATAACACAATCTTACCACAACTGGCACACACAAAATGACAATAAAAAATAAATAAAATAACATACCCTCAACATTTCCCTGACCGGGAATAGCTGCTAGGCGAACAGGCGGTGCTGGGAGAGGGACTCTCTGACCACTACCAGACGCAGGCGCTAACTGTCCCTGAGGCGCCCTCTGCAGTGCTGGTCCAGCCCTATTCTGAGGACAAAGTCTAGAAAAGTGTCCCAATTGTCCACAAGTATAACAAACTACATGCTCCCATCGATTTGTCTGACCTCTTGGACAATCACGGGCTACATGTCCCTCCTGAC
This sequence comes from Berberis vulgaris, assembly GCA_963556465.1. Classification (NCBI taxonomy): domain Eukaryota; kingdom Viridiplantae; phylum Streptophyta; class Magnoliopsida; order Ranunculales; family Berberidaceae; genus Berberis; species Berberis vulgaris. The sequence continues at coordinate 26,838,143 of OY747131.1, read as the reverse complement.
CACAAGTGAAGCAACCGCTCCTACTTCCTGTCTGACCACCCCACCTAGGCTGTCTCTGTTGCTGCTGTCGATGATCTCCTCTGGAACGTTTGTCGCCTCTGCGATCTCTGCCACCCCTAACTGGTCCCCCTCTACCAGGGTCTCTCTGCTGGACAACGGCACGCTCTGGCTGCAGTGCCTGCTCAATGGTCTGGCTTCCTCGACCAAACCTCTGACTGCGCTCTGAACCTCTAGCTCGTCGAACCAGAGTCTCCTGTCTACACTCAGCGTCCACTCGCTCCTGACTCAAAGTGATATCCACTAATCTATCAAAAGGATGATCAATCATCACCATCAACTGTTTCCTTAAAAACGGGTTCAGACCACTCAAAAATTTTCTGTTCTTCTTCTCTGGTGTGTCTATAAAATAAGTGGCATAGCGGCTCAACTGTGTAAACTCTGACAAGTATTCAGAAACTGATCTAGAACCTTGCTGTAAATGTAGAAACCTGCCCACTATCTCAGCTCTTGCAGAATCAGGAACAAAATGTTGTTCAAACACCTGGCAAAATGTATTCCACTGCATCTCTGACACATCACGGCTCTGCCTCACTGTATCCCACCAGTACATAGCCTCTCCGTCAAACTGGTGTGCTGCTAACTCAGTACGCTGTATAGGTGTCAGCACCATCCTCTCAAATATAAGCTCTACCTTACGGATCCACCGATCCGCAGCTAGAGAATCTCCAGTACCATCAAACCTTTCACCCCCCAAGCTGACGAAATCCCTGTTGCGCCGAGTAAACGGATCCTCTGACTGACTGCCTTGCCTCACACTCTGTGCCAACTGGGTCATAATTTCCATAAAAGCCTGAGAGATATCCTCCCTTGCAGCGCCTGATCCCTCACCCTGAGATCTCTGACCACGCGCCATCACCAAACAACCTCTACGAAATATAAAACACACATACCATACATCAAACAACACAACAAAAGTCCTAACTCCTCTACCCAATCCACTCAAGAAAGTGGTATACGATGATGTTCTATGTGAACCGGTAACAATTGCTCTGATACCAAGCTCTGTCACGCCCCGACCCGCCACGGGAATCGCAGCGTGCCGATGCGTGAACTAACACCTACACAGGCGGATCGTAACCGGCCACAACATCATAATATAACACATTCTTGATACGATAAACAAACGAAAATAAAACTACGCTAAATTTTTGAACAAAATAAATATATATATTTTTTTTTTTTCGCCCCGCCAGAGTCATAGCGACCAAACAGTATACAAACATCTAGTTTAACAATATAGTACATCTGAAACACAGAGGAAGCAAAACATACCCGTACAGGGCGGACACAACCAAAAAGCTCAAAACACGCCTACAACGGAAATCGAGGCCTACGCGCCACGATCAGCAGGAACGCCAACACTGCCTGCACTCCAATAGAAGCACACCCCTTGCGGGGTCAGCAAAGCACAAAGCTAGCTGGTGCGAGCGAACTAAATACAAATAACGAAATAATAAACAAGAAAAATTCATGCCACACAACAATGAATAAGCAACAAGTTCTAAAGTCTAAATCACACCGTGTCTCTAAGGATAATGTTTCTAAGTTCAAGCAACAACACAAACATTTCAGATTCAACAATAACTATCAGTTTACGATATATGTCAATCATTACACACGATTCAAACAAGGTAAATATCAAGCAATGGAAATAAAACAATCTCATAATTCTTCCTAGCCTCCTAGGTATAAGTGTCTCATATCGTAGGTATCCGCATACCCTACGAATGTGTCTCACCCAGACACATCCCACAACGTGCACCAGTACCACTTCGGGCTTGTTTGTATCCTAATGGGGTGCCATCTGCCAGGATACAAACTCAAACGTCCCGAACGACTGGCCTAACACGGCCAACCTAACATAATCAAAATCAAGCGCGCTGGGAGGGAAAGCGAGTAATCTCCAAAGCACATCCTCCGGGACCCGTCCTACTGCACTCTATAGTGGCAAGTGCGTGCGGGAGCTCACCGCACCTCAGCAAGCTTGCCACATGCAGTAGCGTCCACAATGTCAGGTGCGAGTCATCTCAAGCACCATCCAACTCTCGATGCGAGCAAGCTCCTAAGCATCGGCAAACAGGCATTATAGCGGGGTAAAGACACTTATACTACTATCCACATGCACAAATGACGAGTCTGTGCATAACCAAATGTACAAGCGTGCAATCATAAATAATTCGGCAATTTTTTTTATAAAATCACGACTATGCCAGGGTCCCAACATGACCCAATTCACCACAATAAATTTACTCGAGTCGCTTATCATACATGCTCAAGACTCGAAAATCCACGGTAACATGATAGGCTATGCAAACTAGAAAACAAAGCATACCAGTCTCATGTCATTACACCAAAGCCTAATCACACCAAAATTACTATTCGATTTCATTCAAGTATAACATGCTTTCCGAAAATTCAAGGCATAATTCATTCACACATAACTAACACAACCCTCGAAATATCTGAAAACTACGAATTTCGGATTTTGATACAATTACACCCAATTGACGATATAATGTAAAAATTCAATTTAGATTTTCAAATAATTATTTTCTCAAAATAAACATTATAATTCTACTCACCTGGCGGAATGGATTTTCAAAACCCAATTCCTACCGGTCGAAGCTCCAAACACGCAAAATCACAAATGCGAGACCACGAAAATTCGAAAACTGCAAGGCGGACTCGAAAATGAGTAAACTAGCCGAAAACTGAAATAAATAAATAAATACGAGTGGCGCGTGACTGAAAGGAAAACTTACAGGCACTAAAAAAATTCGGCAACCACTCCGCCGAAACCCAAAGTGGGGCGAAAACGCGCCGAAACCCTCCCTACACCGGTCTGATCGCTACCAAACTGCACCACAGCACGTAAAAGGGTCTAAGGACACTCAGAGTCACGAAAAGGTGGCTCACCCACGCACCCAAAGCCCGGTTTCACGCCGAGGAACCCTCCAAACAAACATGCACCCTGATTTTTTGAAAAAATTTTGGCCAACCCCAAAACAGTCTTGCATGTCGGTTCTAAGGGCTCCCAAGGACGCCACCAAGGCCCCAACACGGCTGATCGGAGTTATGAACACCGATCAAACCCCAATCCAAATGAAAACTGATTTTTTTTTTTTTTTTTTTTTGAAAAAAAAACAACTGAGAAATAAATAGGGGAAAGGGGAGAGGACGAACCTAGGAGGAGGAGGAGGTGAACTTGGGGACGAAATTCCACCTAAATCGCCAAAAATTGGTTGGAGGAGGCGACGAGGTCGCAGCTTGCTCGCTGCTGGATCGAACAGAAACCAAAAAAGAAAAGAAAGAAAGAAAGAGAAGAAGAAAGGGGGGGAGGGGACGGGTCGTGCTGTTTAAAAGGGGTGGGTGGCTATGTGCCCCCACCACCTTTGCTGAGTACACCCGCCTTAAAAAACTTTTTTTTTTTTTTTTTTTAATTTTAAAACCGCAGGTCTCACACAATGTATACAAACATAAGCTCCTATGTTTGTGTTATCTCTGAGAATTTCAAATTATCTCTAGTTAACAAATCAGTAAAAGTGATTAAAATATGGGTTTCACACTCAATCTTAGCATTTAGAAGCTAATTGTATGAAAGGAGATTTCAATAATTCATTAAGGCACATTTCAATAATTCGTTAAGGCACATTTCAATAATTCGTTAAAGAATATTAGCTTTTGCATTCATAACATCACAAAGTGATCTTCACAGTAAATGTTTTGAAACAAAGATTAATATAAGATAGTTTTAACTAAATGATTCGAAACAAAGATGAACAAGACAGTTTTGAGTGAACTGTAGGGTTTCACATGAGGTGAAGTTGAAAGACTCGTCAAACAACAAAATCTCAGTCAAGAAACACAAAGTGGGCAGTTTACAATGCATAATCTCGCAACCCCACAGATTGGATTGAAAAAGGTTATTTGTTTTCTTAATGATTCTTGAACATTATCAAGATTCTTCATAAACCTCTTTGTACATCCCTATTATTTGTTTGAAGCAATCTAAAAAAGCCCCAATGAACCAGCCTATCCGAATTAAGATTGAGTACAATTGATATTGTACGAAGAGACTAGCTAATCACAAAATTAGCAAATCTAAAAAATAAGAAACATAAACTTATTGATAAATGTTATACAATATTTCCAAACTATGAAACCCGACACTTCATTGGGTTTAACATATCGTCTTCGACTTAAAGAGATACTTGGAGAACTTCATTTTCAGATATTGCATGAACATTAAAGTGTCACTTTTGTTTTCCAATGGAAAACGATATATATAAATAAAAGTTTCTATCTTTGTGTTATCTCTGAGAATTTCAAATTATCTCTAGTTTTCATATTACTGGTTTGTGCCATTAGATTGACATTTTAATATTTATTTACAACGATCAAGTTACTCAATATTGGTATTTAAATTCAATTTGACACAAATTAGTTACAGTGATTAAAATATGGTTTTCGCAACCAATCTTAACATTTATTAGTGAATTGTATAAAAGGAGATTAAACAAAATCTAAGAAACAACTAGTTAAGGCATTTCAATAATTCATTAAAAAATGTTTTTGTTCAACTTGACATTCATAACTTCACAAAGTTATCTTGACAATAAATTTTTTGAAATAAAGATTAAGACAAGACAATTTTGACTAAATGATTCGAAACAAAGATGAACAAGACACAATTTTGAGTGAAGAACACTGTAGGGTTTCACATGAGATGAAGTCGAAAGACTCATCAAACGATAAAATCTCAGTCAAGAAACACAAAATGGGCAGTTTATAATGCATAATCTCACAACCCCATAGATTTTTCATAAACATGTTTGTTCATCCCCATTATTTGTTTAAAACAATCTAAAAACAGCCCAATGAACTAGCCCATCCGAATTAAGATTGACTGCAATTGAAATTGTACGAAGAGACTAGCTAATCTCAAAATTAGCAAATCTAAAAAATTAAGAAACAATAACTTATTAATATGTTATACAATACATCCAAACTATGAAACCCAACACTTCATTGTTTTTAACATATCATCTTCAACCCAAAGAGACACTTGGAAAACTTCATTTTCAGATATTACATGATCATTAAAGTGTCACCTTTGTTTTCCAATGGAAAAATGAAAAATGATATCTATAAAAACAAGTTCTTATCTTTGTGCTTATCCCTGATAATTTCAAGTTATGTCTAGTTTTTCATATTACTGGATTGTGCCATTAGAGTCACATTTAAATTTTTATTTGCAACGATCAAGTTACCCAATATTGGTATCAAAATTCAATCTAACGCAACCAATCTTAACATTTATTAGCGAAATGTATGAAAAAAGATTAAACAAAATCTGAGAAACAACTAATTAAGGCACATTTCAACAATTCGTTAAAAAAATGCTTTTGATCAACTTGGCATTCATAACATCACAAAGTCATCATGACAATAAATTTTTCGAAACAAAGATTAACATAAGACAATTTTGACTAAATGATTCGAAACAAAGATGAACAAGACACAGTTTTGAGTGAAGAACACTGTAGGTTTTCACATAAGGTGAAGTCAAAAGACTCATCAAACGACAAAATCTCAATCAAGAAACGCAAAGTTGGCAGTTTACAATGCATAATCTCGCAACCCCACAGATTGAATTGAAAAGTTTCATTGTTTTCTTAATGACTCTTGAAGATTATCAAGATTCTTCATAAACCCCTTAGTTCATCCCCATTATTTGTTTGAAACAATCTAAAAACGCCCCAATGAACCAGCCCATCCGAATTAAGGTTGCAGTTGAAATTATACAAAGAGAATAACTAATCTCAACATTAGCAAATCTAAAAAATCATGAAACATTAACTTATCAATATGCTATACAATACTTACAAACTATAAAACCTGACACTTCATTGTGTTTAACATATAGTCTTCAACCCAAAGAGACATTTGGAGAACTTCATTTTCAGATATTGCATGAATATTAAAGTGTCACTATTATTTTCCAATGGAAAAATGGAAAACGATATATATATATATATATATATATATATATATATATATATATATATATATATATATATATATATATATATATATATATATATATAAAGATAAGTTCCTATCTTTATGTTATCTCTGAGAATTTCAAATTATCTCTAGTTTTTCATATTACTGGTTTGTGCCATTAGAGTCACATTTCAATATTTATTTGCAACGATCAAGTTACCCAATATTGGTATCTACATTCAATATGGCAGAAATCAGTAACAGTAATTAACAAATGGGTTTCGCAACCAATCTTAACATTTACTAGCGAATTGTATGAAAGAATATTAAACAAAATCTAATAAACAAATAGTTAAGGCAAATTTCAATAATTTGTTAAAATAAATGCTTTCGATCAACATAGTATTCTTAACATCACAAAGTTATTTTGAAAATAAATGTTTCGAAACAAAGATTAACACAAGACAATTTTGACTAAATGATTTGAAACAAAGATAAACAAGACACAGTTTTGAGTGAAGAACATTGTAGGGTTTCATATGAGGAGAATTCAAAAGACTCATCAAACGACAAAATATCAGTCAAGAATCACAAAGTGGGCAGTTTACACTGCATAATCTCGCAACCCCACAGATTGGATTGAAAAGTTTCAATGTTTTCTTAATGATTATTGAAGATTATCAAGATTCTTCATAAACCCCTTTGTTCATCCCCATTATTTGTTTGAAACAAACTAAAACGCCCCAATGAACCAGCCCATCCGAATTAAGATTGACTGCAATTGAAATTTTACGAAGAAACTGGCTAATCTCAAAATTAGCAAATCTAAAAAATCAAGAAATAATATCTTATCAATATGTTATACAATACTTCAAAACTATGAAACCTGACACTTCATTGTGTTTAACATATCATCTTCAACCTAAAGAGACTTGGAGAACTTCATTTTCAGCATGAACATTAAAGTGTCACTTTTGTTTTCCAATGGAAAAATGGAAAACGATATATATAAAAATAAGTTCCTATCTTTGTGTTATCTTTGAGAATTTAAAATTATCTCTCGTTTTTCATATCACTGGTTTGGTCCATTAGAGTCACATTTCAATATTTACTTACAACGATCAAGTTACCCAATATTGGAATCTAAATTAAATCTGACACAATTACTAACAATGATTAAAATATAGGTTTCGCAACTAATCTTAACATATATTAACGGATTGTATGAAAGTAGATTAAACAAAATCTAAGAAACAACTAGTTAAGACACATTTCAATAATTCATTAAAAATGCTTTTGATCAACTTCACATTCATAACATCACAAAGTTATCTTGAAAATAAATGTTTCGAAGCAAAGATTAACACAAGACTTTTTTGACTAAATGATTCGAAACAAAGATGAACAAGACACAATTTTTGAGTGATGAACACTGTAGGGTTTCACATGAGGTGAAGTCGAAAGACTCATCAAACGACAAAATCTCAGTCAAGAAACACAAAGTGAGCAGTTTACGATGCATAATCTCACAACCCCACAGATTTGATTGAAAAAGTTTCATTGTTTTCATAATGATTCTTGAAGATTATCAAGATTCTTTATAAACTCCCTTTGTTCACCCCCATTATTTGTTTGAAACAATCTAAAAACGCCCCAATAAACCAGCCCATCCGAATTAAAATTAACTGCAATTGAAATTGTACGAAGAGACTAGCTAATATCAAAATTAGAAAATCAAAAAAAATCAAGAAACGATAACTTATCAATATGTTATACAATACTTCCAAACTTTGAAACCCAAAACTTCATTGTGTTAAACATATCGTCTTCGACCCAAATAGACACTTGGAGAACTTCATTTTCATATATTGCATGAGCATTAAAGTGTCACCTTTGTTTTCTAATGAAAAAATGGAAAATGATATATATAAAGATAAGTTCCTATCTTTGTGTTATCTCTGAGAATTTCAAATTATCTCTAGTTTTTCATATTACTGGTTTGCGACATTAGAGTCACATTTCAATATTTATTTGCAACGATCAAGTTACCCAATATTGGTATCTAAATTCAATCAGACACAAATTAGTATCAGTGATTAAAATATGGGTTTCGCAGCCTATCTTAACATTTATTAGCGAATTGTATGAAAGGAGATTAAACAAAATCTGAGAAACAACTAACAAAAGCACATTTCAATATTTTGTTAGAAATGTTTTTGATCAACTTGGCATTGATAACATCACAAAGTTTTCTTGACAATAAATGTCTCGAAATAAAGATGAACAAGACACAGCTTTGAGTGAAGAACACTGTAGGGTTTCACATGAGGTGAAGTCGAAATACTCAACAAACGACAAAATCTCAGTCAAGAAACACAAAGTGGGCAGTTTACAATGCATAATCTCGCAACCCCATAGATTGGATTGAAAAGTTTCATTTTTTTTAATGATTCTTGAAGATTATCAAGATTCTTTGTAAACCCCTAACCCCATTATTTGTTCGAAACAATTTTGAAAATGCCCCAATAAACCAATCCATCCGAATTTAGAAGTGAAAACATCTTACCTTCATAGTCATCAACAAACACGAATTGTTCTGGCATATCAGATACCAAGAAGACAAGTATCAGACCGAACTATGATGCGTTACACGGCGTATCGATACATGCTTGAGAATTGGAACTTGAAGTTGGAATCTTCATTAGAGACGAAAGGTTTTATTTTTAGACTATTCTAAGTTGTTAAGAATTGTTCAGTGTTCTTGAGAAAATGAGGATAAGAGAGTGTTGTAGGGGCAATGGGGGTAATAATAGATAAAAAGGGTTTTGGTTTTGGGGGCGTCCGTCTAAATGTTCCCTTTCGATTCTAGTTCCCCCAACTGATGCTTTTAAACATCGCACATGCCTCACACATGATCCAATCTCTTCTTTCCACCATGGTACATACTTTTCATCCATCATTCACATACAAATCTCTTCATCCTCCAATTTTAATTAGTAATTATACAAATAAATAAATCACCGATTTCAGCCTATATTACTTTCTATCATAAATCATTTTAATTTGATAGTTTAATTAAAAGGGTTTAAACTCAAAAAAAAAAAAAATTGTCATATTGGTATAGACTTGCGAGACTAGGCATTTGGGTCTACTCATACAAAAAGCACCAAAACCAGCTCTCGTTTTTGGGTATGGTAGACGTGAACAAAATCTGACCCATTGCCATTCCTACGTGGGGCAAATTTCCTTTCGATGGTTGCTTTAATTACACCTGAAACACCCTCCAAAATGAGCTTTTCCAGGTTCATTTTAGCTTAAACCACTACCAGCACCAATTGACATTGCTACATGTAACCATTGAAACCCTAGACAATTTCCATATATAAAACTCATAAACTCTCTATCTATATTGCAATCGACTTTCGAAATCCACAACCTTTGAATGTCATCACAATTTTGCATATTGCAACGAGTGTAACCATGGACATACATCATCTTTTCGACCCATTTGATCACATACTAGGCATTCATTTTCAACATCACACTGTCCAAAGTCCTTTGTTAATTTTTTGTTTCTCAAATAATCAAACAACGAACAAAACCAACAAATCATGTTGTTCAAATCGAAAATCCACACAATTTCACTTACCTTAGCCACATAAGTCGACCTACCAATGCTTGCCATTGTCAACCCAATTAGGTAGTTGCAATTTTTTTACCTTTTTTTGAACTCGTTTTATAGAAAAGTGGTGATTTACGTTTTCCCATTGATTACATATCTAATTGATGGTTGCACCCTTAGATATGTCGTATTCGAGTCTACCACAGGACTAGCTCCCTATCCATTGTCTGCGAAGGAATGAGTAGTTTAAATTGGACATATTTTGATGACCTAATGCCCATGTTCAGTCCAAGAACTAAAAGCGTATCTTGAGCAACTGACAATATCTCAAGGCAAAATCAAAATTGAAAATGTATTGTATAAATTAAGACAAAAATGATATGAGTTGAGCAATAATGTAATATTGTGCAACTAGTCGTACTTATTGGGTTGTGAGTGATTGTAGAAATTAGATCATTCAAAAATGACTTAGAAAACTCAATCGAAGGCCACAAATGAAAGAGATCAAATCTTGAGCGTCGATCACAGTGCAATTCAACTAAATAACAAAGATAAGTCAATGATAGAAGACCAGTCATAGATAACTTTAAATGCTATGTAAAGTCCTAGATGGAACAAGACCAAGTAAAAAAGACTACAAGGAGTTGCTAGTCAAAGGTCAAAATTGGGGTAGACAAGTGTTGACCAGATAGATAGCCCATTCAACTGGTAGTGATCAAACAATTTGTCCTAGTCGACTGGTACTAATTAGGATTTGAAATTCAAATTTTCAATCGTTGGTAAATAAACAACACTCTCATGATGACTCTATAAATGTGAGAGTTGCTCATTTTCTCAAATCAAATTGAGAGAAATTATTTGTAGCATTGTGAAAGCAAAAATGTTTTAAAAAGAGAAACAACTGAAATCCTTATGGTAAATCTCTTTATCCAAGTTCATCTCTTATCATTTGTTAAGTGCTTCAAGAAAACTCCGGGGCTTCATTGTGAGATCAACTTAGACCAAATGACTTCTTTTTTTGAGATCTAAAGCTCTAGAAAGATCAACTCCTTCTCACTGCAAACCTTCATACTTGCAAAGATGAGATCTCACTCCTCAGTTCTAGACTATAAAGAAGTGAGACTTCATACCTAAACGTCTCATATATTTATATTTGAAAGACATTAGTAGAAAGCCAAAAATCAAGTATTTTTCGTCACTTGTCGAAGTCTTATTGTAAATGAGTCTTGATCTTGTGAAGTTTTGGTTGTAGTTTTTTATGCGTCCAATCTCATCCTCCTGAGAGTTTGACCTGCATAATAGATGTTAGACTGCCATAGACCACCTTTTTGGTGGCCGAAGGCACTCTGAAGCTTAAATCAACAACTATGTTTAAAGAAGAAAGTAAATTTGGACAAAACTCAGTTAAAGTTGCATACCTTTGTCGAATGTTCCCTTTACCTTTTATAATGGTCGTGGTTAATTCTCTGCATGACTTAAGCATGTAAGGCGCAGCGGAAGGAAATGTTTATATAATGGTCTCCTCCTTAATGGAGATGCGTCCGTGGAAGCGTAACTCCCTCCACGACTCTTTCTTATGCAACATTCCTCTTCTTTATGAGGGAACTCATGTCAAGCCTTGATTTGGGCTTTGATTCATTCGGGCCTGGATTTGGGCTTCGATTATGTCTTCTTATAGTGGTCCTTGTCTGAGCCTCTATGGTTGGCTTTAACCTTCTCGAGTTTTATGAGTTGGCCCAATAGATGCAACCAGATCCTCGTGATGGATGTTCTCTGTCACATGTATGGCTGCGATGTTGGTCTATTTTGATGTATCATTAGCTACTCCCCCCTTAGTTAGTTGGTATGTTCATGTATCCACTAACTGTTTGGCGGTTTTATTTTTTGTTTCGACATTACGACACATTTAGTGCTCTTACTATCTGTTGTTGCTGTCTCTCCGATGTTCCATCGCCTACTCATTTTAGCGCGATTTCTTGGATTTCGTGCGACTGTGATATCTTGCACATTCTCCCAAGAGCGGACCTTTCACTGCTCGTCCTTATAAAAGAAGAAGTTGAGTACGAGTTTACTTTCTTTTGCATTTCTTCAATTTCCAATTGTTGATTCCTTGATTTCTCGTGTTTGCTTTGCAATCATGTCTAGCTTCAGAGTTTTGAGTGGCAATGTTCTTGATGCTTGTGAAGCTTTCTTTTCTTCTAAACGGTCGATGCATGCAACTTTGGATATCATCCGTTATGACTATTCGTTGTCGGCCGATCTGGAAATCATTCTCCCCAAATAGGGTGACAATCCTTGTTGTACAAAACATGGGTATATCGCTTTGTACTCTGGTATGTTCCATTATGGCTTTAGGCTTCCAGCTCCTACGATCATCTGGGAGTACCTCGACTTGGTTGGCATAGCCTTCGTCTGACTAGTTCCTAACGTCTGGTAAGTGCAGGACAACACTCGCAACCTTGTTAGCAGTTGTCATGGGCGGTTGGCTAATAGGGCTCTTATGCCCGTACGTCCACCATGTCTTCATATTGATGAGGGTCTCTAACAACTTATGGAAGGTATGCCTCATCTTACTTATGCGGCTGTGATGGGGTCGGACTATAAGGCTGACCGTGATCAGGTGGCGCTAATTGAGCAGAAGCTGGCAAGACAAGTTTTGGTCCTTTTTCACGTTCTTTGCCAATTTGATTCATTGAAGGCGTAGTGCATAGAGTATGCAAGGGCTGCAGATACTGCACATACGTCTTTGAGGGAACTCGAGGCCATTCGGGACACATTTGCTTCTGATCTTGAACGTCTAAAGTTGAGTTGGGTAAATTGCGGTCCCGTCTGGATGTTGCTGAGAAAGAGTTGTCCGATCAAAAGGTTGAACGTGATGAGGCCATTCGTTTTGCTGAAGAATGTTCTGGCAGTCTTAAGGCTTCTGTGACTTGAATTGCTTTGCTAAATTTCAAGTTTGTCACCGCCAAGTCTGCGGTTTCCATTAGACTTGCAGTCATTATAACGAATTAGCGTCGACAGGAGCCGAGCTATCATCTGTTATCGAAAGGCTAAAGGCAGAGGTTGCGGATTGGAAAAGGGTGGTTGATGGTCGCCATGACTTCTTGGATTTCCTGGAGACGCAAGGTTTAAACAGGTTTGAATACCGTTGTTTTGCCGAACAAGAATTCGATGATGTCGAGAAAGTCGTTTTGGATTCACTGAGTGATCCAGTTGTCGGAGAACCTTCTCAGCACTTGTCTAAGCCCATACCATCTAGAAATGTTGTTAATGTAGATGTCTTTCCTTAATTGTTTCTTTTGATTCTCTTGCAGTCTCCTTTTTTAGAAGATCAATGAAAATTTTTATATTTTGCATTTTTTTGTGTCATGTATGTCTAGCTTAGCAGCTTCTTACTTACGACATTCCTGGCAGATTTCTGACTCATTCGTCCAGATATTTATGAATGGCTTCAATGTTTGGCATTTTAGTCGTGTAGAAGCTCTTTTTACGGAATCTGTTATATATCTGGATTACCATATTGTACATTATAGACGACGAGAAAAGTTTGGCTCTTACATTCTGGTACTCTATTACTTTGTAGTTGATCAGGCCAGAAATTTTTGTTTTTATGTCTGACACGTTCGTCCGATAAATATATTTGTTTTTTGCTCAATACTCTAGTCGTGCTGAGTATTTTCACGAGTTGGTTTTTTAACCTGACTCCCTTGTTCTGACTAAATTTTTGTCATTTTGAATTCGAGATGGAAGATTGATCGAAGAAGTTCATTGATATTATCTTTTTAAGTGCTCTACATTCTATGGTCGAGATAGCTTTTTCGCCCTCCTTGTTTTCCAACAATGTTCCTGATCTGTTGATTTTATTACTCTGTATGGTCCTTCCCAATTTGGGTTTAGCTTGCTCGCACCAAGTTCCTTTGTGTTGAGTTGGACTTTTCGGAGTACCCACTCACCAATGTTAAAAGTGAGGATTCGCACCCTCTTGTTGTAATATCCGCTTATACGTTGTTGGTAGGCCACTGTTTTGATAGAGGCTACTTCTCATTTTTCCTCGAGGAGGTCTAGCCTGACTCTCAATGCCTCGATGTTATCATCAACGAGAAATTCTTCGGTTCAAAATGAAGACGAAGGGGGTTTCTCTCGTCAGAGTTCGTTTTGTTGTTTTGTATGCCCAAAGGATGCCAGGCAACTTGGATGTCCACAATCATTTTGTTGCCTCGAGCCTTCTTTTGATTACTTCCAAGACTGTCCTGTTGGTGACCTCGACTTGTCTATTTGCCTGTGGATGAGCGGGCGCAGAGAAGTGTCACTGGATATTCATGTTTTCACACAACTCCTTGACCTTCTTGCCTTCAAATTCCCATTATCCGTGACAATTACCCTTGGGATCCTGAATCTGCATATTATGTCTTTCCAAATAAATTTCTCGACTTGGGTTTCTCTTATCTTCATGAGGGGCTCTACTTCTACCCACTTAGTTAAGTATTCTACTGCTACGAGAAAAAACTTCTTTTTGTCGGACGCGGGGAGTGGTTCTACGATGTCCATTCCCCATTGCGTAAATGGCTAGGGGCACTCATCGGGATCAGATTTTGTCCCGGCATGTGAGTGTACAGGGCAAATATTTGTCATTTGTCAATATGCAAACAAGTTTTTGAGCATCTGCTTGCATCGTTGGCCAGTAGTAACCTAGCGTGAGTGCTTTATGGGCCAACGTTCTTCCTCCTGGGTGATTTTTGCATGCACAGTGGTGGATCTCTTGCAAAAAGATATTCAACATCTTCTGGTGAAAGAAATCTTTGAATCGGGTTCGTGGCAGACCTTCTGTAGACTCTGTCATTGATCAATGTGTATCGTGCCGCCCGATTTTGTAATTTTCGGGCATCCATCTTATCTATTGGGAGTTTTTCGATTGATATATACGCCCGGATTGGAGTTGTCCAGTTGTTTTATTGATTCGTGGTGCATGTTTCTTCCACCTGGTTTTCAAGTATGGAGCTTCCTTGCATCATGACGAGCGGATTATCATTTTCCTTAGTTGTCGATGCTTCCTTTGCTAGTTCATCGACTCTTTTGTTCTCCATCCTTACGTATCATTGAATGATCGCATTTTGGAAGCCTTCTACTAGTTCTGTGGTTTTAAGTGGTAGGCCATCATTCATGTGTTTTTGACTTGAAACTCATCGTTTAGTTGATTGACCACTAGTTTGGAATCAGTAAAGACACTGATGTCTTTTATTCCTAAGTGTTTTGCTAACTGTAGCCCGGCTATGAAAGCTTCGTACTAGGCTTTATTATTTGAGGCTTTAAAGTTGAATTTTATGGCTTTCTCCAATGTGATGCCTTCTGAGTTGTACATGACTAATCCAGTTCCGCTTCCCGTCTTGTTGGATGCTCCATCATAGCGGAAAATCCATCTGTCAGTGATTGGTTTGGATTGTTCTCCTTCACTCTTGCTTTTGATCTATTGGTTGTTGGTTCCTGTGAATTCAGCAATGAAATCCGCTAATGCCTGAACTATGATAGCGGTTCTAAGGGCATAGTTACTATCGAATTGCCCAAGTTCTATTGCCCATTTCACCATTCTCCCCGATAGATCTGGTTTGTGCAATATAGACCGAAGCGGCTATTCAGTCATAACTGTGATTGGATGCGCTTGGAAGTACGGTCGTAGTTTTCTTGAAGACATGATCAGGGCGAGCGCCAATTTCTCTAGGACTGGATAATTGATCTCTGCATCCGCAAAGTGTTTTGTTGATGTAGCATACCAATTTTTGCACACATTTTTCTTCCCGTACTAGCGCTAAGCTTACCGCGTGATCGGACACAGATAGATATAGATACAGTGCTTCCCTCGTGTTTGGCTTCATTAGTAGTTTTGTGCTCCCCATATATGGTTTTAGGCTTTGAAAAGCTTCCTCACATTCGGTATTCCATTCGAATGTCTTGTTTCCCTTCAAAATTTTAAATAAAGGTAGATATTTGTCTGACGATCTGGAGATGAATTTGTTTAGGGCTGCTATTCTTGATTAAGACATTGTACCTTTTTTGTTCGTTGGTGACTGCATGTTGAGAAGTGCATGTATCTGCTTTGGATCGACCTCGATTCCTCTTTGATTGACCATGTACCCGAGGAATTTTTCCTGATTCTACCCCAAATGTGCACTTCTCCGGATTCAGTTTCATCTTATACTTTCACAGTTGGGAGAAGGCTTGTTCGAGATCTGTGATGTGGTCTACTTGATGCAAGCTTTTGACAAGCATGTCATCGATGTAAATCTCCATCGTTTTTTTGATTTGATCTTTGAACATTATGTTTATTAGTCGTTGGTACGTTGTTCCCGCGTTCCTTAATTCAAAGGGCATTACCCGATAATAGTATGTACCCCTTTTCCGTTATAAAATATGTTTTTTTCTTGGTCGGGAGGGTACATCTGTATTTGATTATACCCGGAGTATGCATCCATGAAGCTTAACAGCTCGTGCCCGGCGGTTGCATCCATTATCTGATCTATTCACGAAAGTTGAAAATTGATTTTTTTGGGCAGGCCTTATTCAGATCGGTGTAGTCCGCGCATACCCTCCATTTAACATTATTCTTCTTTACTAGCACTGTGTTTTCCAACCAGTCCGGTTAGTGAGCTTCTCATATCATCCCTGTATTAAGTATTCGGTGTACTTCCTCGTTTATCGCCATATTACATTTTGGAGCCACCGACCTTCTTTTCTGTCGAAACAATTTCTTGTATGGGTTCACTTGTAATTTATGAAAAATGATGAACGAGTCTATTCCTACCATGTCCATCATCGTCCATGCAAAAACATCTTGGTTATCTTTCAGCAATTGGATCAGTTCCTTGGCGAGTTTGGGATGAATATTTGTGCCAATCTGGACTGCTTTCTTTGCTTCATTGTCTAGGTAAACTATGATTGTTTCTTCTTCCGGCTGTCTGGTGTTAGGTCGATCTTGTAGGTTGGTTGAAGCCATATTATTGTTAAAAAAATCTGAACTCGTCTGACCAAGTTGTTGTGAAAGCTCCTCCGATCGTTGCAGTAATTGCTATTTGTGGGAGTCTTTATTGTTGCGAAATGACACTCACAAGCAATTGGTTGATCTCATTTGATTCTCCCAATACCATTGTCGATATGGTACTTTAAGCGTTGGTGCATAGTTGAGGACATTGCGCCCATTTTGTGTATCCAGGATTTCCTGAGTAGCATGTTATACGTAGAAGGAACATCAACGACAAAGAAGTATGTCAATAACACTCATTGTTTTCCTAGTTTTACTGCTTCGATTGGTAGTTGAATTATCCCCAGTGGACGACAATGTTCCCCGCTGAAACCCACCATTGGTTGATAGCTAGGTGAGAGCATCTCATTAGTATACATCCTTTGAAAACCTGTCAGGTATAGGAGGTTGGCTGAGTTGCCTGTGTCGACCAACACCCTCTTAATTTCCCACCTAGCTATCATGACCGAGATTACTAAGGCAACGCTGTGCTGACGGCTCTCTCGTAGGTCTCTGACTACTCGCTTTCGGGATCGGTTGGATTGCTCTTTTTCTCTAACTGCACCATGTAAGATGTAAATTGCCTATTTTGGTCACTCCCCCGATGTGATTTTTCATCATCAGGCTTAATGAATTCTCCGAGTCGTCCTTCTCTGACATGGCGTTCGATCTTGTCCCTTAGGCTATGACAATCTTCGGTATCATGGTCGTAGTCATCATGGAAGAGACAGTGTTTGATTTTATTTCGTCTTTCTGGATCTCCTTAATTTCATTTTCAGTGGCCATTTGATGTCTTCCCTTCCTGTTATAGCTGTAAAGACCTGACTTCGACTCGCTATCAAGGTCGTGAACGATTTATCTGCTGGTTCATGTTTGGGCTTATTCGGTTGTAGTTTTCCAAACTTTTGTTGGTTAAATTTAGAACTGTTATTGATCCGATGTTTCTGAAGCTGGGTGATTTCTTTTTTAGGTTTGTTTCCCTCCAGGTCTTGGATGAGTCTATCCACCATTTTGATTACGTGGTTTATCTGAACCATGAGCATCTCTGCATGGGGGTCCGAGGGGATTCCCCAAGATGTCAGAGACGTCTCTTTTCAGTGCAGTTGGTTTGACGATTGTCGCTGGGTTGATATTATGAGAGATGTCATATTGTCCATCGCCAGATTGAGGATTTGTAGAGCGTTCCATTAACTTTGATAATTTCTTGATCATTAATCAGATTTCGATGAATTTCGTCACTGTGAATTTTCTTTTTAGAAAGGAAACTCGTCTTTCCCCATGGACGGTGCCAAACTGATCCATTCAAATCTCATCCTCCTGAGAGTTTGACCTGCAAAAAGGATGTTAGACTGGCAAAGGCCACCATCTTGGTGGCCTAAGGCACTCAAATGCTTAACTCAGCAACTCTATTTGAAAAAGGAAGTAAATATGGACAAAACTCAGTTAAAGTTGCATACCTCAGTTAAAGTTGCATACCTTGGTCGCGGTTAATTCTCTGTGTGACTTAAGCGTTGAGGTGCAACGGAAAGAGATGTTTCGAAATGACACTCACGGTCCGCTGGTTGCTATTTGTAATTGCTATTTGTGAGGATTCTTTATTGTTGCAGTAATTGCTATTTGTGAGGAGTCTTTATTGTTGTGAAATGACACTCACGGGCCGCTAGTTGATCTCATTTGATTCTCCTGATACCATTGTCAATATGGCACTTTAAGCGTTGGTGCATAGTTGAGGACACTGCATCCATTTTGTGTATCTAGGATCTCTTGAGTAGCATGTTATACGCAGAAAGAGCATCAACGACAAAGAAGTATGTCAATAACACTCGTTGCTTTCCTGGTTCTCCTTCTTCGATCGGTAACTGAATTATCCTCAGTGGATGACAATGTTCACCGCTGACACCCACCATTGGTTGATCGCTAAGTGAGAGCGTCTCATTAGTGAGCCACATCCTTTGAAAACATGTTAGGTATAGGAGGTTGGCTAAGCTGCCTGTGTTGACCAACACCCTCTTAATTTCCCACCTAGCTATCATGACTGAGATTACTAAGGCAACACTGTAAGGGAAATTAACCATGTCTACATCTTCTATGGAGAAGGTCAGAATCCTCTGCATCGTCTTTGTGCGTTTTGCTAACGAATCTTGGTATTTGATCTTTGTTCGTAGGTCTCCGACTACTCGCTTTCGGGATCGGTTAGATTGTTCATTTTCTCCAGTTTCATCATGTAAGATGTATATTGCCTCATTTGGTCGCTCCCTCGATGCGATTTTTTCATCATCAGGATTAATGAATTCTTCGAGTCGTCCTTCTCTGACATGGAGTTCGATCTCATTCCTCAGGCTATGACAATCTTATGGTCGTAGTCGTCGTGGAAGAGACAGTGTTTGCTTTTGTTTCGACTTTTTGGATCTCCTCTCATTTTTTGTGGCCATTTGGCGTTTTCCCTTCCCGCTATAGCTGTAAGGACCTTACTTTGACTCGCTATCAAGGTCATGAACGATTTATGTGCTGGTTAACGTTTGGGCTTATTCGGTTGTAGTTTTCCAAACTTTCGTTGGTTAAATTCAGAACTGTTATTGATTCGCTGTTTCTTAAGCTGGGTGATTTATTTTTTAGGTTTGTTGTCGTCCAGGTCTTGGATGATTCTATCCACCATTTTGAATACGTGGTTCATCTGAACCATGAGCATCTCTACACGGGGGTCCGAAGGGATTCCCCAAGATGTCAGAAACGTCTGAATTGTTACCTGTTGAACCTCTCTTCTTTCCAGTGCAGGTGGTATTATGAGACATGTCATATTGTCCATCGCTAGGTTGAGGATTTATAGAGGTGCTCTCGTTACAACATGTCATATTGATCGTTAATCAGATTTCGGTGAATTTCGTCACTGTGAATTTTCTTTTTAGAAAGGAAACTCATCGTTCCCCACGGACGGTGCCAAACTGATGCGTCCAAATCTCATCCTCCTTAGAGTTTGACCTGCAAAAAGTTGTTAGACTGGCAAAGGCCACCATCTTGGTGGCCTAAGGCACTCCAATGCTTAAGTCAGCAACTCTATTTGAAAAAGGAAGTAAATATTCGCAAAACTCAGTTAAAGTTGCATACATTTGTCGAATGTTTCTTTTATCTTTTATAATGGTCGCGGTTAATTTTCTGCGAAACTTAAGCATTGAGGCACAACAGAAGGAGATATTTTACGGAACAGTTTCTTCCTTATGGAGATGCGTCCATGGAAGCGTAACTCCCTCCACGACTCTTTTTTATAGAACATTCTTCTTTTTTATGAGGGAACTCATGTCGGGCCAGGGTTTGGGCTTTGATTCATTTGGGCCTGGATTTGGGTTTTGATTATGTCTTCTTATAGTGGTCCTTGTCTGGGCATCTATGGTTGGATTTAACCTTCTTGGGTTTTACGAACTGGCCCAATAGATGGGATGCCAAATCATTGTTATGGATGTTCTTTGCCACGTGTATGGCCGTGACGTCGTTCTATTTTGGTGTATCATCAATTTTGATAGAGGTGCTCTCGTTACAACAAGCTTTGCATTTTGATTCATGGGAATACAATAAAAAATCTTGTGGAGTGTTTGCCTTTCCACCGAGGAAGTAACTAACTGGGGCCAATCAAACCCCAATTTATGTGAACCTCATTATACCTTTGTGTATGTGGTATTCTTACTCTCTATTCACATGTTCATGCTTGTTGTCTTATTACTTACTATTTGTTCTCTATACCTTTACAACATGCATGTTTCATTGAGCGTTTTCAATATCAACCCCGCTCACTTATTGGTGTCTTAATCAAGACTTCAATCTTATTATCAAAGGGAGTTATAATCTTGATGCGCTATTTTAGTAGCACACAACTTAATACCCTGCTTTGTGATTGTAGTATAGAATAAGTAGGGATCATTCTAGACCGGGGATTAGAGGGCTTGTCAATTAACACTAATAATAATTAAACGACAACTAACAACCTAATTAATTAAATAAAAGGGGATTAGATTTTCTAAATTAAACTATGAATATAACTACGAAAATTACTGTAAAGATAATAAAACTAAAGGGATGACAAAGATGAGAAATTAGCTAAGGGTTTATCTCCACACACCAAACATATGCTTATAAATCAATCTTCAATAATCACTTGCTAACTCGTGAGAAACAATGCTCAAGACTAACCGTGACCGCACTGCATTAATCTTACTATTTTCCCAAGTTCGTTGAATTAAACTAAGCGTCGCTTTCAAACTATTCTTATCATGCCATCTAAACAGGAATCGCAAGTTAATTAACAATCTAAGATCATTAAGTTTTGTAAAAAATATGAACACTGACTAGGCAATTACAAGTATGATCAGACTCTTGTTCTTGCCTAGGTTTTTACTTAACCATACCAACATTCCTTGGTATTTACTACTTGTGAGTACAGAATCATAACAATTAGGTGAAACTCTCCTATACTCTAGCCCCAGATCCTAGCATGCTTACTAAGTTGGCCACCTTAACAAACATATAAAGAAAAGTTCTCTATAAAGAAGTTAAGCAAAACACAATCACTAATAGCAAGGAAGATTAAATTCAATTAATTTATAAAGCACATGTTCGGGGCTTCGAATCCACCCTAACTAAGAGGAGTTTAGCTAGACATATTAATTATGTTCAAATAGCAATACATAATTAATATCAAACTAAAAATAAGAGAAAGAGATTAGAAAGAACGTTGTCGCCTGTGCGTGGTGGTATTGAGTGGAAACTGGGGTGCGAATAGTGCGATATCTCTTCACCTTCCTCACGCGATTTGCTCCTTCGCGATCTTTGCTTTTGCTGTGAGATTGGACTGCGAATGTGTGGTGACGGAAGGGCGACGATCAGCTGAGAGAGAGATGAAAACGGTGGCGATGGGTTTAGGGTTGGCGATGATCAGGGATAGAGAGAGAGAGAGCGAGAGGGACTAAGAAGAGGGTTTATCGACGATGGTGCGAGAAGGTGCTAGAGGCGATTGCTGGATTGCGATGAATAGTGGAAGAGATGGATGTTGGTGGTGGTGTAACTGATGTTGCGAGGATGATTGTTGTTGTGAGGATGATGATGAGGTTGTGGTTTGCTGTAGCTGTGGATGAGGACGATTGATGAGCTGTGGTTGTGATGGTGGGGTGTGGATGGATTCTGGGTGACGGCGGCTAGGGTTTAACATGGAAAGCCGTGGATGGATGATTTCAGGACGATGGCGGCTGTGGGAGAGATCGGGTGAGAATGAGAGATTGTGGATGGGGATGCTATTGCTGGATGGGTGGGCGATGGAAGTCGTGGATGGATGGATGGATGGATGATCTCTCAAAGCCAGGTATCGTCCACTTTTTATTCTTGTTTTCTTCTTTTTGTGGTTTCCTTGTTTCCTTGTTTGTGTGATTTCCTTTTGCAATTAGTATTCCTAAATTGCCAATTTGCTTCTATTTTAAAATATTGTAATTGGAAACCTAAACAAACATGAAAATAGCAATTAGTACCATAATTAACAAGTAATAGCTAAATATATATATAGAAATATGGTACTAAAAATAACCTAATTATGCCCCTATCAAATTGCCCCACACTTATCTTTTGCTAGTCCTCGAGCAAATCATAGAAACAAATAAAAGACTCAAATGACTCAATCTATAATTTCCAACATTTGTCTCAGAGATTTTCAACGGATCATGACATGTTAAGATTCTTTGTAAACACAAGATTAAATCCACATCATTCAAAAAATAATACTCGTTCATAGCAATGATATAAAAATTTACAATTAAATCAATCCAAGTGACTGTGAAACTCAAGCGCGTGCCAAGAAGAATTAACCCAAAAATCTCACTGGATGCACTCTTTTCTTTTTCACTGATTGTTTGGTAAAATCACTCTTCCTATTTTAGTTATATGTGAGAGGATTGATGTGAAAGGGAAACAAATAGCTCACATATGATATAACAAGAAAGAATGGCATTTTCTGACCTTTTTTTTTTTTTTAGATATATGATCTCATGGAAGGAATGTTACTACTTGAATGCAAGAACTAGGGACACCATATGCTCGTACCTCATTCGAATCTCCACATCGTGACATTGCAAGACACACTCAATCAAAAGGTCTTAATTCGGGTTGTAATGGGGCCAGAGGTCAAGGGAAGAGAAAGAACGGATATGAAATTTTCAAAGGGCTTGAAGAAATGGTGAAAGCATGCAATAAGATTAGAGACATTAGCAAAGAATCATATGGTTCAAGACATAAGTGGGAGAATGACTAGGTGGCTCATTGATAATGAAGAGCTTCAGCAATTATTTTGTATCTACTGAAAAGAATTGAACTATCTGTATGGTACTGTAATACTGAATGGATATAGATAAGGACTTGTATCCCTTTTGTAACTTTTTTTTTTTGCAACTCTTTCTTCTTGAACTGTCTACCACAAGGGTCTCCCCCACACTTGTTTTTCAACATACCTTGAACCACAATAAAGTATCTGCAAATCAAATTATGCTCCACTCTTTTTATTAGGTTAGGGATAGAAAATGAGGGCAATGAAACAAAAGGCTTAATAATAGGCTCAATGGGGTTAACCTAAAGGAAATATATTATGGATCAGGCTTATTTGGCAATGGTGGAAACTAGGTGTCTTTATCATGTCAAGCATGTCATGCAATTCAATATGATGCTTTGAACGAAATCAATACAAGTTCTAGTGTTTAATTCTTAATTTTGAAAGCAATCCAAGTAGCAACCAAAGCAAACAAGATCATGCAACGAATTATTATTGACAAAAGAAATAAAAGATGACCTAACTAAAAACTCTCAAAATCAAAGGAACAATAGGCTCAAAACTCACATATGAGTTATAATGAGTTAAATTAAACTAAGCATGCTATGAGTACCAATTACTAAGTTGATTACATGTGAATTTGCATATGATAACCATAAATAAGCATTAACCAAAGAATAATATTAGATCTTAAATCATGTTTATAAATCACCTTAAAGTCATGCAATTAAAAACCAAATCTCATCCTTGTGTTGGAAAGTATCCTAAGACTCAAAACAACTATAATTTAATTTTTTATTTTTTTATTATTTATTTTATTTTATTTTTATGACACTAATACCAACAAAGAAAATAAAAACCAACAATTATTTTATTTTTTAAGGGACTGACACTTTTTTTTTCTTCAAAATAAAACAATGTTTTTTCCCCCCCACACTTAAACCTAACATTGTCCTCAATGTTAATAGATTATAGCACATGCAATGAAAGATTTAAACGCGGAAAAACAAACTACTAACAAACAAAAGAAAAAATAACGAAAATAAAATAAAAGGATAAAGAAAGCAAATCTGATTGGGTTGCCTCCCAAGAAGCGCTCGTCTTAACGTCATGCAGCCTGACGGTATCTCCAATTAATCCTCAGAATAAGTGGGAACATGGAGTGATACGTCCTCCACGTCATGTTCCACAAATGACTCATAATAGGGCTTAAGTCGATGCCCATTCACCTTGAACTCATTTCCAGTTGTGACACTTTTCACCTGTATAGCTCCATGGGAAAAAACATTAGTAACAAAAAAAGGACCAACCCATCTAGAACGTAACTTACCGGGAAAAAGTTTAAGGCGTGACTGAAAAAGTAAGACTTTTTGGCCCACCACAAAAGTCTTTCCACGGATCATGCGATCATGAAAAGCTTTAGTTTTCTCCTTATAAATCCTGGCACTCTCATATGCGTCATTCCGAATCTCTTCAAGCTCTTTCAGTTGCAATTTCCTATGAAGGCCAGCATCATCAATGTTCATATTGAAAGTCTTAATAGCCCAATGCACCTTATGTTCTAGCTCAACCGGTAAATGACACGGTTTCCCATATACAATCGGAAAGGGAGACATCCCTATAGGTGTCTTATATGTTGTTCGATATGCCCATAAAGCATCATCAAGTTGCATGCTCCAATCTTTGCGAGTGGGCTTTACTGTTTTTTCAAGTATTCCCTTGATTTCACGATTAGAAACTTCGGCTTGTCCACTTGTTTGGGGATGATAAGGTGTTGAAACCTTATGTGTGACATTGTATTTCTTAAGCAAAGCTTCAATTGTACGGTTGCAAAAATGGGAACCTCCATCATTTATAATCACTCACGGCATTCCAAATCTTACAAAAATGTTTGAACGAATAAATGCTGCAACAACTTTGGAATCGTCAGTACGGGTGGCTTTTGCTTCCACCCACTTTGAAACATAATCCACAGCAAGCAATATATATATGAAACCATTAGAAGAAGGAAATGGACCCATGAAATCAATACCCCATACATCGAAGATTTCCACATTATATATAGGATGTTGTGGCATTTGATCTCTAGGGCCTAAATTACCTGTTCTTTGACACCGGTCACAAGTTATGCAAAATAATCTGGCATCCTTAAATAAAGTGGGCCAATAAAATCCACATTCTAAAACCTTACGAGCTGTTCTTTGAGTTCCAAAGTGTCCCCCACAAGCATAGGAATGACAATATGTCAATATTGAATTAAATTCAGAATCGGGTACGCACCTTCTACTCAGTTGATCGGTACAATGCTTCCACATATAGGGATCATCCCATACAAACTGTTTCGCCACTTTCTTGAGCTTATCCTTCTGAACTCGAGTTAAGGTGTTCGAAATCTGTTTGGATACAAGGTAATTTACAATATTAGCATACCATGGTTCACTTACCTCGACCAAAAATAGTTGCTCGTCAGGAAAAGTCTCAAGAATTGGCTGGGGTTCCTCATTGTGCACCAAACGGCTCATGTGGTCAGCTACCACGTTTTCACTCCCTTTTTTATCCCTGATATCCACATCAAACTCTTGAAGAAGAAGTATCCACCGTATAAGTCTCGGTTTTGCTTTTTTTTTCGTAAGCAAGTATTTTAAAGCTGCATGATCAGAGAAAATTATAACTTTAGTTTCAATTAAATAAGATCGAAATTTCTCTAAAGCAAATATAACAGCTAAAAGTTTTTTTTTCAGTTGTGGAATAATTCAATTGAGCGTCATTCAAGGTTCGGGAGGCATAGTAGATGACGTGAAGACGTTTATCCCTCTGTTGGGCTAAAACTGCTCCTAAGGCATAATATGATGCGTCACACATAAGTTCAAATGGAAGACTCCAATCCGGTGGTGCAATGATAGGTGTTGATGTCAACAACTCCTTAAGCTTGTCAAACGTTGTCTGACAGTCATTATTGAACTCAAATGGCACATCTTTTTGTAGGAGTCGACATAGTGGTCCAGAAACCTTAGAAAAATCTTTGATAAATCGCCGATAGAATCCTACATGTCCAAGAAAAAACGAACCTCTCTCACCGAAGTAGGAGAGGGTAAGTAACGTACAAGATCTATTTTAGCTTTATCAACCTCAATACCCCTTGCTGAAATCACATGACCTAAAACAATACCTTGGTTAACCATAAAGTGACATTTTACCCAATTTAATACAAGGTTAACCTCAATGCATCGCTTCAGAATCAATGCAAGATTATCTAGACAATGGTCAAAAGAATCACCGAAAACACTAAAATCATCCATAAAAACCTCAATGATTTTTTCAACAATGTCTGAAAATATACTTACCATACATCTCTGGAAGGTAGCCGGGGCATTACACAAATCGAATGGCATTCTTCTATATGCGAAAGTGCCGAATGGACATGTAAAGGTTGTCTTTTCTTGATCCTCTAGAGCGATGACAATCTGATTATATCCTGAATAACCATTAAGAAAACAATAAAAAGCACCACCGACCAACCTTTCAAGAAAATGATCTTTCCTGGTAGTTGCATTCAGCTTTCTATAGTCAATACAAACCCGCCACCCTGTTTGTATTCGCGTGGGAACCAACTCATTTTCCTCGTTCTTTACCACAATTATGCCAGACTTCTTCGGCACTACTTGCACTGGTGAAACCCATTTGCTATCTGAAATTGGGTAAATCACGCCACAATCAAGGAGTTTAATGATTTCTTTCTTCACAACTTCCATCATAGGGGGGTTTAGGCGGCGCTGAGCTTCTCTAGTGGGTTTTGTACCTTCCTAAAGAAGTATACGGTGCATACAAGTGGTAGGGCTAATACCCTTTATGTCTGCTAATGTCCACCCAATTGCAATCTTGTATTCCTTCAAAACCCGTATAAGCTTTTCCTCTTCTAAATTTGTGAGTGATGATGATATGATGACAGGCAATGTCTCATTATCTCCCAAATATGCGTACTTCAAATGATCCGGTAACGGTTTAAGCTCAAGTGTAGTGCCTGAATCACAGAAGGTAAAAGTTTATTAGTAGATGAGGGAATAATAATTGGGGGAGGTAACTCACTAACAATTCGTGGCATTGACTCAAAGGTTGCCACAGTCTCAATGATCTCCTCCCTCATGTTATCGGCCGAGATCTTCATATTGTCACAAAGGACTCCATTTCTCTCATATCCGGCGCCAGTAGCAATGGTGATTTCAAGTTCATCATCGTTCATGACGTCAAAAAATTCCTGGGACAAATTATTCACCACGTCAATAGAAAAACAAGAATGATTATCAACAGGGTACCTCATGGCTTCAAAGATGTTGAAACCAATCACATCACCATCAAATTCCATTGTCAATTTCCCTGCATGCACATCAATATTTGTTTTTGCAGTTTTCATGAAGGGGCGCCCTAAAATAAGAGGCAAAGGTGTTGACAATGCCGAATCTTCCATTTCAAGCACATTGAAATCTACTGGGAAGATCAAATGATTAACCTACACCAACACATCTTCCAACAAACCTCGCGGATATGCATTAGAGCGGTCAGCCAATTGAATAATCACACCGTCATTTTTTAGTTCCCCAAGATTCATAGAACGATAAACAGAGTATGGCATAACATTAATTGAGGCACCTAAGTCTAACATTGCATTGTCAATTTTAGTATTACCGATAACACAAGGGATAGTGAAACTACCTGGATCCTTACACTTCAGTGGCAATTTCTTTTGAAGAACTGCGGAGACATTCTCACTTACCTTAACTACCTATCCGTCTTGAAGTCGTCTCTTTGTTGTGCAAAGCTCCTTCAAAACATTTGCATACTTAGGCACTTGCTTAATATCATCAAGAAGCGGAATATTGACTTGGACTTTTCGGAAAGTTTCCAAAATTTCCTTATCCTGTTCATCTTTTCTAGATTTGGCAAAACTACCTGGAAAAGGCACAAAAGGTGGAACAAGATTAGCAGAAACTGAATTTGGAATCCTCACCTTCTTACCTTGAGCTCTGGTGTTTCAATGATGGCTGGATCATCCTTATGTAACTCAGCTTTCTTATTTCGACTCTGTTCAGTGACTATTGGATCATTCTCAATTTGCCTACCACTCCTCAATGTAATTGCTTTTGCGGTTTCAAACCCACCTTTCGGTTTTGGAATGGTAGAACTAGGAAGTTTTCCTTGCTCACGAATTTGTCCAATAAACTCAGCTATCTGTCCCATTTGTAGTTTCAAATCTGCTATATCCTTTGATTGGTTCTGCTGAGAAATAGTCAATGATTTCAAAATCTCATCATAATTAAGGGGCATTCCTGAATTGTGCTGAAGTGGTTCTGGTTGCCTTTGGGCGAAACCAGGGGGTGGCCGATTCGAAGTCTATTGTTGATGTTGTTCTGAATTTCTCCATTCAAAATTGGGGTGATTTCTCCAACCTTCATTGTAGGTGTTCGAATAAGAATTATTCCTATAGTGATTTTGCCCCTGAAAACCTATTGCATTGACATTCTCCCAACCGCCATTCTCAATCAGTTGAGGACATTGATCAGATGGATGTCCTGGCTTTGTACACGAGCCACAAACTTGTGCAACTCCTAGCATATTCGGCTTCCCTAGGGCCTGAGTCACAAGTGAGGTAAGATTAGCCATTTGAGCTTCCAAACTAGAATTAGTACTTACCTCATTGACTTGGCGTGAAGGCTCTCCAATTCCTTCATACCGCTGGGCATTTAAGGCTCGGTTTGCAATCAAAGTTTTTGCTACTGCTGGAGTTTTATCAACCAAAGCTCCTCATGCCGCTGCATCTAACATCTGTCGCTCAAGAGGAAACAATCCCTCATAAAAGTATTGAATCAGGAGCTCTTCCTTCATCTGATCCTGCGGGCATGATGCTATGAGAGTTTTGAAACGCTCATAGTAAGCCGGATACGATTCTCCTGGACCCTGCTGTATGCCACTGATTTTCTTCCTTAACAAGATAATTTTGGAAGTTGGGAAGAATTTCTCTAGAAACACCTTCTTCATGCTCTCCCAAGAATATACTGTTCCGGAAGGTAGTTCATAGAGCCAATCCTTATCCCTATCAGCCAGAGAAAAGGGCAATGCTCTCAACTTTAGGATGTTTTCATCCACATTTATTGGCGTCATACTGGAGCATACAACTTCAAATTCCTTTAAATGTTTATTTGGATCCTCCATAGAAAAACCATGATACTTCGGAATATGATGAAGTAGGCTGGATTTCAGCTCGAATGACTCAATCTTGCCCTGCGCGGCTAATGGATACTGAATGCACAAGGGTGCGGCATTGTCCAAGGTGGATGCCGAAAGTTCTTTAATAGATCTATTATCTCCCATGTCAAACTCTTCATATTTAGATTCAGATTCAGAGCTATATGTTTGTGGCTCTTTTGTGTTTTCTCCTTCGTTTTCTAAATGTTTTCTCAGGCTCTGAATCGTATTCTACTAAGTTTTCGCTAGATCTTCTATTGCGCATGAACTTGTACCTGAGATAAAGAAAGAATAAAAAAATCAATAAAAAAATAAAAATAAATAAATAAATAAATAAAAACTAATTAAGTAATCAACAACTTTTCTAATCCCCGGCAACGGCGCCAAAAATTGATGCGCTATTTTAGTAGCACACAACTTAATACCCTGCTTTGTGATTGTAGTATAGAATAAGTAGGGATTGTTCTAGACCGGGGATTAGAGGGTTTGTCAATTAACACTAATAATAACTAAACGACAACTAACAACCTAATTAATTAAATAAAAGGGGATGGAATTTTCTAAATTAAACTATGAATATAACTACGAAAATTACTGTAAAGATAATAAAACTAAAGGGATGACAAAGATGAGAAATTAGCTAAGGGTTTATCTCCACACACCAAACATATGCTTATAAATCAATCTTCAATAATCACTTGCTAACTCGTGAGAGGCAATGCCCAAGACTAACCGTGACCGCACTGCATTAATCTTATTATTTTCCCAAGTTCATTGAATTAAACTAAGCGTCGCTTTCAAACTATTCTTATCATGCTATCTAAACATGAATCGCAAGTTAATTAACAATCTAAGATCATTAAGTTTTGTGGAAAATATGAACACTGACTAGGAAATTACAAGTATGATCAACATCTTGTTCTTGCCTAGGTTTTTACTTAACCTTACCAACGTTCCTTGGTATTTACTACTTGTGAGTACAGAATCATAACAATTAGGTGAAACTCTCCTATACTCTAGCCCCAGATCCTAGCATGCTTACTAAGTTGGACAAAGAAAAGTTCTCTATAAAGCAGTTAAGCAAAACACAATCACTAATAGCAAGGAAGATTAAATTCAATTAATTTATAAAGCACATGTTCGGGGCTTCGAATCCACCCTAACTAAGAGGAGTTTAGCTAGACATATTAATTATGTTTGAATAGCAATACATAATTAATATCAAACTAAAAATAAGGGAAAGAGATTAGAAAGAACACTATCGCCTGTGCGTTGTGGTACTGAGTGGAAACTGGGGTGCGAATAGCGCGATATCGCTTTACCTTCCTCACGTGATTTGCTCCTTCGCGATCTTTGCTTTTTCTGTGAGATTGGACATTGAATGTGTGGCGACGGAAGGGTGACGATCGGCTGAGAGAGAGATGAAAACGGTGGCGATGGGTTTAGGGTTGGCGACGATCAGGGATAGAGAGAGAGAGCGAGAGGGACTAAGACGAGGGTTTATCGACGATGGTGCGAGAAGGTGATGGAGGCGATTGCTGGATTGTGATGAATAGTGGAAGAGATGGATGTGTCACGATAGTGACTTAATATCAGCAGGAATAGAATAGAAATGGAAGGATGGATTAATTGGAGAACAAAGAATGAACTTATCTCAAGTCCTGCTTAGACAAGAGCCTTTACTTCTAACTTCTCTCTGTTTTCATTTCACAGGAAGTGGAGGCTTTATATAGTAGCGCTCCTAACCGAATTACAAATTTCATCCACTCAACATTCAACACGTGTTGAGTCTACAGTGTTCTACAGTGTTCTCTAACCAACTGGAACAGGAATTTCAAATTGCAATTTCCCGCTCTTTGTTTTAAGGCGCCCTTCTGAAAATTTAAAAATTTATTTGATTTCCCTCGTGACATTACCCTCCCCTATAAAAAAATCCTTGTCCTCAAGGATGGAAGTTAGGGAACTTCGATGTAATGGTAGCATAATCTTCCCAAGTGGCTTCCTTTTTACTCGAATTAGACCATTGAACCAGAATTTGAGTAACGGCTCTGTTATGGCGAGGAACGAGACGCCTAGCGAGAATGGCCACTGGTTCTACTTGAAAATTGCCACTGTGGTCAACCAAGGGGAGCTGAGGCGTTGCTATTACAGACTGGCCGAGCTTCCGTTTGAGCTGAGAAACATGGAAGACGTTGTGGATGCGAGAGCCTTGAGGAAGCAACAGTTTATACGCCACTGGACCAATTTTTTCGAGGATTTGGAAGGGGCCGTAAAACTTGGCTGAAAGCTTGAGGTTGCGACGCAAATTGACCGAGGTCTGGCGATAAGGTTGTAGACGTAAATATACCCAGTCACCAGTATGGAATTGGCGGTCAGTTCTATGTTTGTCAGCGTAAGCCTTCATACGCTCCTGTGCTTTATGTAGTTTCTCCTTGATGAGTTGCAACATCTGATCTCGCTCCAGTAAATACTGCTGAACAGATGGAGCAGAGAGAGGGCTGATAGGAGGAAGAGCCAAGAGAGGTGGGGAATAGCCATAGAGGGCTTGAAAAGGAGTGGTATTTAGGCTCGAATGAAAGGTGGTATTGAACCAGTGTTCCGCCAGATACAACCACCTAGCCCATTGAGAAGGTATGTCGCTAGTCATGCAGCGCAAATAAGTCTCGAGACAAGCATTGGTACGCTCGGTTTGCCCGTCAGTTTGGGGGTGATATGCGGAGCTAAGAGACAAGGTAGTACCCAAAGCTGAGAATAAGTCTTGCCAGAAGGCACTAATAAAGACTTTGTCGCGGTCTGAGACGATTGATGTGGGTAGACCATGAAGCTTATAGACGTGCTGGAGGAATAATTCAGCCACCATTGCTGAAGTATAGGGATGAGACAATGCCAAGAAGTGACTATATTTGGTCAGTCGATCAACTACGACCAGTATGACTGACTTATGTTGAGAAATGGGTAGGCCTTCAATGAAGTCCATGGAAATGTGTTGCCAAGCCTGCTGGGGAATAGGAAGAGGTTGCAGTAAGCCACCGTAGGCTGACTGGTCCGACTTATTGCGCTGACAAACATCGCAGCTGGTTATGAATTCAGTAAGTTGTTGTCTCATTTTCGGCCAGAAAAAACATTGCCTGAGCCGAAAGAAGGTGGCAGTAATTCCTGAATGGCCACCCAGGGCCGAGCTATGCAAGGTGGTGAGAAGCTTCACTCGTAATGGTCCAGTCGACCCAATGTAGAGACAGCCTTTGTGGCGGATAAGACCTTGTGACAATGTATAATTAGGCACTGCTGAACCATCAAGGAGGAGTTGCTGAATAAGTGTCTGAGCTTCCTGATCATTACTGTAGCTATGAATTACCTCAGCAAGCCAAGTGGGAACAACAGTGGTAATGGCTAAGCAAGTACTCTCCTCCATATCACGTCTGGACAGAGCATCAGCGGCAGTGTTGTCAACTCCCCTTTTGTATACAATCTCGTAATCGTAGCCTAATAATTTGGAAAGCCAGCGTTGTTGGAGAAGAGTAGTCACCTTTTGGGATAGGAAGTGACGAATACTCTGATGATCCGTGTAGATGGTGAATTTAGAACCCAGTAAGTAGGACCTCCATCTATTGACAGCAAGAACAATTGCGAGCAATTCTTTCTCATATGTAGAAAGTCCCAAGTTCTTTTGTCCTAAGGCCTTACTAAAATAGGCAATTGGTCGACCATGTTGTGACAGGACAGCGCCTACTCCACGCGTACAAGCATCTGTTTCCAGGTTGAAGGGTTGAGTAAAGTCTGGCAAGGCTAGGACTGGTGCCGTACACATAGCTGATTTCAGGTTTTTGAAGGCTTCAGTTGCATGAGAATTCCAGTGGAAGCAATCTTTCTTGAGCAAATCAGTTAGTGGCTGAGCTAACTGCCCATAGTGGCGAATGAATTTGCGGTAATAGCCTGTTAAGCCCAAGAAACCCCGAAGTTGTTTGATGTTAGCTGGAAGGGGCCACGACTGCATAGCAATGAGCTTCTGTGGGTCAGCTGCCACACCTTCAG
The DNA here is from genome assembly GCA_963556465.1 of Berberis vulgaris. NCBI lineage: Eukaryota > Viridiplantae > Streptophyta > Magnoliopsida > Ranunculales > Berberidaceae > Berberis > Berberis vulgaris. The sequence goes on along the minus strand of OY747131.1, from coordinate 26,804,873 downwards.
AACTGACTATATGACCCAAGTATTCCAGTTTTGGTTGAAGAAATGAACATTTGGACAGCTTAGCATAGAGTTGATGATGCCTCAATGTAGCGAAGGTGAGACGCAAGTGAGATAAGTGGTGCTCCAAGGAAGTACTGTAAACCAGAATATCGTCAAAAAAAACTAATACAAACTTCCTTAAATAAGGTTGAAATACCTGGTTCATTAAGGCTTGGAATGTGGCGGGAGCGTTTGTAAGACCAAACGGCATTACTAGGAACTCGTAGTGGCCTTGATGAGTCCTAAATGCTGTCTTGTGCACATCGGGAGGGTGTACCATCAGCTGGTGATACCCTGATCTGAGATCCAGTTTTGAGAAGATGGTAGCCCCATTGAGTTCATCCAATAGTTCCTCAATTAAAGGAATGGGAAATTTGTTTTTCACCGTGATCTCATTTAGTTTTCTGTAGTCCACACAAAAGCGCCAAGACTGATCTTTCTTCCTAACCAGTAATATGGGAGCAGCAAAGGGACTCTGTGAGGGTTGAATGAATCCTGCCTCCAGCATCTCAGAAACCAGTCCTTCAACTACTGTTTTCTGCATATAAGGTATCTTATAAGGGTGTTGGGAAGTGGGGTTGCTATTAGGTTTGAGTGGAATTTTGTGGTCAAGTGGTCGATGAGGTGGTAGAGTAGTAGGTATGTGGAATATGTCGCAGAACTCATCTAACAGAGCTGTCAATGCAGGATGCTCTTGAGTAGGAACAGGTACACTTGTGATGGAGAATAGATGCCCAATGAATGAAGGAGTGTGTTTTCTAAATTTAGAAAAACTTTTTTGCTCCATAACACACAGGGAGCCTTCATTGGTAACTCCTTGTAGGGTGATAAGCTTCCCATTCACTTGTAAAGTTAATTGCAACTTTTGGAGATTGATAATGATATCCCCAAAATTTCGCAACCAATCACCCCCAATCACCATATCATAACCCCCTAGGGACAGAACTCTGACTCGTCCTTCACATTTCAGACCCTGCATTGTCCATTTCAGGCTGTCACACAAAGCGTTACTGTGGAGTTGTTGACCGTTTGCTACCCGCACTACCATTTGCTGGGTCATTACAGTTGGCCACTTAGTTTCTCTTATGACACTGGGATCAATAAAAGAGTGTGTACTCCCAGTGTCGATGAGAATAGAGATGTTCTTCTTCTTAATCATTCCCTTAAGTAAAAGGGTATTGGCTGAAACACTTCCCTGTAGGGCATGAAGAGACACCTCCATGTCTGAATGAATCTCTTGGGACAGTTCCTCATTCAACAGGCTTTCTACAGCAGGGTCATCACTGGGATCCTCATCTGGAATCAGTAAATATAAGTGTTGCTGCTTACATAAGTGACCTGGTTTGTATAATTCATCGCAGTTGTAACACAATCCCTTCTCACGTCTCAGTTTCATCTGCATAGGAGTGAGTCGTTTTATTGGAGGCGTAGGGCCTGACAATCTGACCATTGGAGTGGTGGTGTTGGTGATAGGTCTGTTACTATTATAGGAAGATGTTGAACTATTAAATGGACGGTGGGAACCTTGACTGGTTCTAGGATTTAGGGTGGTGGTGGTGGTGTAAGATCCATTCCTGGCTGAAGATGAGTTCTGGTTATGAGTTGTGTGGGAGCTTTGCTGGTTAAGGGTGGATGCTTCATGCATTCTGGCCAATGAAAAAGCCTGACTCACTGTGTTTGGTCTGAATAATTGCACTAGGGATTTAATATTGGGTTTAAGGCCACTCAAAAAGCTGAGTACAAAGTAATTGTCATCTAGGTGTGGATTGTGGTTAAGCATCAGTGATTTCAGTTCTTCGAACTTATCAAAGTAATCAGTCACTGAAGTCTCTTGGCCAAGCTTATTGAAGAGATCTACATAATTTTCAAGCACAGACTCTTCAAATCTAGCACACAGGTCATGAACAAATGATTGCCATGGTATGATTTCTTTCCCAACTTGGTAGTCTAAGAACCACAAGTCGGCTTGCCCAGAAAAATGGATGGATGCAATGGCTACTTTATTAGTCTCAAGGATCTGGTAAAGTGCAAAATACCTCTCGCACTTCTTAATGAAGGCTCTAGGATTAACCCCATCGAAAGTAGGAAAATCTAATTTGGGCATACGAGAAAAGTTACCTTGAGAATCCAGATTGGGTTCCCATTGTGGCATCTGTGGCTGATTTGGCTGGTGATTAACTCGGACTGCTGAAGAACTTGCTGATCCAGCAGTTCCTCGAACATCTGGTGGGCGCTGAAGCAGTTGAAAAATCTGCTCCAATTTCTGTCCATTAGTCTCGTTGGTTTGCTGCAACCCTTTAAATTCAGTCTGCATTCTCTTGAACTCGGCCTTCAGAATCTCGATCTGATTCTGAGTTTCTATCTGGTCTCTTTTGGTGTCTCTTATGAATCCCTCAACCTCCTTAGCTCTGGTTTCCATGGTTGATTGTATAGGTTGGATCAGTGAAGCTCTGATACCAAATGTCACGATAGTGACTTAATATCAGCAGGAATAGAATAGAAATGGAAGGATGGATTAATTGGAGAACAAAGAATGAACTTATCTCAAGTCCTGCTTAGACAAGAGCCTTTACTTCTAACTTCTCTCTGTTTTCATTTCACAGGAAGTGGAGGCTTTATATAGTAGCGCTCCTAACCGAATTACAAATTTCATCCACTCAACATTCAACACGTGTTGAGTCTACAGTGTTCTACAGTGTTCTCTAACCAACTGGAACAGGAATTTCAAATTGCAATTTCCCGCTCTTTGTTTTAAGGCGCCCTTCTGAAAATTTAAAAATTTATTTGATTTCCCTCGTGACAGGATGTTGGTGGTGGTGTAACTGATGTTGCGAGGATGATTGCTGCTGTGAGGATGATGATGAGGTTGTGGTTTGTTGCGGCTGTGGATGAGGACGATTGATGAGATGTGGTTGTAATGGCGGGGTGTGGATGGATTCTGGGTGACGACGGCTAGGGTTTGGCGAGGGAAGCCGTGGATGGATGATTTCAGGACGATGGCGGCTGTGGGAGAGATCGGGTGAGAATGAGAGACTGTGGATGGGGATGCTATTGCTGGATGGGTGGGCGATGGAAGTCGTGGATGGATGGATGGATGATCTTTCAAAGCCAAGTATCGTCCCCTTTTTATTCTTGTTTTCTTCTTTCTGTGGTTTCTTGTTTGTGTGATTTTCTTGTGCAATTAGTATTCCTAAATTGCCAATTTGCTTCTATTTTAAAATATTGTAATTGAAAACCTACACAAACATGAAAATAACAATTAGTACCATAATTAACAAGTAATAGCTATATATATAGAAATATATATATATATAGAAATATGGTACTAAAAATAGCCTAATTATGCCCCTATCAAATCTACCCATTTATCCTGAGGCTTGAACCCTGGAGTTGAGCTCAAATATATGATACTCTACTCTAATGTTTCTAGCCTAGTTTCTTAGGCTTGTGAGTTTATCTTTGCCCAACCCATCTTTGAAGTATTTTTGTTGGTGCTTAACTTGAAGCAAACAAACCCAATGGTGGATGACTACTTGTAGTCAACTTCTAGAGAGTTGCAACACCGTTCTTGAAAGTATTTGAGTGATTATCTTTGAACTGAGCATTATTCCGCAAAAATTTCAAAGATTTAAACAATTTTCAAAAAATGGACTATTCACCCCCTAGTCTTGCTCTTCTAAACCAACCCATACACGTACCCATTAAACTTAACTAGCACACCTACCCACCTCCCACCCTTTAATTTTTTAACCAAATCATCACCACCACTCTCAAGTGAATCGAACTCACCACCTCCATTGCCACCCTCAATTATCCAACACCTTTGAATCAAACTGCACTCTCGACCACTACTACCATGGTGATTTAATGAGGACGAAGTGGAAGAAAATAGGGGGTTGTTTGTTGATATGAAATAGTGGTGGTGCTCAGTGTTTTTTTTTTGGAATGATTGAGTGTGTTTCTTTTTAGAGAGAGAAGTGCAAAGGAATGAAGGGGATGAAGGCGATGGTAGACAACAAGGATGGTTGAGGTAGGGAGGCAATAGTAGTGGGTGACAACGAAACGGGGTTCAACCGTTTTTTGGAGATCTGAAATAGTATGGTGGTTGGGTGGCTTTTTGGAGAGAAAGGAGATATGTGGGGCGGACGGAATGAGGGGAAGTAGTGGTGGTTTGTGGGAGGGCAAAGAAGTGGAATGGGGAGAGTTGTTGATTCAATTGAATCAAACCCCACTCCCGTGGTTCAATTGCCTAAAGGGTATTTTTATCACCAAAATGAGCCATGCATTTATTGGAAAAAGGGACCACTAGTCCTGGGATACTGCAATAAGACAAATTTAAGGGGCTACCTCAATTAGCTATTTAATATTACTAAGGAAGGTTAAATTAAGCCTAATATGAAAACATATAAACAAGTACTTTCATTTTTATGTGTAAGTATTAATAAAATAAAATTATGGGTATTCGATCAAAGTTGTTCTGTGCACTGGGCAAATGTCTTTTCCATTTCGATAATACATTTATTTGCTGACAGCCGTATGATCCTCATTCACACTTGAATGATTCAAGGTCTTGTTTCGGTCACCTTCATCATGAACATATGCATGGTATTGCATCACAAACTCATAAGAGCATCCACAGTAAGCTCTATTAGGGGCGTGGGGTGCACAAATTTGCAGTGTACCCAACAAACACTTTTAGGTGTCTAATTTTATTCATTATTGTTAATAAAGTGTGCACAACGAACCCACTCTTAGATATTGCAACAAAGCCTGATAGTTCCAATGGCTATTTCCCACACAGTACTTCCCAAGTAATGACCACATTAAATATTTTAGGGTTATTGCTACTTACCCCCTATAATAAATAGCTAATTGGTATGTACATCCATCGTTATTCACTATTGCACTTACCCCCTTGACTAGTAGTCAACGTCCATTGATCGTCAGTTTTCAAAGCAGATTACTAAAATACTCCTGAAAAATCAAATGCTGAGATTGAATTTTCGTATCTCGAACATCTCATCTCAAGGAAAATCCTAAGGCCCAAATGAAGCGTTTATCTCGAGGAAAATCCAACCATTGATTTTAAAAAAATTTGAATCTCAAACAGTTCACACATCTCGAGGTAAATCTAACTGTCCAGATTTAATCATACACATCTCAAGAAAAATCTAACAGTTATATTTTAAACTTGCACACATCTCAAGGAAAATATGATGTTCCAAATTTCATTAAGCATGCGTCTCGAGGAAAATCTAACGGTTCAAATTTACTTATACACACATCTCGAGGTAAATCTAGTGGTCCAGATTTAATCACACCTCTAGGAAAATCTAGCTATTCAAATTTAATCTTGCACGCATCTCGAGGAAATCTAATCGGCAAAAACATTTCAAATAGGCTTCCAATTTTTATTCCTCCTCTTCTTTGTTACACAGCCCCGCCACCACTTGCCCCTTCTTCCTTCCTCCTCCCTCATCTTTTTCTTTCCTCATCATTCCTCCACCCTCGTCCTTCATCCTCCTCTTCCCCCTTATTCCTCCTCTGTTTCGATGATGGTGGGGTTGTAGAACAGAGGAGGAAGAAGGATAAGAAGAAGTGGAAGGGGTTTTTTCCAGCCGTCAAAATTCTCGAGATGCGTGCACGATTAATTTTACAGCGTCAAATTTCCTTGAGATGCGTGAACAAGTAGTTTTACCTCGATATGCGTGCACGGTTAACTAGGATCATTAGATTTTTGTCGAGATGTATGCACGATTAAATTTAGACCATCGAATTCCATTGAGAAGCGTGTATGATTAAATTTAGATCATCAAAATTCCTCGAGATGGGTGCACAATTGCATTTACGTCGACAGATTTCCTCGAGATGTGTGATGGACTGTTTTTACACCGAGATGTGTGCATGATTAAATTTGGACCATTAGATATACCCCGAGATGTGTATACATTCAAATCTAAACCTTTAGATTTACCTCGAGATGAGTTGTTTGAGATATAATTTTTTAAAATCAACTGTTGGATCTTCCTCGAGATAGATTAGAATTTTATTTGGGCCTTAGGATTTTCCTCGAGATGAGATGTTCGAGATACGAAACATTAAATCTCAGCCTGTGATTTATCAATGGCATTTTGGTAATTTAATTAAAAAGTACACGATCAATGGAAGTTGACTGTTAGTCAAGGATGATAAGTGCAATAGTGAATAATGATGGGTGTACATATCAATTAGCTATTTATTGTAGGGGGCAAATAGCAATTAACCCAATATTTTAATATATATATTTTTTGAAATAACACCACCAACAATGCCCAATGGGCATGTCTTGATTTTGGTTATATATACACCCTAATATCACCATTTGTTTTCAACAAAAATGTGATTAATTACCAAAAATTTGATGACAAAATAATGCTTATGTGAAGTCTTATTCAAAGGTTTCTCGGCCATTTAAGAGGTTGAACATGCTTACCGGAATTGTGTGAAAGAAAACATGCAACCCCCCCCCCCCCAAAAAAAAAAAGTTGTATGTTGCAATATGGATATCCAAGCGTGCTCGAGCTCCCAAGCGCAACTAACTTTCATTTTATATAGAGCTCAAGTAGGTTGCATCTATTGATAGAACATACATATTACCAGCAGGGCAGAGCCATAAATTTTGTTAGGGTGGGGCACTATTGTAATATTTTTTATGACAATTGTATATTATGTTTCATGAAAAAATGCTCCATATTATTACATACATATAGATTTCATGGAATTGTTACATTATTTTTCTAAATATCTGATCATGGGATAAGAATATTGAAAAATTAGATTAAACTATTTAACCAACAATTAGAGTTTTTTTTAAATCAAATTTTCATGCTGACCTGCACAAGGAACGCGCGTGTGACACTCCGATGCTTAAGTCAGACAGGGCTCTAAGGAAAGCTTAAAGTTGTATACAGTGAATTTGTAGTGCACCTTTATTCACCAACCACCTGTCTCATTTATAGTGCTAAAGTCCTGGTTCGGCCAGGCCATCAGTGGCACAGTTTAGGAAAAAATATCTTCTTGGAAACCCTTCCCTAATTAGGAGTAATCTTGTGGAGGGAAGTTTCCATGTTAGACCTGTGTTCCTAGATACGTGGGAGATAGTTCCCCATTTGAGTGTTGTCCATATGTAGAAGTTTCCAAGTACAACGTATACTTTGGTATTTACTTCCTAGTTGGAGACAAAATATTGCTGGCTTGCTCGTCTGAAGCTGATCCCCGAGATACTTCCCTCAATAGGTCTTACGGGTATTGGGGATGGCTGTGAGACATGTAGGCTTAGTAGGCTATGGTAATTCGAGTTTGGATGACACACTACACTTCGCGGGCTTGATGCCGCTTGGGCGGGATCAATGCTAAACTGATGCTTGGGCTTGTTATTCCTTGATATCATCATGACACGTGTACGGTGTAGATGAAATGATGTTTTGGTATATCATCAGCTACCCCCCCCCCCCCCGAGTTAGTGGGCCAGTCAATCCACTAAGTCACTTCTCGAGCGGAGCACTTCATTAATTAAGCGTACATCGATTCAGTGTAAAAAAAGGTGGGAAATCTATATCTATTTAGATCTCCCTTTCTGCAGAGATTGACTCTTTCATTTCTTCATTTTTAGAAACTCCGTTCTGTTTAGCTTTTGATTGAAAGCTTGTTCACTTTTTCTATGGCTCACCAGAATCAACTCGACGATGAGCTTCTTGCTAAGAGCCTCAAGTTCTTTGAAGATAGGTCGGCCTCCGAATCGAGCCTGGCTAAGATTTGGAAGACGTATGGGGTCCCCAAAGACCTGAAATTCTTCGCATTAAGTGCTGATCTAACACCAAAGTTTCCTCCGGAAGGATATGTCTGTTTGCACCATGGCATGCTTCAGACAGGTGTCCGTTTTCCAGTGATTGATGAGATCTTGAGCTTTCTAGAATTAATTGGTATCATGTCTGCCCAGTTAGTACCAAATGGGTACAGGGCTATCTTGGCCATATTGATCAAAGCAATGGATGTTGGTGTTCGAGGGTGATCTAGTTATTAACTTCTCCTCGATTAAACAAGCATGTTGTGTGAGAGATGAAGTCACCAGCTTGCTTTGGGAAATTGTACGATGACTTCAAGTTCTAGTAGAAACACTGTTTCCTGGCTCCTTCGGACCCGAAGTATTTCGAATTCAATGGTCGCTCGCTTGAGCAGGAGTTCAGGCAACTTCGTAATTATAATTTTGCCTTTGCCTTCATTGTGCTGATTGTATCTTGATCGTTACGTGTGTTCTCTGTAGGGAGGTTTCCCACCACTCATTTTTCCTATGGGGAGGAAGTTGTTGTGAAGGCATTCTATGACATGCCTCAAATGAGAGAGGAGGATGTTATCTGCACTTTCAAATTTAGTCGAAGTGGGTTATGGGCCCATTGGCATGTGGCTACCACTCTCTTCAATGTGCCAAAGGTTTGGTATGAAGGTGGAACTTCTTCAAGTAAGAGGAAAGCCTCGAAAGTTAAGGTTTCTAGTCCATCAAACACAGTGGGGCTTTCTGAGACGTTTGCTTCCTTCATAAGCTTGAAGAGGTCTCACACTTGGGCGAAGCTTGCTTTCAAACGGTCTGTTATGTTGATGGAGGAACATGATTATGACCTACCGCTGAGGCGGAAGTTGTAGCATCCGAGGGGCATAGCCCTCGGGTTAAGGCACTTGTTTCTATCTCTGATTTGAAGAAGGACCACCTGCAAATAGCAAGGGTTGATGACGCATCGAAGCTGAGTACTGAGCAAGCAAAAGCTTTGAATGAGAAGTTGATGTTGGCTGATGTGGTGGCTTCTACTGATACTGATCAATCTAGGCATATTTTACTGGAAAGTCTAGAAAAGGATTTGTCTGTGGCCCCCGAGTTTTCTCGTCCTACTGGTGGATCGTTTGACAGTGGCCATTGAGGCATGGACCCTTCTTTTTGTAGTCTGCATTGCCCTCCATCCCATTCTAGACCGTATATCGAGATAACGGAGGGTTCGCTTGACAATTTTCTTCATTATCTCCCTTAGGATTCTACCGAGCCGGCTCACAACAGAGGGTCGGCTGCTGGTAACAAGGAAAATTCGGTGGATGAGGGCCCATGGGCGGTGAAGATTGCAAAGGGCGGTGCCGGTGTAGTTCCACATCCGGGAGAACTTCATTAAGCCACAAATGAGCCTGTTTACTCCGGATGTAGTACAAATGAGCAACCAGGCTTGACATCAGGAGGTTGCCATTGATTATGCTTTGAGGAAGCATATTAGTAAACGTTATAACTGGTTGGTGAACACACTTTAAAATCAGAGAAGGATACGCTGGGAGAGCGTATGGATAAAGGGCTGAAACATCTTATGCTGGGGATGTTGCATCTGTGCCAAGTGGTTGTCGCTGGGACGGAAGTTGAGGCAGCCCGTGAGAGGGTGTACACCATGGAGCGCATCTTTTCTAATATGCAGAAGTTGTATTCTGATGCGCTCATTGAGATCGAATCGCTGAGAAAACAACTTAAAGAGAAGAGGCTAGAACAATCAGCCACTGATGTTAAGGTGCATAGAGTTCGTTTGGAAGCCCTTGAGTCTGATTTAGCAGAGGCGGTATCCGCAAAGGACAAATCCATAAAAGAGCTGAACCTAGTCCACCATGGCTTAGAAGTTGCGCAGGAAATTGTGAATAAAGTGTGTTATGAGATGCAGTTTCTTACTGATGAGAATACCAGGAAATAATCTGAGTGGGTTGTCCAGAGACAACAGTTAGAGGCCGATGATGAATTCAATGCTCGGGAAGCAAGAAAAGCTGGGGAGCAGCTCCTCCTGGTGCATAATAAACTTAGTGCAGTTAAAGACAACTTGAATACTGAGCAGTCCTAGACTGACGCACTTACAGGCAAGCTGGAGCGTGAGCATGCTGAAGCAGAGGCGCGCGAGGAAGAAATTCTCAAAGCGCATGGCACGTTTGAATTCCGCAGGATCGTGCATGGGAGGTTGGGACTACTGACGTTGATGAAAGAAGAGCATCCAAAATGGGACCTTTCTTACTACAAGAAGGTGTCCTTCGCAGATTTTGGAAAGATTTCTGAGTTGTCAGAGGAAGGGGCGATCCAGATCATGGCGATCAAGCTGAGACGCGCATGGATGCAACTTCTGTTTCTTCTCATGTTAAGCTCAATTCCCTTGTATTTGTACCTTCTCGTGATGATGAGTAAATTTTGTACATCTGTACCTTCTATTTAGACTGTTAATGAAAACAAATTTCTTTCAAGTGAACTTCGTAGTCGTTCTATCCGGTCCCCCTGTCGCATGTTTTTCATTTCGCCTTGTCATTTTATTTTGACGTAGGTTTTTTTGGGTTAGCGGGGAGCCTCGTGGTCTATCACTGTTGAGAGCTCGACCGTTTATGCCGCGAATAATTTTGACCTGTACTTCCATGAGGTTTCAGAGTCGCCATCGCATAGTTATGCACAATAGTGAACATTCTGTATGATGTGGATGGTTTGGTAGTGGGTTACTTTACCCAGACTACAACTCGTCTTCAAGGTAGGACGTTAGAAGCTCAAGTTATAGATTGGACCGTCGGTTGTGGTCGTTGGCATGAGTGAACTGTTATTGTCGAGCACATGCGTTGTCGTTTGTAGTTAAGCAAGAACGCTTGGCCCGAGTTAGGTTTAGTAAGCTCGGGCTGGTCTCCCGTTTAGTATTTGTCCGCGCTTAACGGATTAGTTTTCTAGTCGGCTCAAGTGACCGTTGCAGATAATGGGATGTCAGCCCATGCGTGCTAGGCGTCGGGGTGAACCAGAAGTCGTCGTTGTCAATCGAAACTGCCTAAACTTACCTGGCTAGGTTGGGGCTCCGCCTATTACAGGTGTGCGAGTCTACTTTCGAAATTGGATTTCATTGTTTACTAGTTAGATAATTGTGCACTTGCGATATTACAATCAGGTTAAATTAGCATACTAATTTTGGTGGATTCCTTTTATGCTTTTAAATTCATATTTGATTTTTAGGTTACTAATATAACTTAATTAGGCTTGAAATCAATTTACTCACGGTGTCATGTTTTCCATCCTAAGGTAGACTCAGGTGAGATGAGAGTCTACCTTAGGATGTGTTAATGAATTTGCAAAAAAACTAATCTAATAATGACCTAATGATGTCATCTACTCATGATGGTAAATCCAAAACCTTAACTCTTGCATTTAGGCTTTATGTTGTATTTTTAGGGTTATTTACCTTTTAGTCCACACTAGTTTAGGGGAAACCCTGTATGGTTGATATTTGTTCTTGAAATTTTGTCTAAAACCCATTTTGTGTATTGATTGTTAAGTCAATGGATTTAACTACCAAAAAACATTACAATTTATGAAAGGTTTGAAGTACCCTTACGTGCCACTCACGTGATGGGTACTAAACCATAATTGCTAGAATATTGTTGGTGCCAAACGGTAAAACTTGCTTTCTAAACATGGCTACTAAGTCGATTCTCTTTCTGGTTCTTTATGGACAGTTGCAATCTCAATGAGATAATGACTCCATCAAGAAATAGATCCTTATTGTATCTTGAAAAATTCTATTGCACCCCCAACCAACTGATAAGATTTGAATGACTGTAACAACTCCATAGCTTATTATTGTTCTTTCCCTTCAAACACTCCTCTCCAAAAGTGAAAATTACATTCTACTTAAGAATCAAACTTCTCTAAGAAACTGGAAATAGTACCTTCTTTTTTCGTGGAGATGTTGTGCACTAGAGGGAGAGAATAAACAATGCCTTTTTTATTTGTGGAAGACCTAGAGATGTTGTATACCAAAGGGCAAGCATGTTTCAGAGCCATTAATCCTCCGAAATTTCCCTTGGTAACCATTTCCATTCTTGAAAGAGATGCTTTGAGCAAACTGATTGTTAATATTCATAATGGAGCTCCATCAACCGTTCGCCTCTTTAATAAACCACCCCATGCCATGTTCTTTATATTTTCTGACATGATTTGTCTCTATAATGCTTGATTGTCATTCCAAAATTTCTATGGCTACTCCCCGAGTAATGGTTGATTCATTTCTTTTATTTTTCAACTCCAAGACCCCCTAAATGGCTACGCTTGCTTATAGGTACCCCCCAAAAATCCACACTTGTTTTCCTTTCCAACTTGTTGATGGAAACTAGTATGGTGGCCACTCTCGTCAAATATAAACAATCTGAAAACATTACAAAAGTCTATTTTCTCGATATTACTATATCTAGTGTCAAGTGTATCATAAGGCTCTACGCATATTGTCCTTGTATATAAGGCTGAGCAGGTTCAGTTAATCGGCCCGATTTTTCAAAACCGAGGATCGGACCGAGGTTTCAAAAATTGGATTTCTAGGGACCGAGCCCGGACCGATTAACCGAAGTCCCAGGTAACCGAGAATTTAGGTCGGTCCAGGCTGGTTCTCGGGCTTGGGTGGTGGCGAGGAAGTGAGACAAAGATAAGGAGGGAGGAGGGGTTCAACCACTGGAGGAGAGGTCGGAAACATAGAGGGGAAGAGAAAGGGAGACAGGGGCAGTGAGTTGAAGACCAGTTGGTTACTCATCCGAGTCGGATGGGAAGATACTCGCCCAGTCTGGAACTGGGAGTAACCTGGTTGTGGAAGAGAGAGTCTTGTGGTTGCGAAGTGGTTCTCCGGTGAATTTCACTGAGTAAAGCCGTCTGGGTGTTTCTAGTGTTTCTAGGTCCGTGAAGAAGAAAAAAAAAGAGAAAGGTGAGACCCCAAGAATTTTGTTTCTAAATCTCAATAAATTACATGTCAGTGACATTTATATCCAATTTAATGGCACGATCATAATCTAAAGAAATTGTAATATATGATAGGTGGGACCACAATTATATGGAAAATGACATAATATATATATATATATTTTTTATTATTATTTTTTTTTTTTGTGAAGGTGACATTCTAACTTTTAACTTTCACTCTTACTAAAAAAATTTGTTCATTGTTTATTTGTCTTGATGAAAGTAACATTCAACTTTTGACTTAATCTTACCAAAAAATGTGAAACCTATAAAACTTTTAATTTTTTAGAACAGTCGGGCTGGCCTGGGTACCCACTGGTTTTAGAAATGAGAACCGAGGACCGGACCGAGAATTTCAGGTCAGGCCGATCTTCGGACCAAACATCAAAATATCAATTTAAAAACCGGATCAGACTGGACCGCTCGGTCCGGGTCGGGTTTTCGGTCTTAAATGCCTACCTCTACTGGTATATGAACTATTGGTAATGATCACAAACCAGTCTTCAAAACAATAAAATTTTATGTACTGACTGAAGAAAAACAATACATGCGCTCTTGGTGCTTTAAGTTCTATGTGATCTGTTAGATTCCCATATCTAGGTAAATCTCAACCGTCTTGTATCTCTAACCTCAAACACGTTCCGGAGTTGTTATATGTGTGTGTGTGTGTTACATCAAATGTACATTATTGCATTTGCCACATATGAGTTGCATGTAAATATTCCTCATTGCTTTCCAGTGACCAAGTGAAACCCTTAACATCTATCTTACAATTCAGATAGGCTTTTTACTGTTCATGAACAGTGTTCTGTGAGAGTTTGTCCTACGTGGCAACAACTTATGTTTATGGCAGAAGTTAAATGAAAGAATTTGACCCCGATGCTCTCCTCACTCTCTCCACACCACCACCCCTCTCTTCCTCTGCGATTCCTAAACTCTACAACTTCTCATCCATCTCCCCCCAACTCTACAACTTCTCATCCCTTCCACACACAACAGAAACTCTCCAACACAAACTCCTCAAACCCTAACCCAAAACGCGATCTCCCGAAGACGGAGCCGCTTCCAAGCGCCGAAAGCACAGCCACCATCGCCACTGAAGATCTTTCCTTCCCTCCTGTTGAGTCTGGTAAGAAGAAGAAGAAGAAGAAGTTTGAGAAGATACCTGGCTGAAGAAGTGAAGAACTCACTGATTGAGAGAACCGAACTGAAGAAGAAGTTTAGATCTCTGGCTGAAGAAGTTTGAGTTCAGATCCTTCCAGGTAAGATCCTTCTTCTTCTTTAGATCTTCTCTTCTTATTCTTCTTCAGATCTGTTTCAGATCTTTTTTTTTCTGCTTTCAGCAAAGCAAAACAGGTTTTTTTTTTTTTTTTTTTTCTCTCATTCTTCTTCTTCTTATTTTTTATTGATTTCATTCTTCGATTCGGTGAAATTTTGAAATTATTCTTCGGTGATTTACTGGAATGTGAATGCTCTTTGCTTATTTTTATTTACTTATTTGCTGATTTTTGGTTTGGGTTATATCTTTGTAGGGGGGTTTGATGTGAATCGGTTGCCTTCAAATGAGGAGGTTGAAGATGGGTTTGGTGTGTGCTCTCCAAACAACGCTATTTCATCTTTCCAGATGGATTTCTCGATTCACAGAAGTGGAGGAAGTAGAGACTCTGAACCTTTGGGTGTTGAAATGGATGCAGAGAGAGAGCTTTGGATGAAGAAAGCTTCAAAGAACACAATACTCTCAACCCAGTAAGTAAATCTGAAAATGATAACTAAAAAGTTATGATGTTTATTTGATTTGGTGTGAATTTCTCTAATCCCATTTGTCATTTGTTTGAAATCTCAGAAACAAAAGCTTGAATTAGCAAAACAGCTGAATCTCAGACCCAGACAAGTAGAAGTTTGGTTTCAGAACATATGAGCAAGGTACCTTTTTTATTTGTTTTTTCAAACCTTCGTCAATCTCTTTTAATGGGTGTTTCAATTTTTGTATTTTTGTTCTGATTCAATGAAAATCTATGAAATTTTCAGAACAAATTTGAAGCAAACAGAGGTGGACTGTGAGTACTTGAAGAGATGTTGTGGAACACTGACAGAGGAGAACAGGAGGTTTCAGAAGGAGGTACAAGAGCTGAGGGCTTTGAAGGCTTACAACCCATTCTACATGCAACTCCCAGCAACTCTCAAACATTGTGGTGGTGGTGGTACTCATTCATGAACACTCGAAGAGCAACCAAAGAAAATAAACTCAAGGTACGATTCAAATCCCTCTTTTATAAATTTTGGATATTTCCAAATATATGGGTATTTCCAATTTTGGTTGATGTGATACTTGCTTATGTGAGATTTTTCCTATGTGGAGCATGAGATTTTGTTTTAACCGTTTTGGTTTATGTTTTAACCGTTTGAAGCATGAGCTTGATGACATTTTTGTTGTGTTGAGCATTGTGTTCAAACTACTATTTTCTTGACTGAATTCTTTGTCATATATCTGTTGAAATCTCTTTACTCTGTTGAACTTATCTCAAACATTGTGGTGGTTTTCAAATCTCTTTACTTTGTTGAAATTTACTCTTTGTACTCATTCATTGTAAGTGTTTTTTTAATAAATGAAAGAAAAACCCAATTTCAATTATTCGATAATTCCGTTATAGTACGATGTACTCTGTAGTAGTGCCAACGGCACGGGCATTTTTCTAGTTGAATACATGCTTAAAATAAATTATGCATGACCATCTAATGAATAACAGTCCTTAAATTGAAATTTTGGATCTTTCCAAATCAGTTGCAATGCTTTTAATACTTATACACAAGTAAGCCCAGTTAAGCTTGACACAATTTTTGACATTTGAAAGAAAAAACAATTGTTTGAGCATTTTTTTTTCTTCCTAACTTTTGCTGAACACATACTCATTTATTTCTTTGTATTGCATAGCATCCACAACGAACCAGTACATCAACATGCATATGATAACATCAACATCATCACTGAATAAAAATAAGTCTATAAACCAAAAACAAAATATAAACCCCACCAAAAAATTGAAGATAACAACAAAAATTATCAAAATGATGATGATAGCATTATCAAAATGGCGACGATAGCAACAGAAAACAATGAATAATTCTCAATATGCATAAACAAAAGCCATCGAAATTATGCATAAACCCAACTAACAAACAAAATCGGTTTTGAGTAAAATAAAAGGAAATTACCCTATTGACTTTAACAAATTGCCCATCTCTCACACCTCGAAACTTTGCATCTGGGTACCTACTCAAGTACCCCAACATCCCCCTCTTCCCCCAAAGCCTATTCCACACCACATGCACCAAAACACCACCAACCACAATCAATATTATCACATTCATCACAGTAGCCATCATAAACACACCCACAACAATAGCCATCTACACCACCACAACAAAAACCCACACTATAATCTTAGGAACCCTGACCTCATACTTCACATCTTCCCCAATATTAATCACAACCGCCCCATAAATCACATTCTAAGGCTCCAATTGCTCGAACACCCTTCGAGTAACCCCACCCCAGACAACCCCAATGGCCTAGAAGTGATTAAACCCGTTGGTAACGACAAGGGGACAGAGGTCCCTGAATTAGAACTGGGTTTCCCAAATGCCGTGAGTTTGAAGCGGATCGGATTGGATCGATATCGATCCACTGTTATGTTGCGAAGATTACGAAGATCTCAATGGCTTGGAAATGGGTCATTGGGAAGAAGAATCCACGACTGGGATATCAAACATTTTGCCCAACTCGCTAGATTTCTTTACGTTTCTGCCTGTGTAAGGAACTGTCGGAGAAGCTATGGTGGGTTGTCTTTCCTTTTGGCACCCACGGTATTCTAGCAATTACTGTTTGATACCCATCACGTGAGTAGCATGTTAGGGTTCAGACATTTCAAAAATTGTAATGTTTTCCGATAGTCAATACACTAAATGGGTGTTAGACGGAATTTCAAAAACAAATGACACCCATATAGGGTTTCGTCTAAACTAGTGGAGGCTAAAAGGTAAATAACCACATTTTTATTTCATGCACTTCCATTTATTTTATATTTTCATCAACAACTCTTTTTTTTTACTAGGTTAAGTATTTCAAGCTTGATTTTATAACAAGTTTTCCAACTTCTATTAAGCCCTCCTTGTGGGATTCGACCCGTACTTGCTGGTTTTTAAGTCAATAGACAACCATGCACTTGCGGTAAGATTTGAGATCAATCACATAGCTCTACCAAGCTCGAACATCATTCAAAACCCTAAGTCTCAACATTTTCCCCAACATTTTACATTTTTCGTTGTTCTTCCAGACTCTTAAGCCCTGAATTTCATGCTTACCTCTATTTCTTATTATTTCCTATAGTTATCATAATCTCTCAATGGTTAATCCTTCTTCTTCTTCTTCTTCACTTTCGATTTATAAAAAAATGGACGAACGAAAGGATAATGATCTTATTGATTGTGAAGAGGACGAGGTCCCCGAGTTGAATGGGATTAATATGGAGTATGCCAACCTCTTTCGATTCCATTTTCTTCTATTCTCTTTCGCTTCACGTTTTTCAAAATGCAAAGCTATCAACTCTAAAACTTTGTTACGTCTCTTTACGACTACTATTTTATAATGTTGTTATGATGATAGTGGGTTTTTTTTTTTTAATTTCAACTTGAGTTTATAGGAAGGATTTTTGTTGTTGTCAACTTGTAATTTGATTTTAGGTTTAGGGATTTTCTGGGTCTCATGAGATCAAGATAAAAGAATACTAAATTTCATGATGGAAAAGAATTTCAAGAGATAAGAAGTTCGAATTATAAATAAGAAGCATTATTGATTTGAAATACTCTATGTTCTGCAAAAAAAATTTAATTTTAATTTATAGTTGAAATAGTCAAAGGTGTGATGGCTTAGTGGTTGAGCAGTGACGGATGGTATCACTAGGTCATAGGGTCGAATCCAACTAGCGACATCTGGGTGGGAGGGGTTAAGGGATTAAAAAAAAAATAGTTGAAATACAAATGTTTGGGGAACATTATCTCTCTGCTCTTCAATTTTTTCCAGTTGAAACAGTCACGACAACAACTACAACAACAACATTTTTTGAAGTACTTTCCAGCAAGCCTCGGCATGTCACGGTAGTTGTGTCGAAGGCATGGGTACACACTACGTAAGAAGTGTGGTCATGCCAAAGACGCGCGTGATACACTAGGAAGTCTATAATCTAGCATAATTTCAGTACTAATAGACTTTGGCATCATATATGAGAAAATAACATTTATACAACATTTTGTTGTGTTTGAAGAAATTTCTAATAGTTTTTTAGTAAAGGCCTTCCGCATAACTTTCCAAAATATTTTGAAGGAAACTACATTAGAGCCATATGGGCAAAGAGATTTCCTATCATTCATAAAAAAAAATGAAATCTTTTTATTTCTTTTCTTTAAGCATGCAACTTGTGAGTTCAAAGTAAGCAAATAATTAATACAAGAGTAACAACTATCTAAGCATGGAGGTGAAAAAAAAAAAAAGCAAACCACAACACAAGGCACAATATAATTAGGTTCACTTAAATTAGAGCTTTATTCCAATTGGTCAATTTGATGCGCTAAAAGATTTTTATATTGTATTCTCCATAGACCAGATTACAAAACTTGCTCTAATGAGATGAAAGCTTCTATCTCAAAACTACAACCTACGACCTTACAAGACCAGTTTGAAGCTCACACTAAAGTTTGTACCAAGCATAGACTCAGATTTCTCTCTACTAATGACACTCGTTTTAGATAGAGAGACAATATGTTCTTTACAATCATTTACTCACTCAAAAGAAAGGATTGATACTTAGTTCTCAAGATTAGGGAATATAGTCGTTGGGTGCAAATATAGTCGCTAGGGTGTTAGGCTTTGGAAAAATTAAAGATAGAAATCGGGTCACTAATCTCGATCTTAGTTTTCTTATTAAGACCCACTAAATTATTAGTTGCACTTAAGGAACCTACACGCGAGTTGAGTTTCAGTTTCAAAATTCCACACTCTTACTCTTCCGTTTCCACTTTCTTAGTTTCATTTTCCTCTTCTGCAATAAATCTTTTATTCATCTCTCTTAGATCTCTATCCATTTCTCCCAGTTTCTTCTTTTTTGCAGATTCACATCACTCCAAATGATAGGTGTGTGTTCCACAATTGTTTCTATATAAAGTCCCCCCCTGACCCCCTTTTTCCCTTTTTCTTCCATATCGTAGGCACACATTGATGGTAGGCTTCTAATTTCTTAAGTCGTTTCATTATATGATAATCAAATTAAAACCATTTGAATCAATGCCTACCATAATTTTGGTTGTAGGCATTGGTTAAAATCCATTTGCAGGGCATGACACTCATTTAAAATAGTTTTGAAGCAAGCATACCATGAAGATGCAACTTTCATGCCACAACACCTATTCAAAATACTTTGAAGTAATGCCTACTATGATTTTGGATGGTAGATACTGATTTTAAGTTCAATGTTGTGATACCCACTTGAAATACTTTGAAGAATTGCCTACCATGAATTTGGATGGTAGGCACTATCATTTGCATATTATGATAATCAAAATGAAACAATTTGAATTTTTCATATATGCATCTTAGAGTGCATATCTATGGTAGGCCAATAAACTAATGTATTCAGTGAGTGTTGACTAGCATTTAATGATTGCCTACCGTACTGGTCACATGTGTATATGTATATATGCCTAGCATTTGTGCATTCCATTTGGAGAATAGAGTGAAACAAAGATCAAACAAGGGAGTAGGGGAGTTGTTGCAGATCTGGAAGATGAACAAGGTATCGTTGAAGAAGGAAGAGATGTTAAAGAAGAGTCGATGAAGTAGGATGAGGATGAACACCGGTTGAACTATTATTGAAGGATGATTCATTGTAGGAAGAGGATGATCAAGATACATGGGGTGTTCCCTTGTTTTTATTTAGCACTCAACACTAAGCACCCCTTGATGTATACTACAATATTTTGAAATTAGAACCTATTAAGAACTTTTGATTTTTGTTAGAAGTAAAAAAAAAAAAAAAAAAAAGCTCTGATCAAAGTGGTTTAATTCCAATTCGAAACTAAAGTTCTTACTGGAACTGAAAATAACGAAAAGTAACATTGGTGACATAGCATGCTCTCAATGGTTCATACTTTTTTACTTTCAAAAAGTTATGTAATGAAATGAAAATTTTCTCAATGAAAATATGTTGCATTAGCGAATGTTAAAATGAATGTTAGAGTAGAGTTTTAAGAAGAAAAAAATGCCTCTAGACAATACCCAGTTGGTGCA
This sequence comes from Berberis vulgaris, assembly GCA_963556465.1. Taxonomy (NCBI): domain Eukaryota; kingdom Viridiplantae; phylum Streptophyta; class Magnoliopsida; order Ranunculales; family Berberidaceae; genus Berberis; species Berberis vulgaris. Next base: position 26,784,696 of record OY747131.1, on the reverse strand, counting down.
TACTAAAATATTCTGAATTCAAAACCTACTAGGTGGGATCCGGGGACAAATTTTTGATAACGAAAGTTAGATACCCCTACTTCATCTGCCTATAAATCTCAGAATAAGTTTATTTTTTGTGAGGATGATCTCTTTGCCTTGTAAGAGTGATCTATATGGTTAAAAGATCATCCCCACAAAATATCAATGCATTCTAAAATTTGTTGGTGGGTGAAATAGACGTGTGTAACTTTCTTTGTCAAAAAATAGACTTTAAATGAGAGAATGAAAAAAAAGCCTAACATGATATATATATATATATAGGCCACTATAGAGTGGTTGAAGGACCCACGCACTCAACCCCAAGTGGAGAGGAACCTTAACTGGCTATTTTAAAATGTGCTTAAAGTTGGATTTGGTCATAGGACCAAACCAATGAATGTGATTTCTCGAAATATGTCGAAATTTCATGAAATATTTCCTATTTTGGAGTTATCGAAATTTAAAATATTTATCTTTTTTTCTCAGGAAAATTCTCCTGAGAAAAAATAAGTATTGCAATCTCCATATAGTTTAACCAGCTATAATGTTAGTTTAGTATCAAAAGTTTATTATGTGAGTGATTCTTATGTAATATTACAATATAAGTCGTGTGAGATTTTTTTTAATATTTAAGAATTTATTACGTGAGTGATTCTTATGCAACGGCTGGTCTTGAGCCCGGATAAAGGAGGAGGGTTGGTGTTAGGCTCATGATAGCTAACTGTAAAAAACTCTTGTCACATCTCTTTTCATGGAATTTTGTTCAAAAAGATTAATGCATAAACATAAGGCGTCCCCTGTTATAAGCAATGCATTGCACCTACGCTCAGGTGTAGTGGAAAATGAGCAAGGTGCACTACAGCGACGCCCAATTGTAGTGTTAAATAGGTAAGGGTTCTCGCACCATTTCGGACGGGGGTGGGTAAAACAACTAGTCCAGGCTAGAGCTAGAGATATACTGATTAGATTAGTCTCTTGGAACGTAGGAACCTTGACGGGTAAATCAATAGAACTAGTGGATACCTTGCATAGGAGGAAGGTTAGCATAGCTTGTCTTCAAGAGACAAAGTGGAAGGGGAACAAGGCTAGAGATTTAGAAGAAGGGTTCAAACTTGTCTATTCTGGAAAAGATGGAACTAGGAATGGAGTGGGAATAGTGGTAGATAAAGTTTTTAAAAATCTAGTAGTCGTTGTTAGGTGGTTTGGGGATAGAACCATAAGTATTAAATTAGCTTTAGAACTAGCTATAGTGCATGTTATTAGCGCGTATGCACCTCAAGTGGGTTTAGACGAGGAGACTAAGAAGGGTTTTTGGGACTTTTTAGAGGAGTTAGTTCATAGAATCCCCTCTTTCGATAGGGGCGGGGATTATAATGACCATGCCAGTAAGGATAGAGTTTGGTATGAAAGGGTTTATGGAGGTCAAGGCTTTGGGGATCGAAACAAAATGGGGATTTCTATCCTAGATTTTGTTTTAGCTTAGGATTTTGGGATCGTCAATACTTTTTATATGAAGAGGAAAAATCACTTGATGACCTTTGCGAGTAGGCATAATAGAAGTCAAATTGATTGTTTTCTTATTAGGAAACACAATTTAGGTAAGTGTAAAAATTGTAAGGTTATACCAGAGGAGTGTCTGACAAACCAACATAGGCTGTTAGTCTTCAATTTTTGTCTTAAGTGTAGGGATCGTATTGCTAAAGAACAAGTTAGACCGAGAATTAAGTGGTTGACCTTACAGGGGGATACGTGCTAACAGTTTAGAAAAAAAAATTTGAGTGACCAGTCAGTTTCAGAGAGCTGGGAAAATCTAGAACCAAAGGATAAGACTAGTAGTGCAAATCTTTTTTAGCATTTGGCGAACCGAATAAGAAAATGCGCGAAGGAAGAGTTAAGAGAGGCTAAAAGAGGAAATGTATATTATAAGGAGACATGGTGGTGGAATGCTTATGTTCAACAAGCCATTACGGAAAAAAAGAGGCTTTAAAGAGTGGCAAAGAGATAGATGCCTAAAATCTTATAAACTCTATAAACAAGCTAAGAGGTTGAGTAGTAAAGTGGTAGGCGAAGCTAAAAAGAGAGCATATGTTGATCTGTATAATAGGATAGGTACAAGGGAAGGGGGGAATGATATCTTCAAGATAGCTCAAGCCAGAGAACGAAAAACTAGGGATTTGAGTCATGTTAAGTATGTTAAACATGATGATGGAAAAGTTTTAATGCAGGATAAAACTATTTTAGACAGATGGAAGGATTATTTTGGAACCTACTCAATGGGACACATGTAAGGGAGTTAAACTTAGAGGAATGTGCTTCACAAGAAGGGAGACATCGCGTGTTCCATCACAGAGTTAGTGCCAAATAAGTAAGAGAAGCTCTGAAAATAATGAAGACAGGGAAGGCAGTTGGACCGGATGATATACTGATTGAAGCATGGAAATGTCTGGGAGAAGTTGGGGTTCAATGGCTAACTAGGCTTTTTATTAGGATTTTGAAAACTAGAAAAATGTCAGATTCGTGGAGGCACAACATTGTGATACTAATTTATAAGAACAAGGGGATATTCAGAACTGCTCGAACTATAGATGGATAAAGCTTATGAGTCATACGATAAAACTTTGAGAAAGGGTCATAGAAATTTAAGAGTTTAACCAATGTTTCGGAGAATCAATTTGGGTTTATGTCGGGTACGTAGGTCTACTACGGAGGCCATCTTCTTGCTTAGGCAAATTATAGAAAAATATTGAGAGGAACGTAAGAGTTTGCATATGGCTTTTATTATTCTCGAGAAAGCATACGATAAGGTCCCCAAAGAGTTAATTTGGTTGGTGTTTGGAAGGAGGAAAATGTTTAAATGTTATATCGATATCATTAAGGATATGTAGAAGGGGCTGTAATTAGTGTTCACTCAGTAGGCAGGATGTCTAGTGAATTCCCAGTGTCAGTAGGACTACATCAAGGGTTGAACTTAAGTCCATACCTCTTTGCTTTGGATATGGATGAGTTGACGAGATATTTGCAAGAAGATGTACCTTGGTGCATGCTATTCGCAGATGATATTGTCTTAATTGACGAGACTAGTAAGAGTTTAGGTAAAAAATTAGATAGGTGGCGAGATGCTTTTTAGAGAGTAAGGGTTTTTGAATTAGTCATTCGAAGACAGAATATCTAGTGTGCAACTTTGGTTGTGAACCACGAGGGAGAAGTAATGCAATTGAGATCGAATGTGTGGAGGTCCTAGAGTGCAAGGCTTTTCGATATCTATGATCTATAATTCAAAAAAAATGAGGGCTACTGGAGAAGATGTAGACCATATGATTTAAGTTTGTTGGACAAAATGGAGAATGGTGTCGAGAGTATTATGCGATAGAAGGATGCTTGCAAGGTTAAAAGGGAAATGCTATGAGACAATAGTTCGACCGGCCATGTTATATGGTTTAGAATGTTGGGCTACTACGGACCAACTTACGCATATGATGGCGGTAACAGAAATGCGTATGTTAAGATTGATGTGTGGTAAAATCCATAAAGATAATATTATGAATGAAATAATTAGGAGATACATAGGTGTAGTGCCCATAGAGGACAAAATTAGATAAATGCATATAATGTGGTTTGGTCATGTGCAGAGGAAACCAAACATGACGCCAATTAGAAAATGTCTAGATTGACAAGTTAATAGAAAGTGTAGACGGAGGGGATGACCGTATTGCTTGGACAACCAAAATCCATATAGCCGCATTGCTTGGAGAATCAAAATCCATGTAGCCAATCCTGAAAGTATCGGGAATGAGCTCTAATGATGATGATGAAGAGTTTAAAATGCATAATTTATATTGTTAAATTCGAAATTACAATTTTACATTTGTTTTACACAAAATCTAATAATATTTCTTAAAATTAGGGTACCAAAATTAACTCGAAAAACGAAAATCACAATCCTTGGGCCCAACTCACATATTGCATGTACTCATGTGCACATGACAATGAACCACTGGCATGTTCAAACAAGACTTGTTGTTGGGTTTGTCTGTAGAAAATCAGAAAGGCACGACATGCATTTAAGAGCATCTCCAAGAATAAAAGGTAAATCGGGGTATCGACCATATCTCATTTTAATCAAAAGATAATTTTAGGATTTCCTATTTCTTCATCACTCACATTTATACTATTATTAAATAAATACCATTATTAATTTCAACTTAAATTTATACTATTTTTAAGTATATACATATTTAAATTATCAGAAATTCTAAATGTCGAGGAAGTGGGCGAGGAAACCAGCGAGGAAAGGGAGGTGGTAGGGGGTGGACCGTTCACCCCCCTCGGGATGTGTGCCCACTTTTTTGGCGTGCGCATCCCGAGGGGGGTGAACGGTTCACCCCCTGCCACCTCCCTTTCCTCGCTGGTTTCCTCGTCACGTAGAATCACTCTTAAATTATACTATTATTTACATATTTTTTATGATTATATTATTATTAATTCCAACTTAATATTAATTTAATAAATTAAAAAGTTGAGAGTTTTTAATATTTTTTAGTATTAGGGGGGATGACATGGATGCCCAAATATAGGGGGAAGGGAGATACCAAAATAAAATCGAGGCTTGGGGTCTCAAGTGGAAAAAATGCTCAAAATACTAAAAATATTTAAAAAAAAAACTCCATTTTCTTTCTTCTCGTTTCTCTCATCATTAAATTATGCATTTTAATTTCTTACAATACTACATAAAAAAAGTCTCACATAACTCACAATATCAGACAAAACTGAATATTACACGAGAATCAATCAGATAACAAACTTTTGATACTAAAATAACTTTATAACATGTTAAAATATACGAAGATTAGAGTATTTATTTATTTTTTCAAGAAAATTTCGACATATTTCAGATTTTGAAAGAGATTTCGGTAACTTTAAAATAAGAAATATTCGGTGAAATTTCGATATATTTCGATAAATCACATTCCTTGCCCACTAAGAAATATGGGATCCCTTTTGGTTAAAATGGGATGGCTCAACACCTATAGGTCGCCCAATTGATAAAATGGGTTACTTTCTAATGAGTGTTGACCTATAGGTCGCCCAGTTCATAGATTATGGAATCCTTAAAAACCCAGTTCGCCTTTTAAAAAAAAAAATATAATAAAAAAATAAAATTGGGATGGCTGTTGATACCGAACTTAACTTTTACCCTCGGAGTTGGAGATGCTCTAACGCTTCTCAGTTTTTCTCCCAATTTGCTCAAAGCACTCGAATTTCACTCACTTCTTTGCTTTGCGATCTCACGTTAGGGGTTTTTTATTCTCTCTTCCCAGTTGTCTTTCTCTACTCGTTGATCTCAGGTTTCTACTCTATCAGTTGACTTTAGTTTTTTCCCCCTTCTTTCTAAGCTGCAATTTGATATTGGTTTCATCTATTTAAATGAGAGGTTCTGTTTTCAAGACTTATGGTTTTGGTCTCTCCAAGAAATCTCCTTTTTGAATCACAAGGTGTGTGCTTTGCCTCAAATTTCTATTTATTATTATTTTTTGTTTGTTGTCTGATCTCTAATTGATCCTAATTTTGTGTTCCACATATGGGTTTTGGGTTTTAGTTCCGTTGGGTTGAGTTTGCCGAAGAAGTATTGCGTTTTGTAGAATCCGACTACATGGTATTTGCCTTGTCATTTACTCTATACATTGGTGTTTAGTTTTAGACTCTACTTTCTGTAGTTCTCATGAACCAAATTTTTTTTGTTTGAAATTTAACTTCAAATGGCTCATTCCTCTTTCAATTTATGTCTTGATCAGTACATTGCTGACAGTTGCACCATGTGAGGGGGAATCAAAGTTGTATACTTTCGAGCCTTCATAAGCTTTTTAGTTTTTGAAACGACAATAGACATTGTTAGGTTTTTCAACTGTGGTCCAGTCTGGGTAGACAAGTTTGCAGCACCTGTGCCCCTATAACATTTGAATTTGTTGAAACAAGGCTAGGCTTAGACTTAAGTTTCTTTTCACGTTTGTCATTCTATTCACTAGATCAAGTAGTGCATTTTAAAAATTCAAATCAATTTTGCCTTTTGCCGTTTGCTTGTAAGGTTTTAGTACACTGCAATCCCCTTAAAAAAACATTCGATGTTGTAGGGACTGTGTGGAATGAATGTGGCAAACCAATGTAACTTCTTAGGATAACATATGTAGCATTTGATGTTGTAGGGAGTGTGTGGAATGAATCAGGCAAACCATAGATTAGGATAAGAGATTGGAGGGCGAAGGGGATCCAACCTTACCTCTAAGGGAAAATAACACTATGGCAGTATTTGATTCAATAGATGAGGTTCCCAAAGAACTATAAAAAACTGGGATATGTGACAAGAGTAGAGGAACAAAGATGAATACCTGAGGTTGGAGATGACCATAATCATTTTAGTTTTCAATCAGAAAAATTCCTTTCTTTGCTAAGAATATGATTGCCAGAATCTTCAGCAAAGCATGAGGATGAAAGTCATCTTCTACCAAAAATTCTACCTTTTTTCTCCCTGTTACTCTCCTTTCCGTTCTTTTTATTTTATTGTATTTTCTATGATTATATATGTTTGTTATTGAAGCAAACACAACTTAAATGTAACTATATAAGTGAACTGAGAATTCAAGTTACAGTTTCCAAACTTTTCCAAGGTTAGCCCTAAGGCCTACAAGTAAGTCAAGACTTCTTTCTTTAACGTCTACTAAGGAGCCTAGGTTTTGTTCAGTATGTCAATCATTTTCCCCATGTACCTCATGCTTCACCGTATGTGAAGTTTGATTGGAGTATTAACCGTATGCATCATCAAATTTTGTCAAGAAAATAAGCAAATCACTAGGAGCAAAATTATTCGTGTTGCCTTCTTGGCCTGACCGCATTACTGAAACTCAAACCTATAACATTCTCCCTCTAGTTAGGAGGATGTACGACCAAACTATGTTAAACAGTTTTTGCTAGCATTTTGTGTGCCTTCAACACCGAAAGATGTTTTTTTTTTTTTTTTCAAGTTTTGGAATAATTAATTTTTCAAGAGTCTTTTAGTTTAGAGGTCCCAAACTTGCTTCATAATTACAATTTCTCCATAAGATTACAACAATTTCATTTATTGCCCTAGTTTTCAACTTGGTTACATTTATACTTATTTTTTGCCAATACCTAATTTACCCCGAGGAATAACAATGAAAAAAAACACGTGGCATACTTCAGTAACTAAAGTGTGTCCTTTCTCTTAGCCTCTTCTTTTCTCGTCTTGAAAAAGCCACAACCATTGTTTGTGCGCCTTTCCCTATAACAACTCAAGGTTTGGAATTGGCTCTAAGTCGTCTAGAATTCTTTGTGAACCCACTACAACAAAGATCCAAATGTAGCAATCTCGAGACATGTCTCAACTTAAATCTAGGGACTTGATAGATGAAGCCCGCTGCTAGAATTCGGGATTGACCAGGATAAGTTGTTTCTAGAAAAGGAGTATGTTATATGCTATGCAACATACCAATCTTAGGACTTTAGGAGGTAAACTTGAGAACAAATTATTGAAATGTGAGAGTTCAAAGATTTTTAAAGAGATAAATCAGAAAATTTTCAAGTGAATTGTTTGAGATTGAGAACTTAATAAGCACTGTGAGGTTTGCATCAACAGAGATGTGAGGTTTGCATCAACAGAGATGCCCCTGGTTATCAAGCACAACCAGGAAGGACATCCATCAAAATCAAAGGATTTTCCATGAGTTAAGAACGTAGCCACTTGGGTATCACCGTTTCTTCTCCTGGATTCAGAATGAGATGGAATTGCAAATCACAAAACTCGAGGATTTTCCAGAGGGACAACAGTCTAATTGCTCAGCCTCATGCAGTGCAATGGACAAGCGATCATTGCAGATTGGGAATCAAAGCAAGTTAAATATTTGGGGATAAATAACAAATAGGACTTAGGGGTAGAGGTGTTAATCGGTTTCGTCAGTCCAAAATTGGACCAGAACCGAACTAAACCTCGGTTTTCATATTTATCAAACAATAAACCGAAACTAAACCGAACCGACTATTCCGGTTCAGTTTCTTTCTGGTTTTTTTTTCTCACCATCTACTTTCATCACAGATATGTCCTTTCTCGTAGTGGTACCTCTTGTTAACACCCGTGATGAAATTGTTGACATGATTCAAAATAGTACGGATTGCAACGATTGTCTTCCTAGAACTAGACCAAACCAGGCATTGACCTTTAGTTGCTTCTTGCCGGTCTCAGGGTTCTTGATGAGTTGGAAATCCGAGTGGAGATGCTTGAAGTCCCTCGCAAGCTTTCCCTTGTCCCTCCACTTAGATGATCTTCGTCTTCACATTGATCGTCACCTCATTCGGGGATGTCCATGGTTTCGCTAGACAAATGGTCTTCATTGCCGAAACAATCCTAACCCTCCCTTCTCTGTTGCTCTTTATGTGTGGAGGCGAATGGTGCTCTTCTTGAAAGTAGAAACCGAACAACAGTAACCACAAAGATTTTGCTTTAGTGGCAAACAAGAAATAAAAATTGAGGAGGTTGTGCTTTGAAGGAGAGAGTGCGAGAGAGTGAAATAGACAGAGATAGGGGAGGGTGCGTTGGTGGGAATTAAAATGGGTTGTTGGGAATTAAAAAAGAAAGAGATTAAAAAAAAGAAAAAGAAAGAGGGTGGGTTGGTGGGAATTAAAAATAGAGAATGAGAGAGAGGGGAAAGATATTAAAAAGAGAGAGGGTGGGTTGGCTGAGAGTTAAAAAAGAAAAAAAAGCCTTCGTTTGGTTCGGTCTGGTTATATCAGTAGTGTGAAATAAAAAACCAAAACCAAAACCAAAACCAAAACCAAATCGAATATAATTCGGTTTGGTTTGGCTACCAATTAACAACCCTACTTGGGAATAACATATAGGACTTGGGCTGAGTCAAACATCCAGAGGTTGAGAAACTATATTGGGAAAAGTGAAAATCGGTAGCCAGCGAGTCAAACAGGTGAGTGGGAAGACAACTCTTGATTTGCCCCCATCAACTCCTCTCATCATCACTCAACTGTTTCTTACAAAGATTTTTGTACGAACACAACAAGTGGGTCCTATGCAGTTAAAATTGAAATCAGATCCTTCGCGGGTCAGGACTGATTTACGATTAATCGGATTTAATCGGCCTATTTTTTCAAAGCATATATTTTTAAAATTTAATCCTAGTCATAGATTACAAAAATAAATAATTAATCAAAAAGCTGTAAATAGGGAATAATAAGAAAAATTTAGTACAACAGTTGATGGTATTAGTAATTGATGGTATTGATTGTATTGGAGTGGAGTGGAAGAATGGAGGAAAAGGAGAGAGACAGACCTGGTGATAGAAGAGTGCTTTTGCAGAGCCAGAGACATACCTCACTGATTGCTGCTGCTGTTGATATTATCTTCTCCTTTCTTTATCTTGTTTCCTATTTTGTATTGCAAATCGATCGCAAGTTCGCAACTGCCTCAACTTCACTATTCTTCTTCTATGAAATTTTGTTCACCTTTCTTCTTCACTTTGCTTCTCTCTTCTTCTTCTGGGTTTTCTTTTTTGCTCTTTGGACGATCGAACAAACGACGCAGCTGTGAATGGGATGGGATCGATTGTGGTGAGTTAGGTTATTTATTTATTTATTTATGTATTTAATATACATAGCGATAAATCGGAGAGTTGGATGGGCCGATTTATCGGTGACTAGCCGATTTATCCGAGTCCGCTAAATCCGACCACTAAATACCCAATTCATATCGGTCACCCTCTGTTAAACAATTTCTCACCTTAGCGGCACATTATTAACACAAAGTGGGCCAAGTGGGATTCAATGCAACAAGGGTGCAACCAAGAACTACAACTTGAATCAAATGGTGGGAAGTTAGCCACGTTCATAGATGCTAGGAGGAATGTCACTCACAATTACAAGAGGGGTAGAATTGGAAAATAGAAAATAGTTTTGAAGGAGGACAAATACCCCATTCCATGTAAAAAAGGCTTCCATGTCAGCAATTCAAAGGGGCACTATTCCGGTTTCGAATGATATGGAAATTGGCATTGAAGAGCATAGGGGCGGATCAGTTAAAGTTTTAACTGTTCCTATTCCAAACTCCTAATCAAGAGCCATCGAAGTCGGGGTTACTTAGCATATTAAGAAGGAAATTTTTTTAGCCTAGCTCACAATAAAAGCAGGAATAGAATGTTTCAAGCCCACAAACCAAATTGGGCCTTTCTACTTAATGGGCTTCTAAGGGGAAACATAAGAAAGATGCAAAGAGGAGAGGACACGTGGGCATGCTTCTTTAGTTTTAACAAAATTCGTAATGAATTCGTGGTGAGAGAGTTTGTCGCTGAACATTCAAACTCACAACCACAACACACTTATTGCTCACCCAAGTCTCAACAACTGTTGATCACATCTAATGGTAGAGCTGAATTCCCTCCACCCACAGTCTTCTCTCCCTGATCCTTTCACACAAGACGAAGAAACAACTAGGGACATGGTGCCTTCAGTGGTGGCAGAGCATAACATGGCAGAGTTTCGCCTTCAAGTGGGACTATTGGTTGGTGTTTCAGTTTAAGAAAAACCTAGATAAGCTTCAGAACTTTTTCTATAGAACAGAGGTTAGGGGAAAGGAGAAAAGGAGCAACATCACAACACAGGCTTAGATGTCTGCATTAGTGATTTAGTGGACAAACTCTTTCACAGATTAGCCAACCACAGAAGGATCATTAATCAAATTGACTGCCTACAGGTGGGAAATGTTCTTGAGTCAGATGTTAATTGCATAGCCAAGCATATTGTAGACCACTTGAGGGTCTAAGTCTTCCACACCTCAGACTTACAAGATTCTGATAATTAAGATAGAAACTTCACTGAAGAAGAGGTGAAGGCTGTCCTAGATGGCTTAACTAAAGAGTTAGTTGCTAGAATTGATGGATTCCCTGTAGATTTCTTCTCCAAATGCTGGGAAACTATCAAAGATGACCTGATGAAAGTGGTGGAGTTCAGCTCCAACTCCTTTCTTGGTTAGCGATTAAACTCTACCTTAATTTCTCTCATTCCTAAGATAGGGGGGCCAGCTCAATTGGGGACTTCGGGCCTATTCGCCTCATTTCATTAGTAGCCAGGATTATTTTTGAAGTATTGGCATTGAGAGTAAAAGGAATCATGTTCAAATTTGTGTTGGCATGCAGTTAATTGATGGACCTCTGATTGCCAATGAATTGATTGATGCCATGCTGAAGGCTAAGGACCTAGGAATTGTGTGCAATTTGGACTTCCCTAAAGCCTTTGATACAATTACTTGGGGGTTCGTAGATTATATCCTCACAAGGATGGTGGTGTTAAATGGAAAAGCTGGGTTAGCTCTCAGCTCAAAACAACCACCTTTTCCATCAAAGTGAATGGTTGTCTTGAAGGCCACTTCAAAGATTCAAGGGGAATCAGGCAAGGTGACCTCCTTTCCCCTATCATTTTCTCATTAGTAGCTGAAGGCTGAATCATTAACTCAAATGGTTCTGAAAGCTGAGCTTTATAACCTCATAAAAGGATTAAGGTCAAGGAAGAGGGTACTTCTGTTCCTATCCTACAATATGCAGAAAACACCATTCTATTCATGGACCCAAGCATTGAACAATTGGAAGCTACTAAATTTATTTTGCTTTGGTTTGAATTGGTGTCTGGGTTAGGCATTAATTTCAACAAAGCCAACTTGTTTGCTGTTTGCTATAGGAGATGTTCAGGACTTTGGGGTGGTAGTTGATAATCTGAATTGTAGGGCAGGCCAGTTTCCTGCTAAATACCTAGGTTTACTTTTGGGAGCCCAATACAAGAGTAAAGCCATAGGGGAACCATTGTAGAATGAATCAAGTGGGCTAACAGTTTGGAAGAGGAAATGCATCTCCAAAGCTGGGAGATTCATCATCATCATCATCATCATCATCATCAAAGCCCATTCCCGAGATTTTCGGAGTCGGCTATATGGATTTTGGTTCTCCAAGCAATGCGATCTTCCCACATTTCCTCGCCTAATCCAAGCTCAATGATATCTTCATTCACCGTCTTCATCCAAGTTTTCAACGGTCGTCCCCTCCGTTGACACCCTCCATTAACTTGCCACAATCTAAACATTTTCTAATTGGCGTCGTGCTTGGTTTCCTCCGCACATGACCAAACCAAGTTAAACGTCTTTATCTAATTTTTTCCTCTATGGGCGCTACACCTAAGTATCTCCTAATTCTTTCGTTTCTAATTTTATCCTTACGAGTTTTGCCACACATCTACCTTAACATACGCATTTCTGCTATTGCCATCCTATGCGTATGTTGTCTCGTAGTAGCCCAACATTCTGAACCGTATAGCATGGCTGGTCGAACAATTGTCTTATAGCATTTCCCTTTTAGCCTTGCAGACATCCTTCTATCGCATAATACTCCTGACGCTATTCTCCATTTCAACCAACCAGCTTTAATCCTATGGTCTACATCTTCTCCAATAGCCCCATTCTTTTGAATTATAGATCCTAGATATCGAAAAGCCTCGCACTCTGGGACCTCGACACCTTCGATCTCAATGGCATTAGTTCTCCCTCTTGGTTCACACCCAAAGTTGCACACTAGATACTCCGTCATCGAACGGCTAATTCTAAAACCTTTACTCTCTAAAGCCTCCCGCCACTTAACTAATTTCTTACCTAAACCTGCACTAGTCTCATCCATTAAGACAATATCATCTGCAAATAACATGCACCAAAGTACATCTTCTTGCAGATGTCCCGTCAACTCATCCATGACCAAAGCAAAGAGATATGGACTTAATGCCGACCCTTGATGTAGTCCTACTGACACTGAAAATTCACCAGACATCCCACCTACTGAGCGAACACTTGTTACAACCCCTTCATACATATCCTTAATGATATCAACGTAACATTGAGACACTTTCTTCCTTTCAAGCACCCACCAAATTAACTCCCTGGGGACCCTATCATATGCTTTCTCCAGATCAATAAAAATCATATGCAAACTCTTACGTGCCTCTCGATATTTTTCTATAGTTTGCCTAAGCAGGAAGATGGCCTCCGTAGTAGACCTACCTGGCATAAATCCAAATTGATTCTCCGAAATCGTGGTTAAACTCCTAAGTCTTTGTTCTATAACCCTCTCCCAAAGTTTCATCGTATGACTCATAAGTTTTATCCCTCTATAGTTCGAGCAATTCTGAATATCCCCTTTGTTCTTATAAATTGGTACCACAATGCTATGCCTCCATGAATCTGGCATTTTTCTAGTTTCCAAAATCCTATTAAAGAGCTTAGTTAGCCATTGAATCCCAACTTCTCCCAGACATTTCCATGCTTCAATTGGTATATCATCCGGTCCAACGACCTTCCCTGTCTTCATTCTTTTTAAAGCTTCTCTCACTTCTGTGGCACTAACTCTGCGATGGAACACACGATCTCTTCCTTCCTGTGAAGCATATCCCTCCAAGTTTAACTCCCCTACATGTGTTCCATTGAGTAGGTTCCAAAAGTAATCCTTCCATCTATCTAAAATAGCTTTATCCTGCATTAAAACTCTTCCATCCTCATGATTAACACACTTAACATGACTCAAGTCCCTAGTTTTTCGTTCTCTAGCTTTAGCTATCTTGAAAATATATTTCTCCCCTTCCTTCGTACCTAGCCTATTATAAAGAGCATCATACGCTCTCTTCTTAGCTCCCCTACTGCTCTACTACTCAACTTCTTAGCCTGCTTATAAAGCTCATAAGACTCTAGGCCCCTATCTTTTTGCCACACCTTAAAGCATTTTTTCTTTTCCGCAATGGTTTGTTGCACATCCGCGTTCCACCACCATGTCTCCTTACCATAGAAACCCCATCTTTTGGCCTGTCCTAGCTCTTCCTTCGCACATCGTCTTATTCGGTTTGCCAAATGTTCAAAAAGATCCGCGCTACTAGTCCTATCCTTTGGTTCTAGATTCTCCCAACCCTCTGAAATTGACTGGCCACCCAAAATTCTCTTTCTAAATCTCTGGCACACATCTCCCTGTAAGGTCCACCACTTAATTCTCGGTCTAACCTGTTCTATAGCAATACGACCCCTACTCTTAAGACAAAAATCGAGAACTAACAGCGTATGTTGGTTTGTCAGACACTCCCCTGGTATAACCTTACAATTTTTACACCTACCTCCAAAGCTGGGAGATTAACATTGATAAAAAGCACCCTCTCTATCATTCTTGTTTTCATGATGTCTACTTGTACTATACCTGCTTCAGTGATCAAGGATATTGAGAGGATCACCTTTGACTTCTTATGGGGAACCGATGTAGACTCCAAAAGCTATCATTGGGAAGGCTGGAACAAGATTTGTAAGCCTAAGGCTCATGGTAGGCTGGGAATTAGGAGATCAGGGATTTCAATCAGGCCCTGTAGTCCAAATGAATTTGGAGGTTTTGGTAAGGAAGAAGGCACAATTTGGAGGACAGGGATACAAGAAAAGTATGGTCTTTCAAATGGAGGGTGGTATGCCAACATGTCAAATGCTCCCTATGGATGTGCTTGGGGGGGAGCAATAATGAATTTGAAGTCCTACTTTAGTCCAGCTATATCCTTTGAGTAAGGAGATGGTAACCAAATCAGTTTCTGGAATGATTCCTAGGCAGTAAACACAACCCTCAAACAAGTTTTCCCCATCATTTATCAACTCTCTCTAAACAAATCCAAAATTGTGATTGAAATGTTAGTTAATTCTGAAGGGAGCACTCCACAAGGAACTTCGGCATTAGAAGAGCCATCAGAGATACAAAGTACCTCAGCTTCTTCAGCTTATTGCACACCTCCAGCTCACAATCCCTGAGTCAGTCTGATACATGGGGACAGTAAAACAAGTGTGATAGTTGGGGACAGTCAAATTGGGCGATTTTCAGTCCAGGACATGCATGACAGTGTAGCTAATCACTCTCAATCCTCTTCTCTGAGCACTTGCTATCCCACCCCTTTTGGGACAACTCCTTTTGGATCAAACAACTAGCTCTGAAAGTTAACTTCCTTATTTGGCTGATTGGGCATGGTAGGCTTCAAAGAATAGATAATCTTTCTAGAAAATGCATGGTAATTCCCAATAGATATAGTTTATGTGAAAGGGAAGAGGAAACGTTAATAATTTTTTCTTCCGTTGCAGCTTCTCCAATCAGATTTGGAGAACAATTTGTGAATAAGCCAAGTTGCAGAAGAATGGATGCTCCATTAAGGGCATCTAGCTGCGCCGAAGAGTTCTTTTTGCAGGGAATTGGATAATTTGGAAGGAGAGGAATGATGGAATTTTCAAAGATAGGAAGACAGTGTGTTTTGCCTTATGTATTGAGATAACGGCTCCCGTGTGGTTCTGGGGTCATATCTAGGGTGTCTTGCATAACATTGCATTCCATACATGCTTGTTTGAGGGGGAGAGTCTGTTCTCTTGTAATCGAGCTTTGCTCTTTTGTTTCTTGCCTAGGTCTTGCTTAGTTACCAGGCTTTATCTCATTCGTTACGAATGAAATCTGTTTTGTTTTCTTATAAAAAAAGACCATCGAGAAAATCACATGAACAGAAATGTAACTCTCAAATCAAAATCTACAATGACACTTTATTCGAATGAGTCCCAATAAATAATAATGATGGAGCCCATGAGGTAACGATGGGAACGAAGGTGGACACAAGGTAGTAAGATATGCGATCAAATGGAACTGTCGGTCTTCCCATTCAAGTCATGGAGTGAATCATAAAATTTATGTTAGAATGGATCTTCAAACCCTAAACACCAAAACCATAGTTTTGAATCAAATCATAAGATTCGAGTAAAAAGGTGTTTTTTATTTTATTTTTTGTGTATTATTATTTTATTTTTTGTAAAGGAGTGTGAAAGGTCATAAAAGATCTTTAGGGTATAAAACAAATGAAAGAAACATATTCTAACATCTTTGAGAGGGGTTTGAGTATGATAGGTTTAAACAGCGGAAGCAAAATAAACAAATAACCTGAAAATTGAATAGACACAGTTTCTTCAATCTGATAAGATAATGATTCTCTAAACTTCAAATTTGACTACGAACTTGATTTCTAACCTACGTAAGCTAAACAAAGCAAAACCCTAATAAAACCCTAAACTTGACTTTGTTATTTGATTTTCCATCTTTGTGATGTGTGTTCCCTCTTGTTTGTGTTTGTAGCCAGAAGTAAAAGCTATTGATCCATATTTTCTTTTCTTCCACACTCA
Organism: Berberis vulgaris; assembly: GCA_963556465.1. Classification (NCBI taxonomy): domain Eukaryota; kingdom Viridiplantae; phylum Streptophyta; class Magnoliopsida; order Ranunculales; family Berberidaceae; genus Berberis; species Berberis vulgaris. Next base: position 26,768,399 of record OY747131.1, on the reverse strand, counting down.
CTGATAATTTATTATTTATTTATTTACTTATTTTGATATTCTGAAAGGTAATAGGTGTTAATGGATCATGAAACCATCATATGCCATAGTAGGGTCTGAACCTTAAACCTGTGATACCATCCAACTAAGCTATCTAGCATTGACCACACTAGTGACTTTAATCCTGGGTTACTTCCTTGGAGCAAATGCTAAACTATAATTGTATTTCCACCAACACCTTAGGAAGCTAGAATTACAAAATGGGTCCTGTTTTGTGAAACAGTTGAGGAATTATAGATGAAAGGAATATCCATGAGTGCTTGTATGTTATTACTTCAGTCTCTCTGAACTACAAGAAGCTAGTCATGAATGTTTATGGGCCTTTCTACATAGTGCTTCTGGTAGCTCTTCAGCATAGGATTTTAATCAATGCTTATCTTCGTTGGTATCTGCAGGTTGTTTTTGCAAAATAGGGCCTTGAATCGAGGCACTGCTTAAAAGAATGGTAAGGGCTCTCGGTTGATCTTTCTTTGCGGAGTTCTTGGATTTGGATTGGTGTCCATCTTTTACTTCATACTTTGTTCACTTCATTTGCTTTCACCGTTGACATGACATGTAAACAAAAGCAAATTCGCTTTGCTTTGGTACTTAACTAATGATCTCTGTATTATTGCATTTATACCCTTTTCACACCAATATAAGAAAGCACATGAAGCGAACGGCACAAAGCAAAAATGGATGTCTCGGATGGTTATCAGATTTAGTGATCTTTTTGTTTTTTTCAGAACTACCTTATTAGAGCTTTTAAGCCACCTTGTAACATCTCAATAACATTTACTGATGGAAGGACTCGCAAGCAGGTACAGATTGAACCATGTTATGTTTGTTCACTTCCATGTTACTGATGGAAGTGCTCAAGGAGAGCATGAAAAACTTATTTGTCGTCTTCTTGACGAGGTTCCTTATGGAAGATTTTGCTGAAGAAGGAAAATGGTCAGACAGCTATGGTTCCCCTTTTCTGGTGTCAGGAGCACATTGTTGGGAAGGTATCCTGCAAATATGTTATTATTAATATGATACCGTTTGCAGGTCTCGGTAGAACCAGTTCAAGGGAAGAAGGTTGAACACATGGTGTGAAAATTGAGCTCCTCGGCCAAATAGGTATTAGTTTTCATGATGATAGATGAAAATACATTACCATTTTCTGAAATCCCCCATTTTGTAAATGTCCGTCAGCCAATCAAAAGAGATTATATGGTCAGTCCACTTGATCACACATGCAAACTTTGTACTATTTTGCCTGCCATTTGCAAAAATATGATCTATTTGGGTATTAAAAAAAAAACACAAAAAGAAGCATTTTCCTCATTTGGAGTAAGAACTTCCAATTCAATTTTGACTCGTCTCCCCAATAGTAATTTAGAGATGTCTTCCCATTTAATTAGGAATTAGACTTGCCTCCCCAAACTTATGGTTTCCATTAGTCAACGGTAGGTCATTTTTTTCATGACCGAAACACCCTTCTTACTAGAATCAAGATTTTTCTAGAGCGAATAAATTGGAAAGTTAGACATGCCTCCCACTTAGACATTTTTTTTAGACTTACCTCCCCACAATGACATAACGTCATGTAAAAAATGACATAACCGATGAAAATTATGAGTCTGGGGAGGCAAATATAATTCTTGATTAAATGGGGAAGTATCTCTAATTGGTTATTACTACAGGAGAGGAAAGTCAAAATCGCCTTTTTGTTTTTTTATCAGAAAAATAGATTTTAGATAGGAAGAGAGAATGGTGGTAGATGACTTTTTGCTTGTAGAGATGTTGTAGTTGTATTGGGTGACGGGGTGCGAGTTCGGGAAATATTGGTCCGAGAAGATTACCATAAGCCTGGAGATGTGTTAGGTCTCCAGATAGAAATGGAAGATCATAGTTTAGATAAGAGCACATTATTTGGACATGTGGGAACAAAATGTTTAAAAAACTTGTAAATGAGCAACATGTGCATTGAGTTATTCTCTTGGTTGATATATGTAAATTGTGGTGGTATGGGAGGACACCAGGTGCTATTAAAAAATGTGCTATTTCAAAAAAAAGGTGTTCTGCACTAGCATAAGGCGCGCTGACTTGGAGTGCATTGCGAATTTATGTAAGTTTTTTTTTATTCTTGATGCAGTCGTTTTTCGCTCCCTCTCCTGACCTAGTCCTGCTGACCTGCACAAGTAGCACACGCGAGTCACAGGCCACCGTGGGGTGGCCGATAACACTCTGATGCTAAAGTCAGACAATGATCTGAGGAAGGTGTAATGCTGTAACAAGGAATTTGTAGCGTACCTTAGCTTACCAACCTCATGTCTTATTTATAGCGCAAGGAGTCATGGTTTAACCAGGCCATTGTAGGCGTAGATTAGGGAAATCTTTGTGAAAATCCTTCTCTAATTAGGAGTCGTGCTGTAGGAAGTTCCCTGCTAGCTCCGTGCTCCTAGATACGCGGAAAATAGTTTCCAATCTGAGAGCATTCTGTGGAAGGGAGTTTCGATACTCTGATGTTTGCTTCCTAGTTGGAAGCAAAAAGTAGTTGTGGTTGCTCGTTCGAAGCAGATCCTTGAGTTACTTTCCTGAAAAAGGCTTACGGGTATCGATGATAGTTGTGAGTCGTGTGGGCCTAGCATGCTGTGAGAGTTTGGGTCTGCCTGGCTGAAGTTGAGTGGGCTGAGATCCGCTTGGGCTGTTGCTTGAACCCGTAGTTCCTTGAGATCATCATGACACGTGTACGGCTCAAGGGTGTGATCATTTTTATGTATCATCAATTCTGTATTTTTAATTTTAAAAGAACACGTGATTTAAAAAAATTGTAAAAACACCCTAGGTGCCTTCGCCTCTCTTGAGACACGTGCTTGGGTGTGCCTTGATAACACTTGTCAATCCTTGTTTGATAGCATGAAAATAGTTTCCATGATCGTGGTTGTTATGGCAAAGAGTAAACGTAAGCACATTGTGTATTGACTCCTTGTTTGCTCCATTATAACATAATTTGGTCAGTGAAAGCTAATGACATATAGATTTACTTGGGGAATTCTTTGTAATGTCCCGTTTCATGCTTGTATGTTCAAAGGGTTCCCTAAAATTGTAACTTTTCGTAGGTTTGTATGGTTTGACCCCCCTTTTGCCGCGAGTTTCTCACTATGTGCAATGGTGTTTTCAAACATACTATTTTCTGTTTTATTAAAAAAAAAACTTGTTTGTGGTATAAGAGTTTCTGTCAAGTAACTCAAATCAAGACCTCGAGTTTTCTCATTGTTGCAGGAACTGAACAAGGTGTAGAAATAAAAAAACACATTTTGGAACAAATGGACACATAATGTATGCCAAACTTGTGTTTTTACGTTCTATTTTCATTAGTAGCAGCACTTGCACTCTTAAGTTCTAGCAGTTTTTCAAATTCAATTTGTTAACATCTTTTTTTATGGAAAGCATACTCTTTCTTGTATTAGATGCCAAATCTTGATTGTGTCTGTGTCTTCCTTTGTAGAGCTATATTTTGATCGAGACAACTTTTATGACTTTACCTCCCTTGGTGAGTGTAATTATGCAATAGTAATTTCCCTCCCCATGTAATACATCCAGTAAAGTCAATTATAAATATATGATAAGTGATTTGTATTATGATGGCCCTAATCCTTCCTATTTTCTTCTGTAATACATGAACTGGATGTTCTTAGTGAAATATATGAAAAGAAAACATATCCGTTTGAGTCTTCTATTGTTGAGATGCTACATGAGTCATACAATGGACTAATGGAGTGAATGTAAGGCTTGGGTAGGCAACCAAGTTTAGTGCTTTTATTTCTAATTATTATTTATATATTCTTTGGAGATGTTCTTTTCCTTGAAGGTTATGCTTTGTCATGCTTAACTTTGATTCAACTGAGGTGTTTTTGACTTATTAGTTATAACTATTATTTAACCATTTTGTTTATTTTTTTTGGTGGAAAGAGAATGGAAAAGGGTGTTATTATGCTTCTAGGTTTGTTCACGATTATTGGAAAACCATCCCTTTGGATAAATCTGTTGACATTATTTAATTTTTATAGGATAAAGAGATGCATTGATCATGCTATGATTACCAAAACTAGAGGTTAATGTTGTAGCCTTAATTAAGACTCGTATTGAACTAAGAAAGTTTGATTTAATGGAGATATGAAGTAAACTAATATATCATGAGATAACACAACTTTTTCAGTCACCAATGAAATATATTTAGCATATTTTCTGTTGATGTTGAATGATAGTGAGAACGGTAAGCGAATATGTCACAGACTCAGATATCACAAGATATTGTTATATGTTTTCCAGTGTAGTCAAGGTGACCGCCTAGGCGCGTCTCAAGGCGTTTTTATAGAGTTTCACCTCAAAGTGAGGCAATGCGGTGTGGTGAAATGAGGCGTCCGCTTCAGACCAAAAATGGTTGCAACAAAATGGTTGCAACCAACCCATTTGCAATCCATTTTTAGGCCAAATAACAAACAAACAAAATAAAACGTTTTTAATTTTTGATAAATCATCATCATCATCAAAGCCCATTCCCGAGATTTTCAGGGTCGGCTACATGAATTTTGGTTCTCCAAGCAATGCGATCTTCCCACATTTCCTCACCTAATCCAAGCTCAATGATATCTTCATTCACCATCTTCATCCAAGTTTTCAACGGTCGTCCCCTCCGTCTACACCCTCCATTAACTTGCCAATCTAAACATTTTCTAATTGAAGCCGTGCTTGGTCTCCTCCGCACATGACCAAACCAAGTTAAACGTCTTTCTTTAATTTTTTCCTCTATGGGCGCTACACCTAAGTATCTCCTAATTCTTTCATTTCTAATCTTATCCTTACGAGTTTTACCACACATCCACCTTAACATACGCATTTCTGCTACTGCCATCCTATGCGTATGTTGTCCCATAGTAGCCCAACATTCTGAACCGTATAGCATGGCTGGTCGAACAATTGTCTTATAGCATTTTCCTTTTAGCCTTGCAGGCATCCTTCTATCGCACAATACTCTTGACGCCATTCGCCATTTCAACCAACCAGCTTTAATCCTGTGGTCTACATCTGCTCCAATGTCACTTTTTTTAAATTATTTTGGAGAAAACATATCAATGACTTTTATGCCTTTGGAATACCAATAGTAATCATACTTGTGGATTTTTGCCAACCATTCCAACAATTTCTTCTAACAAATGATCAATATTCTTAAGTTTCTAATCTTTCAAGATTATGGATTTTTAATGATTTAGTGAATGTTTATAAATTATTTGACACTCATGTAGAGCACTACATCTTTTTGCTATGCTATGCAATTTTATTATACTTCCATTTCGATTCTAGGTAGTTGTGTCACTTTTTGTAAATATTTGTTTATGATACTTATCAAAATGATGATGTATATTACTATGTTGATATGTTTCAATTTATTATGAAAAAATCTTTAAAAAAATGTTAAGACCGCCTCGATGAAGTGAGGCGTTTGCCTCGCCTCACGCCTGAGGCGTTTTGTCCGCCTCGCCTCTGCCTCTGCCTCAACACCTTAACTACAATGATATTTTCAGTATACTCCCTTTTTGATATATCCCATCATTTGCTTTCCTCACTTTTTGTGATTTGGATATCAGGTTTGCTATCTAGGCATTGGAAAGAACCTCACCTCTGAAAGTTCTAGATTTTATTTTTTTTGGACGAGCACCCCACTATCCTGAGATCTGACTTGGCCCGTGGAACTTTGGAAATATTAACAATTTTCACAATAGAATGTATTAGGGAGATATGTTGTCACATAATAATAGCTTCGCGTGTACATGACAAATTTTTTTCTTTTTTAAGTTGTCAAAATGGATGGTAAACTGCCTGATGTGGATGGCTTCAATTTTGGATACATGTCATGCAACGGATTGACAACTTATCTTGGTTCTCCTCATCATTGTGTAGGTATATTTTGCAAGTAACAATCAGCCGGAACTATGTCAGCAATTTGGAATCCCAGGATTTTTTGGTAATGTCCTAACCTTAAATGATTAGTATATTGTATCATCTAGTTATGTCATCTCAGATGGGATATATGCTGTTTTACTTTTAACTGCTATTATTTTTTTGTAGGTTCGCAACTACGCACCTCTTCCATCAATTAACAAAAGCATTAAGGTCAGTTGGGAGATGAGGTTATTTTATAAATTGTGGTTTGAAGCTTACAATAAATAAATTTGACGGGGATTTGGCTAAAGGGCCAATCTATGAAAATTTTGTGAATAAAATCCGGCCCAACTTAAGTTTCTCTTTTGAGCTAATTTAGTACTTATTTTACTAATAAACTTGAATTTTTTTTTAGAATTAACTCCATTTGACTTTGACTTGCCATACCCTTACTTTTCATAATTCCATTGTCACCATGATTCCTCCCTTATTAATGGCACCACTGCACCACCACCACCACCTCGCACCACTGCACCACCACACCACCTCCTCCTCTGCTAGGGCCGCGCTAGAGGATCACCACCAGCCACCCTCCAACTTAGCTCAGGCCACTACCATCAGATCAGACCACCACACCAGCCATTAAGCAATCAAACCATCCAAATACTGAACTACTGATACCCAAAAGACAGAGCTTCTTGTAACTTATTCTCATCTATAACCAGCTTCCATCCTTGGCCACCATCTGAAAGCTTCTAATAATCTCCAGGTGAGTTCCAGATAGAAAATGTCCACCAACCGGAGGATTCCCATACGACGGCGAAGCCTGCCCGTAACTAGGTGGCGTATAGCTCTTTTCGACTGGATATTGTGAAGAGGAAAGGTGGTGGTTGGTGCCCAGGGTGGGATGGTGGAGGAGGATGAGATTATGGTTCTTGGGGATATTCTCGGGCAGGAAAGGAGCAGAGTGTGTAGATTAGTGCACAGGGTCTGCGCCATTAATGGTGGTGGAGATGTGTTGTGAGGAGATTGATGGCTTCTTGGATTTGGGTTTTGGAAGGTTGTCAAGGATTTAAAAAAAGAAGATAAAAGGGTAAAATCGTATTTTGGCTTTGTTAGGTTTTGTTTTGATTGGAGTGGGGTGAAGGTAAAATCTTTTCCTAAATTATGACTTCTATTGTTAATCCCCCGGTCCTCTAATGTTATTGATGTCAACTCTTGGGGAAGCAAAGAAGAATTGACAATTGAATCTAGAAAAATCTCACAATCACTAGAACAAATTAGGGATTGAACATCAACACTAAATATTTAGTATAGAAGTCAGAATTCTTAATAACATGAAACACTCAATAATAAACCGCCAAAGTCTTTATTTATTTTGAAATTGGTTATTGGCCCCTTCCTCCTGAGATCTATTCTGCACCCATCTAATAGGACGTCTGGGCTCATGATTAAAATCTGGAACACCTTTCTCTGCAACTGATGAAATCACTGAATCTTCCATGGCTAACTGTCCAGCTAAAGCAAGATCCAAAGAAGTATCAACAACAGTCTCCACACCATCAATGACAAGGGCATCCCTTTATTTCCCTTTGGTACACTCATGCAATGTCCTTATTCACTGCATGTAAAACACTTGGAAGTTAACAAAAAGACCAGCACTAACAGTGCTTGTGGTCAGAAGGAAGAAGGAAGGTGCAGCAGTGGCAGAAGCTGCCAATGTAGTCTGTTAGTGGTGATTTTCGACTGCTGTCCATGGTTAACTGCATCAGCTATTGAAACCTTTCCTATAACCATTCAAGTAACGATGAATCCGATGTTCTTCCAAATTAATCAATTATTTTGTATTATTATTGGCAAGGGTCAAATTTTATTGAGGGACATGTAGCAGAATAAAGCCTAATCTAACGTAAAGAAGCTCGACTTGACAAAGCTTCGAGAAATTGAAAACTATTAACTCAAGTCTGCCTCAAAATGGCTTATGAAGCACCTATTTATATGCAAAAACATGACCTCAAACCAACCTAACCCTAATTTGAAATAAAACCCTTAATAAAAAATGAGCTGGGTTTGAGCCCAGTTATTGAAAGAAAATAAATCCTAATTATGACCCAACTACCCATCATGTACAGCCTGTGGAAAATATCCCTTTTGTATGCTTTAGGCACAACCTGTTGCCTCAGAGCCATCTGCATCTTTTATGTATGCCCACGTTTGAATAGGCATCGTCCTCGGAGTTCCCAAAGCCATGCAGATTCATCCTATCAATGGAGAGCAAAGCCGACAAGCTTGGTTGCCACCAGCTGAATACACCTGTGACATTTGGTATTAAATTGTTTCCTAATCCTATTCAGCCAGCAGTTAACATATGCGTCAATATCATAAAGTCGTCAAACTCGGTTTCAGCAGTTCCAAAGTGTTGGTAAAGGCCCCCATCAAAAGCAGGAATAAGAAGATGATCTTCATTTTCAGATTCACCACTACTGCCAAAGGGCGGAACAAACTTTTGGAGAGTTCAAGTCACTCCTCCCTCTCTCGTATGGCCTCATTTCCCCCTTTTTGGTGAGGAAAGGCACCTAGGCTAACACTAATATCTTTGTCATCACCCGCTGTGAGGGAGGTCCCCATCGTTCTTCTATATTATGGCTATTGCATAATAAATTTTATGACATGGGGCTATATGAGGCCTCATCTCATGCGAGGTGGAGATGTTTGTTACTGAATATTGTGAGGAGTCAAGGACCATTAAGAATCACCAGGTTTGAAAACCTGTCAAAATTGTTGTTGCTACAAGTAAACCCATCATTTACTATCATCAAAATCAATATTCCCAAGTCTCAACAATATATAATTTTAGATTAGATTGCATGATACCATGGTAAAAAAAAATGGGAGGAATTTTAGAGGGTACCCTCCAAAAGCTATTTTTCCGCTGTCAAAGTGGTAGAAATAAGGTTGTCAAGTGGTGGTCCACATGCGAGCTTGCTGGGCCATGGCTTGTTTCGATGCTTAGGGAACTCCTTAAGTGCCTTAATCAACCCTTGCATCTCTTTAACCCTCCCAGAACTCACCTGATCAATCATTTTGTCCATGGTTGTGTGCAAAGATCAGCATTCTTAACGAAGTTGTTGAACTTGCTTTTTTGTTGCGTTGAATGATTATCATGAAATGTAGAAAAATCATATAACAGAAACACCTTATACATATAGCAGAGAATCTCTTAGTACCATAAAGCAGCCAATTAACAGCAGATTTCAAGACCTTGTTTATAATAAACCTTGGTTATTAGCCCTCTCACAACCTTCACACATACTTAGCACATCCATTTAATGGTGTATTGTGTGTCTATAAAGGGGAGTCAAGCTGTTTATGTTCTTCTCACATTGATCAGTCAAATGATTAAATTAATTCTGCCAATTTCATAAAGGTTGTACATATTACGGAACAGAGTAACTGAATAAACTGCAGTTCTATTGAACAAAAATACTTGAAGGTTTTGTGCATTCATTAACTTTTCTTCTGAAGAATATTTTATGGTATAGATCTTATTTGCAGATGGAAGTTGGGACCAAAGACTGCCTGCACATTGAGTTTGAGTACGGTAAAAGCAAGTTGTTTTACACCCCTGTTGAAGCTCTGTACAAGTATTCATTATTACTTTCCTGATCAGACGTGAAATATTTTAAGGGTAAATTTGATGTTGGTCCCTTGACTAATAAGGTAAAAATAAGGTAAATGGCTTTAGTCCGTTTCATTAATTTAAATTTGATCTTGATCTGTCGCCGTCAATTGATCGTCCAATCAACCGTGTGCATTTCTTTCTCATGTGATATGAAAAGACTTGAACTGCCCTCACTTAAGGGAGGGCGATAGAGAGTGGTGTCCAACATGGACAACCCTCTCTCAAATGAGGGTAATCCAAGTTTTTTTTTTTTTTTTTTTTTTTTTTTTTTTTTTTTTTTTTTGCATCATGTGAGAAGCACATGCACGTCATAATGGTTGATTGTATAGTTAACTACTGTGAGGGACCAAGACCAAATGGAAATATATTTTCAGGTATCATCTGAAGGATGTTATCATTGGTAAAATATATTTTTTTTCTTGTAAGAATCAAGATTAAAAATATAGAGCTTGAGGTCAGACGCCGAGAATCAACGGGATCAGGACCGAATACTTATGTTGAGACAGAGACCCTTGCAAAGTATGAGCTAATGGATGGTGCTCCAGTCAGAGGTACAACCATTTGATTTACTTAGGATGATATGTGTACTTGTAGAGTGGCATTTCATAGAAATTCTAGGTTTTGTCAAGTCTGCACAACCCTACAACTGTCTGAATTGTTCCCTTATTTATTCCACTTTACATATCTCAATCATTCCATGACATATACTTTCCACAGACAACTTAAAAAAAAGGGTTGTTGACCTTTTTTTACATGCATCCATCATTAGTTTGGCACTTCATTTCTATATGCATGCATCATTCCAGTTACTCTCCTCTCCCCTACCTTATGACCCTCCCATGAAACTAATCATGTCTAAATGAATGCCAAAGATCAATCCATTGCCATCCCACCCTTAGCAGTCTCTATGTTTTCAATTTGAAAGAGCCACAAGCCTAAAATCCTCAGGAAAAGTCCCCCTTAGACCTCATCAAATAATTCTCGTAATTACTTTGCATCAATGATGCATCAACTCTTCAGAAAACCCACGTTTCAAGAGTCCAATATGTGTCAGACATGGACACGCGACCGACATGTATTGGACACGTGGTCAATAGTCCGGACTTGTTGACTTGCCCGGATACGGTCCAGACATGGCCTAGACACAAGCCTAAAATCCTCAGGAAAAGTCCCCCTTAGACCTCATCAAATAATTCTCGTAATTACTTTGCATCAATGATGCATCAACTCTTCAGAAAACCCACGTTTCAAGAGTCCAATATGTGTCAGACATGGACACGCGACCGACATGTATTGGACACGTGGTCAATAGTCCGGACTTGTTGACTTGCCCGGATACGGTCCAGACATGGCCTAGACACGGTCTGGACACAGTTCGGACACGGCTCCATCTCCTTTTCTCTGGGTGCAAATTGCCAGCCCATTTGGGCCTCTTCTCATCTCATCCATCTCATTTTCAGAAGGGGAAACAAAACAGACATTAGGGTTCTCATCTCATTCTCAGACAAAGGGGGAACAAAGCAGAGACATGGATTTATACGTCTTTTTTATCCTTTTTCAACACAGTCAGAGAGAGAGATCGAGGGAGGGAGACAAAGTGAGAGAGAGATCAAGGGAGGCAGATACTTGTACTAGCCTGTTTTGATGTCCCTGATCTGATGTCGACATCAATATTAGGTAATTTCTTCTTCCCTTTTGCATTTTTCTGGAAATAACTTTCATCAAGCTTGAGCTTGACATGGACGCCCCTATGAGCTTGAGCTTGAGCTGGATGTCCCTTGAGCTTAAACTTGAGTTGATTTGTCTGAATACGTATTCAACTCAATAAACAGTAGGGTTGATTTGTCTGAATATCAATCTGTTTGAACTGTTTCTTCCTTAACAGTAGAGTTGATTTGTCTGATTTTTCTGTACTATTCTTCCTTGTGTAAATGCATTCATCAGTCATAGTGGTAGTGAACCCACCTTATCAAACAGTTATTTAAATTACTGTTTTCCCTAGCAGTAGAGTTGATTTGTTTCCTGGAAATGCAATTTTGTTTTCCTGCAGTCAATGAATAAAAACAACCAGTTACTCAGTTAGTATACAGGGAGATTATTGTTCACTGAAAAATGTTTAATCAAACAGTTAGTATGTAGTTTGGTTGTAGAACTAGTTTTGTATGTCTTAATGTTTCTTTCAGACCAAATGAGTGGAGATGATAATGCTCCTCTTTGGAGGTATATGACGAAAGTAAAAAAACCAAATGAAGGTAGAGGAAATTTTAGGTGGCGGTGTAAATTTTGTCGGAAAGAATATACGGGATCCCATACTAGATTGAAGAATATATGGGGCAGCCTAGCAAGTGAGTTATTTACATACGTATTGAAAATTTGAAACTATCAATTTACAATGTCGATTACAAATGAATGAAATTATGTTGCTCATGATGCATTTGAATGTTTATGTATGTGTTTGGATTATTCAATATCATTGTTAATGTTCATATGAGTTATATAAAAAATTTAAAAAAAAGGTTTGACGTGTCACCGAGTTATAGTTTTTTGGAAATTGCCCAATTGCCGTATCGTATTCGTGTCTGACACGACACGCGTGTCCATGTCCGTACATCCTAGCTTTGCATGCCTACATGTGTTTCACTCGCATCTATGACAATGTACACCTTTTTTTTTAGTTTAAATGGTATTTTAAGTTTGGACTCCAATAGGTACCAAAATGTAGAGTTATCAATAATCTTACAATATGCACGATAAGTATTGTATCTAAGCTTCATCGATCCAGTTCATTATTTCTTAAGATACACTAATATAGGATGATGCAAAGATGTACTATTTCTTAAGATACACTGATATTGGGTTTTGTGGGAATGTATTGTTCTTGTTCTTGTGAATGAATGTGTCAATGATACTTGCTTAAATGTCTTGTATATACTTTTATATTTACTTTGCAACAAAACTTAGATACACGGTACTTTATGATGCATCCATGTTGAATTTAGGTTTTCGATGCATGATACCATAAACGTTTTGATAACTATGCCAACATGGATATTAATGTAAAATACGTCCAACACAATTTAGACAAATGTTTTTCCTGACTGAACTATTTATTTTTGTATCCTTTAAGATATTTTGATGTTAGGCACTTGGTCTTTTAATCTTTTTACATAAAAATAGAAGACTCCATCGAGATACTCTTAGGTAGGGGTCTCTAAAGACCATCTGCAGCAACATAACATATTTAGCTAGGGGAGGATGAAAAAACATGCTCCAAGAGACTCCCAATGAAAGACTCATTTCCTAGGAGACACAGGGTGGTTCCAATGAGCTCCTCTTCCCCAAATCTTTGTCTAATGTTTTATTTTATGGGTTTCACCAACTTTTTACATTTCAAACCTCATTTAAACTATGGATCTCATCCACTTTAAAGATGTAGAAACAAAAATACAATGTAATATGAATTTAAGTGGATTTGGGGAATCTCTTGGTGAGGAAATGCCAAAATACCTAGAGAGTGAGCAAGGATCTCCTTGATTTTTATTATTTTATCAAATTTAGCTAGCCTCAAGGAGAGTCTCTCGGAGATGCTCTGAACCCCAAGTTGGATTCAGTTGATGACCATATTACTTATTTTAGGATCTCTTAAGTGAAAATATCCGAATGGATTTTGAAGTCCAACTCTCCAAGGAAGGTGAACAACCGCTTCATATTTGTCCCTAACCTGGTTGCCTAGAATCACTCCAATATTATTGTATTTAATTGTCAAAAGTATTGCGGCATAGTCACACTTTTTAATCCGATTGAAAAAGAGGATAAATAAATAACATCTGGATTCAATTTCTCAAGGAGCTTCTCATAGGTGTATGCATGTTTTCACAGGGGAGTCTATTCCAATCAGACTGTTTTTGACCCCATACGAGCTAACACCTACATATAATAGAACAATTCTAGGGAGCCCGCTCATGTAGCCCGCTTGGCTGTCCAGACCCTCTTGGGCACGTGCCTGAGAGGGTCTTTGGCACGTGAACCCAAAATCACAAGTACTGGATGATAGCTTTTTTGATTCAACTCTCTTTGCACAACATCTAATATTTCTCTCTCCAAAAGCAAAAAGTTTTCCCAGAAGACTTGAATCAAATACAAATGAAAAAGACAACTGGACTCACTTTCCCTCTTCTTCTTCGTCTTCTTCTCTCACCCTCTCTCTAATCACCATTTCCACCCAAAACTACCCCCAACACCTTCAAGGTCCAAAAGTATTTGGGACAGGATCGGACCTTCAAGGTCTTCAAAAGTGTTGAGTATGTGAGCAGATGCTTTGGTTGAATTCTGAGTTTCTGTTAAGACCATATTGAGACCTAAATCATTTAGGTCTTTGGCTCGGTAGAAACTTGGGAGATCTTTGAGTTGTTCTGAGCATTTTGCATATCTTGCAAATTTGTAAGCGAAGCCAGTATGCATCCAATTCTGAGCATTTTGCATAAATAATTCTGTACATTTTGACAGACAACTAACTCTCTTATTCTCATATCTGCTTTATGAATTATTCCCGTTAAAATTTGTTGGATTTTTTCTCTTTTCCTTGATAGATAAATGTAGAATTGATCTCTATGATGTCGAGAGCAAGTGAATATGTCAAAACGTTCAAGAAATCGGTTTGAGTTATCTCTATAACTTTTTTCAATTTCCAGTTCCGTTGTCATGGTTATAGTGTAAAGCTGAAGAATTGCTTGTCGCAGCTTGGGTTGACTGGTACTATACTTGCATCATTTTCTTTTTGGAATGATACTGCATCCTGTATCTTTTAATTGAAATAAATTGCCAAGCACCTATACATTGACACAAAGTTACATTGACATCAAGTTTTGCATTCTTATTTCTAGCAAGTTCGATTGAAGTTTAACATATGGGAAACACCCAAAGTCTGTGTAACCACAGAAGACTATTAACTCCCTGATTCTTTAAAAGCTATCAAAAAAGTTTAACATATGGGAAACACCCAAAATCACAAGTACTGGACCTTGAAGGTGTTGGGGGTAGTTTTGGGTGGAAATGGTGATTAGAGAGAGGGTGAGAGAAGAAGACGAAGAAGAAGAGGGAAAGTGAGTCAAGTTGTCTTTTTCATTTGTATTTGATTCAAGTCTTCGGGAAAACTTTTTGCTTTTGGAGATAGAAGTATTGGATGCTGTGCAAAGAGAGTTGAATCATCCAGTACTTGTGATTTTGGGTTCACGTGCCAAAGACCCTCCCAGGTACGTGCCCAGGAGGGTCCGGACAGCTAGACAGGCTACATGAGCGGGCTCCCTAGAATTGTTCCATATCATAACATCAACAAGTTCAGCGTTAAATATTATTTGAATCTTGTTCTAGTTGAATTTTGTTCTTGTTGAATCTTGTTATTTCAAGCAGCAAGAAATCACAGTACACCTTTAGAAATTCTTGATTGTGCTGCTTAAAGGATCTAAACAGCCCATCCCTAAAGATCGTTAGAGTGACCTTTTGGATCCTTCAACGTTGAAACCGTACCAATCTTGGAAGGTTCAGTGTAAAATTCAGGTTTGATGGAACATGAGAATATCACCCTTGATTTGTCATCGTGCAGGGCTTGCAGGAGGAAGGTCTTTGGTTGTTTGAAACTTCAAATACATGTAATTGAATGTTTCTTATCCTATTTGAGCTATTTGTAGACATATTTTTGGCCATTTGCCTTGTTTTATTGCATTCAACCTCTTGTGTATGTAATGCGACTTCGGAAAGGATTCCACGTGTATTCAGCTAGGTTGTGGGTTTTTCTTCTACATGTACTCTTTTCAGTGCAATGTTTCAAATTGATGATCTCTGCTTGTGACCAATAAAGACAAAATGTGCTACACCTTTGTCTGCAAGTTCAAGTTTTTCCTTGAGGAACGAACCCTTCATTGAAGCTAGGCAAAATGAAATTACATATTCACAAGTTATGGTATTGTCAATGCTTACTCTAAAACTGTGCAAAGAGTGACGTGTTGCCATTAAAAGACTCAACAGGAGTAAAACATACATATATCTGTCTAGGACCATGATTCATATATTTGTTTAGAACTATACTTCACCAACTAGAATTCAGGCTGTTGTTTTAGTAAGGCATAGATTGCTAGCTATGTTTCCAAAATGCATGCGAATAGAAACACATATGTTTCCTCGGAAGTTGAAGAAAAATTGCTTGTGTTCTTCATTGTGGGATGTGCTTATTTGAACAGAACAACTTGAGAAAAAAATTTGCTTTTGTTTTAATGCATATATTATGATGCTTCCAAATTTGGTCTCTTAGAGATTTGACCTGCAAAACAAAGTAAGATTGTCAAATACCACCTTTTTGGGGGTCGAAGGCTCCGATGCTTAAGTCAGTTAATCTGTGGGAGGAGACTAAATTTGGACAGAGTATAGTTGAATTGAATTTGCATACCTTTGGTTGAATGTTCTCTTTACCTTATATAATATCTGTCATTAATTCTCTACGTGACTCAAGCATGTAGGCCGTGATGAGGGGAGATGTTGTTCACAACAGTCTCCTCTTTCATTGAGGTTCGTCCTTAGGGGAGTGATCTGTTCCCTTAGGTCTTCTTTATAATCTCTCTTTTCTCTAAGGGAAGAGATTTGTTGTGCCTAGGTTCAGGCTTTTGATTGCGATATGTTATTAGGTGCCTTCTTGGGCTTTAATGATGACTATGCTTGCTTTTTTAACCTTTTTAAATTGGGTATGTTGTCTGTGTTGAAATTGAAATGCTTGTTCTGTGTGATAAATGATTTGTGCTACGTGCACGATCGTGATTAGACGCTTGCTTGATTTATCACCACAGTCTATGAAATCATAATTGAATAAGCAATGACTACCATGTTTGACTCAATGGAGACTAAAAAAAAAGTCTAGCCCAAATTGCTGAGAATGGAACCCAATCCCTCATTCTCCAAGGTTGTGTTTGTTTAAATTTAAATGTTTATTTTCCAAATTGCCGAGAATGGAATGTTTATTTTCCTAAATTTAAATTTTTCAGTGTTTGTTATACAGAAAATTTTATTCCAAAATAGCCTCGTGGGAAGAAAACCAACACCCCAATTTTTAATTGGAAGCTGATTTTGTAGGATTTTCCTTAGCTTTTATTCTCATCATTTTAACTCCAAAATGCCCCCCCCCCCCCCCCCCGCCCCGCCACCATGTTCACCATCACGATCACTACTTGCAACCACCACTGCCACCGCATATCGCCTCCGCTACCATCATTATCACAACCACCACTGCCATAGTGTACCATTTCTGATACCACCATTATCACCACACCATAGCACAACTACCACCAAACCACTGCTAACACTACCATAGTATAATTACTACCACATCCCCTATTGCCACCACAATCAACCCAACTATTATCACACAAAACGAATATATGATCATTTGAAAATTAATTTTCATGACGCTACCAAACAACATGATAAGTTTTTGGAAAAATAAAAATTCTTTCAATTTTATTTCAAGAATTTTTTTTTTCCCTTGAATATTTTTTTTCCATGAAACATATGGCGCCTAATTTTCTTCTTCTATAATTGATGATACATCAAATAAGACTGATGTCATAACCGTATACATGGCAGAGATCGTCCATCACGAGGATCAAGTATCCTAAAATCAAGCCAATCCATAAAGCCAAAAAAGGGCGAACCCAGTCATAAAAGCCCAAATAAGGCCCGTAAGAATAAATCGTAGTTAAAGGCCCAAATCCAGACCCGATAAAGTTTTCCCATAAAAAGGATAAACATTACGAGGAAAAAGAGTCGAGGAAAGCGTTGCTCCTCCGAGGACGCACCTTTATAAAGAAATTTACCGTTATGAAGAACATCTCCTTTCGTTGCATGCTTAAGTCACGTGAGGAATTAACAACGACCATTATAAAAGGTAAATGGAACATCCGACAAAGGTATGCAACTTTAACTGAGTTATGTCCAAATTTATCTTCATTTCAACCAAGTTACTGACTTAAGCATTGGAGTGTCTTCGACCACCAAAAAGGTGGTATTTGACAATCTAACATTTGTTTTGCAGATCACACTTATAGGAGAACGAATTTTGGATGCATCAGTTTGGCACCGTTCGTGGGGAACGACAATTTTTCCTTTCAAGAAAAGAATCTATAATAGCAAACTTCCTTAGCTCTGATCGACGATTAAGAAGCCCTAAGAACAAATGGGACACTCCACAGACCCTCAACTCGACAACAATCAAAACGATCCTCCCACCGGCGAAGTTGCGGTGCTGATAATGCACACTTCAAACCCAGCGACAACCATCGGGCCTATCGTGCTCGACAACAGAAAACCACAACACGCAATAGCCCAAACATCCCAGACTTTTGGCGACACTGCCATAGACCATCGTGTAGACCTACTCATGGCCCAGATGGACTGTATGATCAAAATGGTGGACAAACTCACCCAAGAGCGTGCTCAATCCGCCGACCCCGTCCAAGCGCCGCCCCAACAAAACTCTGCCAACTGAGTCCGAGAAAGTAACGAAGTTCCTGTAGAACCTCAGCAGGCGAATCTCGAAAACAACAAACCACCTCAAGATGGGCCCCCAAATAATGACGAGATCCCTGCTGAAATCTCATTTAGGATTAGAGTCACAGATCCTAATGTACTATACGAACTGGCCAGACCACCATTCTCTGATGCACTCATGGTGACTCCCATGCCGAAGAAGTTCACCCACCAATTTTGAAGCGTATGATGGCACCACTGATCCGACAGACCATTTGAGACACTTTCACCACATGATGGTATTGAAAGAGAGCACAAAATCCATCTTATGCAGAACATTTCCGACTAGTCTCGCCTCCACAGCGATGAGTTGATTCAATAGCCTACCACCAAGATCAATAGACTCTTTCCAGGGGCTAGCCACCGCCTTTATCACGAGGTTCATCGGCAGTCAATGGATGAGGAAATGGCCATACTACTTGCTTCACATCAAACAGAAGCCCAAGGAGACAATAAGGGAATATGTCACTCATTTTACAAACGAGTTGACAATGATCGACGGTTGCAGCGACAATACGGCTATTGCTGCTTTCACCTCCGGACTGAAAAGATGACCATTTTTTTTATTCTCTGAACCTAGATCCTCCAAATAACATAGCGACTCTATTGATGATTGTTCAAAAGCATATCACTCTCGAGGAGATGGTAGCCGCTAGGAAGAAAAAAATAAGAGAGGGAAGGCCAATCAAAGAGGCGAGAAAAAAGAGAAGAAAGAAGGAGATATGACAAACCCCGGGAGGAGAACGTCCAGTCAAAGAGGCATATGAACAATAGGAGGTCTGATTTCAACCAGCAAGAACCCGAAAAGCTACAATCAACAAGGCCTAGGCACAAGCGGGTAACAACCGTGGTAAAGAAGACATACAAGTCCTTGAAAGCGAGTCGAACGAGTATACTGAAATCCACGGAAAAATGGGAAGACATCATCTAGCTGCTCAAAATGAAAGGAGACCCGGAGAGGCGAGACAAGAGAAAATACTGCTTATTCCACAAGGATCACGGGCACAACACAAAAGATTGCTACAATCTGAATGACGAAATTAACCACTAGGTTCAAAGAGGACGACTCGACGAATTCGTCGGGTTGCCAAAAGAGCATCCTTAAGGGAAAAAAAAGACGGAAACCACTGCGGGATAGAAGACATACATAGCTAGAGGAAGTAAATAGTCAAGCCAACCGAAGAAACAACGCCCACTCGAGTTGATCTATATCGAAGTAGGAGCGCCAATACCATCAAGCGAGACCAGAAAAATCACTACGACAACCCACAACGTGAAACACAGAGAAATCTACACACGAAGCGAGGATCAACCAGTGGACGTAATTCGAAGGCCTTACTGACGAAGGCAAGATTGATCCACATTATCCACGACAATGCCAACAACGCTTCTTCCATTACCGACAAAAAACATGTAGACAAACTTGATTCAACGAATAAAACTTGATGCAGAAACGCATGACAACCTTGGCAGCCGATGTTGATGTGAGATGATTAGACAATTTGGTGTTGGATTCTACTTTACTCAGCGAGACCACATGTCAAGAGCACACACCCAAGGACTTGAGCAAGAAGCATTTTGAGTTTATTAGCTACCTCACGACAATAATATACATAACAAACGACTACCAAAACTATAAAAGAATCATGAAGAAAGAAGTTACAATAAACAAATTAAATCTAATCAAGGCAAAGTAGCACCAAAGCATATTCCATGGCAACATGAAACCAAATCCGACAATCAGAAACAAATACCCTTCGACAACAAGGTTGTGCAGGAATCAACTCTGTATCATCATAAGAAATGACATTATTCGAGCAGTAGTCAGAGAAATGCAATGCATATTCACAAACTGACTCTACTACATAGCATAATTTTAAAAGAAGAGAACGACTACCACAACTATAGATTGTTAAGCACCCGAAATGGGTATATCAATAAAACTCCGAGTGCAAATCCTCCATCTTGCGTCCAAGAAATAAAACTAAGGCATTAAATCCAAACAATGCGAAGCAATCGACATGACAAGCCACAGGCAGAAGGTCAGGATGCATAAGTCAGACAAAACGATAAACTACTGGTTTGATCAACCACGAAGTAAAAATTGGGACGTACAAGTCAACTTAATCATAAAAACATTGAGTCGACCGATACATCAGACCAATGAAGTAAACATTGGGACGTACAAGTCAACTTACTGATAAAAACTTTGAGTCTACTAATACGTCAGACCAATGAAGTAAAAGTTGGGACGAACAAGTCAATTTACTCATAAAAACTTCGAGTCAACTAATACATTAGACCAACGAAGTAAAAGTTGGGACGAACAAGTCAACTTACTCATAAAAACTCCGGGTCAACTAACATGTCAGACCAACGAAGTAAAAGTTGAGATGAACAAGACAGCCTACTCCGATCTATATATTGGATAAGGAAATAAAAGTCTGGATGCATAAGTCAAGATATACTCATAAGAGGCTTTGAACTGAGAAACATATCACACCACAAAGTGCAAGATTGAGACACACAAGTCAAATTTCGATTGATTAACATATTGAATCACAAAGTAAAAGTTGGGATGTAAAAGTCAACTCATTCTGACCAACACATTGGATTATGAAATAGGAGTCTGGACATATAGATCAAGACGTATCCGTAAAGGCCTTCTGACCAATTAAATTGTCAGATCAAGAAGCAAAAACTGGAGACACGCAAGACGATTTACTCCGACCACAACAAAGTAAATCTCCTAAAAAGGTACGAGTCGACTTACTCGTAAAACCGTTTAATTCGACCAGTACGCTGGAACACGAAATGCCTTGACATACAAACCAATATCTATTCAATGAGCCTCCTGGAACAACCAACACATCTGAGCATAAAATGGATATGCAAAGATCTAAACGAGAAAAACTTCTCAATCGACAAGACCAAAGAAAGAAAAACTTCATATGGTCAACAAACGAGCGCGAAAATAGATGTACCAAAAATCGTAAAGTACAAGTAACAAGGTTAATGTAAATTTACATCGAGCCAACACGATGGATCCAAGGGGACGTAGCTCAAACTCGGAATTCTCTCACATAAAAAAAGAAATCCAATGGGATCACATAAAAAAACAACCCAAGACAAATTATGATTACGAAAAAAGAATATACAAGTGAGAAAATGATAAAATCAACAAAAGGCAATGCAAGAATGCAAAAAATAAAAATTCATTGTCATTGATAAAACTACTTTGTTACATCAGGGGAAGAAGATAAAATAGTTGGGGAAGAAACAATAGAGGTGATCACAACATCGTTAGTAGGAACACGATGGACGGGGGCAACTGCGTTAGTAGCAAGAGGAGATGAAGTTATCTTGTCAACAACCAGAATAGATGACGGAACGAGATCGGAATGGGGGGGAATGATGGTTCTTCACCCATTGGGTCACTTGAGGGATCTGGAATACCCTCTTTACCATTTTCATCCTCGAAGACTTGATCGACCAAACAACGATACGGGGACAACCCAACGCCAAACCCCTCAATATAGTCGAGAAGCTTGACTTGTCCGTCAACAATTCTCTTCCAATCCTCCACCTCCACAATCCTCAGCCTGTTTTTTGTTGCAGCAAACTCATTCTTAGTCAAAGAAGTAAAACAAATACTTCTAGTAGGTCTGCCACTGATCAAAACCTATTCCTTCACTTTATCTTATACATTCTATAGTGTTTTTCCTACCGCTACTTGCAACTGCAACATGTAACGAAAATATAATTAGTTTCTTGCTTCACTTCAACTTTTGTTATGCCCCAGTTGAGAGGGAAATTCAAAATAAATGCTTACATATTTACCTCGAAGAAGCGAACCTTACTACCATGGGGAAGGTGTAATCCAAGTGTCTTCAAATCTTGAATGTTGGTGGCCATCGTTAAAACAGTTGAATGGTTTGAAACTCTTATCCTCTAAATTATAAATTCCAGTATCCCGACTAACCGGAGCAACCAAGTATAAGCAATTTCTCTGGAGTCCTGGATGATTTGAAGCCAAGACTAAACATGAAGATTTCGAGCTCAAAAACATGGTGTGGTTGCCTAAGCCTTTTTATCCTGATCCACTTTTGTTTCATTCCATCTCGCTTGAAAACTTTGAATGAGTTGCTTTTAGAAGTATTTTTTTTTTTTTACTTATTTGAACTAGAAGTAGCTCCACAAATGATTCTACTAGATGGTAAAAACCATGGTCAAGTTGTTTGGGTGAGTCTATTTGTTTCACCCTTGGAGAAGTAGTATCAAGAGGACAGACTACACCACTTCTACCGTCTACATCTACAACATAGAGTTCCCCTTCCCAATATGCAACATCACTATATCTACAATCCTTCTTGTCATCTTTGAATGCCTTCCAAGTAGTGTCTCCAGGTTTACAAAATACCAAATTACCTTACCCACAACCCAGTGCCATGATCAAGCAACTTTCAGTGTCATATAATGTAGGGTGTGACGACAATGCAATTTTTCTCACCAGTTAGTATGAAATGCGCCAACACCAAAATCAACAACTGATCTCCATGAAGACGCCTTAAGAGTATATGCCACAGTTGTCGAAATCTCAGTTGCCAATAAAAAGGGCAACATAATAGAAGGCGGAAGCTGAATTTGTTGCCTAGTGATTGGATTTGTTAATGTAACTGTTGGGTGTACGAGTGTTGTCAACACCCAACCTTGGGCTGACCCACAACAAAAAAGTGTAGCATCTTCTTCTTCAACTTTGTGGATGGCTCAATTTAATTTTTTTTTATTAGTTTCCATGTTACTCGATAAGCTAAGATACTTGTTTTTCTTGATGTTGCACATAAGCCATGGAATCTAGGGAGGGAGACTCTCAGGTTGATGTCACGAACCAACCAACTCTCTGAAAAGCTTGAGATCTCTATGAGGGGAAGGTTAATCATTTGACTAGGATCATGACATTCTACCACGCTTCCAAAGTCGACGTCCTCGCCGGCCTACTCTATCGACATTGGCCTGATGGTAGCCTTATTTAATTTTTGGTGGTAGCTCAAATCACCTACCAACATTCAACAACTTAGCACATGCTAAATTATTTTAATCTAGCCTATAGGCCGCTTCTGCCAGGACTCAAACCTTGGACGTGGGATTTGGTTCTGATACCAATTGTCATGAACCAACCAACTCTCCAAAAAGCCCCCAAGCTGTCCAGGAGGGAAAGGTTAATTACATGACTATGATCGTGATAGTTGATTCTTCTTGAGAGCAACAATGGATTGCCAGGATGTACAAACCGCACCGAATCGAATAAAACCAATCAAGTCCATGTTGAGTAGTCGATATGCAATCCTATGAACAACTTCACTTGGCAAAGTCAACCAATTCACCATCCTTACCTCCTCCTCGCTCATGATAAAATCAAATCGAGAATGGATGGAAAGGATGATTAAAGGCATAACGCGAAACCCTAACCCTAACCAAAACCAAACATAGAGAGAGAGTGTATGTGAGAAGAAGTAACTTACATGCTCTGCTTTGTACTCTTTTATAGGTGAAGCAGACAAGGTTTCAAAAGGATATTTTTCAATTAATTCCTAATTCGCGCGCTAGATAGGAATACAATTACTTTCCCTTTCCCAACTCAAATACAAATAGAAATTGGAATAAGATTATAATCGATTTCCAAAACCACTCGGTGAGTGACAATCACTGTTTGGGTAGTTCATAGTTTGTGTTACAGTCCTACAACCCCTTCTAAGAGATTTTCATCAAGATGTGTCTTAGGGTATGTTTATTTCCGGTTTGGAAGTTCAAAGAGATCACATGCCAAACATATGTTATTTTCACGGTCAATACAAAAGGGCTCACGTTGACAGCGAGTCGTGGGGGGATTCATTAAAGTTTTCTTAATTTGGGTGTACTCTGAATTCATAAGTATCAAGTGAGATTTTTTACGAATAATGTGGTCATGATGGCGGGGATGGTGGTGATTGTGAAGTTTAAGTTGTTGTAACGGTGGATTGTTAGTAGTGGTTTTATTGGTGGTGTTGTACGTGATCGTTGAGGATTCGAAGTTGTTGTGATGATGTGCATGGTTGGTGGTGATGGTGGTATTGAAGTTGTTGTTGTAGTTGTAGAGTGTTTGTGGTGGTGACAATTGTGTTATGGTGAGTCATGGTGGTGGTGGCATTGTTATGTTGTTGTTGGTGGTGGTGATGGTGACGATTGTGGTTATGGAATGCTGGAAGTAGTGGTGTGGTTGTGGAAATGAAGTAGTGGTTGTAACCGTGGATAGTTAGCAAGTAGTAATGACTACTGTAAAGTGAAAATGATGACAAAAAAAACTGAGGAAAGTCTTAGAAAATCACCATATTATTAAAAGACAACTGCAAAGGTTTTGCAGTGTGGCTTTTATTTTCATGACCCCCATGCATTTTGTGCGACATGTGATAGATGCCAACGAATGGGTTCCATTTCTCATAGAAATATGATGTTTCTTGCTAATATTCTCATTGTGGAATTTTTTTATTTTTGGGGTATCGACTTCATGGGACCTTTCCCTCCATCAGTTGGTTATCTTTAAATCCTTATCGCTATTTATTATGTTTCCAAATGGGTAGAAGTGATACCTTGTAAAACGAATGACCATAAGGTTGGGGTCAAAATTTTGAAAGATAATATTTTTCTCGTTTTGGTATTCAGTGTGCTATTATAAGTGATGGTGGTTCTCATTTTTTGTAATGGACTATTTGAAATGTTAGTTAAAAAGAATACCCCGTCACTCATAAAATAGGTACTCCCTATCATCTACAAAGTCATAACAAGGTTCTTATTTACCATGATTTTTTTTCCACTTCAAATATCTAAGACATGTATAAAATACTTTTTCCCTTGTGTTTAATACAAATTTGATCAAAATATGGTATACCACTTATCATGGATTCTATTTTAATCAAACGTGAGAGTTGAACTCCGTGAACATAAAAATCCCAACAACTCCTTAGAGCATACCCCTAGTTACCCCTCTATACAGTTTTCACAAGTTTTCAGCTTACGTGCACCTAAGATTGCAAGTTTGATTAAAAAATCTGATTTTGACAAATTATGAATTAAAATTTCCCACAAAAAAATGATTCCGACCACTCCGAATCCAAATTTTTTGAAATGAAATCTATTGGAAATATCAAATTCCAATCCAAAAAGTTCCAAAACTGCGAAAGTGTTCCGACCCGAAAATATTTCGATTATTACATCCCAAAGTATTCTGATCCAAAATTTCCTATTTGTTCCAAAATTTTCTTAAATAAATAAGATGTCATTATCATATATTATATTGAAAGTTATAATAAAATAAGACCAATGTGAAAATTCATAATTTAAAATAAAATTAACTAGATGATATGTTGAGTTCCAGAATCGGAAATGAAAATTCCAAAAAATATTCCAAAGAAAAAAATAAAGTGAAATTTTGATAATTTAATTTAGTCTAACCCCATTTTCCAAATATTTAATTCAAATTTTTTTTTCGAGAAAAACTGTTCGACAAGGGAAATTCCAAAAATTTCGCATTTTTTCAGAAAAAATTTTATTCCTAAATTTTGAAATGGAAATTGGAAACGAATTTCAGTATGAAATTTTTTAGAACGGAAATTGGAACACCTGTTTTGGATCCGATCTGTCCAAAAAAGCCCTAGTGGCAACGAGAGAGCCCTACACAGGCTTGCATAATCCCTTTCGTTCCCAATAGTCACAGCCAAAATGGGAGAACAATTGTTTCATAACAATTAAAAAATATGTGTTGCTAATGATAGGCAGCATTGTAATAAAAATACATTTGAGGTGGGGCATCAAACCAATGATCTCCTCCCACATGCAAAAAAGCCTTATCCATTTGTTTGTGTGGCCTATCATAGGTCATGCAATTTATGATAGGGTGCACAAATCCGATGTAAACCAGTCTGCAAGCCTAGCTGCAAAAGGGTCGTGTGAGGCTTGAACATGTCGAACTCACTAGAAAGGACTATTGTGGAGATTTGGATTAACTAGTAAGCTAGCCCTCACTTGGTGTCAGTAGAAAACCTTGCCTAAGGTTCAAAACCTCATATTGTGAATGTTCTTACATGAGATCGGAAGATAAAGCTACATTATGAAGTGGCTTGAACTCTCATTCGAGCGAATGACCCTTGAACTAGAAATACTTTGAATCCGTATGCCGTGGTGATCCATGAAGTAATGCTAGAGGGTCTTGATGAGGATTTGCCTGAGGTTCTTTAGTCCAATCGTTCCACTGGTGGGTTGTCCGATAGTGGTCATGGTGACACAGGCCAAGTTTCTCATAGTCCGCGTTATTCCCCATCTCGCTTCAGGCCATATCTCAGGGTGATGGAGGGTCTGTTGGACAACTCGCTTCCTTCCCTTCCTCCGGATACCACTAAGTCATCTCACAATAAAGGGTTGACTATTGGTGACAAAGGAAAGGCTGCGGAGGAGGGCCTGGGAGCAGTGGTGACTACGAAGGGTGGTGCTGGCGTAATTCCTCACCCGGGAGAACTCCATCCGGATGCACCGATAAGTCTATTTGCCCTGAATGTAGTGAAGATGAACAATGTGGCCTAGTACCCGGATATTGATGTGGATTATGCTTCGAGGAATCATATAAGCAAGTGTCATAGCTGGCTGATGGATCATGCTCCAAAACTCGAGGAGGATACGCTAGAAGGGCGTATGGATAAGGGTTAAAGTACCTTATGCTAGGAATGTCTCACTTGAGCTAGGTGGCCGTAACTGGGATGGAAGTTTAGGCAACTTGTGAGAGGGTGTATACCATGGAGTATGTCTTCTCAAACATGCAGAAGCTGTATTCTGACGTGTTTTTTGAAAATGAGCTGCTGAGAAAGCATGTCGAGGAGAAGAGGCTGAAACTGTCGGTCATTGTTGCTGAGGCTAAGAGAGTTCGTCTAGAAGCCCTTGAGTCTGACGTAGCAGAGGCAGTGTTCGTGAAGGACAGATTCATGCAAGGGTTGGATCTAACACGCCGTGATCTAGAGATTGCGTAGGAAGCTGCGGTTTAGGCGCATTCTAAATTGCGGTCTCTCGCTGAGGAGAACCTTTTGAAGGAGGCTGATTGGGCTATTTAAAAATAACAGTTGGAGTCCGATGTGGAGTTCAGTGCTCGGGAGGCGAGGAAGGCCGAGGACTAGCTTAAATTGGAGCAACATGAGCTCAGTGCTACAAAGAGCAGTCTAACTACGGAGCAATCTCAGGTCGATGTGCTGATAGGAAAGCTGGAGCTGTTGGAGCGTGAACTTGCTGAAGCGAAAGTACGTGAGGAAGAGCTTCTTCATGAACAAGGCAAGTGTGAATGTCACTGAGTTGTACATGGTAGATTGGAGCTGCTGGCATTGATAAAGGAAGAGCCTCCAGAATTGGACCTCGATCACCATAAGAAGATGTCGTATGTAGACTTATCAGAGGTTTCTGCATCATCAGATGAAGAGGGTGGTCAGGATCATGATGCTCAGATTGTGGTGTGTACAGACGCAACTCATGCTCCCTTCTCCGTTAAGATTAGCTCTTTTGTTTCTATACCCTCTCTTGATGAGGAATAGAGTTTGTACACTTGTACCTTTTTTCTTCAACTGTTAATGAAAATAGATTTATCTTGGTATGTTCTGTACCTGTTTTATACTCGGTCTCCCTATTGCACACTTTCCGTTTCGCCTTGTCATTTTACTTTGGCATAGGCTGCTCGGGTCAATAGCAAGTCGAGTGGTCTGTCTGCTATTGAGAGTTTGGCCATTTGTGTTGCGAGTGATTCGGAGTCATTGTTGCTTAGTTACATCCAATAGTAGGCATTCCGCGGATGGTTTAGAAGCGGGCTATGCTACCTAGTTGTAGCCCATCCCTAAGATAAGCCAATTGGGGCTTGTTTTGCCTACCTGACTGTCGGTTGCGGTTAGCTGGCATGAGTGAACTATGATAGTCGAGCACATGCGTTATCTTTGAGATAGAGCACTTGTCCCAAGTAAGGTTTTGCAAGCTCGGGCTAGCATTCCATGTAGCACTCATTCATGTGTTGGCGAGACGATTTATAGGTCGACATGAGCGACCTTTGCTGATAATAGAATGTTAGCCCGTGTGAGCGTGAAGACGCTACCTAGGGGTGGGCACGAGATGGGACGAGTTGGATCCATCCCTATCCCATCCCGTTCATTCGGAATCAGGACGGGATAGACCTCATCCCGACCTCGTCCCATCTCAAACGGGATCGGGACGGGATGAGCACGTACTAAATAGTCCTACAATAAAAAATAACAAAAAGAGTTTAATCTCACATTACTCACACACCAATAATGTCAAATTTATATACATATAACTTACATCATAAACAATAATAGATATTAAATAAATAAATATTAAACTCTTTTTGGAAGGCAAATAAATATTAAATTTCATTTAGAATTAATGATTCAATTCATTTAAATTTCATATAGAATTTCATCTTACATTGATTTAATTTCAATACATCCTAAACCTTAATTTAGAAGAAAATTTTGATTAAAATTAATAATAATAAATAAATTCGGGGCGAGACGGGATTGAAAATCTCCATCCTAATCCCATCCCACTCATCCCACTCTAGATCGGGACGGGACGGGATCAAGATGAGTTTGATCAATACCAAAAGGACCCAAAAAAATTGGGACGGGTTCGGGATCGCGGGATGGGATGCTCACCCCTAACGCTGCCTGAGCAGTGATTATCTCTGCGACCGTTGTTTCAAAAGAGATTGGTGATTTTCATGGCGATTTGTTTAGGGCTCCCATCTTTCGAACCATCAATGTTCGAGCAGAGTGGACTACAGGTTCAGGGAGCGAGGATTCGGCGATCATGGTTTGTTTGGAGAGCAATGATACCGTGGCGAGCTGTTAACATAAGCTTGGGACTGAGTAGGCTCCCACCTTTCAAACAATCTACACCGCGCGTAGCGAGCTACAAGTTTGAAATGAGGGGATTCGACGACCATGGTCTGTCACCTTCCAAACCATCCACACTTGCGCAGTAGGGTCAACAGGTCTGAGCTTTGATCAGAAGCTGTCGTTGCCAGTTGTCCCTGGCGAGTCGTCATCATTAGGCGTGATAGTGCTGATTAGACTCCCACTTCCTAAACCATCGACATGGGCGGACTGGGTGTCGAGGTGAACTAGAAACCGTCATCGTCAGCCAAAGTTGACTAAGCTTTCCCGGCTCGGTGGGGGTTCCGCCAACTGCAGGTGTGCGAGCCTATATCCGCGAGCGGAATGCGTCGTGCGGACAAGTTATGAAGAGACAGGAGTACCTTGAATCAGCTGGTGATATGCAAGTGTTATCCGTGTCAAGAATGACTAGGATTTTTAATGCTCGTGTCAAGCACATGGTAGAATATTGTTTGAATAGTGGACCGATCCCATGGGCTCGTAGAGTGAGAGCTAGGGTTTCTTGTATGAAATACGCTACGTGTACAACATGGATCGCATGGTAACACGCGTACGGCGCAGCTTGCAAGACGGACGAGTATCGGTCACTCCCCCACAATTATTGGGGTTATGTGCAGCCTCATTGATTGGATGAACGTGGAGTCATGCAGTTTCCTTCGGAATCGTCATCTCCTTGTTTCCCATACAGTATTCAATGTTGACAGTTAATGCAGAAGCACCCGTTTGGTGAATCATTAGGTCTATATAATGGTGTTTCTTCATCGTTGTAGGCACTATCTTCTCAGAGCATATCTCCTGTAATGTTCTTACTTAAAGAAAATGTTTTGGGTTTTCCAGAGGCTAAAGGGAGATCTCCATCATTGGAGTCTTCGAATGTTCTGACATTTGCACCAATGAGTCATGAAGAGAATCACTGTTATGCGTGCTCACCTACTCTGGGTGAACACCTAATTGGTTTGTTGAGATCTCATAATTTCTTCTCATGTTGAGAAGAAGTACGGACTCCCTCCAAAGGGATGAGTCAGTTGTTTATGCGTTGGTGCCTTGTCGCTGCTTTGGAGCACTTAATCTCAGAGATAACACCAGTAGCTAACTCTTGAGCGGTCGTCTCCATCACTTCTCGATTAACCCCGTTGTCTCGCCTTGCGCTGGAACTCGAGATCTTGGAACGGGGTGGAATTGGACATGGATTGTTGGATTGGGTCATTGACTTTTGGATGTTCTTCTCATCCCTTCAGCGGGAGGGTGCACTCGATCTGTTTCAACCTAAATTTTATCCCAAGTTCATTTGGTCGACCGGATCGAGCGTGTGAGTTAGCCGTAGCTTTGGCTGGTGTTTCGCAGGGCCCCCGATTGTCGATTTTGTACCACCTCAGACCATATTTGAGGGTAGTGTCCGTAGGGGCCTTGAATTGGACGTGTTATTTCATCTTGCTCATGCCAGTCCTTCGTCCTGCCGGTGCTCGTAGATAACGTTCATCGAAGAGTTTGTGGAGCCTACTTTGGGTACCTTAGCTTTTTTCCTGGGTTAGACTGTTTAGCGAGTCTTTACTTTATGTTGCATCAACCCTGAAGTGAATTCGCATGGCCCTTGCTAGATCGTTGATACTTTCAGATAACTGTCGAGCTTCGCTGATGTCTGTGAGGTTACTGAAGAGTAAACCTTGCGTGGGAGTTAATTTTCTCGCCAATGAATTGTCATGGGTTGTACTGATAGGGGCATAATTAGGCTATTTTTAGTACCATATTTTTATATATATTTTTAGCTATTACTTGTTAATTATGGTACAAATTCTATTTTCGTGTTTGTGTAGGTTTCGAATTACAAGATTTTAAAATAGAAGCAAATTATTAATTTAGAAATACTAATTGCACAAGGAATCCACACAAACAAGGAAACAAGGAATCCACACCAACAAGGAAACCACACAAAGAAGAAAACAAGTATAAAAAGGGGAAGATACCTTGCTTTGAGGATCCATCCATCCAGCAATAGCCTCCCCATTGATAGCCTCCACAACAAGCCCTAACCCATCATCGCAACAGTCCATCAGCAACAACAACCCTCTCCCTGTTTCGCTCCCATCACAGCCACACAGACATCGTCACAGTCTCTCCTTTTCACCCGATCTCCCTCTCAGCCGATCGCCTCCACCATCATCGATAAACCCTCATCTCAGTCCCTCTCTCTCTCACTGTCCCTGATTGTCGCCACCCATCACCACCTTGCCAAACCCTAGCCGCCGCCATCCTGAATCCATAGCCCCCTAATCACAACCTCATTACCCATCCAAAATCACGCACATGAAGAGAAACAGAGATCAGGAGCAGAAGAAGTAGAGAAGTGAGCATATCGTGAAGGAGCAAATCGCGTGAGGAAGGTGAAGGAAGATATCTCTTCCTTCGCGCTATTCGCACCCCAGTTTCCACTTAGTACCACCATGGATCAGGCGACAGTTTTTGTTTCATCTCTTAACTCTTTCTTTTATTTTACTTGATTATTGATTATGGATTACTGTTTGAATATGATTAATATGTCTAGCTTTCTCTTAGTTAGGGGTGGATTCGAAGCCCCGAACATGTGTTTTATGAATTAATTGAATTTAATCTCCCTTGCTATTAGTGATTGTGCTTTACTTAGCTGCTTTGTAAAAAACTTTTCTTTGTATATTTGTTAAGGTGGAAAACTTAGTAAACATGCTAGGATCTGGAGCTAGAGTATTGGAGAGTTTCACCTAATTGTTATAATCTTGTATTCACAAGTAGTAAATACCAAGGAAAGTTGGTAAGGTTAAGCCAAAACCTAGGCAAGAACAAGATGTTGATCATACTTGTAATTGCCTAGTCAGTGTTCATATTTTCCACAAAACTTAATGATCTTAGATTGTTATCTAACTTGTGATTCCTGTTTAGATAGCACGATAAGAATAGTTTGAAAGCGACGCTTAGTTTAATTCAACGAACTTGGGAAAATAATAAGATTAATGCAGTGCTTATCACGGTTAATCTTGAGTATTGTCTCTCACGAGTTAGCAAGTGATTATTGAAGATTGATTTATGAACATATGTTTGGTGTGTGGAGATAAACCCTTAGCTAATTTCTCATATTTGCCACCCCTTTAGTTTTATTATCTTTATAGTAATTTTCGTAGTTATTTTCATAGTTTAATTTAGAAAATCCTATCCCCCATTATTTAATTAATTAGGTTGTTAGTTGTCTTTTAGTTATTATTAGTGTTAATTGACAAGCCATCTAATCCCCAGTTTAGAACGATCCCTACTTATTCTATACTACAATCACAAAGCAGGGTATTAAGTTGTGTGCTACTAAAATAGTGCATCATGTACTCCCGTCTGCATTAACCTTTCCGCCCTACTGGGTTGAAAGGCGGATTGTTCTTGTACCGCTTGATGTCCCCTTTTTCTGAAATGAGCCATCGTTGTTGGGACCTCGTGCGAGTGGAGTGAAGCGACCATAGTGACTGGGTCTGGCTCTAGTTCAGATTGTGCTGTGGGATCCAGCTGGATCTGGGAACATTCTATTTGCTTCAGTGCAGCATAATGACAACCTCGTGTCGTAGGCTGGTCCCCACGTGTCGTTCATTCAGAGTGGTTAGCGGTGTACATAAGGCATTGGTGAAGGGTGGAGACTGTTGTTTCCATCTGGTAGAGCCATGGTCTTCCCAAAATAAGGTCGTAGGTAGACGGTGCGTCTACTATCATGAAGTCCAGGAACAAGACCTTTATTAGTTGTGGCTCTCCTAGCACTATTGCTAACCTTATCTTCCTGACCGAGAAGCATTTCTTTTCGCTAAATCCAATCAGCGGGTAGTCTGAGGACCTCAAGTATTCCTCCTTGAGGTCCATACTGCAGAATACGTTGTAGAACAAGACGTTGAGTGAGCTTCCTGTATCTACCAGGGCTCTCTTCACCTCCAACCTTGCAATAGAGATTGATATGACGAGAGCGTCATTGTGCGGTGCTCAGACTCCTTCGAGGTGCATGTCTTTAAAGATGAAGGTGGGTGGGGTTTTGCACTCTCGAGTAATAAATGTGTTTGTCCTCATCTGCGGGTTGTGTTCGCATCTCCAGTAGAGTCTGCTTGTGAGACTTGTTTGACTGGTCTTCATCTGGTCCGACTCCATAGAGGACATAGATTATGCCTTAAGTCTCCTTGACTGACTCTCCTCAGTCCCTAGGCTGTTCTGGTTGCTTCTCAAAGCGCATGAATTTCTTCAGCTTGCCCTTGCGGATCCAGTACTCGATCTTGTACCTTAGACTCTTGCAATCGTTCGTGTCATGCCCACCCTCCTTGTGGTATGAGCAGTTCCTGTTGTTGTCACGTTTGGAGGGGTCTCCGAGCTGCTTGAGGGATCACTTCAGATCTTCCCAGGTTTTCATGGAATTCAGGACGTCTGATAGGCTAGAATTAAGGGGAGTGATGGGTCTGGATCCAACGTAGGCCAAGGTTTGATCTGTTGTCATTGCACTTTAGATTGCTCCTTTTTTCATCCTTTCGCCTCCTTCTTTCCTATCCTTAGGAGTGGAAAGCTTCTTCTCAACTTCTATTTCCCTCGTCATAGTTCTCAACTCTTCTAAGGTGATGTACCTCTGGGCGCTCTTAAGGAGTTCCATCATATCCAAAGGGGGTTCCAAGGTGAGACATTCTTAAGGTTTTCTCTCCTTTAGGCGCGCGATAAAAGCCGTCATGGTTGTGTCGCTGCTGCAATCGTCAATAAGTGTCAGCTCGTCATTTAAGCGCGTGACATACTCTCTGAGTGTCTCATCGGATCTCTGTTTTAGAGAGAGTATGTAGTGTGGGCATTTTTGGAGGCACTGACTTCCGACAAACGCGTTAGAAACTCCTTCGCCAGCATCTTGAATGAGTCGATTGACTTCGGCGGGAGGCTGTGGAACCATGTTAGTGCTGACTTCTCTAGGCTGGTAGGGAAAGTTTTGTACATCACCGACTCAGATCCTTATTTGAGTGCCATTACATGCTGGTAATGGCGTAGGTGGTTGAATGGGTTGATGGTCCCGTTATAGAAGTCAAGCTTTGGAGGCGTGAACTTCTTTGGAAGAGCCTCGTTCAAGATACAGCCCACGAACGGTGGAACAGAGAGACGGTACAGCACGTTTGGGTCTTGCGCCCCTATGCGGAGGGGGTTTTGAGGGTCGAGCTTCTTTGCCTTGAGAGTCGGTTTCGCATTAGCTGTGCCGCCTTCTCTAGTCCAATGAGAACTAGCAGGGGCTTGACTCTCCTGTGTTTACTTTCTGTTGTCTTTCATATATGGAGGTTTGTGTTGCTCCTGATTTCCATTAGCGAGTGGAGGGTTCTGTTGTATGAAAGCCTCCACTGCTTTGGCGATTTGTTGTATTTTAGACGATAGCAAATCTATCCTGGGGTCCGTCGTTGTTGTGGCAGGTGCGGGGCCATGAGTCTATTGCCCATGTGCCACCGGCACCAATGAATGTGGCAATATAGTGCATGTCTAGGCATTTGACATGTCCCCTGGTTTTCCATTATTGCATGATCTGGTGGTCACCATCTCTTGGTATCTTGAAGAGAGATGACAGTAGTGAAAGGTTAGGAACTTTGTCGTTCGCCACGGACGACACCAAACTGATGCAGTCATTTTTCGCTCCTTGCTTCGACCTTGACCTGCAAACCTGCTGACCTGCACAAGGAACGCATGTGAGCCATGGATCACCGTTGTGGTGGTCGATGGCACTCCGATGCTAAAGTTAGTCAGGGATCTGAAGAAGGTGTAAAGCTGTAAATAGGGAATTTGTAGCATACCTTAGCTTACCAATCTCATGTCTTATTTATAGTGTTGGAGTCCTGGTTCAACCAGGCCATCAATGGCGTAGTTTAGGTAAGAAGATCTTCGTGGATATCCTTTTCTAATTAGGAGTCGTGCTATGGAGGGGAGTTTCTCTGTAAGCCTTATGCTCCTAGATACGCGGGAAATAGTTCCCATT
Organism: Berberis vulgaris; assembly: GCA_963556465.1. Classification (NCBI taxonomy): domain Eukaryota; kingdom Viridiplantae; phylum Streptophyta; class Magnoliopsida; order Ranunculales; family Berberidaceae; genus Berberis; species Berberis vulgaris. The sequence goes on along the minus strand of OY747131.1, from coordinate 26,733,241 downwards.
TTGAGAGTAGTCTATAGGTAGAAGTCTCCATGTGTGGTATATACTCTTGAATCTGCTTCCTAGTTGGAAGCAAATAGCTGCTGTAATTGCCTGTCCAAGGCCGATCCTCGAGATACTTGCCTTAGCATAGCTCATGGGTATTGAAGATGGTTGCGAGACACGTGGGCTTAGCAAGTTGTAAGAATTCAATCAGTTTGGTGGATTGCATTGGGCGGGCTTAGAACTGCTTGGGCCGGATCAATGTTGGGCTGACGCTAGGGCATGTTATTCCTCGAGATCATCATTTCACGTGTATGGCGCAAAGTTGGGACCGTTTTGTTGTATCATCATTTGGGACCAAACAACATCTTTGTTTTGGATCTATATCTCATCCCAACCTGGTCCCATCCCAAACAGATTTGGGACGAGACGGGATGGGACAGGATTAGCAGGTTAACAAAAATGCACATAAAATTAACCCTTGAGTAAAATCTTAGAGTAGAACGCCAAAACATTCAAAATGTGATAATTAATTTAGGTTAACAAAAATCAGTCTTTAACTTAACTGGTGTGATATTTTTGGTCAATTGGATCTGCACTTCATAAAGCCAAACATACTGACATTTGTTCAGATTTAAACATATTTCTATGCCTGGAAATTCAATATTTAACAAGCCAAAATGGAAACAAATTTGAACATAATCTCGACGCTTTTTCAAGTAGACAAATATATGAATTCAGGATCAATAATAGATGCTCACATTTTTGTGATGCCTAAAGCTACATCAATTTATTCATCATCAAAAGAACTTAACATACTGAAAGTTTTTAAGTTGTGGAAGAGGTTCAATTACATAAACTTTGTGAGGGTTAAGTATAACATGCTATTTACTCAGTGATCTAAGCATGTGCTGCTAAAACAATGCAATGACCTGCATATGCAAAAGACACAAGAACTTCATTCTTATAGCTACGGTTGAGGAGGTGTATGTTGTAGAATAGGCAAGAAAGTTGGTCCAGTTGAAGCCTTGTCTTTTTTCATTTCATCATCTTGCTTACTCATTCAAAATATTGTTTACCTTCTCTTTTTTTTTCTGACTTCATAGAGTCACAAACTCTAGTTCTAAGTTTTCACTAAGTTTGGGATGGGACGGGATGGGCGGGATTGAAAATCTTCATCCCAATCCCATCCCACTCTAGATCGCGACGGGACGGGATCGGGATGGATTTGATCAATCCCAAAAAGCTCGAAAAAAATGGAATGGGATGGGAACGGGATGGGATGCCACCCCTAGGAGCACTCGTTAAAGCAAGCTTTGTACTATGGTTCGAGAATATAGTAAGAAAATCTTGTGACACACACATGCTCTTGCAGCAAGGAAGTAACCAATTGTAGCCAATAAATTTTTTGTTTAGATAAAGATTTTTATATCTTGTATTGTGTGATATTGTTTCTTTACTTTCTCTTTTCATGATTTTTTCCTTCATTGCTTAATATCTCTCACTGGGAGTTTGTTTCTGATGAAGAATGGGTTTACCTATTGCCTCGAATGCGACGTGTTTTGAATAAGAAAGGTATACATATCGTCTTACTAGAGACAATTATCTCGGCATGTCTTACATTTATTTGTTTGAAATTTTTGTTTAAATTGTTTATATAGGACTAAAATGGTTGAATGGTTACCGCATTGCTTGCATGTATCTCATGAGGTTCTTAATGTAAAGCACATTCTTGAGTTACCCAACCGACCACTTTTTACACAATTCAAGCACGAAAAGAAAGAAATCATGTCAAAAGTGTCATTTGTGAAAATCATCGTAGCTCGACTACTGCAGAACAGTCACCCCAACAAATTAAGTCTGCTAAAATCTTGATGCCTAACAAGGATGCAACTCATGGCTGGGTTCTTTTTAAGTATGTGCCTCGACGTAGTAAAAGTTCTCGTTCAATTCATCATCATCATCATCAAAGCCCATTCCCAAGATTTTCGGGGTCGGCTACATGGATTTTGGTTCTCCAAGCAATGCGATCTTCCCACATTTCCTCGTCTAATCCAAGCTCAATGATATCTTCATTCACCGTCTTCATCCAAGTTTTCAACGGTCGTCCCCTCCGTCTACACCCTCCATTAACTTGCCAATCTAAACATTTTCTAATTGGCGTCGTGCTTGGTCTCCTCCGCACATGACCAAACCAAGTTAAACGTCTTTCTTTAATTTTGTCCTCTATGGGCGCTAGACCTAAGTATCTCCTAATTCTTTCATTTTGAATTTTATCCTTACGAGTTTTAGCACACATCCACCTTAACATACGCATTTCTGCTACTGCCATCCTATGTGTATGTTGTCCCATAGTAGCCCAACATTCTGAACCGTATAGCATGGCTGGTCGAACAATTGTCTTATAGCATTTCCCTTTTAGCCTTGCAGGCATCCTTCTATCGCATAGTACTCCTGACGCCATTCTCCATTTCAACCACCTAGCTTTAATCCTATGGTCTACATCTTCTCCAATAGCCCCATTCTTTTGAATTATAGATCCTAGATATCGAAAAGCCTCACACTCTGGGACCTCGACACCTTCGATCTCAATTGCATTACTTCTCCCTCTTGGTTCACACCCAAAGTTGCACACTAGATACTCCGTCTTCGAACGGCTAATTCTAAAACCTTTACTCTCTAAAGCCTCCCGCCACTGAACTAATTTCTGACCTAAACTTGCACTAGTCTCATCCATTAAGACAATATCATCTGCAAATAACATGCACCAAGGGACATCTTCTTGCAGATGTCTCTTCAACTCATCCATGACCAAAGCAAAGAGATATGGACTTAACGCCGACCCTTGATGTAGTCCTACTGACACTGAAAATTCACTAGACATCCCACCTATTGAGCGGACACTTGTTACAACCCCTTCATACATATCCTTAATGATATCGACATAACATTGAGACACTTTCTTCCTTTCAAGCACCCACCAAATTAACTCCCTGGGGACCCTATCATATGCTTTCTCCAGATCAATAAAAACCATATGCAAACTCTTACGTGCCTCTCGATAATTTTCTATAGTTTGCCTAAGCAGGAAGATGGCCTCCGTAGTAGACCTACCCGGCATAAATCCAAATTGATTTTCTGAAACCGTAGTTAAACTCCTAAGTCTTTGTTCTATAACCCTCTCCCAAAGTTTCATCGTATGACTCATAAGCTTTATCCCTCTGTAGTTCGAGCAATTCTGGATATCCCCTTTGTTCTTATAAATTGGTACCACAATGTTATGCCTCCATGAATCTGGCATTTTTCTAGTATCCAAAATCCTATTAAAGAGCTTAGTTAGCCATTGAATCCCAACGTCTCCCAGACATTTTCATGCTTCAATTGGTATATCATCCGGTCCAACGGCCTTCCCAGCCTTCATTCTTTTTAAAGCTTCTCTCACCTCTGTGGCACTAACTCTGCGATGGAACACGCGATCTCTCCCTTCCTGTGAAGCATACCCCTCCAAGTTTAACTCCCCTACATGTGTTCCATTGAGTAGGTTCCAAAAGTAATCCTTCCATCTATCTAAAATCGTTTTATCCTGCATTAAAACTCTTCCATCCTCATGCTTAACACACTTAACATGACTCAAGTCCCTAGTTTTTCGTTCTCTAGCTTTAGCTATCTTGAAAATATCCTTCTCCCCTTCCTTCGTACCTAGCCTATTATAAAGAGCATCATACGCTCTCTTCTTAGCTTCTCCTACTGCTCTACTACTCAACTTCTTAGTCTGCTTATAAAGCTCATAAGACTCTAGGCATCTATCTTTTTGCCACACCTTAAAGCATTTTTTCTTTTCCACAATGGTCTGTTGCACATCAGCGTTCCACCACCATGTCTCCTTACCATAGAAACCTCCTCTTTTGGCCTGTCCTAGCTCTTCCTTCGCACATCGTCTTATTCGGTTTGCCAAATGTTCAAAAAGATCCGCGCTACTAGTCCTATCCTTTGGTTCTAGATTCTCCCAACCCTCTGAAACTGACTGGCCATCCAAAATCCTCTTTCTAAATCTTTGGCACACATCTCCCTGTAAGGTCCACCACTTAATTCTCGGTCTAACCTGTTCTACAGCAATACGACCCCTACTCTTAAGACAAAAATCGAGAACTAACAGCCTATGTTGGTTTGTCAGACACTCCCCTGGTATAACCTTACAATTTTTACACCTACCTAAATCGTGTCTCTTCACAAGAAAATAATCAATTTGACTTCTATTACGCCCACTCGCAAAGGTCACCAAGTGATCTTCCCTCTTCTTATAAAAAGTATTTACGATCCCAAAATCCTGAGCTAAAGCAAAATCTAGAATAGAAATTCCCGCAGTGTTTCGATCCCCAAAGCCTTGACCTCCATATACCCTCTCATACCCAACTCTATCCGTACCGACATGACCATTCAAATCCCCGCCTAGGAAAACCCTATCGGAAGAGGGAATTCCAAGAACTAACTCCTCTAAAGAGTCCCAAAAATCCTTCTTAGTCTCCTCATCCAAACCCATTTGGGGTGCATACACACTAATAACATGCACTATCTCTAGTTCTAAAGCTAATTTAATACTTATGATTCTATCCCCAAACCTCCTAACATCGACTACTGCATCCTTAAAAACTTTATCTACCACTATTCCCACCCCGTTCCTAGTGCCATCTTTACCAGAATAGAAGAGTTTGAACCGTCCTCCTAAATCTTTAGCCTTGTTCCCCTTCCATTTTGTCTCTTGAAGACAAACTATGTTTACTTTCCTCCTACGCAGGGCATCTACTAATTCTATTGTCTTTCCCGTCAAGGTTCCTATGTTCCAAGAGGCTAATCTAATCATTCTATCTCTAGCTCTAACCTGGACTAGCTTCTTTACTCGTCCCCTTCCAGAATGGTGCGAGAACCCTTGCCTATTTATCACTACAGCCGGGCGCCGCTGCAGCACGCCTTGCTCATTTGTCACTACACCCGAGCGTAGGTGCAGCGCGTCGCTTATAGCGGGGGATGCCCTATCCTTCTGCATTAATCTTTTTGAACCAATATCCATGAAAAGGGATGTGATGGGTTTTTTACGGTTGGCTATCACAAGCCTAACACCAACCCTCCTCCTTTATCCGGGCCTGGGACCGGCCGTAGCAACGGGCGGAGTTAAGTTCTCATTCAAATATGAGCAAAAATCAATCCCAGAGGCAATCGGACAAAGGTGCCAATGGTTTAACTACAAATGAAATGTCGTATTGATAACTTATTTTTGTAATGAAATAGGTCATGCTTCAAAAAGGAAAATACCTTTTCGTGTCAAATCCAAGTGAACATGTTACGAAAAAAAAGGTTGTGTTTTTAGAAGGTTGTCCGAGAAAGAAAGATATCATAATTCTTAGAAGAAAATAATGGCGATTTCAACTTAGTTATAAGGAGAAACTGATAAGAAAAAACTAAAAATGGAAACAACTAAGTTAACATTGCGTTTCTCCATGGCAAAGGTTCTGCCCAGATATATATATAGTCCATCTACTTTGGTTGAGAGTAATTTGGATGGAAAAGGTATTATGAAAATGGGCTACGCTATGTCATTTCAAGTTCAAGCCCACAACCGGTGAAATTACAATAGTACAAAAGCTATAGATGATGAAGATGTCACTAGGGTTGGTAAAAAAAATCATTTTCACGGATATTCGCCTCGCCTTGAATGGGAGGATATAATTTTAGCTAATGGGTTTGAGACCAATACGGATTTGGTCATATTTGTCTTGTGGATATCCATTTATATGCATAATATTTTTTATTTTAAAAACTCATTTATTTATTATTACTAAAATAGCCTTGAAAGATAAAACCCTAATTCCCCATGTGTAACAATTCAAGTCCAAATGAATTTTGTACTGGCCTTCCAAAATGAATCATAGGAAATTTTAGGCCCAATTCAAAGCCCAAGCAGAGAATAAACGATTAAACGGAGCAGGGGATCCATACCCATCCAGGGGAGAAGGCAAATTTTGTAAAACAAGATTTAACGATTAAACAGGGCGGATGCAGGGATCCGCCATCCTTGACGAGGCGAGGATGGATTTGAATCTACCCTGTTGTCATCCTAGATGTCACCAGTGGTTTGGGAAATTATTCAAACACCGTTTGATGAGAAAAAGATATTGAAACTTTCATTCAAAACACTTTATGAGATGGCTTGCATTTCTTTTGTTGAGATATGTTGTTTAACCTGGTCATTTGCATACTTAATGAAGTTCAACTTGGATTAGTGCTAATCATTTGTTTGATCATTAGGCTCGAGAATAAAGGAGTTATCGTGCACTGTTTTAGCTGAAGCAAAGGAATTCGTCAAATGGAAGTTTTGAAGGAAAGGAAATGTTTGTGTGAGATGCATGTGTTCCCCGTACGAAGAGAAGGTATTTTCTAAGGTTGTATTTTTTTACGTTAATTACGGGAAGGGACATTGGTGGCTCCAATAACGAAGGAAAATATGGTGGAGGGACTAACTCTATTGGTGAATGTACAATTATTGACAACTGATTTGGTAGGTGACGGTGAGGCGGAGGAAGATCTGGAAGATGATGTGTGAAGTCTTGATGGTGATGCCCACCAAAAAGAAGTAAAGAAGGTTTTTCTTATTAGTAGGTCATCCTAAGGTGTTATTTTTGCTCATCTTATATTGACACAGAGAGGGGTGAGGATAATTTCAATATAGTTGCGTTTAGATTGAAGATACTAGTCATATTTTTTGTATTTGGAGGATTGCTCATGAGTCATGACAATGTTATATTTTGATTGAATGAAGGATGAATGGTACTGACCTGTTTGTTTTCCTTCACATGACCCCTTTGTGGATTTCTACTTTTTACACTTTTAAACTTATAAGAAAATTGTATGTTGTACAACTTGGTAGCTTGTGAATTTTGAATAAGAACCTAGATCGTTTTTGGCATATTGTCACGATAGGAATGCAGGAGCAAGATTAAGAGCAGCACCTATTTCTAGATTAAGTTTCATTCTGTACTTTTTAAGAGTCATAAAAGCTCTTCTTAAATCAGAAATACGCTCGCTACCACACTTGCTCTTGACCAAAGCATATATTTAGACTTCCACATCGAATGACTGAATCTTTTTAACATTGTTGTCACCAACCTTTCATAAGTTGCCCCTGCTTTCTTAAGTCCAGAATACATTACTTTGTTGCAATATATTCCCTTAGCCGAGAGGAATGAAGTATTCTCTTGATTTGTTCTGAAAAGACGGATAACATGTTGCACCCGGATTAAAATAATGCATTAAATGACCAGTCGTGGCGTCTACAGGTAGAGATCTATTCGAGGAACAATTTTTCTAGAGAGCCAAGTCTGGCCCAATACCGTTCATCACCCTCGAGATGCGCATCTCTGGGATGATGGACGTTATTGGGCCAGGCCTGGCTCTCTAGAACACTTTATTCGAGGATATAGGAAGGGATCTTTAGGACATGCCCAATTAAGGTTAATCAAATATATGCAGATTCTGAGTTTATCACTGTTTTTAGGTATAACTATGATGTTTGCTAGCCACAAAGGGTATTGTATTTCTTTGAAGAAATTGTGTTAGAATATGTAGGGCTTGCACTCAACGCAGCCAAGCCCAAGTCTAAGATTGATTCACTTCTGCAAAAAGGAAACTCAGAATATGTACAAGAATATGAAAGTTAGAATAAGAAAGTCAGAATAGTTAAACACGTAAAGTCAGAATAGGAAAGTTAAAATAGAAAAGCTAGAATATGACTCTATTTTGTATAGCAAGTTTTAAGTTTCATGTTTTCACAATGTTAGGTAGAAGTTAACTTATATAAACTTGTATTCAGTCAAGGATAGAATATGACTCTATTTTGTATAGCAAGTTTTAAGTTTCATGTTTCCACAAGGTTATGTAGAAGTTAACTTATATAAACTTGTATTCAGTCAAGGAATAACAACCACAATAATACAATTCTCCAATTATTTTCTTTACATGGTATCTGAGCAACTTTCTTTGGTAACCTAAGACTTCGGGGATTCATGTTCTTCCCTGACTCCAACGACTACACACTTTTGACAGTAGACACAAGAGGCAGGGAAGGGAATCAGTGCTGACAATCTCTCCACCATCCAACCACACACATTTCTGGTTTGAACAAACCAATCTCAACAACCACTAAGCAATCAACCAACACCCGGTTTTCAACAGACACAAATTTATCAACAACGGCCAAGTTTTTACTAAGCATTGGATTTTCATCCAAAAACAAGTTATCAGCATGCCTCAACAGGTTTTCAACACATAACAAATTATCAACAAGAACCAACAAGTTTCCAAAAAACACCAACATCATTCAAGAGTCATGATTGCCTCCTTCCGCTTGCAACATCCACACAAGCTCGCAATCACTTTCCTCCTTTCAGCCTCACAACAGATCATCTTGCCATCACGGGCACATCCATTCATCACCACCCTTCTCGCATCTTCTTTCTTCCTCTAGTTCCTTGACCTCGCCCTCCATCTCTCACGAACAAAGATCACAGGAACAGGGACGCACGGAGATCATAATTCCATTACCAAACAAAGAAAAGTTCACTCCGCACCCTCACTCTTTGGGCTATTTGCACCCTGAGCTTTACTCTGTACCATCACACAAGCTAAAAAAAACAATACCAATGCCAATGCTGAGCAATACCAACACCAATGTTGAGCAATCTAGCACCAATGCTGAGCAATACCAACATTTGTGCTGAGAATTGAGCCATTAACCGCTTCACTTGACAGTCATGATTTCTTCATACCAGAGTTTGACAGTCATGCTGACTCGAGTCAAGCCATTAGCCGTTTTACTCGACGGTCATGATTCATACCAGAATTATTAGAATGCGGAAGTCATGCTGACTCGAATCGAACCATTAGCAGCTTCACTCGATAGTCATGATTTCGCATTCACTCATCTTCCCCAAATTGGATTTCAAAGTTTCCTCCAAGTTGCACATTTCATCTACATCTACATGTCCAGCTTGTGGGGGCGTGTTAAAGTATGTATGGCTAGCACTCAACACAGCTAAGCCCAAATCCAAGATTGATTCACCTCTACAATAAGGAAACTCAGAACATGTACAAGAATAAGAAAGTCAAAATAAGATTCTATTTTGTATAACAAGTTTTAAGTTTCCTATTTCTACAAGGTTAGGTAGAAGTTAGCTTATATAAGTTTGTATTCAATCAAGGAATAACAACAACAATAATACAATTTTTCAATTATTTTCTTTACAATCTTGCAACAAGAAGTTTATCAATCTCAGCCTCTACTGCTTGTTGTCTATCAGCTACCATTGTCACTTTATTTGGTTGACTATTTTAAAATGCAAATCAACATTTAATTTACGAAAGGCTATCTCTGGGTTGATGTCAGATAGGCCAAGAAAATTTATCAGTGAATTCTTTTAACAAAGCAACGAGATCACGATTCTCTTATCGGAACAAGGATTGTATAATGTAATTTTCCTTGACTGAAGCCCAACCATAATACAACAGTAGGCAACCCCTCATGTTAATTTTAGGAATACAACAGTAGGCGCCCCCTCATTTTAATATAGCCCCTTCTAAATAACACCACCACTTCTACTGATGGACTCCACCAACCTCCTACTTTCTGAAGGACACCACCACCGTTGAAGAACACTACCAATAAAAGGAAAGAAACCCTAAGCCTAACCCCTCTTCTGTTTTCCCTCCTTCACCACTACCACCTTGCCACTGCTACTCCTCCTCATCATCATCATCATCATCATTTTCTTCTTCTTCAATTACTACCATTACCACGCCACAACCACCTCTCCACCTCCACCTCTTCCCTTCTTCTTCTTCTTCTTCTTCAATCATGCAACCACCTCCACGTCACCATCACCTCTCTTCCTCCACCTCTTCCCTTCATCTTCTTTTTTTTCTTTTTCTTTTTTTTCTTCTTCTTCTTTATTATTTCTTCTTCTTCTTATTCTTCTTCTTCTTATTCTTTCTTCTTTTTCTTCTTCTTTTTCTTCTTCAATCACACCACCACCACCTCGCTTTTGTCACCTCTCATCCCACCTCCTCCTGTCTTCTTCTTATTCTTTATTTTTTTTTTAATCTTTTTTTCCTCCTCTTTTTTTACCATGTTTTTCTCCTATGCCCTTGCAGAGGTTCCCCACTTCCCGGAACCTCCGCGAGGGCAAAACAAATTGTCCCTCGCAGGGGTTCCATTGAGATGTCAATCTTATTTGATGTATCATAAGCTACTCCCCTCTTTAGTTAGTGGGTATGCTGATGTGGCCACTAACTTGGTAACGGTTGGACTTTCGACTTCATCATTGCCTTGCATTTTATGCTGTTAGCAGATTTTAGTGAGTTGGCATCCCGATCTCTTATATTTCCATTCGTTTTTTTTAGTGTTTTAAAAAGCGTTAGGCGGTGGCGGGCAGCGAGCAGGTGCCTAGGCGGTTTTAGGTTTTGTATTAGAACTTTAATAATATACAAAAGTTAAGCATAATACTTTATCAATTACATCCAATTTAATGCCAAGATACATATGCAAATTTTATAAACATGAAAAATTAACAATCATGAAAAAATTTATTAAAACTCAAATGACTGATGTTGGTCATGATGAGTACTTTATACAAAGTTGGTCATGATAAGAACATAATCAGCCTTATTAAAAAAAACCCGCCCAGACCCGCCTAGGCACCTACCCGGTTTTTTCACCCCGCCCAGCCATTAATCTGGGCGTTTCTCTAATGCGTAGCGCCTAGGCGCCGCTCAGGTGGTCTCCTAGGCCATTTTTTAGAACACTGGTTTTTGCGCGTATTTTGGAATTTTGTGCAGTCATCATATCCTAGGCGGTCTCCTAGGGTCATTCTATCTGGCATTCCCTTGACTATTAGGATTCTGCATTTGGTGGTTGGTCTACTGGTGACCAAGGACATTTGCTTCTTCCATTCTCCTATTTGTTCTTGGAAGCTCAATGATGATATCACAGATTGGCCAAGGTTCTGGTTTTATGCTTCTATCAGCTCTAGCTACTCCAAACTGCGAGGTCGTTTGATTGTGCAATCGTTCCGAGTCCGTAACAAACGGAAGGATCTGCAGTTAATTGTGGAAGAACGAAGGATCGGTGACCAATTCTTGAAGCTTCATGTGTTTCCCGTAAAGGCATTTCTCTCTGATGATATTTTGGAGCGCAGTGGCTTGTACATTATGAATGAGGCGGAGTGGGCTTTGCTCACTGAATCCCGTGTCGAGGAGATCGCTGCTCGTGTTGTTCCTACTAGTGTTAGTGATGCTAACATTGATTGGAAAGTGAGTTCGAGCAGACATGTTACGGATCTCGATGCTCCTGTTAGCATCGGTGTTGCTGGCTCGACTTCCAAGAAGGGGAAGCTCCCGAAACCAGCTAGCCCTCCGAAGCAATTGTTGATAGTTGTTCGTCCTTATAAAATGAGAAGTTTGAGTGTGTCTTGCTTTCTTCTGCACTTCTTCATTTTCTAGTTGTTTTTTTCTTTTTATATTCCTTGTATTTGCTCTTCAAGCATGTCTAACTTTAGGGTCTTCAGCAGAGATGTTCTTAATGCCTGTGAGGATTTCTTTTTACCAAAATGGGCAACTCACATGACTCTGGACAACATCCGTCATGATTATTCATTGTCAGACAATCTGGAGATCGTTCTTTTTGAAGAAGGCGACAGTCCCTGTCATCCAAAGCATGGGTACATCGCTTTGTATCCTGGTATGTTCCACTCTGGTTTTAGGCTTCTGGCTCCTACAATCATTTGGGAGTACTTGGATTTGGTTGGCATCGCTCTGGCCAAGTCAGTCCCTAATGGTTGGAAAGTGATGATTTCGACCTTAGCGAGTGTTGTCGCAGCTCGTATCCAGATGAATGCCAGGGTTTTAAATTTTTTGGTGGGGTGTATCGTAAACCCCAATCACACATGTTTCATTCATTCTCTTTCTTGTTTCAAGGACCTACAGGAGGAGCATGGAGGCTGGTCAAGGTCTTGGTTCTACGCGTCCCTTTCTTCCAACTACTTTAGGTATCGTGGAAATCAGATTCTGCGGTCATTCCGGGAGCCTAAGAAAGTTGATTTGTCATTGTTTTTGGAAGAGCATGAGTTTTGCAGTTGATTTAGCATTCTTCCACAAGTCTCGGTGGAAGATTCTCTTACTACGGATGCCATTACCCATAGTGGCTTATATTCATCGAATGAAGTGGATCGAGCTTTGGAAGTGACTGTTGCATTCACTGGTGATACAAACATCGATTGCCAAGAGGGTCTCGTTGAGCGTGTAGGCAGAGTTACTTCTGATGTTGCCCGAGGTCCTGGGAATACCGATTTGGTTGATAGGAAAAGGAAAGTTCCTAGGGCTCTTAGCCCTTCCAAAATGTTGGCTGTCAGTTTTGGTCGTATTTCAGAGAGGAAAAATCTTGTTTTCTCTGTTCTTGATTCTGCTAGGACTCCCTCTCATCTTGCTTCTCTCCGGAAAGGAGGTCGTGGTTCGGGGGATGATTCTTCTGCCCAAGAGGATGAGAAGGTAAACCGAGTTCTCAAGATAAGTTAGAAGGAAGTATCTCATCCTCTAGATGACCATGAGAAAAAACTTGTTGTTTCTAATGGCTTGCCTGACTCCGCCGCCTTGCGATTGATGATTTGCGCGTTATTGAGAATAAAATGCTTCAACTTGGTTTTTGGCAGACGAAGAATCTGAAGGGTACTAAGACCTTGGATGACTTCGAGTACGATCCGTCAGTGGAGGATCAAGTTGATGTCCGAGCTCAGGACTTTAAGCTCATTATTTCTTCCATCGTGGCTGGGACCTCGGGAGTGCATGTTGTTCCCTCCGCATCTCATCCTGCTCTTACTGTGCCCGGAGAGATATTTTGGCCTTTCGAGATTGATGTGCAGGACAACGCTCGCAACCTCATTAGCGTTTATCATGAGAAGTTGGCTAACAAGGCTCTTATGCCCATACGCCAGCCTCATCGCCATATTGGCGAGGTTCTCCAGCACCTCATGTAGGGGATGACGCACATTACTTATGCAGCCGTGATGGGTTGGATTGTAAGGCTACTCGCGACCAAGTGGCGGATATGAGCGGAAACTAGCACGACATATCTTTGTCTTTTCTCACGTTCTTCGCAAACTTGATCTACTGAAGAAACAATGCATAGAACATGATAGGACTGCGGATTCTGTACAGCCGACATTAAGGGAACTCGAGGCTATTCGTGATACGTTTGCCTCTGACCTCGAGACATCCGAGGTAGAATTGGGCAAGTTGTGGTCCCATCTCGATGCTGCTGAGAAAGAGTTGTCTGGCCGAAAAGCTAAATGTGATGAAGCTGTCTGTTCCACTGAAGAATGTTCAGCCAGTCTTAAAGTTTATGTTGTTCCAATCAGTCAGTTGAATTCCGAGTTTGTCGAGACTAAGTCTTTTATCTCTGCTAAACTCGCAGATGTTGAGAAATAATTACCATCAACCCGTGCTGAGCTGTCATATATTACTGAGAGGTTGAAGGTGGCAGAGGCTGCAGATTGGAAAATAGTGATTGACGGTCGCCATGATTTCTTGGATTTCCTGGAGACACAAAGGTTAGACATGTCTAAATATTGTTGTTTTGCAGAGCAGGAATTCGATGATGTCGATGAGGTCGTTTCGAATTATGTGGGTGATCTGGAAGTCGGAGATGTTGAGCCCATACTGCCTAGAGATGCTGCTGATGTTAATTCTCTTTCGTAGTTGCTTTTTCTAATCTCCTTTTTTAGAATATCAATGGAAAATAAATTATTTCGCATTTGTCGTGTCCAGTATGTCTAGCTCGTCAGCTTTTATTTACAACATTCCTAAGAGATTTCTGACTCGTTCGTCTAGACTTTTACGAATGGCTTCGATGTTCGACATCCTAGTTGTGTAGAAGCTCTGGTTTACGAAATTCGATTCCATATTTGGATTACAATGTCGTATATTATACAGTCAACGAGAAAAAGTTCGGCTCTTATGTTCTGGTACTTTATTACTTCGTGGTTGATCAGGCCAGAAGTTCTATTTTTATGTCTGACTCGTTCGTCCGGTACATATATTTGTTTTTTCTCGATACTCTAGTCGTGCTGAGTATGTTCCTAAGTTTGGTTTCTAATCTGACTTTCTTGTCCTAATTAGGTTCTTGTCGTTTTGGATTTGGGAGTGAAAGATTTTATTGATAATATCCTTTAAAGTGTTCTACATTCCATGGCCTAGGTAACATATCACCCTCCTTGTTTTCCATCCAGTATGTTTCTGGTCTGTTGATTTTTATCACTCTGTATGGTCCGTTCCCAGTTTGGGTTTAACTTGCATGAGCCCAAATCCTTTGTGTTTAGTAGGACCTTTCGTAGTACCCAGTTTCCAATGTTGAAAGTGCGGATTCGTACTTTCTTATTGTAGTATTTGGCCATACGTTGTTGGTAGGCCGCTATTTTGATAAAGGTTGATTATCGCTTCTCCTCGAGAAGATCTAGTTCAACTCTTAGTGCGCGGAACTCATTTGTTTGAAATGTTGGCATTCCGATTTCTATGTGTATCATTGCTACGGGCCCGTATGCGAAAGCAAAAGGTGTTTCTCCTGTCAGAGTTCGTTTTGTTGTTTTGTATGCCCAAAGGACGTTGGGTAACTAGGATGTCCACAATCCTTTTGCCGCCTCGAGTCTTCTTTTGATTGCTTCAAAGATTGTCATGTTGGTTACCTCGACTAGTCTGTTTACCTGTGGGTGAGCAGGCGCAGAGAAGTGTTGTTGGATATTCAAATTTTCGCATAGCTCCCTAATCTTCTTGCCCTCAAATTATTTCTCGTTGTCTGTGACAATTACTCTTGGGATCCACGGGAACTTTTCAACTTGGGCTTCTCCTATATTTGTGAGGGATTTTACTTCTATCCACTTGGTAAAGTAGTCTATTGTTACAAAGATAAACTTTTCCTTATCAGAGGCTACTCATCGGGATCAAGTTTTTTCCCAGCATGTGAGTATATGAGGCAAATCTTTAGCACTTATCTCATCTGCGAATGAGCGTTTGAGCATCTGCTTGCATAGTTGGCCAGTAATAACCTAATGTGAGAGATTTATGGGCCAACGTTCTCCTTCCTGGATGATTTCCGCATGTGTCGTTGTGGATCTCGTGCAAGACGTACTCAACATCTCTTGGTGAAAAGCACTTTAGCGATGGGCTCGTAACAGACTTCTGTATAGTTTGTCATTGATTATTTTGTATCTTGCTGCCCAATTTCATAGTTTTTTTACCTTCATCTTATTTGCTGGAAGATCTATGTTTGATATATACGCCAAGATTAGATTCGTCCAATCGTTTCCTTGATCCACTGCGCATGCTTCTTCCGCTTGATTTTCAAGTATGGAGCTTCCATGTGTCATGACGAGTGGGTTATCATTGTCCTTAGTTGTTCATGCATCATTTGCTAGTTCATCGGCTCTTTTATTCTATGCCCTTGCGCACCATTCAACAGTAGCGTTCCGGAAGCCTTGTTCTAGCACTGTGGTTTTCTGGTGGTAGGCTTTCATTCAGGTATCTTTGACTTGAAATTCGCCATTTAGTTGATTGACCACCATTTTGGAATCAGTAAATACACTAATGTCTTTTATTCCCAAGTGTTTTGCTAACTGTAGGCCCGCTATCACAGCTTCGTACTCGGCTTCATTGTTGGAATAAATTTTCATGGATTAACATACATAGGAATTTTTCCTTCCCATCCATGATCAAAGAGAAAAGTTAGTGATACTTTAAAGTTGAATTTTACCACTTTCTCCAATGCGATGCCTTATTGGATGCTCCTTCACAGTGGATGATCCATCCAATAGTGATTTGTCCAGATTGTTCTCATTCGTTCTTGTTTTCAGTCTATTGGTTGTTGCTTCCTTTGAACTCGGCGATGAAATCTACTAGTGTCTGAGCTTTGATAGTGGTTCTAGGGGCATAACTAATGTCGAATTGTCCGAGTTCTATCACCCATTTCACCGTCCTCTCTGATAGGTCTGATTTATGCAGTACCAACCGAAACGACTGTTCAGTCATAACTATGATTGGGTGTGCTTGGAAGTATGGTCGCAATTTTCTTGATGACACTATCAGGGCGAGCGCCAATTTCTCTAGTGCTGGATAGTTGATTTCTGCATCCGCAAGCGTTTTGCTGATGTAGTTCACTGGTTTTTGCACGCCATTTTCTTCCCGTATCAATGTTGAACTTACTGCGTGATTGGACACAGATAGATATTGATACAGTGCTTCTCTAGTATTTGGTTTTGTCAGTAGCTTTGTGCTTCCCATGTATGTCTTGAGGCTTTGGAAAGCTTATTCGAATTCAGCATTCCACTCAAATGTCTTGTTTCCTTTCAAAATTTGAAGAAATGTAGACAAATGTCTGATGATTTGGAGATGAACCTGTTCAGTGCTATTGTTCTCTTATTAAGACTTTGGACACCTATTATATTTGTTAGTGATTGCATGGTGACAAGCGCTTGTATCTGCTTTCCTAACAAATATAATAGGTGTCCAAAGTCTACCCGAGGAACTTCCCTAATTCTACCCCAAATGTGCATTTCTTTGAATTCATATTCATTTTATACTTTCGCAGTTGGGAAAAATCCTGCTCAAGATCTGTGACGAGATTTGCTCGGCGTGCGCTTCTGACAAGCATGTCGTCAATGTAGACTTCCATTGTTTTGTCGATTTGATCCTTGAACATTTTGTTCACCAGCCGTTGGTACGTTGCTCCCGCGTTCTTTAATCCCAAGGGCATTACTCGATAATAGTATGTATCTCTTTCCGTTATGAAATATGTTTTTTCTTGGCCAGGAGGGTACATTTGTATCTAATTATACCTGGAATATGCATCCAAAAAGCTCAGCATTTCATGCCCGACAATTGCGTTCATTGTGATCTGATCTATTCCCGAAAGTAGGAAATTGTCTTTAAGCTAGGCTTTATTTAGATCAATGTAGTCCACGCATGCCCTCCACTTGTCGTTCTTTTTTTTTACTAGCACCGTGTTTGCCAACCAATCCAGGTAGTGAGCTTCTTTTATCATCCATGCATTGAGTAGTCGGTTCACCTCCTTGTTTATTGCTAGATTACGCTCTAGCAGGCCACCGACCTTCTTTTTTGTTGAACCGGCTTTTTGTCTGGGTTCACTTGCAGCTTGTGAGAGATGATGGATGTGTCTATCCGTACCATATCCTTCAAAATCCATGCAAAAACGTCTTGGTTATCTTTCAGCAGTTGAATTAGCTCTATGGAAAGCTTGGGTTGAATCTTTGTACCAATTCAGACTGCTTTCTCTACTTCGTTGTCTAGGTAAATTACGATCATTTCTTCTTCCGGTTGTACGGTGTTAGGTCGATCTCGTGGGTTGGTCGGAGCCATATTGTCGTCCAGCAAGTCCGAACTCTTCTTACCAAGTCATTGTAGAGGCTCCTCCGGTCGTTGCAGTAATTGTTATTTATGTGAAATTTTATAGCTACAAAATGGCATTCATGGGCGGCTGGTGGATCTCCTTTGATTTTTCCGATACCATTGTTGGTATGTTATTTTAAGCATTGGTGCATAATGAAGGAGACTGCGCCCATTTTGTGTATCCAGGGTCTCCTAAGTAGCTTGTTGTATGTTGTAGGAGCATCGACTACAAGGAAGTCTGTCAATAAGACTTGTTGCTTTCCTGGTTCTCCTACTTCGATCGGAAGTTGAATTGTCCCTAGTGGACAACATCGTTCCCTGCTAAAACCCACCATAGATTGTTCGCTAGGTGATAGCATCTCGTTGGTGAATCGCATCCTTCGAGAGGCTGAAGGCTGTTAGATATAGGAGGTTCGTCGAGGTCCCAGTGTGGACCAACACCCTTTTGATTTCCCATTTAGCTATCATGACCGAGATCACTAAAGCATCATTGTGCAGGAAATTAACCCCGTATGCATTTTTGTTCGAGAAAGTCAGAGTCTTTTGTATCATCTTTGCGCACTGTGCTGACAATTCTTAGAATTTGATATTCGCTTGCAGGTCTCTGACTATATGCTTTCGGGATCGATCGGATTGCTCATTTTCTCCAGTTGTACCATGCAAGACATTTATTGTCTCCTTTTGCTGCTCCCTTGAGATAATTGTTTCGTCTTCGAGTTTGACGAATTCTCCGAGTCGTCCTTCTCTAATATGGCATTACATCTAGTTCTTCGTGCTATGACAATCCTCAGTATCGTGGCCGTGATCATTATGGAAGAGGCAGTATTTGTTTTTGCTTAATTTTTCTAGATCTCCTCTCATCTTTGATGGCCATTTGATATCTTCTCTTCATGTCTTAGCTTTAAAGATCTCGCTTCGACTTGTTATCAAGGTCATGTTTAGGCTTCTTTGGTCGTGGTTCTTCCAAACTCTTCTTGATTAAATTCAGAGTTGTTATTGGCTCGATGCCTCTTAAGCTGGGTGATTCCTTGTCGAGGTTTATTGTCCCCCAGGTCTCGGATGAGTTTATCTACCATCTTGATTACGTGGTTCATCTGAGCAATAAGCATCTCTACTAAAGGGTCAGAAGGGATTCCCCAAGATGTTAGAGACGTCGGTATTGTAACCTGTTGAAGTTCATTTCCTTCCAGCATGATTGATTCGACGGTTGTGGCTGAGTTGATGTTAGACGACATGTCGTTTTGTTCATCGCCCGATTGAGGATTTGTTGGGCCTGTCGATTTTGCTAGTTGTTTGATTTTTAACCAAAATTTAGGGAGCTTTTTGGAAGGTAAGCTTGTCGTTCCCCATGGACGGCGCTAAACTGATGCATCCAAAAATCGTCATCTTGTGAGTTTGACTTGTAAAACAGATGTTAGACTGCCAAGGACCACCTTTTTGGTGGCCAGAGGCACTCTGATGCTTAAGTCAGCAACTCTATTTGAAGAAGGAAGTAGATCTGAACAAAACTCAGTTAAAGTTGCATACCTTTGTCGAATGTTTCATTTACCTTTTATAATGGTCACGGTTAATTCTCTACGTGACTTAAGCATGTGAGGCGCAACGGGAGGAGATGTTTCCCATAACAGTCTCCTCCTTAATGGAGATGTGTTCGTAGAGGCATAACTCCCGCCACGACTCCTTTTGGTGCAACGTTCCTCATTTTTATGAGAGAACTCGTGTCGTGCCTGGATTCGGGCTGTATTTCGTTCGGGCCCGGATTTGGACTTTGTTTATGTTTTCTTGCTAATGGGCCTTGTTTGGGCCTCTATGATCGGCTTTGTTCTTTTTAGGTTTTATGTGTTGGCTCAATAGATTGGAAGTCATATTCTCGTGTTGGATGCTCTTTGCTACGTGTACGATAATGATGATCGGTCTATTTTAATGTATCATCAATGCACATACACACACAAAAATCGCTTCTTTTTCACAATCGCACTATCCTTCTTATACCAAACACACCTTATCCAAGTGTGATTCTCTTTGCCTTCGAAACCACTCAGAGTGTACATGTCCCATATGGGTGCAACATTGAGGGACATGTCATCTCACCCGAAGTTCGATCAATAGCAAGTATATTCTAAACATTACATGTACCACCAAACTCACATGGAACGGTGTACCCAATATGCAAGGAAGTCTACATACCAAAATCACATACCTAGTATACAAGCAAATATATATACTAAAATCATTTTTCATTTTTTTTTTTTTTTTGAGTTGTGGAAAAGTACATAAAAATCAACTTATCTCAAAATTTGTATACAGGGACACTGAGTCAATCATAAACAAATCCACAACAACATTCACCTAATCTTTTGGGAAACATAGTATTTGACACATTTTCAATTATAAATAAATACAACACTATATCAAGTACCGATTGGTTTGGGAACCATAACATTTTCATAAACAAATATTTTGTAACAAAACGACAATCAAGCTCGTTCAATATAGGAATTTCATATTCCTTAACAAATCAATTTTTCATAACATCAACTTAAAGTCATAATCGAATAATACGAAATCCCAATTCGCAATAACAATATAATTTCCCAATTCATCTTCTCAAAGGATGAATCCACATCAAATAAATTCCACAACCATAACTTCATCCTCGAAGTTGGACACGTAGCAAAATCTATATTTTTCAAATGTTCTCAAAATAGATTATGTAATTTCTGCAACTACAGAAATCATATTGTCATATTTACTCAAATAATGTTGTCATGCCCTTCTTGGTAAATGGTAATTCTGCCTACAGGTCATATGACAAAATGAATACTTATCCACCAAAATGGTAATGCTTATTATAAGGGTGTATCATATCTTAATACATTTCCATTTAATATCAAAATAATCCTCCTTTCAGACCCACAAAGTTTTTCTTTTAGTATGAGTAAAGAATATCAATATTCTTAAGTATTTCACGTCAACTTATGCGTTTAAACTCCTAAAGAAAAATCCTCCAAACAAGGATGCAAATTATAGATAAAAAGCCTTGCAAAGATAGTCATTAGATTATTCTCATCAAATACGCATAACTTTCAAATATTATATTATACATTCAAATCTCATCAAGGAACGCAGTAAAGCCCAAACATCTCAATGTAATATCTTAATGGCCAATAACATTTAAATCATATTAAATAAACCATTGATTCTAGTCAACTCTTTCTATAACAATATTTAATAATTTCTAACCATTCACTACACCTCAAATCTCCTAAGTCCCAAAATACATCAAAATGGAAAAGAAGTATCATTATCCCAAATCATTATTTAAACAAAATTTATTTCCAATCATTATTTAAACAAAATTTATTTCTAATCATTATTTAAACAACATTATCCCAATCATTATTTAAACACAATTATCTCCAATCATTATTTAACTAATTATGTTACTTTTGACATGGCCACAAACATTCCAAAATCCTGTACTATTAACAAATTGACAATTTCCTCGATATTTATAATCACGACGGTTGTTTGCCTTACAATATTTGTCTCCGATAAGAAGTCACTCTAGCTAGTAGAAATTTGATCACGACTCAAAATAAATTGATCTTTGATTTATCTTGAAACAGTTTTAGCCCATCATAACTATTGTATTTGGCTTAACAAATTGAAATATAACAAATATGAAAACCTACCACTTTTTTATCATTATCCACAATTTTACATCCTCAACACGTCTTTTAAATCAAATTTTTGGTAAACAAAACCAAAGATGTGAAGAGAAATCTCAAATATAAATATCACAAAAACAAGAATGGGAAATACTCACCTCAACTAACATCTAACAATTTTAGAAATACAATTTACTAATCAAAATAAATTATAATATCATGTCAAAGAATGAGAAAACGCACTAACATCTACTAAAAAATTTATACACAATACCCATCATAGGTGAGTATAATAAAAGGATTTCTAAAACTCGACCAGTGGCATTTTTCTTTGCCTCCAAGGAGATCTAACCATTGGATGAACTCCAAACCAATGTGTGTTATGAACCTACAGATTAAAGGATTCTAACCAATAAAAGGTCTTGATCCACTAGAAAAACTAAGACTGCGCAAAGCTGTCTTTATTACGGGATTTAAATAAAAACCTAATAATGATACATAAAAACGGTCACACTCTTGAGCCGAACACGTGTCATGATGATCTCGAGGAACTACAGGCCCAAACATCGGTCCAACACAGATCTAGCCCAAGCGGATCTAAGCCCACTAAACTTCAGTCCGCCAAGTGGACCCGGACTCTCACAGCATGCTAGGCCCACACGTCTCACAGCCATCCTCAATACATGTAAGCCCTCTTTAAGCAAACATCTCGAGGATCAGCTTCAGACGGGCAACTACAGCTGCTCTCTGCTTCAAATTAGGAAGCAAACGCAGAGTATCATCCACATAGGGAAACTCCCTTTTAAGGATTGTTCTTGGATTGGGAACTATCTTTCGCGTATCTAGGAGTGCAGAGCTAACAGGGAACTTCCCTCCTACAACACAATTCTTAATTAGAGAGGGATCTCCGTGAAGATCTGATCCCTAAACTACGTCTACGATGGCCTTGTTGAACCAGGACTCCTTGCACTATAAATAACACATGAGGTTGGTAAGCTAAAGTACGCTACAAATTCCTTGTTACAGCATTACACCTTCCTCAAGTCCATGTCTGACTTTAGCATCGAAGTATCATTGGCAACCCCACGGTGGTCTGTGGCTCACATGCATTACTTGTGCAGGTCAGAAGGAATAGGGTCAAAGTAGGGAGCGAAAATTGACGGCATCAGTTTGCCACTGTCCGTGGGGACGACATAGTTCTAAACTTTACACTAAGCGTCGTCTCCTACCAAATTCCAAAGAGATGGTGACCACCAAGTCATGTAACAATGAACCAGGGGACACGTCCAACGCTGTCTGGCTGTCCCTATACCAATTCCTACCATGCACGGGCAGCCTACTCACGCCCCTGCACCAATGGCAGTAATGGCGGATCCCATAATTGGGTGTTGACGTCTCAAAAATAGCAGGTCATCAAAGCAGTGGAGACGGAGACACGACGGAATCCACTCGTTGCTAATGGAAACCAGGAACAACATGGACCTCCACCTTCAGTGAACGAAAGGGAGCAAGCGCAGGAGAGTCAGGCCCCTGCTAGTTCCCATTGGACTAAGGGAGGCTGCGCGGCTAACGCCGATCCAGACACCAGAACGGAGAGGCTCGATCCCAGGAACCCTCTCCGCAGATAAGCGCACGACCCAGACGTACTATATCGCCTCTCCGTCCCACCCTTTGTGGACCGGATCATGAGTGAAGCACTTCTGAGAAAGTTCACTTCCTCGAAGCTCGATTCCTATGACGGAACCACCGATCCTTTTGATCATTTACGCCATTACCAGGACGTAATGGCGCTCAAGGAAGGATCTGAATCTGTCATGTGCAAAACCTTTCCCACCAGTCTTAAAGGCCCTGCATTGACATGTTTCCACAGCCTTCCACTGAAGTCAATCGACTCCTTCAAAATATTGGCAAAGGAATTCTTGACACGTTTCGTCAGAAGCCAGCGTTTCAGGAAATACCCACACTACATACTCTTTTTAAGGCAGAGGTCCGACGAGACCCTCCGAGAGTATGTCATACGCTTCAACAACAAGTTGACCCTTATCAACGGGTGCAATGACGATACAGCTGTGACAGCATTCATTGCGGGCCTCAAAGATGGAAAGCTCTTCGAGGACCTCACTTTGGAGCCCCCTCTGGACATGGCAGAGCTCCTCAAGAGTGTCCAGAGACACATCACCCCGGAAAAGTCAAGGACCGCCAATAGGGAGACTAAAGGCAACAGGAAGCCCTCAGCTTCTAGGGACAAGAATGAGGGAAAGAGACTCGAGGATGAGGAGTGGAGCAAGAGGAAACGCACTTACAACAGACTGGATCTTTATCATCTCAGGCCAAAGAAATCATCCAACTACGTTGGATCCAGAGCCGTGACACCCCTAAATTCTAGTTTGTCGGATGTGCTTAACTCCGTGAAAAATTGGGAGAAATTAAAATGGCCCCTGAAGACACGTGGAAACCATGCCAAAGGGGACAATGGAAAATATTGTTCATACCACAAGGAGGGCGGTCACAACACCAATGACTGCCAAAATCTGAGGTATGAAGTAAAGCACTGGATCCGCAAGGGCAAATTGAAAGACTTCCTAAAGTCTGAGAATCAGGCAAAACAGACCAGAGACAGGGGGAGTTAGTCAAAGAGATAGAGAATGAGACTTCTGGGATAATATACGTCCTTCATGGAGTCGGACCGAATGAAGACCAATCACACGAGTCCCACAAGCAGACTCTGCTGGATATGCGGACACGACCCGTGGATGAAGACAGACGTGTTTGTTATTCGAAAATTCAGAACCCCGTTCCCACTTTGACTTTCACGGACAAGGACCTCGATGGAGTATGAGCGCCGCACAACGACGCCTTGGTCTTCTCCATTTCCATCGCAAAGTGGAAATTGAAGAGAGCTCTCGTTGACACAGGAAGTTCACTCAACGTTCTGTTCTACAATATTTTCCGCAGCATGGACCTAAAGGAGGAAAACCTATTTCCATCAGAGCACCCGCTGATCGGATTCAACAGGGAGAAATGTTTTCCCATCATAAAGATATGGTTAGCCACGGTAGCTGAAGAATCGCGGCTGAAGAAGGTCATGTTTCTGGACTTCATGATGGTAGACGCACCATCATCCTACAACCTCATCTTGCAAAAACCATGGCTACACAAAATGGAAGGTGGTCTCCACCCTTCACCAGTGTGTTAAGTATACTGCTAACAACTCAGAAGGAACAATACGTGGAGACCAACCTACAGCACGGGGATGCCACTACGCCGCACTGAAACATATAGAGTGCTCCCAGATTCAGCTACATCATGTGGAACAGCTTCACCCAGTACAAGGCCAAAAGACGGAAGAGGCAACATTTTCAAGTGGTACAGGAGCAATCAGCTCTCCCGCTCAGCGAGTCATAAGGGCAATGGCAAGCAGAAACACTTCCCCCCAACCTGCCGTCGGTGCGGAGATCCGCCCTTCTGCAAGGTTTACTCTTCAATGACCTATGTAACTCCTCGACAGTCTGTTAAATGATCCGCGAAAGCTATTTGAATTCACTTCGAGACCAAGATCAATTTATCTCCATCAACAGTTAGTTTGCTTTAAGTTGTTTGTTTCCCTTTCCATAGTCAATATTGAGTTTGAGTTCTTAACAGACTTATGTGATTCGCAATCATTTAAGAAATAAAACAAGAATTTCAGAACCAAACTCTATTGATTATTGGAAAGATGTAACAACAAGCACTTTGAGGCGGATACAAAAGGCCACATACTACGAACGCCCTGAGGCGGATACAAAAGACTGGGCACTATAGGCATCTGAATACAGTGAGAACTGAAGTAAAAGACTCGCGTAGACAACTTTGCTACGTACAACGTCCGATGAAAACTCGCATATCCTCCGATGCGAGTAATTTTTCAGTGATAACAAAAATAAAAGTTGTTCGACCCCTTCCGAAGACGACAGGGAAGTCAAGAGAATGGGAGATGCTCGACCCCTTCCCAAAATAAAGACAAAGTGTAAGAGGGGATTGAAAGGACTGGGTAGTCGGATTGCTTCGTCAAATCACTCCAGGAAAGTGTTCTCCTTATAGCATTGAAGACCTTGCGACTAGTTGCCGATTTCCTCGAGAAACATTCCACCGTCTATCCAACCTCCTCAAAGGGCTTAGAAGAAGGAAGAGGAGGATGGCCACAAGCAACAACACAGTTACGGTCTCACAATGTTATCAAGAGATACCACTTTTCCCATATGCGATGGCAGGTGTGACAGAGTGCTACCACAACCCGGAGACATCGCACATCGACTAACATTTCGATCAACCAAGGCATCTCCCTTGGTAGAAAATCCGTACTACTTCTCTATTATATGATAAGAGATTATGAAACCTCAGTGGATTAACTACGTGCCCACCCACAATAGGTGACCACGCATAATAGCAACTATCATCATGCCTGGTCGATGTAAGTGTCAAAACCTTCGGAAACTCCAGTGATGGAGATCCAACTTCAGCCTTTGGAAAATCCAAAGCATTTTCCTTAGCCTTTGAAAAACCCAAAGCATCTTCTACAAACAAGAACATTACGGGAAATAAACTCAGCAAAGGATGGTGCCTACAACAATTGGAAAACACCATTATATAAACATAGTGGTTCACCAAATGGGCACTTCAGCATTAACTGCCAAGCATTGAATGTTGTATGGAAAAATAGAAGATGATGGTTCCCAAGGAAACTGCGCAGACCACGTCAATTAATTAATGACGCTGCACGCAACCCCATCAATTGAGGGGGAGTAGCCGATATACTCAAGCGTCACGCAGCATACACCATACACGTGTCACCGCGCGATCTACACGTACATGCAATGCACCATGCAGGAAACTCTAGCCCTTCCTCTGCGGGCCCATGGGCTCGGCCTGTTATTCGAACAGCACCCTGTCGCATGCTTGGTACAAGCACTAGATGATCCTAGTCAGTTTTGACGTATGGACTTTATCACTCGCTGAGTTAAGGTAACTTCGTCCACACCATGAACTACTAGGTTTGCACGCCCCTCGGCAGGCGAAACCTCTAGTCAAATCGGGAAAGTTTAGTCAGCACTGATAACGATAGCTTCGGCCGGTTCACCCCGACACCTAGTCTGCTTAGCGCAGGCATCGACGGTTTAGGAAATGGGAGCCTAATCAGCGTTGCCACGCCCGGTGACGATGACCAGAGATCACTGCCTCATTCACGGTCAGTGTTCGCCGAACCTAATCAGGTAAGCTTAGCTGGTAACGACTAGCAACGAAAGCTTCTGATCAAAACATGGACTTGTAGCCCCCACTGCGAGGGTGTAGATAGTCTAGAAGGTGGGAACCCAATCAGCCACGATCTAATTTCGACTGTTAGCCACGATACCACTGCTTTTCAGCTTGGCCACCGAACCCTTCCAAATTTGTAGCTTGGTGCACTCAGGTGTAGATAATTTGGATGGTAGGAGCCTAGTCAGTCCTGAACTGATTCCGATGGCTTGCCACAGGACCACTGCTTTTCAACGTGGTCGCCAAACACCTCTCAAATATGTAGCCCTCACCACGCAGGGAGGGTGTTGACGGTTTCAAAGGTGGGAGCCTAGTCAGTCCCAAACTTATTCTGACGGCTTTCCACGGGACCACTGCTATTCAGCCTGGTCACCAAACCTTTACTCCCTGAATTTGTCGACCACGTTGCTTGGTCATAAATAATTCGAAAAGTGGAAGCCTAGTTAATCCCGAACTGATTCCGACGGCTTGCCACAGGACCACTGCTCTTCAGCCTGGTTGCCAAACCTTTACTCTCTGAATCTATCGACCGCTCTACTCAGTCTTAAATTATTTGGGAAGGTGGGAATCTCAAACAGTTCTCCACACGACCTTCGCTCTCCCTTAGGACTGGGAACTCAAATATGAGCTTAGCTGAGTCAGTGCCTTCAGGCTCAAACGGATTGACATTCTAACAGTAGAAAAAGGCCACTCGTGCTTATACAAGGATAGTATAACCGGTGCCCGGGTGAAAGCTAATTAGGACGCCAACATGAGCTTACAGGACCTAACTTGATGCGAACGCTCTGACACGTACTTTCGGCCACCACGGCTTGCCTGCGGAAACAGCTACAGCCGACCAGTCTGACAAACAAGGAAAACTCAAGCAGCTTACCTATGGGACAGGACACAACTCGAGTGACTCAACCCCCAGTTAAACTATTCGCCACATGCCCACTATTGGACATAACTACGTAGCAATGACCCCGAGTCATTCACAATACAAAGCGGTCAAGCTCTCTGTCGCAGACAGACCAGACAACGTCCTATTGATTTAACCAGCCTATGCCAAAGTAAGACGACAAGACAAACTAAAAATATGCAATAGAGACGCCAAGTATGAAACGAAGAATATTGTTTTCATTAATAGTCAAAACAAAAAGTGTACAAGCACACAAAGTTTGCTTCTAATCAAGAGAACGTACAGAAATGGAAGAGCTAAGCCTAGGGGGAATAGGGGCAGAAATTGCATCTATACGCGCTTCGACCTGGACACCAGGGATCGAACTGTCCTCCTCATCCGATGACTTAGAGGTAACAGACAAGTTAACATATGACATCTTCTTGTAACGGCTAAGATCCCACTCCAGATACTCCTCCTTCATCAGCACCAACAGCTCCAGCCGACCATGAACAACCCAGTGGAACTCACATTTGCCTTGTTCCTGGAGAAGCATTTCCTCTCGCACCTTTGCATCAATAAGGTCACGCCCCAAAAGCTCCAACTTGCCAGTTAGCGTATCGACTAAGACTGCTCTGTGGCCAGACTGCTATTCACATCACTGAGCTCATGCCAACCCAGTTCGAGTTGGTCATCGGCCTTCCTCGCATATCGAGCATAAAACTCCAAATCGAATTCCAATTGTTGTTTCTCAGCAGCCCAGTCAGCTTTCTTCGAAGCACTCTCTTTACCAAAATACTGCAACTCATAATGCGCCTTAGCCGTAGCTTCCTGCGCAACCTCGACCTCTAGGCGGAGCCGGCTTAACTCCTGCTTAAGTTCATCCCTCTCGGATACTGCCTCGGTCAGATTTCGCTCAAGGTTTTCCAGAAGAGCCCTCTGAGCCTAAACAGCCACAGTTGATTGATCCAACCGCATATCTTCGGCATGCTTCTTAAGCCGCTCAATTTCATTGAGCGCATCATAATACAGCGTCTGCACGTGCGAGAAAACACGATCCAAAATATATACTCTCTCGCAAGCCACCTTTACTTCCGTCCTAGCAACGACCACATGGCTCATATGAGACATACACAGCATAAGATACTTCAAACCCTTGTTTACACGCTCTTCTAGCGTATCCTCTTCAAGTTTTGGAGCGTGGTCCATCCGCCAGCTATGACACTTGCTTATATGCTTCCTCGAAGCATACTCAACATCCACCTCATGGTGCCAGACATATGAGTTCATCTTCACCAAGTCCGGTGCGAACAGACTTATCTGTGCATCAGGACAAAGCTTCCCCTGAACAGGAACTATGCCAGCGCCGCCCTTTACGGTCGCCACCGTCCTCAGACTCTTTTCCGTGGCTTTTCCCTTTTCAAGAATGGTCGACCCTTTATTGCGAGATGGCGCCACAGGATCTGGAGGTAGAGGAGAGACCGAAGTATCCAAAGGACCTTTCAACAATTCTAGTTGTGGCTTAGAACGAGACGGCGAACAATGTGAACTACAGGAGACACGACCGGTACCACGGCCACTTTCAGGCAAGCCAACGGTGGGGTGATTAGATTCCACCACCTCCGGCCACTGCAATCGGCACCAGACGGTCATTCAGAGCCTCAACTTTCGTATCACTAAGGTTCGACCCGTCAGCAACTCCCGCCAACCGCAGATAATTTTTCTCCAAGCCAGGAACATTAGTCTCCACCTCAACAGGTCTAGCGAACTCATGCTCCTCTCTCACCAGAGCGGGTCGTGCCAAAGATAGCCCAGTCCTAACGCGAGGTTTCTTCCTCACAAAGGAAGCAAGCGTCTTAGATGGATCCTCCGCATCAGACAGAACGGGAGTCTTGGCCCTAGCAGCCTTCCTCTTTCCAGAAAGGGCCCCATCTTCTAGCTTAACGTGCAACTCTCGATACAGAGTGGGGACGACGTGCCAATTATCTCACAGCCCACTACGAACAAAATTGAAAACTCTTATGATATCAACCGCCTCCTTTTTTTCCATGACGTTGAATGTCTCCATGGTGGTTTGCTCATCTAAGGTAAGGGGAGCAGTGGGAAACCTTCCTACAAAAGAACACAAGCAGTGATCAGTCAGACCACTATCAAGCACATCAAAGTCACAGGAAAGGAGTTGAACTTACGAAGCGGCCTGAACTGTCGCTCAAGCGAACGACCCTTACACCAGAAATATTTCGAATCAGCAAGGGCCAGAAAGCAGTACTTCTACCAGAACTTGAAATCATCTTACAGGTTAACGAAGCAATTTAGCGACTTCATCTTGCAAACAACATCGCTCTGCAGTCGAGGAGCAGTCAGCAACTAAATCACCCGCGGGGTCACACTAATGTCGGCCGCCCTGGCACTAAGCAGAATCATAAGAATGATCATGTATCCATTGGGTCCCAACTGAGCCGGAAGAATCCCCAAGAAATCCAAGAACTCCCAAATCACATCAAGAACCAGGAAACGCATTCCATTTTAAAGCATCCCTCGATGTATACAGATGAAACCGCCCGGAGGTGATATTGGTGTTTGGTCGCTCGTCAGAAGGTACAACAGCAAGTCTTCAGGAACTTCAAACTTTGTACGGATTTCAGGAAGATCGGGCTTGGACAGCAGCCTGTCTTAAAAAAACTTTAGGCCCTTAGCCAAAACAGCATCATCAAGAAGGTTTTCTCGAGCCATGAAGAAGACGAATGAACCTTTCAGAACAATATCTTCAAAAGCAAGTAAAACAAAAGGGTCAATCTCAACACTGCGGATGACCTATATAGAACATAGGTTCCCGCCTCTTTTCCGCCGAACCAACACACACCCAATTAATACAGCGTACGGCTCAAACAACGATTCAAACTCAATCATCATGAGTTTCGCATCCCTTCAAGAAATGACTTAGCAAACCGATGTGATGGCCCACTAACTCGAGGGGAGTAGCTGATGATACATAAAAATGGTCACACTTCTGAGCTGAACACATGTCATGATGATCTCGAGGAACTACGGGCCCAAACATCGGCCCAACACAGACAGCCCAAGTGGATCTAAGCCCGCTCAACTTCAGTCAGCCAAGCGGACCCAGACTCTCACAATATGCTAGGCCCACATTTCTCACAGCCATCCTCAATACTCGTAAGCCCTCTTTAGGCAAGTATCTTGAGGATCGACTTCGGACGGGCAACTACAGTTGCTTTCTGCTTCCAACTAGGAAGCAAACACCTGAGTATCTTCCACACAGGGAAACTCCCTTCCACTTGGATTGGAAACTATCTCCCGCATATCTAGGAGTGCATAGCTAATAGGGAACTTCCCTCATACAGCACGACTCTTAATTAGAGAGGGATCTCCACGAAGATTTCCTGCCTACGATGGCCTGATTGAACCAGGACTCATTGCATTATAAATAAGACATGAGGTTGGTAAGCTAAGGTACGCTACAAATTCCATGTTACAGCATTACACCTTCCTCGGATCCTTGTCTAACTTTAGCATCACCATCGACTGCCCCACGGTGGTTTGTGGCTCACGTGCGTTACTTGTGCAGGTCAACAGGAACAGGGAACGAAAATCAACTGCATCGCCTAGTTTTGGGTTTTCTCTTTTAACTCAACTAATTCCTACGAAAATACAATAAGAACTTTTATATTTTAGAGTTATATCCATATTAAACTCTAACCCTAATTCATTGATTAATCAAAAAAAGTAAAAGAAAACAAAAAAAAACTCACTGGTACTATGCATTTTTTTTCTTTATCTTATTTTTTTCTTTTTCTTTTTCTTTTAATTCTTTTTCTGTTTCTTCTTCTTCTGATTTCACCTCTTTCGCCCTCTTCTTCTATGCAAAGTTTTATGCCTTTTGTTTTTGTATGTATAAGAGAAAGTGGTTATGTATTTTACCCTAATCAAACTATTTTATAAAATTTTAATTTAGGATTTCCTAATTTTGGTTAAATACACTCATACACAAACAGATTCTACTTTTTTTAACCACTACAAATAAAACAAGGTTTTATACAATATACAAAATTATAATATATTACTAAAACAATAAAAAAAATTATTATTTATATTTATGTAATTAGGCGGGTATTACAAAGGCGGAGCGTGCGGTGCTTACTGAGGCTCGAGCTTTCAAGATTACCATTGCACGTGTTGGTAATGTCATTGTTTCTGACGAGGGGCAGGAGCATACTTTTCCAAATGGCATTGGTGATGTGAGCATTGATAAGGAATTTAGCTCTGTTAAGGAGCTTACGGATCTCGATGCTCCTATTACAGCTAGACATGTTAATGCTGGCTCGAGCATTAGAAAGAGGAAACTTCCTAGGCGTGTCAGTTAAAATGACTTGCCAGTTCGGTTCATGGTGCTACTAGGATTCCTCCTTATCCTATATCTTCTGGAAAGGGTGGTGGTGAAATTGTTGACCCTGCTGCTCGAGAGGCTAAGAAGATAAATCAAACTCTTGAGAGGAGCAAAAGAAAGGTGTCTCGTCCTTTGGATAATCGTGAGAAAAGCCTCATTTCTTCATATGGCGTGTCCTCATTTCTTCGTATGGCATGTCTGATTTTGCCAAGTTGTCTGTTGATGATCCTCGTGTTCTCGATAATAAGATGTTTTAGCTTGGTGTCGAGTTGTCTAATAATTTGAAGAGTACAAAAACCTTAGTTGATTTCGAGTGCTCGTGGTCGGAGTGCGAAGTCTCATGTTTCTTTCATTGTCGTTGCTACTTTGAAGTTGCCTTCTTCTCCTTCTTCTGTTCATCCTACTATTGTTGCTTTTTAAAAGAATGGTAAGAGTAATGATACTTTGTCATTACTGTAGTTCCGACTGTTCATTCCACTTCTAGGGGCGGAGCGTTAGTTCTTCTTGATCCCACTATTCTTTACCCACGAATGGGTTAGAAGGAGCCAACCCCAAAGAGATTTGTATCAAATCGAATGAAAATTTCAGTTGGTTTTCCGAGATTGACGTGCAAGATAGCGTACGTAATCTCATTGTCGAATTGCATAGATGATTATTGAGAGATCTCTGCTGCCCATGAATCCGCCTGGTAGTCACCTTGATGAAGGTCTCAAGCAAATCATAGAGAGAATGACTCACCTCACTAATGCTGGAGTGATGGGGTCGAGCTATCGGGTTGCGCGTGGCCAGGTGGTCACTCTCGAGCGGAAGATGGCGGGGCAAGCTTTGGTGCTTCTCACGTCCTTCGTAACTTTGATCTGCTGAGAGCGCAATGTATGGAGCATGAGAAGGAAGCTGGAGCTGCTTGGGCTTTTTTGAAGGAGGTCGAGATGGAGTTGAATAAACTTCGTGATCGGTTGATTGTTATTGAGAAAAAATTGGTCGTGATGAGGCAATGCATTCTGCAGCTGAGCATTTTCCTAGTTTAAAGGCTTTTATGGAATGAGTTGTCCAATTGATTTTTGAACTTGCTAATGCTAAATCGGAATTTTCCACTAGGGTCGTCGCTGTTGAGGGTGAACTTATGTCAATTAGAAATGAGCATGCAGCGGTCGCTGATAGATTGAATATCGCAGAAGCGGCAGACTGGAGAAGAGTTGTTGACAATCGTCTTAACCTTATTGATTTTATGGAGTCAGAGGGTAAGGATTTGTCAAAGTATCGTTGTTTCACTAACCATATCTTCGAAGACGAGGAGGAATCCCTCTTGGATTAGCAGGATGTTTTTGTTGATTAGGAACAGTCATTTCTTCCTCCACTCGAACCCGTATTGCTAAGTGACAGTGTTGCTGATACGAATACTCGACCTCCTCTGCATGCCTCTTCTTGAATGTTTCTACTAACCCCTCTCCGAACTATGTAACTCCTTTTGGTGTAATGACGTAGGGAATCAATGAAAATCTCATTTTATCTACAATTTTTGTTTCTATTCAATATATGCTTTCTCATATCTCATTGATCTAGACTTTAGTTGTTTTCGCTTTTGACACTCCTGATTAAATCCTAACTTGTTTGTCCGAGGTTCTTATAAGTGTGCTTCGTGGTTTGACATATTAGTCGTTTTAGAAGCTTTTTGAGTAAATCTGACTTTATATGTCTAGATTTTTAAATGTATTTTGAGATCGCATATTTTAGTCGACCAAAAAAATTCATAATAAGTCTGGCTTATACATCAAATTACTTATCATTTTACTTCATGGTTGATCATACCAGAAGTTTTATGTGTATGTCCGACTTGTTTGTCCCGATACATGTATTTTAACTTTACTCGTAGCCCGATACATTGGTCGTGATACATATATTTTTAACTTTATTGATAATATGTTTTCAAGCGCGCTACATTCCATGGTCGTGGTAGTTGTTCATCCTTCATTGTTATCCTCTGCTCGAAACTTTTTGATTCTAAATGTTGGCATACCAATTTCTACTGGTATCATTGCTTCAGATCCGTATGCGAAACTGACGGGGTTTCTCCTATTGGAGCTCTTTTTGTTGTTCTGTAAGCCCGAAGTATGCCTGGTAATACGGACACCCACAATCCTTTCTATGCTTTGAGCTTCCTTTTGATTGTATCTAGGAATGTTCTGTGGTGACCTCAGCTTGTCCATTTGCTTGCGGATGGGTGGGTGCCGAGAAATTTGGTTGGATGCTTAAGTTTTCGCACAACTTCTTAACTTTCTTGGCTTCGAATTGCTTCCCGTTGTTTGTGACAATTACTCTTGGGACTTCATATATGCATATTATATCTTTCCAGATAAACTTTTCGATTTGAGCCTCTCATATCTTTGTTAATGGCTCCACTTCCACCCACTTAGTGAAGTAATCTACCGCTACGATGAGGAATTTCTTTTTGTTGGACATTGGAAGCGGTCCTATGATGTCCATTCCCCATTGTGAGAATGGGTGCTCATCAAGATTAGATTTTGGCCTGACATGTGAGTATATGGGGCGAATCCTTGGCATTTGTCACAGGTGCGAACGAATTTATTTGCATTTGCTTGCATCATTGGCCAATAGTATCTCACTGTTAGAGCTTTGTAGACTAACATTCTTCCTTTTGGATGGTTCCCGCATATGCCATGGTGAATCTCTCGCAAAACATGGTAAGCATCGTCGAGTGAGAGGTGTCTTAGCAGCGGTCCTGTGGTAAACCTCCTATAAAGTCTGTCATTAATTAGTATATAATGTGTTGCTCAATTTCGCAGTTTTCAAGCCTCCGTCTTATCCGTTGGAATTTCTTCGTTTTTTATGTATGCTAGGATTGGAGTCGTCCAGTTGTTTTCTAGACCGCCAAAGGTGTACCAGCTGAGTTGGTAGTGGTGGATGGTATCACATGTCATAGGTTCGAACCCGGTCGGAGGCATGGGATAGGGAGGGTTAAGGTAAAAAAAGTTGTTTCCTGACCCGTGCACATGCTTCTTGCACTTGATTTTCCAGTATGAAATCTTTTTGTATCGCGACAAGCAGATTATCATTTTCTTCAGCTCGTGATGCTTCCTTAGCCAGTTTATCAACTTTTTCATTTTCTGCTCTTGCACATCACTGAATGGTTGCAGCTTGGAAATTTTCCATTAACTTCGGTAATCTTTTGGTGATAGGCTTTCATTCGAGTATCTTTGACTTGGAATTCTCCGTTTAGATGATCAATCACCAATTTGGAGTCAGTGAAGACGCTGATTTTTTTATTCCCAAGTGTTTGGCCAACTGTAATTCAACTATCACTGCTTCATACTCGGCTTCATTGTTTGAGGCTTTGAAACTGAATTTTATTTCCTTTTCCAATGTTACGCCTTCCAAGTTACACAGGATTATTCCAGCTCCGCTTTCCGACTCGTTGGTCGCTTTGTCACACCGAAAGATCCATTAGTGAACAGTTCATTCGATTTGCTCCTCTTTTTTATTACTGTCTGGTTGACGTTTTGTTGCTGCCCTTGAATTCAGCGATGAAGTACTCTAGTGTTTTAGCTTTTATTATGGTTTTAGGAGTGTAGCTGATGTCGAACTGCCCAAATTATATTGCCCATTTCACCATCCTTCCGAATAGTTCTGATTTGTGCAGCACTAACCGAAGTGGTTATTCGGTCATGCCAATGATTGGGTGAGCTTGGAAATATGGTTGTAGCTTTCTTGAAGACACGATCACGGCGAGTGTCAGTTTCTCCAAAGTCGGGTAGTTAATCTCTGCATCTGCAACTATTTTGTTGACATAGTATAATGGCTTTTGTGCGTCCTTCTCCTCTCGTATCAATGTCGAGCTGATCGCATGTTCGGACACGGACAAGTATAGATACAGTGTTTCTCCTGTGCTTGGTTTTTACAGCAGTTCAGTACTTCCCATTTACGTATTCAGGTTTTGAAAATCTTTCTCGCATTCTTCATTCCACTTGACGTCGTGTTTCCTTTCAAGATTTTGAAGAAAGGGAGACATTTGTCTGATGACTTGGAAATGAATCTGTTTAAAGCTGTTATTCTACCATTGAGGCTTTGCACACCCTTGATGTTAGTTGGCGACTGCATTTTGAGAAGTGTTTGTATCTATTTTGGATCAACTTTGATTTCCCTTTGATTGACCATGTATCCAAGGAACTTATCTGATTCTACTCTAAATGTACATTTCTTTGGGTTTAGCTTCATTTCGTATCTTCAGAGCTGGGAGAAGGCATGTTCGAGGTCTTTGATATGGTCTGTTTTGTGTAATGTTTTACCAACATATTCTCAATGTACACATCCATGGTCTTGCCTATCTGATCCTTGAACATTCAGTTGACAAGACGTTGGTATGTAGCTCCTGCATTCTTCAGTCCGAATGGTATAACTCGGTGACAGTATGTATCTCTTTATGTTATGAAAGATGTCTTTTCTTGGCCGGGGCGAGTGCATCTGTATCTGGTTGTAGCCAGAGTATGCATCCATGAAGCTCAGGAGTTCGTGTTCAGTAGTGGCATCCACTATTTGGTCTATACGTGGGAGTGGGAAACTGTCTTTTGGGCATCCTTGTTCAGATCAATGTAATGTACACATACTCTCCACTTGTCATTTTTCTTCTTCACCAAGACTGTGTTAGCTAGCCAGTCTGGGTAATGAGATTCCATGATCATTCCTGCAGTCATCAGACGATGCACCTCCTCGTTTATTGTTTGGTTGCATTCTGGAGCAACTGGCCTTCTTTTATGTCGGATTGGCTTTTTATCCGGAATGACTTGCAATCTGTGAGTAATGACAAAGGGATTGATACCTACCATATATTTCATTGTCCTGGTTATCCTTCAGCAGTTGGATCAGCTTCATGGCTAGTTCTGGGTGGATTTTTGTGCCAATCTAAACTGTTTTGCCTCCCTCTCTACCGTCCAAGTGGACTACTGTTGTTTCTTCCTCTAGTTGTCCAGTATTTGGTTGATCTCTTGGACTGATTGGAGTTGTATTGTCATTCAAGAGGTCAGAATCCTTTCAACCAGGTCGTTGTAGCGGCTCTTCTCGTCGTTGCAGTGATTGCTATCTATGTAGAGTTTTCATTGTTGCATAGTGGGTTTCACGTGCAGCTGGCTGGTCTCTTTTGATTATCCCAATGTCGTCATTAGTATTATACTTTAGGCATTGATGCATGGTGGAGGACATTGCACACATCTCGTGTATCCAAGAACGTCCGAGAAGCATGTTGTATGCGGATAGAGCAACGACAACAAGGAAATCCGTCAAAAAGACTTGTTGTCTACCCGGTTCTCCCACTTCGACTGGTAATTAGATCATTCCAAGTGGACGATATTGTTCTCCGCTGAAACCCACCATTAGTTGATTGTTGGGCGAGAGCATTTCCTCAATGAATTGCATTTTGCATAATGTTATTAGGTACAGATAGTTGGCCGAGCTACCCGTATCGACCAGTACTCTTTTGATCTCCCACCTGGCTATGAGTATTGAAATCACCAGAGTGTCGTTATGAGGGAAATGGACTCCCTCCACTTCTCAATGGAAAGGTCAGAATTCGTTGTGTCGTTCTGGCGCATTGTACAGAAGGTTCTTAATATCGAATTCTTGTTTGTAAATCCCGAATTGATCGCTTTTGTGAGTGATTGGATAACTCCTTTCCAGTTACGCCATGCAAGACGTATATTAGCTCCGTTGTTCGCTCATTTGACCTAGTAGTAGCGTCCGCCTTCTCTTTCCCGTTGAATTGTTTATTTTTCTGCCTAATGAACTCTTCAAGTCGCCCCTTTTGGATATGGTGCTCGATTTTGTCCTTCAAGTTGTAGTAGTCCTCAGTGTCGTGCTCGTAATCTTTTTATGAAGAGAATACTTGCTCTTATCTCGTCTATCTGGATCTCTTCTCATCTTGGGTGGCCATTTAATGTCCTCCCATTTCCCCATGGTCTTCAGGACCTCAGCTCGACTTGTTTTCAAAGTCATGAATGGTTTGTGCGTCGTGTTGACTGTATTTTTTGACCGTTCATATCTAGATCTTCCCGGTTGCAGCCTTCTGGATTCTTGTTTGTTGAACTCGAACCTGCCACTGGTCCAATGTCTTTTGACAGACAATTTTTCTCCCGAGGCCTGTCCTTTCTTCGTCTTTCTTCCCTCATCTCCCGACTAGCTGATGAATGTCTCTTTTCGAATTCATTCTTCCTCTTAGCAGCCAACATTTCCTCAAGGGTGATGTATTTTTGGGCGGTCTTTAATAGAGTCATCATGTTCTTTGGGGGGTCTAAATTCATAGAGTGGTAGAACGACCCCTTTTTCAATTCGGAGGTAATGGTGGCTATGGTCGTGTCGTCACTGCATCTGTCAATCATAGTTAACTCATCAGTGAAACGAATAAAGTACTCTCTGATGATTTCCTCAGGTTTTCACCTGATATGCAGCAAGTAGTGTGGACCCTTTCTCATCCCTTGGCTGCCGATGAATCTCGTAATGAAATCAATGGCTAACGCTTGGAAGGAGTCTATCGACCTGGGTGGTAGACTATTGAATCAGTTCATTGTCGTGGACGTGAGACTGGTCAGAAAGGTTTGATACAGAATAGACTTTGTGCTTTCTTTCAAGCCATCATGTGATGGAAGTGTGGCAGATGGTCTGTCGGATCGGTAATGTCATCATATGATTCAAACTCTGGAGGAATGAACTTCTTTGGTAGAGGAGTCCTCATGAGTGCGTCAGATAATGGCCATCTAGCCAATTCATATAGCACGTTAGGATCTGTGACTCCGATCCTAACTGGAACTTATGTAGGGATCCATCGCTCTGGAAGCCATCTTCTTGTTGTTCGTTGCCTTCGAGATTCACTCGTTGAAGTTCTGCAAGAACTTCGTTGTTTACTCGAACGTGGTTGGCAGAGTTCTATTGCGGTGGTGTTTGAACATGGTTGGCAGATTTGCCACGTGTATAATCGTAATGATAGTCTTATTTGATGTATCATCAGTTGGAATGCTCAATCTATATATAGAATGAGAAATGGTCTGAACAGTGGACTGTGGTGTGCGGTACGGTGCGAATTGCATGTTCCATGAGAAAACCATTTGTAGGCAGAATTAATCCTTTTTTACCAGTCCTAAATTTTCGGACAGCCAAGGTCAAGCATATAAAGTTGATATCATTTAAAAATTTTACAAGGGTTACATAATTTAATCAAGGTATATCAGCACAATGAAGATGACAAAGTGTGAACAAACTTGTACATGGACTGTGAAGAGGAGAAAATGG
Source organism: Berberis vulgaris (assembly GCA_963556465.1). Classification (NCBI taxonomy): domain Eukaryota; kingdom Viridiplantae; phylum Streptophyta; class Magnoliopsida; order Ranunculales; family Berberidaceae; genus Berberis; species Berberis vulgaris. The sequence goes on along the minus strand of OY747131.1, from coordinate 26,694,222 downwards.
ACCTCTGTTCCAACATTAATGATGGAACCCACCCATAAAATACAATATAGACCTCCCATATTTCTGGTGCCTCATACACTTCCAAAGGCCTGCCTGCAGCCTTGTTGTAGCTTTGTTGCAGAGAGTGGCATTTTATGTTTTATCCCCAGAGATATGCGGGAGGTGAAAGTGAGTGCATTGTAAGGCTGTGGATTCTCTCTCTATGTTTTCTATTATTTCATTTTCGTTGCCGAAATGATGGTTGTATTATGTTATGGTCAAGCCCCACCAACAAAAGTTATGAGCTCAGCCCGTTTTGTACCTAGCACAGCTCATCCAATCCAACTTGCAAGTGTGCCGCCCTCTGGTCTTCTCTGAGTTTCCGTACATGTTGTACACAAGGCCAACCCCAACCTAACTGTTGTCATTCATTTGTCTACTACTTCTTTGATTCCATCCTCACCATATCTTTCCTACCATAATTTCACAAATTTCACCTCTATTCACAAATTTAACTGCGGGTGTTAGCAACTGACTGGGTTAACAGAAAACAAGTCCAACAGGTGGAAGAATGAGCATTTGCCATATGTTACACTATATACAGGCTTCTTTTAACTGAAACTGAAATAGCTTCTTGCCCCTCAGTGATAACTGATAAGTCTTGATTCACAAAATCTGGGCCTAACATAGTGAGTGATTAGGCACTTGTCTTGTTTAAACCTGGTTGGGTTTGATATGTGAGCAGATATGACTGAGAAAGTTCTTCTTGGACAACAATTGTATAAACAGGTTTGGCTGTCATTGTGCCTTGTAGCTAGAAAATGGATGGCAGCTGCTTGTCACGTGCTGACCTTTTTCCCTTGGCTAACACGCTGCCCACTAGCGTCACACTCCCGTCGGACTAACTAGTCAAGGCACTTCGATGCTTGGCTAATGCTAAGTGATACTACAGAAGCTTAAGTGAGGAAAATACTAAGGCACAAGTGTTTAGGCTTTTTGAAAGAATGCTTTGTATTGCTTGAGAGAGTTGTACAAGTGTTTTCTCTATGATCTCTACAAATGAATGCCAAGGCCTATTTATAGGCCCTTAAAGTCCTAGAGGCTTCTAGCCTAGAACCTTCCACAATCCTCCTTCAAAGGAGTATTCTCTATGCATCTAGAAAGTTCCCACCTCCAAAGGAACCAAAAATTACAAGGAGGCTTCTAGAAAATACTACACAAATCTAGACAAGGGTGTTCTAGACTCATCCATGCTAGAACACTCTAGAGAAAGCTAAGCTAGAATGTCCAAGAGCATTCTAGAACCTTCCGGAGGCATCTCGAAAAGCTTGCTGCACCATCGGGCCTTTGCGGGCCTACTGCCAGCGCCCATATGATGCTTTGGATGCCTTGTTGCCTTGGTGAGGGATATTTTTAGAGATGGCTCGTGACATTCTCCCCCACCCAAGTCCTTGACGACCCCGTCAAGATCGTGCCTCGAACTCCGCGATCTTGCCCCGGAATTGCCATAGGTCGTCCTCTTTCTCCCATGAGGCCTCACTGTTCGGTAGTCCCTTCCATCGAATGAGATACTCATTATAGCTTGGCACACCCCTCCGTCGGATGAGCCTCTTTGCCTCGATGCTCTCGATCTTTCGATCAAAGGAAGTCACGACCGCGGTTGGTGCCCGATGTGACTCCCCCCTCGTTGGATCTTCTTTATCACCATGGTAGGGCTTGAGCATGCTCACATGGAACACCGGATGAATCTTGAGTTTGGGCGGCAACTCAAGCTTGTAAGAAACTCTCCCGACCTTCCGTAGGACGGGAAATGGCCCCTCGTACTTCCGCACTAGTCCCTTGTGCACCGAGCGAAAGACCTTGAACTGTTGTGGCAGCAACTTGACCATGACCATGTCGCCCACTTGGAACTCGAGAGGGCGTCTATGCTTGTCCGCCCACTTCTTCATCTTCTTAGACGCCTTGTCCAAGTATGCCTTCGTTATATCAAGCTGCTCATGCCACCCTCGTGCAAGCTTGTACGCAGCGGGGCTGCTACCCGTGTAGCCCGACGCAACGGCTTGTGGAGTCAAGGGCTGCTGGCCCATGACGATCTCGAACGGACTTTGTTGCGTTGATTCGGACCGCTGCAAGTTGAATGAGAATTGAGCCACATCCATCAACCTGACCCAATTCTTCTGGTTGGCACCCACAAAGTGCCTCAAGTATAACTCCAACAAGGCATTCACCCTCTCTATTTGTCCATCGCTTTGCGGGTGAAAGCTTGTTGAGAAGTGTAGACCCGAACCCAAGAGCTTGAATAACTCCGTCCAGAATTTTGCTGTGAACCTTGGGTCCCGATCACTTATGATGCTCCGAGGCAAGCCCCAATACTTCACCACATGCTGAAAGAACAACTTGGCGGCTTGCTCGGCCGTGCAATCGCGTGGGGCAGGTATGAAAGTCCCATACCTGGAAAAGCGATCGACCACCACCATAATAGAGCCATACCCATCAGACTTGGGCAAGGCCGATATGAAATCCATCGATACACTCTCCCATGGCCTTTCTGGAATTGGCAAAGGCTGCAATAGTCCTGCCGGTACACGTTGCTCTATCTTGTCTTGTTGGCACACAAGACAAGTCTTCACATAGGCCTCGATATCGTCTCGCATATGAGGCCAATAGTAGTTCACCTCCAAGAGTGCCAATGTCCGCTGCATCCCCGGATGGCCAGCCCACATTGAATCGTGGCACTCCTTCATGATGTCTCGCCTAAGATTATCCCACTTAGGCACATAAATGCAACGACCGACGGTGTAGAGCACCCCATCCTCTACCCAAAACCGTCGAGTCTTCCCCTCCTTGGCCATCTCCATGAGTCCCTTGGCCAAGGGGTCTTGAGAAGTCCCCTCCTTGATCCGATCAAGAAGGTTGCTAGCGGCGCTGCTTGCGCTAGCGAGCATGGCCTTTCGGCTGAGAGCATCAGCAATAACATTAACTTTGCCCGGCTTGTACTCCATGACATAATCGAACTCCGCTAAGAAATCTTGCCACCGAGCTTGCTTGGGGCTGATCTTCTTCTGATTTTGAAAATAACTCGTAGCCACATTGTCGGTCATGATGGTAAACCGACTCCCAAGCAAATAGTGTCTCCAAGTTCGCAAGCAATGAATGATGGCTGTCATCTCCTTGTCATGCACCGGATACCGTCTCTCGGTATCATTGAGCTTGCGAGACTCATAGGCTATGGGATGTCCCTCTTGCATAAGCACCCCTCCGATGGCAAAGTCTGATGCATCGGTGTGAAGTTCGAACGACTTAGCATAATCGGGCAAGGCCAAGACAGGTTCCTCGGTGACTGCCTTCTTCAAATCATCGAACGCTTCTTGGCATTTCTCACTCCAATGCCACTGCACCTTCTTCTTCAGCAAGTCGGTCAGTGGGGCTGCTCTCGCCGAGTAGCTCAAAATGAATCTCCGATAATAATTGGCCAGCCCAAGGAAAGAACGTAGCTCCGAAACGTTCTTGGGTGGCTCCCATTCATTGATGGCTTGCACTTTGTCCCGTTCCATCATGATCTTTCCAGCCTTGATGCGGTGCCCCAAGAAAGACACCTCGTCTTGGGCGAACGAGCACTTCTCCAATTTCACGTACAGCTCGCTCTCCCGCAATGCTTGGAAAACCTGTCGCAAGTGATGCACATGTTCTTCCAAGTTGTCGCTATACACGACGATATCGTCGAGATAGACGACTACAAATTTATCCAAGAAAGGCTGAAAGATTATGTTCATTAAAGTGCAGAAAGTAGCCGGGACATTGGTGAGCCCAAAAGGCATCACCAAGAACTCATAAGACCCATAGCGAGTGACGCATGCTGTCTTTGGCTCATCTCCTTTGGCTATGCGCACTTGCCAATACCCTGATCGGAGATCCAGTTTAGAAAAGTACCTGGCTTTACCGAGCCTATCGAAAAGATCGGCAACCAAAGGAATTGGATATTTGTTCTTGATGGTTACTTTGTTAAGTGCTCGGTAATCGATGCACATACGCAAGGACCCGTCGTGCTTGCGTTGGAACAATACTGGTGCACCGAATGGGGCCTTGGATGGCCGAATGAACCCCGCGTCCAGCAGCTCCTTGAGTTGCTTGCGTAGCTCTTCCAACTCTGGCGGTGCCATCCGATAAGGAGCCATGGCTGGAGGCCTAGCCCCTGGCTCCAGCTCGATCATATGATCGACTTCCCTTCTTGGAGGAAGTCTCTTGGGTAGCTCTGGAGGCATGACATCTTCGTATTCTTTCAAAACCGCAGCTACCTCCTTCGGAACCTTGCTGGGTTGAGGCCCATCTTCGATCAACGTGGCCACAAATGTTGCTTGCCCTTTTTGCACGCCTTTCTTCACTTGAATGGCTGACAACATCTTGGCCTCCACGATCTCCCGAGTGACAGGGACAGAGCATGCTTCTCGATCCTTTGCAATAGTCATCGACCCGTCCCTTTCTAATGTCCATGGCTTCACCGTATCCATGAACTCCATGCCCAACACCAATGAGAAGTCGTCCATCGTGACGACAGTCAGGTCCACCGTCCCCTTCCATTCGCCCAAATGAAGGGAGACGCCTCGTGCTATACCATGGATAGGCACCGGTGCTGTGTTGACGGTCTTCAAGGTGCCTGGCTCCTTGGTGTACTGCACGCCCAGCCTTGTTGCCTCCTTCAAAGCAACAAAGTTGTGCGTTGCACCCGTGTCGACGAGTGCCTTTGAAGCCTTGCCATTTACCTTGGCTTCCACAAACATGAGAGCGGATTTCTTCGAACGGGGCAGCGTACTTACCTTAGCCACGTTGCTTTGCTCCACCGTAGCCTTGACGCTGCTTAGCAAGCGCAAAGTCCCCATTTGCGCCTCGTCCCCCGATGATTCCCCTGACGATCCACTCTTGCCAGCGATCATCGCATTGAGCTTCTGTCGCTGTGGGCACTCCCTAGCCCAGTGCGACCCTCCGCACAAGAAGCAGTCGCGGTTTTTCACCTTGCTATCCGAAAAGGACTGCTTGGCTTTGTCCTTCCTCTCGAACTGCTTGCCGCTGCTGCTACTGCTGCTTCTTTCAGTGGGTTTTGCTCCCCCACCTTTTCCCTTGTTACCGCCGCCACTCTTGCTGCCGCCCTTGTGGCTTTTCGAATCAGCCTTGTATTCGAACAAGGATTCGGCAACTGCGATGGCCTCCGCAAGTGATTGAACGTTGCGTCTCTTTAACTCTTGCTCAGCCCATCGTTGTAGTCCATCCATGAAGTAGACGAGCTGAGTCTTCTCCGGCATGTCCGAGACTTCAAGCATAAGAGAAGTGAACTGCTTGACGTACTCTTTGATCGACCCCGTATGCTTCAGTCCACGCAGCCTCTTCATAGCAACTTCCTCCGCATTCTCCGGATAGAATTGCCGCTTGAAATCCGCCTTGAATTCGTCCCAAGTCTTAAGCGAGCAAAGACCCTTCTTGATATCCGACTCACGCCTCCTCCACCAAAGGATGGCATCGTCACCCAAGTACATGGTGATGGTGGTGATCTTGGACTCATCGTCGTCCAAGCGCATTGCGTCGAAATATTTTTCAACACTCCATAGGAAGTTGTCGAGCTCCCTAGCATCGCGCTTCCCATGGTACCTTGGCGGCTCAGGCACCTTCATCCTTGGTCCCTCTCGTACAGTAGCACTACCTGCCACAGCCGCCTTGCATAGGTTGACGTCCGATTGCAAGGACTCAACCTGCTCCCGGATGGCTTGGAGCTGCCCCATCAGCGTGTCCTTGAGCTGGCCCATCTCGTTGCGCATAGCATCCGCAACTTGGTTGACGAGAAGTTGAGTCTCGTCCTTGGCTTCCACAGTGCCAAGCTCAAGGTCATGGACGCGGCTATCGAGTTGCTCGATATCCATAGTGACGCTAGCCAACGTCCCATTGAAGGACTCAATCTTCTGTTCCATCTCCCCGACGCTGTCTTGGAGATCGCCCACGGTTAGCTCCACCTTGGCCATACGATCCTCAAGCATGCTGGTCCGACTAGTCTTTCTTCCAGTCTCCTCGATAACGGACCCTCCAATAGCACTCTCTTTGTTTCCCGACATGATCAGATTGCTCGGCACCTAACCTTCGTACACACAGCAGCTAGCACAACGCAACTTCAGCAAGACCGCCCCTACGATCATCGCTGCTCTGATACCACGTGTCACGTGCTGACCTTTTTCCCTTGGCTAACACGCTGCCCACTAGCGTCACACACCCGTCGGACTAACTAGTCAAGGCACTTCGATGCTTGGCTAATGCTAAGTGATACTACATAAGCTTAAGTGAGGAAAATACTAAGGCACAAGTGTTTAGGCTTTTTGAAAGAATGCTTTGTATTGCTTGAGAGAGTTGTACAAGTGTTTTCTCTATGATCTCTACAAATGAATGCCAAGGCCTATTTATAGGCCCTTAAAGTCCTAGAGGCTTCTAGCCTAGAACCTTCCACAATCCTCCTTCAAAGGAGTATTCTCTATGCATCTAGAAAGTTCCCACCTCCAAAGGAACCAAAAATTACAAGGAGGCATCTAGAAAATACTACACAAATCTAGACAAGGGTGTTCTAGACTCATCCATGCTAGAACACTCTAGAGAAAGCTAAGCTAGAATGTCCAAGAGCATTCTAGAACCTTCCGGAGGCATCTCGAAAAGCTTGCTGCACCATCGGGCCTTTGCGGGCCTACTGCCAGCGCCCATATGATGCCTTGGATGCCTTGTTGCCTTGGTGAGGAATATTTTTAGAAATGGCTCGTGACATGCTGCTTTACCAAAAAACTTGAATGTTTTAGGCACAAATTACTAGATAAATTATGGCTAGAAAAGAGCGGTTTATAAAGACCGGAATTTCATTATTATGCGTCCAGTAAGTGAATTGCAATTTGATATGCATATGAATCAATACCTTTCAATTATATGATGAACCAAAAGGGTATCTGCTCTACTTTTTCATGCTGTCACTCTGTGAATGCCAACTGGTTCACAACCAGAGAAATCAAGATGCTCTCTAGCAATAGCAACAGAATTCATGGATTTGGAGTGTCTATATGTATACTACAAATGTCAAACCAAGAATTTTAGACTAAAAATTATGTTAAGGATTGGATATGCTATGGTAGTGTTCTTTGGAATCACTTCACTAATCATAGGTTCAAAATAAGTGTGCAATAAGTTAAAGATTCCATGAGAACATAGATTTGGGCAACAGACATAAACAACTTCTTTTTTTTTTTAAGGGAACAGACAAACACTTGATAACTAAACTTTGTGGCATGCAACTCAACTACTAATTAGAATAATTGGACTTTTTTCTATGTAGTATTTCTCTTTAAATAGAAATTCATAGTAAAAATTTAAAGACATTATTGTGCACCTAATTTTTCTTCATATATTCTCACCCATTGTAGATTGCTAGGTTATTCACACAATGGCATTGCATTCATGGTGGTCGCATTGCGCCTTTTGTTTGTTATGAAAAATAGTGGCCAGGAAGGAAATTGAGTATGGATCTTATGCATTTGACCATTGAACACGTCAACCCAGCAATCTTATAAATGTGATTTATTTTACCATCAAAATTTCAATGGCAGGTTCAAGCGCTGTCTAGAAAAATCATGTCTTTGTACTATTTTTGTTTTTAACAATGGAAAAACTTAATTCTGTTTGGGTTGTGAACACATACATACAATACAATCTACAATGGATGAAAACAAGGGAGGGTGACAAGGGACAAAAACAACCACATCAACAATTAATGATTCAATCTGCAGATTATTATGAGAAGAGGTCCTCGTGAATCTTCACCTCCCCACCTTAAAAAAAAAAAAAAAAAAATATATATATATATATATATATATATAGAAAAATTCTAACCACAGAGGAAAATGGCGAAGAAAACAGTGAGAGACCCCACAGGGGTGGGAGCCATTCATTTCTTTGGGATGCGCATTTAAACTTTTGAAATATGTGCATTAAAAAGTCAAATACGCATTTCGGGAAAAGATGGATGGTTCACCTTCCTAGCCCACCTCACCTCCTTTGGTAGGATCCCTCGCTGTTTTCCTCGACAATTAGACGGGTTCATATATATATATATATATGGATGGAATTGTCTGTGTTTGCTAGCATAAACATGGCTTATTCTTCTTTGTACACAAAACTTCCACCACTACAGATGCCACAGGCGTCCCTCCTTCACCAAGTCAAGTCTTTTGACCTTCTTCAATTTGGGGACTCCCTATGCCTCTTTGCCCTCGATGAGTAACTTATGCTAAAACACCAAATACCAAACATACCCTTCATTAAAACTTGTATTTCTTTCAGTTCATGTATGATATTTGAGGACAATATTGTCATTTTCTCAAATTTAAAACCTACTGAATTCACAAAATACTACAAAAATCAATATTTTAGCACCAAAAAAAAAAAATGGTGAATGGTGAATGGTGCAGGAGGTCCTCGGAGAGAGAAGAATATGCAGCAGATCCCCTGCAACACCAGAAACGCATCTCGAGGGAGCTTTTCCCCACATTGTATGTTGAAACGTGCCTCTAATGTTTGTTTGTTCAGCTTGTCCTGTCTACGGTGGTGTTGGTATCAAATCCAGTTGATTTCCGTCCTGTGCTCTTCATCCTCAACAGTCCGTACAATTTCCTGAACTCTCTAACAGTGTGAATGCTCTCTCTGCAAATCACCCCACTGTGTTCACCCGACTCATCTCCGGACCGGTGGTCCTTACTCGACCCGGTCTCACTCAGTCTCCTTCCGGTATTCACCCTCGCATCACCATTATTAATTTGAAGAGCTGTGATCACCGATTTAAGTGCCCGACTCGGTGAGCTCCGATTCACAATCATAATCTCACCGATTTCGGCTGGACTGAGTGTGGCCCCGTTTTGAAAGATCTCCTCCACTTGAGGGAACAATTTGTGGTCTTTGAGCCCTAAATAGCTGTTGGCGAGGGTCTTGAAGGCGGAGAAGTCGCAAAGAGGGAAGTAAATCTGAGCGTCGATTCGACCCGGTCTCAAAATCGACGGATCGATTTGATCCTTACACTTCATCGTGAAAACCATGATTCGCTCTTCTCCACAGCAGGAGAAGATCCCGTCCATGAAGTTCAACACACCTGATAAGCTCACAGCCGTTGATTTCTCCGCGAGAAATTTGTCGAGATCTTCAACAATGATCACGGATCTGCTCGTCGTCTGCATCAGTAACATTTTGAGATCTGAATCACTGGAGAATTTCGAGAGATCAACGTCGTAGATGTCGTATGATAGAAACTTGGCCATGGCTGCAACGAAGCTCGATTTCCCTGTACCAGATGGTCCGTACAGTAGATAACTCCGCTTCCATACCCGGCCGAGTCTGTGATAATATTGCTTAGCCTTCAAGAATGATTCGAGGTCGGATTTCACCTTGCTCTTGAGATCGGTATCCATGGCGACGGTATCGAGTGTGGAAGGATGCGTGAACGGTACGGATATCCATCTATTATTATTATTATTGCTGCTCTTCTTCATCATATCAATATCCATTTCCAGACCAGCGGTGTTCATGTACAGCTTCACATCATCTTTCTTCCGCAATTCAATCTCGTCCGAAACCGAGTGAATGTGTTGAAGGTAGGGACGGAGGATCCGTCGCTTGTCTTTCTTCTTCATCCTGAGCACAAATGTTCTGTGCTTCTTCTTCTCCTCTTGTTCTTCGCTCTTCCAGGAGACTTTGGCGCCAAGGAAAACATCGTGCACGGTTTGGTTGGAGTCGAGCTGGACGGAGATCTCGTTGGACTTTTGTCCTGAGAAGAGGTTGGCGAAATCGGAGTCTTCGACGGAGGATAATGAGCTGACGTAGGTGGAGACCTTGCGGTAGAGCTGGTTTTCTTGAAAGGTGGTGTCGTTGTATTGGGGGACTTTATAGAACTGGTAGACATGGAACCTCTCGTCGATGGATCTCCACCATCGTTTCAATAGGTACAAGAAGGTTGTGCCTGATAAAAACAATCTGAGGAGTAAGAACACGATGAAACTTGCGAATAGAAGCATAATTGAATTCCACATGGTTGATGGTTGTTCTGAAGGGGGGATGATTTGAAAGAAAGAGAGAAATGAAAAATAAGTTGGGTCTTTTTTAAGTTTGGTTGATTGCAATGGAAATGATGATGGAGAGAGAAGGGAGAGGAGAATCCATATGGTGTTTTTATTGGTTGAAGAAAGACGCGTTAGCCAGACGGCAAGTAGGAAGAAAAGGGAGGAGGAGGTTGAAGTGGAAAGAAGAAATCAATCAAATAGGTGAGATGAGAGCTGGGGACGCATATTTGTTTATGGAGCGCGAGAGCTTGAGCTTGAGCTTGAGCTTGAGCGAGGGAATGAGGATGGTCTCTCACTCTCTTTCTTTGATTTCTTTCTTTCGCTCTTTCTTGTTGCTTGCTAATGCTAATGCTAATCGTCTGGTGAACGGTGTGAATTTATTGGCTACTTTATTGGTTTAGAATTGTTGTTAGAAAGGTCTTTTGTTTGGCTGGTTATTACGGAAATGACACGCTCTCCATCCATCTTTATCATTTATTATTGGACTAAAATCAAATTTAAAACAAACACAGCGGTTGGAATAGAAATTTACTCACTTGATCACCCTAGAGATGAATATCAGGTGCATCTATTTCCTTACTTTGCTAAAGAATTCATTTTTACCCCACCATGCATTTTAGGCCTTCCTTAGTTTTCGGAGTTCATTTTTTCATATGGAGAAGAAGACCAAATCTCAATTATGGTACAAACCATCAAAACTCGAAGAAAAAAATGAGAGGGTATAATCTCATCTTGGACATTCACTGATATGCCAATGTTCCTAGTTTAGCACTATAATGTTTGAGCCTTTCTAGGGAGCGAGGGAGAGAGAGTGAGGTCCGCCCACCACCATCCATCATCCTTGAGATGCAGCGGGCCTCGCTCCCTATAATCAGGGATAATGGTTTGAAGGTTGAGTAGGGAGATTTAAGTGCAACACCAACTCATTTGGCATTTTTCAAATAACCTACTGTGGGGAAAGAAGGAATCTAAATTCCAAGAAAAAACGAATTTGTGCTTCTTTTAATTGGTGATTATATGTTTGGTTTTATAATTCAAAGAATGAAATATTCATGAGCTGGATAATCATATGTTTATGTAGGCACGTGCATGCATGCATCTGGGCTCTGGCATCAAATGATCTCCTCATATATCAACAGTTTTCTAATTCTTTACAGCAATCGTTAGGTGCTTCTTCATCATCTAATAACCAATTAATAGAGAAGATAAATGTTTGTCTTTAAAAAACAGTTTCTATTGGATTGATTATATGTAGTAAAGTTGAGCAGAGAATAAAAATTCAATTTTTATGGTTGGCTTCTTCTAGTAGGTCTAGGTGGAGACAGACACTATAGTTGGATGCTCCCCTCCTTTCTTTATTGGAAAATATAATCTGAAAAGAAAAAATAAAAATAAAAAAGGTTATTTTCGCCTTTATATATATATTCAGACCAAGGGGCATGCCATATTCTTCTATATTATATACATAATTTAACTCTTCGACCACGTGTATATGAGTTGTGCGTGGCTTATTTTATTGATTCTCAAATACACATAAAATTATGTGTAGATAACTTGAATAATTATATTCTTATTGCAGGTAGAAATAAATTATAAACAAATTGGTCCAAGCTTAATTAATATTCTCATTAATGTAAACTTGGCTGCAAGGCGACAACATTACACAAAGTAAACCTAATTAAATTCGTATAGTATTATTCAGCGTCAGATATGATTTTACCTAGTTAAACAAACAAATAAATTTATTGATTCCTTAGGTTTGAATGTAAATAAGGTATATTAGGTTTTAGGTAGAAATGTTAGAGATGGAGGATGTAGGATTATGAATTAATAGGGGTGGGTCAATATTGTAAAATAATCCAAAACAAGTACCCTTCTTCTACTAAATTTTGGTTTGTCATGATGGGGAGAGGTTGTTGGTTGAATAATCAACTCATTTTGTTTACTCTTTCTTCACCAAACCATATAACAACGAAATAAGTTTCGATTTGTGGTGTGGTAAAGAGGAAACAGGCAGGCAGTGATGAGCGTGTTTGGTTATGACGTTTATTAGTATCCATAATTACTCTTTCAAGTTTCAAAGAGTGGAGTCTAAGTCCAACCACAAGAATACAAATGGTATCCCTATCGCTTCGTTCGCGTTCATTCCGTGTTTAGTGTTTGGTCATGCAAAGCAAAAGGCAAGCATATTATTAAATATAGCTTTTAAAAAGTCTATAACTTTGATCTTTTCAACCGCCATCAAAGTGTAAAGTCCGCCGCTACTTTTTTGAATTTTCCAGTTGACCAATTTGGTTTTTTTTTTTTTTTTTTTTTTTAATCCATATAATACAACTTTCGTGAAATGGCCGGCATTCCTAAACACCCACGTAAAATCAACATTCTAATTCCATATGGATGCCGTCTGAGCCGCGTTATCATCACATCACACAAATCTCTAGAGCATTTTATTTAGTACACGGTCTCGTTTTGACACATTCATTGGGATTATGTTTCAATGTTTTTCTCATCTTTCAGTTTATTCCGAATCAATCAATGTTGAAGTCTGACATATGTAAACATCAAAATTGGCTATTTCACTAAGTTTGATTGATTTAACACATTTTTATGAAATTTCCTAACTTCAAGATTAGTTGAATTTTTCTGGTCAACTCCTAAATTTTTATTTTGATGGCTAACTTACACTGCATGTGTGATATAAGTTTCCAAGTAGCAAATTCTCTCTTTTCAAAGAAAAAATTTTAAATAAAGATAAATGATTTATAAGAATAACATCATACAAGGACAAGTGATTTATCTGGAAAATTAAAGATTTTGAGTCCTTGCTACGTACTTCTTCATTTTTAAAATATTGACTACTGAATTTGACAATCACTGATTTTTCAAAATTAAATCGTGACTTGAAACATACAATATACTTTTGTGCTTTCGGAGCTTATAGATAAAGATCACACTTTTCAGTTGTTTCTATATATAATATCCCAGAAATTATTAAGTTAGGTGATCCCAGAAATTATTAACTTAACATACAATTATTAAGTTAGGAGTTTGAAATTTTTTATTTTTAATTTTCTCTCATCTTTGGATGCTTTATATGATCACTCACTCTAATGATTTTTTTTCAAGAGCATAAACTTGATTTCCCGTCTGAAAGATTTGAGATTCTCTACACCCGAAATGTTGATAAGGATCTTCTTGTCAAAGTAAAAACTTTGAAGCGGTCTGTCTCTTATACCCCTAATAAGTGGAAATTTTCAAACTCTCTCATCTCTAGATGGCGAGGAAATGAGCGAGGGGAGGGAGGTGGTGGGGTGGAGACCGTTCACCTCTCTCGAGATGCATGCATCAAAAAAGATGACACACATCCCGAGAGAGGTGAACGGTCTCCACCCCGCCACCTCGCTCATTTCCTCGCCCACTTCCTCGACATTTAGAATTTCTGCATCTAATAACACCAGTTTTGGACAAAATGCTATCACGACCTCCACCGTTCACTGCCAATGTACATTGCTATATATGGTCCATCCATTGAGAAAACAATACTACTTTTACATAAAAATTAGATAAACGAAAAATCATCATCATCCCTTGTGCTAGTGGATGCCGCTGCGGCGCTCCTGTCAACATTTCCCTTTCGGAAAAAGATAATTGCTTGCTTGGCCATGAGTTGAGGAAATAAAAAAGCAAGCAAACGATGACATGATTAATCAATTTCATTAAAGTTTAAAGTCTCTTGTTCTTTCATCAAAATAATCAAATAAAGAAATATTGAAGATTAAAATATAAACTTCAAGTACCACCTAATTAGAATGATCACATATATTTATCTGGTTGAGAAAGAAAGAGTTTGGTGTTTTCTTTGGTAGAAGCGAAGGGAAGGGAAGATATGGTGGGGTCTAACAAATATATCTAATGACCAATCTACTCAATACCTAACAAACATTTGGGTATTGTAGAGAAGAAGAAGAAGAAAAATAAAAAATATATATGGTGTAGGGTTAAAGTGGGTCAACTAATCACACCCACAGATGGAATTAGTGGTTGCTCGCTCTTCTTTTTGCTTAAGCCATGCATATAGAGGTTCAGCTTCTTCTCTTTTTAACTAGATGCCTACCTTGTAATCTTCTTGAACCTTTCTTATTGTCGAGGAAAGGGGCGAGGAAATGAGAGAGAGAGAAAGGGGTTTTACCATTTATTTTCCTTAAAATTCACGTTATTGTGCATTTCAAGGATGTAGGTGCGCATCTCGAAGAGGATGAATAGTCACACCCTCCCCCTCGCTGGTTTCCTCACCCATTTCCTCGCCATTTAAAATTTCTGAATCTTCTTAGACCCATTATCAAAGTCTCAAACAAAAAGGCTTCTTTATTCTCTGCCCAAAATTCGCTTGGATGTATTTTAATAGCCATTAAAATTGCTTCTCGATAAGATATGTTTTTTTAATGTCAATTAACAAACAAAACCTAAACTATTATCTAAATTTCAGAATTATTTTTCCTAAAATTATGTACCTATCATAACTCGAGAGACCAAAAATAAGCTGGCCTATGAAATTAAAAACTAAAACTTTGACATCATACTTCCATTTACTCCACCCCCAACCAAATAACATGAGACAACATAAGAACTCGGTAATTTACTTTTGATACTAATTTTCTTTGCCATGTTTAATCTGTGAGAAGAAACACTAAATGAGAGGAGACAGACGGTTCAGTAAATAAAGAATTGTTTCATTTGGGATTTGTTATTAATAAATAACTAATTTAATGTTTACCCTCGTCATTAATCACTATTACGCTTGTTGACTGTTTTCAAAATGTTCGTATTTAGATGACTAAAATATTCTTGATAAATCAAAAGCTGAGATTGAATGTTTTGTATTTCATACAACTCATCTCAAAGAAAATCAAACTGTAAGCATATCTCAAGAAAATTCCTACAATTATTAAAAAAATTCATTTCCTTCCCCAACCCACGTGTTCCTTCCTTACTTCATCTCTCTCTTCCTCTGATTGAATTTCCCTACCACTACCACATCCCTCCCCCTTCCTCCCCATCTATGTCCACCACGACAACACTACCCCCAACCCCACCCCCCCCCCCCCCCCCCCTCCATCATCTTCTGTTTCAGAACCACCGTCGCCCCTCCTTGCCTTTCTGTTCAGCCCACTACCCCTCCTCTTTGTTAATTTTTGATTTTTAGTACATTTGTTCGTGTATCAACAACCATGCTAATCTCCTCTACCACCACCCCTAGTTGGTCAACAACCCTCTAATCCAATTGAACACTACCATCATCCTCAATCAACAGTGAATAATAAGAGCCTGGGAGGGAAGAAACAGAGAGGTTTGAATAAGATATAAGCAATAGGAGAGGCGATCGGCCAGGGTGCTTTGAATAGAGATAGATGAGGGAAGGAAAAGTGGCGATCAACGTGATGGTTTACAATCTGAACGAAGAGATGAAGGAAATGAGAGTATTAATCGCTGGTGTTTGGAACAGAGAAGAAGGAGAGGTGGCAACTTTGTGATTTAGAACACTAATACATCCATTTCGTACTTTCCATTGCCTGACTTTTAGCTAATTCTAGTATTTTTTATGAGTTGGAACCAATGTAATGCTGGCCTGCCTGTCTTTGGTCGATCCCCCAAATACTTGCCTTATCAGAGCTTACTCTTGCCTTATCAAGGCTTACGAGTATTGGGCTTGACCCCGCGACGTGTGGGCTTAGTGGCACATTGCAATTCGAGTCTAACATTTTGGAATCTGCCAATAATATGCTTACTGTTGTCTAGGCCTCGTTGGATTGAACCTGCAATCGAGCCTCCTTTGTTCTGTTGACGAGATTATCATGACACGTGTACGACGTTAATCAGAGGACGGTTTAGTGTATCATCAGTAAGATATTGTCCGTTTTGGGCTTACCACCCGCACGGATTTAAAACGCATCTTACTATAGAGATCCAAGCCCACACATATATAGCATATCTCATTCCCTTATCCAGACGATGTAGAACTATAATCCCCTAGTAGCCTGCCAGCCTTTGAGCCCGCTCACACTGGGTGTTACAATCCACCTCCTTAGGGTACAATATCCTCGTTGGCACACTTCTGATTGGGTCTGACTCTGATACCATTCAATAACGACCCGATCCATATAGAAATATATTGTCCACTTTGGGCCTTATCACCCGCACGGATTTAAAATGTGTCTTACTATGGAAATCCAAACTCGCACATATATAGCACATTTCATTTCCTCACCCAAACGATGTGAGACTATAATTCCTCTGGTAGCATGTCATTCTCAAAGTGTTGACCACTAGTTCTAGGGGAGACTGCAATAGTGATCAGAGTGTTAACCTCACCCACACGGATTTAAAATGTGTCTTACTATAGAGATCCAAACTTGCACATATATAACACATTTCCTTTCTTCACCCAGACAATGTGAGACCTCCTGGTAGCCTGTCATTCTCAGAGTATTGATCGCTAGTTCTTGGGGAGACTGCAATAGTGAATAATGATTTTTTTTAAGGCAAGCGTGCCGCCAGTGGGTATAAAACCCCAAGTCGTGGGGATTAAACCACCACAGCTTTAACCATCCAACCAGGCTACCATCAGCATGAATAATGATATTGGTAACCTTGATTAGCTATTTATTTTGGGTGGCAAATCGCAAATGATCCTACTGAATTTGAAAGGATAATACTTTTTTAATTTTTTGTTTTTTCAATTTTAAAACAATGTGATCCAGTGTACGCTGATATTTGAAGGAGAAATAAACGGAGTCCTTCTCATTCTAAAGTCATATTCGAAAAAAATAGCTTTCAACATGGATATGACTAACTAATAAATTGAAGAAAATATTTTGCTCATTTGGTTTCCTCCAATCTTTTATAGGGCTAACTAATAAAATTGATTTAGCGCTCATTGAGTTTCCCAGTGTAGAAAATCGAAGACTATATTTTCTAAAATAATAAATTAATTATCATAACTAATTGATGATTGAGGTACCTACTTAAACTTGAGAATATAGAATATGAAACTAAGTAATATATGATAGTACATTTCATTTTGACAAATTATTAATATGAATTATATGAGATACAAAAAATTTGACAAGGAAGTGAGGTGGTTGATGTGTGTGTATCATATGTTTGGACTTTGGATGATATGCAGACTTTAATGGGTCAGCACTTATCTATAAATATACAACTTTAATTCAATTAAAGTTTGTGGTTCGGCCATGCAAATGAATGAATGTGATGTTGTGTGAAGTCATCATCAACCTTTGCACATCCTTCAATAGTGCAGAGCAGACATTTCATCTTTGCTTTGTGTTTATACTACAAAGTGAGGCAAGCACTGATGAGACAAGCTATGCTATATCAGACTTCACAGGTTAATGGCTTCCAACCAGCTGTTAGCTCTTCCAATAATAATGAGTTTAATTTGGGACCATGTATATGCTCCACTTTATATTAAGAAAGTTTAGTCCTAGCATCGATGTTTCAAATTCTTTCTTCTTTCTCTTCCCCAATAATTATTAAAAGAAACATTAGTCAATTGAAAAAGAAATGAGTATATGTGATTACAAAAATTTCAAATGCAAAAAAGAATTAAACCCAATTTCTAAAAGTCATCGGCTTCTCGTACATTACTCTGCAGCTCCACAGCGAATTTGGTGCCAATTTATTTGGAAGACTATTGTTCAAATGAAACGCATTTCTATCTATTGGAGGCTTAAAGTATTTGCCTATTGTGGCGCTTATAATCTGGAAAAGTTGATTTTTTTTTTAACTCGTAAGGAGAAAATTAGAAATGAAAGAATTATGAGACATTTAGGTGTAGCGCTCATAGAGGACAAAATTAGAGAAAGATGTTTAACTTGGTTTGGTCACGTGCGGAAGAGACCAAGCACGACGCCAATTAGAAAATATCTAAATTGGCAAGTTAATGGAGAGTGTAGACGGAAGGGACGACCGTTGAAAAGTTGAATGAAGGCGGTGAATGAAGACATCATTGAGCTTGGATATGTGGGAAGACCGCATTATTTGGTGAACCAAAATTCATGTAACCGACCCAAAAAATATCAGAAATGAGCTTTGATGATGATGATGAATGGGGGAAAAGTAACAGCTAGTGTAGTGCTCCTCAGTGTTCCAGAATCCATTTTGGCCTTTTGAGTGCTATTTGTTCTCGAAATTCAATTAGACCATCATTTTGAGTCTTGATTTTTAAATCAAGACCTTTTACTAGTGGAAAACATCTCAATTTTTATAATGTAAAAAAAATGCCTTTCGATAAAGATCACGTGAGGCTCACATGAGCTATAGCATAAAAGGTAAACATCCAAACTCCCTCTATTCTTCTTCTTCTCATTAAAAAAAAAAAAAAAAAAAAAAAAAAAAAAAAAAAAAAAAAGATGGTGGGTGGATTAAAAAGATAGGGAAATAGATAACTAGATAGATTAAATAAAAGAGAAGGAGATAGAGTAAGATTGAGATTGGTGAAGGTGGAGTTTAAAAAATAGAAAACAAAAACATTTTGTTTCAAAATGACCTGAAGTCAAGAGCCGATATTGTATATAAAGAGGGGCAGTCTAAAATTTTGAAGGAGATTAAGATAAAACATAAAAGTAACTTAATGAAATTTTAAAAAAATATAAGGGGGCAATTGACCCCTTATCCAACACATAAATCCACCCCTGCCAACACCTTCCCACATCAACCCAATCCCAGCCAAAGACGATGACGAACTTCAAACTCATCCCTTCTTCTTCCGCCATTCCAACTCATCACACCATCATCATCTATCGATAATGGGAGAAACTTATAATGAAGGGCTATTACAGGCAGCGGAATGAGAGAAATAGATATGGGGATTTGAGGAGGGGGTTTTTAAAGGAAGAGAATGAACTTTATTTGCTCTCTAATCTTCTTGAACTGAGATGAAATGACAATATGGGAGGAGGAGAGGGCGAGCATTATCCCCCTTGTTGTTGCCTTATTTCTTCTTCGCTGCTCTCGAGCACAATAATGAAGAACTGTGGATTTGATTCTTTGTTGGTGTAGAGATTTGAATTATTATTATTGCCATTTTATTTTTGGGTTGTTGGAGAGATTTGATACCACCCCCATTGCCACTGCCACCTCCACAGACGGTGACACCCCGAAACAAATAAGAAGATGAAATGAAACAAAAGAAATCGATAGCGTACTTATTGATGTATTGAGAGGTTCTTGATTCTCCTTTTCTCACCCTCCTTCCCCATTATTTAGATCTCTCTCACACCCACTAGACCACCACGACACAAATAACTCAAAACACTTATCTCTTCTTCGTTTTGCTCGCTCCTATGATGATTTCTTATTCTATCGTATACAGTCACTCTGTCGCTCGCCTGGTTGACTGTTGATTTACTGAGCTAGAGAGCCACCACTGAGTCAGTCATAAGTTGTTTTGTGG
Organism: Berberis vulgaris; assembly: GCA_963556465.1. Lineage (NCBI taxonomy): Eukaryota > Viridiplantae > Streptophyta > Magnoliopsida > Ranunculales > Berberidaceae > Berberis > Berberis vulgaris. The sequence continues at coordinate 26,674,650 of OY747131.1, read as the reverse complement.
GTTGCTGTGAGTTGTCGTTGCTAACGGAGAACAACCTCATCAAAGAGATCAACCAACATAACAATGAGCATAACCAAAACCTGCCTTTCAACCATCCTCCGCCCTCGACCGAGTCTGATATTGGTAATGGTGGAGCCGCTGCTGGAGTTGGAGGAGGGTTTCGTTATTGGTGAATTTTGTAAAGTAGCATGCCTTAAAGTCAATTTAGGGATTTAAGTTTTGGAGCAAATGTTTGGAGTTGTAGGTTTTTAGTAGATTGGTGTTGGTGTTGGTTCGATCTGGCGAAATGGCTCAAATATGTGGGTTTTTTAAGCCTTTTGTTGAGATGGATGATTCAGGTTGGACTTTGCTTCAACTGGGGACATGAATACGCTTTTGAGTGTCTTTAATTGCGTTGCTTCTAACTCTGTTTCCACTGGTAGTGGTGGTGATGTTGAAGATATTGCTCCTGGTGGGGAGTTTGATGTTCCAGGTGATTGGAGATGGTGTTGCAGGTTTGGAGGAGGAAGAGGCGGTGTACTTGGTGCACACAGAGGCGTTACGTAGGTGGTGGTAGATGAAAAGGAGGAAAAAGAAAAGGAATTTTCCATTTCATTATAGATCAAGTGACAAAGCTTCGATAGCAGCTGTTGATATGACATGTGTACACCAAACCTGAGTTCATTTTTTGCTCACGCGAAATTTGGGTGTGATACTGCTCACGCGAGTGGCATGTGAGGATATTTCGATCGTTGGGATGTTTTATGCTAGTCAAAAGTCAAGACTCAAAATAAAAGTATGAGTGAATTTTGAGAACAAATAGCACCTAAAGAAAAATAGGCCGGGGACCAAAAGATAAATAACCCTGACAGGCTTACAGAATGATCTAACAAATTAGTACAACTGAGAACTAAGAAGCAGCTGGACGGATGGAGAGTCATGGTGTGTATTGCCACCCAATTCTCACTTCTTTTATTTATTGAGTTCTCTTCACTTTACCCACATTTGATGTGAAACCAACATAAGTACCAAATAAATGCCTTAATTATGTATTGGTGAAACCCCCCCTACCACATGAACTGATGATGGTCACATTCCATTCCCACAAATTTGATGAGAAACTTTCATTTCAAGATGTCAAACAAACAATGTGAAATTGTTGTTTGCCATATGCGAAAGTATTTGATGGTTTTATGTGTTTTTAATGATCATCAACAACGTCGATGCTGTGAAATTGTTGTTTTTGGCCGTACCAAATGTTCTAATTAAAAAAACCTAATAAGCAAGGGATTAAGTATGGCATTATTGGAGAAGTCGGTGTTATTAGCTAAACTCGGAATCAACTATTAAGGATTGTACACATAGACATAATGATGCCTTGGAATGTTTAGGAAGTGATTTAAATAGTTTTAGCCTAACCCACATCCATTATTATCTACACCAACCCTACCAACAAATAAATAAAATTTGAGCAATGTGGTTGTCATCTTCAGGGAAGCTTCCACATATGGAATTACAAATGATCAAATGACATAGTTATGAAGATTACTTTTGATTATAATTCGAGTTGGTAATGATATATTGTATATATATTTTGTTATTAAGCACACACACAAAAAAAATTGCCTTTATACTGCTAAATTGCATGGAGTGCTGTAGAGCCTATAATAATGTAAATCAACGGGGATGTAAACCATGTCCATTGGGCCATAACTCATAAGCTTTTATTAAAGTCCATTTTCAGTGAATTATTACAACTTACAAGTTTTGCCTCCTGTCTATATAATTGTAACTTTTTGTTATGGCTTTTTGGAGCATTAATACTTTTTCATTTAACCATGTTAAGGGAGTGTTTAACAAGTTTCCTTACCTTTGGGAAATAATGATGATATTGATCTGCTTTAGCTAACCATGTGCTACACTCTTTTGGTCTCCATGTTGGCTATTGAATCGTTAATCCACTTTAGTGATTGATTAATCAACAGAAAATGTTAGTTGTTGGAGGATTTATGGTTTTAATTTATATATTTAATTAATAGGAATATCCATCTACAAATTGGATTCAGATCAACTCCGAACCCAAAATTCACTTAAAAAATCCAATTCCGAAAATTTTCGATTTCCGACAATTTCAAAAAAAAAAAAAAAAGTTAGAATGGATATGTTTGAAATATCTTATTCCAATCTGAAACTTGCCAAAAGTGTTCCGATCCGGAATATCATATCAAAAATTTCTTAAATAAATAAGATGTCATTATCATATATTATATTGTAAGTTGTAACTATATAATTCCATTTATCCTATTAAAACTAAGATTATATATCATAATTATACATTATACCTATACGTTTGCATTTATCATTAAAATAAAATAAAATTATGGATTATGATTTATAAGCTATAATTATACATTTGTGATAATCATGCTAACAAAATAAGATCACATACATTATGAGCCCCAAAATGCCCAATAAAGTATGTCCCTTATTTTTTTAAGATTTGATTAAATCATTCTTATTTTGAGAGGTGGGGTTACTCTATATTAAAAAAATAATAATTTATAACTAAAAATTACAAAGTTGTTAATTAAAATTTCTAAAATGTGAAATTCCTATTTATGAAAACTTTTAGAACTAAGTTATAATATGTTGAGTTTCGGAAATGAGACATTGTTTTTTTCATAAAGTTAAAAAAAATCCGAAATGGGAACTTTCAAAACTTTAATTGAGTCTAAACCCATTCTGAAAATGCAATTCCGAACTTTGTTCCGAAAAAAAACCCTCAGAATTTTGAAAAGTGAAATTCTAAAATTTTTTATCACAATTTTCCTGTTTTGAAATTTTTGGGATGGAAATTGGAACTGAATTTTAGTTCCGACATTTTTTGGAACAAAAATCAGAACATTTGTGTCTGATCCGATCCATTTGAAAACCAACCCTAATCCATAGTCAACTCATTCAAAAGGCGTGTGTATTCAAATAATCAAATTTTATAGTAATCATGTCTTCAACAAATAAATAAAAGAAAGAAAAAATAATCTATATATATATAAGAAAACCTACAAGCATTTATTTCAAATAGATCACATAGGCTTTGAACTCGCCTAGTCAAGTTCTTTGTACAAGTATGTGATAGTGTATTGTGCACCATTCTAAGATGCTCAATACGATTCTGGGTTCTAAACTCGCCTAGTCAAGTTCTTTGTACAAGTATGTGATAATGCATTGTGCACCCTAAACATTCTAAGATGCTCAATTTGATTCTGGGTTCTAAACGCTGCAATCCTAACGATAAATACATTGGATCTCCTTTGCTTTTATCCCAGAAGAAAGCCAATGACTTTCAATTCATTATTAATAAAGTCAACGCTAAACTTTTTAGCTGGAAGTCAAAGGTTCTCTCACGGGTTGGTAGAACTGTCATGATTAAAATGATTCTTTATTTTATCCATGTTTACACTATGTAAACCTTCTTCCTTCCTTACGTCGTCACCACCAAAATGGACCACCTCACAAGGAACTTCTGGTGGAATGGGGCGGCGGATAGTATGTCAAACATATGTGCACGTGGGATTGGATATCCTTGCCCTAACATCTGAGGGGGCTCAATATTCATTCTAACAGGAACAAATATCTGGCCTTAATGGCAAAAAGCATATGGAATGCTATCGCCTTTCCCCACAATCCTTGAACCCACCAACTCAAAGCTTTGTACTTCAACTCCAAGAGTATCTTCCAAATTTCCAAATCCCCTTTCCTGACCTCTTTTGCTTGGAGGGTAATCTCACTGCTCTGGCCAACATAAAGAGTTACCTTTTATGGCAAATTCTTTCTAGTGACTAGACTGATATCTGAAATGATTGTTGGATCAAACCTAGTCTCTTGCTGGCAGAATGCATCCCTAATCCTCTGGTCCCACTTTTACCCAAGACCATTATTGGTTTATGGACCTCCTCCCCGGGTCACAACACCACATGGGATGTGGAACTCATTAACTCCCCTTTTTAGGGGTCGGTGACTAGAGATATTCAGAGCATTATAATCCGACCCACGAGTACCCCGGACAAACTCCTTTGGCTATTTGATAAAAAAAAAAAGGGTTTTCTCAGTTAAAAGTGTCACCCAAGCTTTCACGAAAGAACAATTTGAAAGCTCTACCTCCAGCCTTGTGGCCCTTATTCTTGGGGCTACTCAGTTCAGAGCTCTTTGGAGAATCAAAGCTCATCCTTGCGCCCTACTACTGCTTTAGAAAATTACCCAGAATATTCTCCCTACAATGACAAACTTGGTGCGGTTGCACACGCCTATCGACAATTGTTGCATTTTGTGTCACAATCCTGCACTCGGTTATCACTAGATCTTGTCTTCTCTCCCTCCTTCCTATCTATTGGAGTAAAGCTACTTTCAATCCACTTTCTATCTCGGGTTTTTTCAAGCTCATGTGGGACATAGCCAAAGCTCACCCTGAGGCAACCGACGAAATGTTGTCCCAGTTTATGGCTATCATCCTTACCATCTGGCAAATCCGCAATCAAACTATTTTTAACAATGCCAAAGTCTCCACCCAAATGTTCCTTTCTTGTTCTCAGAAAACTTGGGCATCTTGACACAAATACTGGTTCTCCAGCAGGTTAGGTGACCCGCCCCTTCATTTCCACTCCGCCCCTTCATTTCCACTCCACCCCCCATTTCCTTGAAACAACTATTACGAATATTCAGGTGGCCTCTCGATCTGTGACAGCTCCCCTCGAGATCACTTCAGCCCCTATGTCTACACCGATGTCAAACCATATTACTTTGACCCAAGCCAAAATCTAGTTCGCTTGCTATCACAGGCTTAACCACAGTGCTAACCTTTTGAACCCAATTTCCCCCCTCCCTGGATCCAGACACAGTCTTGGTCAGTTTTGACACATGTTTTTTAGTTCACCAAACAAGGAACCATTGGTGTCATTGTGGTAAATCTTTTTGGACACGTACTTACTACGATTACATGCTCGATAGTAGCAAGGTTCTGGACAGTACAATGGCAGAAGCCTTCGCGGTGGAGGCAGTTCTACTTCTTATACAGCCGCAACAGTGGGAAAATGTTTTTTTTTTGGTGACTCGATGAATATGATAGATCTACTCTCACCCATCTTTTGTTATGAATTGGTGTTGGCGTCCATTCATCAGTTATATTAAATGCCTTTTTCTTATGCTCCCTTTTTGGAACTATAAGTATATTAGTAAAGAGCTCAATCTTGAGGCTCATGACTTGATTGCAGCCACGAGGCGACAAGTTTCTAATAGTATTTAGTATTTGAATGAATGCATATGGCTTAAAAAACTAGTTATATAATGTCTCAATTTTTGTTGTTACTCGCATTTTATTGATCTTGCATGTCTAATTATTTTCTTAAGTTACATATTTTGGATGTGACGTTGACATGCACGATAATCTATAAAAATTTGGGAATTTTGTGTTTAAGGTTGCAAATAAACTTATTTGCTCTAATTGGGTATTTGTCTATGCTTTTATTTTTGCATGTTTTTAGTATTAGAAATCCGAGGCTTAACTTGATTTATATACAAGTCTATGTTTGAATTAAAACTTTGTTTTTAATACATGTTGGAGGATCATAGTACTATGACCAATTGGTCAACTAGACCTCACCAGAGTTCTGTTTTGGTTTTGAGCAGTGTTCTAAAAATCGCTAGGCGCTTAGGCGGTCTTAGGTTTTGTATTATAACTTTAATAATTTACAAAAGTTAAGCATAATACTTTATCAATTACATCCAATTTAATGCCAATATACATATACAAAATTTAAAAACATGAAAAATTAACAATCGTGATCAAAATTTATTAAAACTCAAATGACTGAAGTTGGTCATGATGGGTACTTTATATAAATTTGAATTTGTGTACTCTTTTATTTTTCTTCAAATTGCATGAATAACCTCAGTTATGTTTGATAAAATCTACATTAGTAAAATTGGTACCGGCAGATCCTTTGAGAATTCCATTAAGTAATCATCATTTGCTACATTTAGACATATACTGAATAAAAAATAATTAAATAGTTTATTTCTAAAAAATATGAAAGAAAAATAAAATAAGAACACAATCATCCTTATTAAAAAATAAAAAAATAAAAAAAAATAAAAATCGCCCAAACCGCCTAGATCCCGCCCAAACCCGCCTAGACCCGCCCAGCCATTAATCTGGGCGGTTTTCCACCTTCTAGCGCCTAGGCGCCGCTAGACCGATTTTTAGAACACTGGTTTTGAGTTTTAATTAGTATTCAAACTTTGAGTGAATTATTAAACATTGTGGATAACTAGTTGTAGTCAACTTTTCTAGAGTTGCAAACCATTTTCCAACATGTTTATGTGTTAAACTTCGCAACAAGATATTCTTCCAAAAAAGTTTATTTCTTGTTTTAAATAAAATATTTTTTAATGAAATAGACTATTCACCCCCTCATGCACTCTCAGGTCTTTTTGTTAAAGCATTTGATCATCTTACACTTCATTGACATCGACTTCTTGAATCTTCATTTTCTTTGACTCTGACTAATTAGACTATGCATTCTAAAACTTCGTGGTTTGACTTGACTAGTATTCCTTCGATCTTCCTTGTGTCTTCTTAGGCTTGAATGATCAACCACTAAAATTCACTCTATCCAAATTTTCAAAAAAGCTAGAAACTTTATAAGTGTTTTACATTTGCAATCAAGTTCACTCAATTTAGTTTAGAAAACTAATCAATCTTATATACATAATTCACAAATACACCATGTTCAATATTAATCTCTAAGAAAAAAAATTCTCTCTAATTCATTTGGTGATCTCAAGAATGTTTCGGAACAGTGTTTTCATTTAACCAAGAAGTTGGATTGTTACACGATCCATAGGGCTCGTAGGTGAATTGTTTGTTGGTACTCGATAAACAGATGTATGCACATAATAAATGGGTTGGTTTAACAATTCAAGTAGTAAGAAGTGTGTGCCATACACCATAATCTCAAATATAAGTTTTATGGTTGTAACTAGGGGTGGGCAAACGGGTCGAGGATCCGCGAATTCAAACCGAACCGGACCATTTTGCTCCAAACGGTCAGAATTTTAAGTTTGTATTTTTAAATACGGTCCGGATCCATTATAAAATGGTCCGAGCACGGTTCCTATTATTTAAAATGAAACGATCCGGGTTGGACCCGTTTTAAATCACATTTACAAGTTAAACCTAAAATAGGAAGTTAGAAGAAACCGTGTTCTTCTCTTCCCCTCTATTCTCTGTTGCCATATTCTCTCTAACTCTTCTCTGCTTGATTGATTCCCCATCCGATCGATCTAAAGTTAGAAGTTAGAAGGATTTCTCTCGATCGATCTGAAGTTGTTTGATTCCTCAACTTCAGTATAAGATTAGGTTCAAAAGGGAATTCATCAACATGACCTGATCTATTGAAGAAGAAGATCAAGGATCTCTCTCGATCGATCCCCGTTCCGTTCCGTTTGGATCGAAGGATCTTTTCTCCCCTAAGGTACTTTTTTATATCATTCTCCATTGATGAAATTATTACTAGGTTTCATGTTCTTTGTTTGTGATGAAGGTTTTTTGTTTGAATAAATTTTTGCATGTTGTCCCAGGTTGGAGCAAGCATCTCAGAGTTTCAGCCGCAAGTCTAATTGGCTTCAGAATCACATTCATCCCAATGTATGTATGCAGACTTTCAACTACTCTCCTTGTTTATTTAAATACCCAAATACGACCAAAATGTGAAATTGTTATGTCTCTAAGTTGTTTAATGTCATATATTGGTGTTTGTTATGTTATGGTTTCAATTAGTTGATGTTACGTCAACTAATGACATGTAGTTTTTTTTATGGTTTTGTCAGTGATTCTTATAGAGGCTTGTTTTAGTTTTGTCTATGAAGTAAGAACTGTAGTATAGTGTAGTGCAATTAAATCCCTTTTTTTTCACTGAATAGAGAATCTATTATTAGGTTATCAAAACTACATGTAGGAGAAACCATAGTTTGAAGCAAATCCAGATGGGTATTCACATGAAGGTGCATTGTAGACCATTTGCCTAAAGTCAGTCAAATTTATTGCAGATTACACTCCCCCTAGTTTAATTGTTCAATCAATCAGTAAGCATTGGTGGGGTTTTCCTGGAAAAGAGAGTAATCAGACACAACCTAAAAGTATATTATGAAGCTTGTATAATGTTGTTAATAAAACTACAAAAACTGCTTTCAAAATTGTTATAATGGTCTAGCTAGAACCTAAAAGATAAAATGAAGATTGATAACAATTGCAAAGCTCATAATATATTGATGGTGAAAACATGTTCAACGCCAAATGCCAGACCTACATTTAAAGGTTAACTATATGGCATTGTTAAATATTTCAAGAAATACTCCTAGGTATGTGATTGGTTGATATCAAAAAAATTTATAGCAGGTTGATTCTTGGCTTCTTTGATGTAGGAAAATAGTATAGCTAATGATTGTTTTACTACTACATTTGGTATACTTGAGAACAGGTAGCATGCCAATCTAGCTAATCTAATTGAGAAGAGGGAGGGCCTGTAAAAGGCCAGTGTTATATCCTAAAACACAACTACTTTCAAGTTTCAACTGCATATTTGTTATATTTTTCCTTATTTTATATGTAACAATATATTTTGTTTATTTATACTTATGTTTTGTAGGCAATTTTTGTTTAATGCAGGAGAAAATAAGTAACCATGTCTCAAAGTACTACCCCCAACGAAATTAGTAAAGTAGCAACATCTTCTACTCTACATCACTTTTCCCTGTACAAGCAAAAGAATCCATGCCTCTTCCCAAGCCCTTCCCCTAAAAAAAAACACCAAATGCTCCAAAAACTACATAATCTAGATCTTGGGTTTAGGACCACATCACTAAATTTACCATGAAAGAAACACGTGAAGTTGTAACTGAAGGAAAGAGTACGATGGTGGAGGTAGATGTACTCAAGGCGAAGTGCAATTATTGTGCTCAAGTGTTTGCATGTGATACTAGTGGTGGTGGCACTAGTACTTTTGGTAAACACGTCACCAATGTATGCAAAAAGTATAAACCAAACGTGGACTTAAAACAGAAGGTTCTTGGTAGTTCTAGTGATGGTAGCAGTATGCTAGTTGCTAGGGGATTTAGCCAAGAAGAAAGTTTGAAAGCTATTGTTGAATTCCTAGTAATTGATGAACATCCTTTTAATGTTGTTGAGAATGAGGGTTTTAGGCAGATGATGAGTATTATACAACCTAGACTACATGTTCCATCTCAAAGAATTGTTGTGAGTGAGTTCTTACAGAGTTATCATGACATGAAAGGAGATTTAAAAGGGCAATTGAGCAAGCATAGGGTCAGCTTGACTACTGATACATTGACAAATATCCAAAATGTGAACTACATGGTGCTAACAGCTCATTTTGTGGATGATGACTGGAATATGCACAAAAGAATCCTAAACTTTTGTATCATTCCTAGTCATCAAGGTAAATAAATAAGGAGGTTGATAGAGCAATGTTTAGTAGTGTGGAAGATTGAAAATGTGATGTGTATTTCAGCTGACAATGCATCGGCTAATAAGGTGGCACTTCAGTTTGTACTTGCTAAAATGAAGATGAAGTCTAATTTTTCACTTATTTTGGGGGGTAAATATATGCATGTGAGGTGTTTAGCTCACATTATCGACCTGATAGTGAAAGAGGGGTTGAAAATGTTGGATAAAAGTGTGGCATCAATTAGAAATATTGTGAAGTTTGTCAAATCAAGCCCTCAAAGGTTTGCTTATTTCAAGGAAATTGTTGAGAATGAGTTTTTAACTACAAAAGTTTTCTTGTTATGGATGTGCCTACTAGGTGGAATAGTACATATTTGATGCTAGAATATAATTTGAAATTTAAAAAGGTATTTTATAGGATGAGTGTAGAAGATGACAGTGCGCACTTAGGTTATTTCATGGAAGATGAGGAGTTGGATGATGATGAAGAAGTAGATCCGAAAAGGAAGGGTTGGGCCACCTTGTGAGAAAGATTGGGAAAGTGCCGAAGTTTTTGCGACTTTTTTGAAAGTCTTCCACCTAGTGACTGTGAAGATTAGTGCTAGCAAGCATCCGACGTGCCAAATAGTTGTCCTTGATGTGATTGTTGTGGAAGTAGAGATTGATAAGTTGTTTTTGCCAGAGTATATGCAATTTGTAGGTGTTGTGGAGAATGTGCTACGTGATATGACATCGAGCAAGAGAAAAAAATATATAATAAGAATTTTGGTTCAATTGGGTTATTGAACAAAATATTTGTTGTTGCCCTTATCCTAGATCCAAGGTTCAAACTAAGGAAGAGGATATTGAAGAAAAAAGTAAGAAAATTAGAGCATTAATGAAGGACTTGTGTGAAAAAACTAAGGAACCGGACCATTTCAAACGGTTTGAGTTAAGTTCGGTTCCATGTTCAAAATTAGAAAATTCAAACCGGACCGGATTCGTTAAATTTAAACGATCCGAGTTAGGTTCCTCAAAATTTGAAACCGGCTGGTCCAGATTGGGCCCACCCTTAATTGTAACTTCTTAGAGAACAAAACGTAAACAATACAACATTAGTGGTTTTTGAAACTATACTCCCATTACATGTATTAGGTACATCTGATTTCGAAACTGCATCATCCATTTACGTACATCAATGACGATGCAAAAAGCTTCAATATTATAAAGTTGAAACCATTAGAGAAAAGCACTTTATCATAAATAAATGAAAAAACATCAGCAAGAAGAACCATTTGAACAAACTAATAGCTGTTAACCGATAAATAACAATGAAATATGTATAATTACAAAGGTTATGTTAAGTAAATATCGAAATTTAAAAGTCATTTTCAACCAAATGAATGGAATTTTGATCTGGTCTATTGTGATGTGAGCACAGAATGCATCCTAAGCAAAGCAAAGAAAGAAATAAGCTTCATACAGTTTCATTTGTTTAATGAGTATACCAAATTAAGACGTTAGGAGACCTTTTTTTTTTTAAATTATAAATAATAATGAGTATCATTTTATATGCAGAGTGTACTGTAGGGTATGTAGTAGTTGTAGATAAGGTTTAAGATTGCATGTAATGTAAGTTGATCAACTTAGACCAACAACACACATGTGTCCTGCATGGGAGTTGAACAAAGAGAGCTATATTTGACTGTCAAGTGATCAGTGTGTGTGTTTTGGGGGATATTTAGCATTAACGTGTCAAAATTTTGTATACTTGTGTGTACTACTTGCCAATCACATAAGAATAAAATACACATAACGGTGTGAAAATCAGACTCATATAAATTAGTAGTAAATTTGAGACTTACATTAGTATATGTGAAACGATGAATTATAAGTATCACCAGTGGCGCCTTTAACAAAAGGTCAGCAAATTTATAAATTGAATAGTTTTGTGGTCAAATTTAATTTATTGTCCTACATACCAAGTTTGATTTCCGGTCAAATATGGTTCCCCGAAAATTATGATTATTTTGTGGACAAAATTAAGTGATTTTGTTATATGGAGTTTACAATAAATTACATTTCACGTTTCATGAATCATGGTGTGCATGCAGCTTTCCGTCTGATCAAATTACCAAAACAATGAAATTGCCTTTAACTAAGTAGATACTCTAGCATCAGCCTAAACAAACATCTTTCTTTAGTTTTGGAAATCGTCAAGAGTCAAGACCCAAAGAATAGAGCCCAAACCTATGCATTGTCCATAACATTTTCGTGTTACCCTTTGGTTGTGCATATTATCATTACTAGTACTTTTATAATTATTGATGTGTCCAAAAATCGTTCTCCTATGAGTTTGACCTTCAAAACAAATATTAGACTGTCAATGACCACCTTTTTGGCGGTCGAAGGTACTGTGATGCTTAAGTCAACAACTCTGTTTGAAGAAGGAAGTAAATCTAGACAAAACCCAGTTAAAGATGCATACTTGTCTCAAATGTTCCTTTTACCTTTTATAATAGTCGTGGTTAATTCTCTGTGTGACTTAAGCATGTGAGGCACAATGGAATGAAATGTTTATCGTAACGGTCTTTTCATTGATGAAGATGCATCCATGGAGGCGTAACTCCCTCCACCACTCTTTTTGGTGCAATGTTCCTCTTCTTTATGAGAGAAATCGTGTCGAGCCTGGATTTGGGCTTTGACTCGTTCGGGTCTGGATTCGAGCTTTGATTATATCTTCTTATAATGGGCTTTATCTGAGTCTTTGTAGTTGACTTTATTCTTCTTGGGTTTTACAAGATGGCCTATAAGATGAAACGTTGTATCCTAGCGATGGTCGTTCTCTGCCACGTGTATGGCCGTGATGATCGGTCTATTTTGATGTATCATCAGCTACTCCCCTTTAGTTAGTGGGTATGTTTATGTATCCACTAATTGTGTGGCGGTTTTGATTTCGATTTCAACATTATGACACATTTAGTGCTCTTACTATCTGTTGATGTCGATGTTTTTTCGAAGTTCCGTCCGCCTGCTCTTTTTAGCGCGATTTCTAGAATTTCGTGCGACTGTCATATCTTGCACGTTCTCCCAAAGTACCTTTCGCTGCGCATCCTTATAAAAGGAGAAGTTGAGTGTGTTTTACTTTCTTTTGTACTTCTTCATTTTCTAGTTGCTGATTCCTTGACTCCCCGCGTTTGCTCTACAGTCATGTCTAGCTTCAAGGTTTTGAGTGGCGATGTTCTTGATGCTTGTGAAACTTTCTTTTTGCCTAAGCTAGCAACACATGCGACTTTGGATATCATCCGTCATGATTACTTGTCGTCAGCCGATTTGAAAATCGTTCTCCCCAAAGAGGGTGACAGTCCTTGTCATCCAAAATATGGGTACATCACTTTGTATCCTGGTATGTATCACTCTGATTTTAGGCTTTCGGCTCCTGTAATCGTTTGGGAGTACTTAGACTTGGTTGGCATCGCTCCGGCCCAACTAGTCCCAATCAGTTGGAAGGTGATGATTGCGACCTTAGCAAGGGCTGTTTCAGGTCATATCCTTATGAATGCCAAGGTTTTGCATTCTTTGGTGGGGTTTAGCGTAAACGCCAATCACACCATTTGCATTCACTCTCCTTCTTGTTTCAAGGACCTACGAGAGGAGTATGGGGGTTGGTCAAGGTCTTGGTTCTAAGTGTCCCTTTCTTCCAATTACTCCAGGTTTCACAGAAATCAGATTATGCGGTCATTCCGGGAGCTTAAGAGAAATGAATTGTCGTTGTCTTTGGAAGAGCAGGAATTCTATAGCCGATTTGGCGATCTTTCTCGAATCTCAGTGGAAGATTTTCTTACTACGAATGCCATTATCCGTAGTGGCTTATATTCATCAGGTGAAGCCGGTCGCGCAGAGCCTACTTTCGATCGCGCTTTGGAGATGACTATTTCACGTGTTGGTGATGTGTATGTCGGTCAGCAAGAGAGTTCTATTGATGAGCGTGTAGGCCGAGTTATTTTTGTCACTGCCCGAGGTTCTGGGAGTACCGAAATTGTTAGGAAAAGGAAAGTTCCTAGGCCTCCCATCCCTTTCAAGATGTTGTCCGTCAGTTCTGGTTGATTTCGAAGAGGAAGAAGCTCGCCTCCTCAGTTCTTGACGCTACTAGCGCTCCCTCTCATCTTGTCTCTATCAAAAAATTAGGTCGTGGTTCGGATGATGAATTTTATGATTGAGAGGATCGAGTTCTCGAAAGGAGTAAGAAGGAAGTTTCTCGTCCTCTAGATGACCACGAGAAAAATCTTGTTGCCTCTTATGGTTTGCCCACTTTCGCTGGCCTGACGATTGATGACTCGCGCATTATTGAACACACAATGCTTCAGCTTGGTCTTTGACAGTCTGAGAATCCAAAGGGTACTAAGACCTTGGATGAATTCGAGTACGATCTAACAATGGAGGATCAAGTTGCTACCCAAGCTCAACACTTCATAATTACTAATTCTTTTGTCGTGGCTGAGACCTCGAGATCGCCTGCTACTCCCTTCGCGCCCCGTCCTGTTTGACAGTGCTCGGGGAGTTTTTATGGCCTTCCGAAGTTGATGTGCAGGACAACTCTCACAACCTCATTGGTGGTTGTCATGGGCGGTTGCCTAATAGGGCTCTTATGCCAGTACGCCCGCCACGTTGTCATATTGATGAGTGTCTCCAACACCTTATGGAGGGAATGACTCACCTTACTTATGCAACGTGATGAGGTCAGATTGTAAGGCTGCTCGTGACCAGGTGGCGCTCATTAAGACTTTAGACACCTTTTATGTTCATTGGTGACTGCATGTTGAGAAGCGCCTATATCTACTTTCGATCGGCCTCAATTCCTCTTAGGTTTACTATGTACTCGAGGAACTTCCCTAACTCTACTCCAAAGATGCACTTCTCCGTGTTTAGTTTCATCTTATACTTTCGCAGTTGGGAGAAGGTCTGTTCAAGATCTGTGATGTGGTCTGCTCGGCGTGAGCTTTTGACAAGCATTTCGTCGATGTAAACTTCCATCGTTTTGTCGATTCGATCTTTGAACATTATGTTCACCAGCTGTTGGTACGTCGCTTCAGCGTTCTTTAATCCGAAGGGCATTACCCGATAACAGTATGTACCCCTTTCCATTATGAAAGATGTTTTTTCTTGGTCAAGAGGGTACATCTGTATCTAATTATACCCGAATTATTTATCCATGAAGCTCAACATTTCATGCCCGACGGTTGCATCCACTATCTGATCTATTCGCGGAAGTGGGAAACTGTCTTTCGGGCATGCCTTTTCTTAGATCGGTGTAATCCATGCATACCCTCCATTTGCCATTTTTCTTTTTTACTAGCACCGTGTTCGCCAACCAGTTCGGATAGTGAGCTTCTTTTATCATCCCCTCATTAAGTAGTCGGTGCACTTCCTCGTTTATTGTCTGATTACATTTCGAAGTCACCGACCTTCTTTTTTGTCAGACTGTTTTCTTGTATGGATTCACTTGTAGTTTGTGAGAGATGATGGATGGGTCTATCCTTACCATGTCCTTAATTGTCCATGCAAAAATATCTTGGTTATTTTTCAGCAGTAGGATCAGTTCTTTGTTGAGTTTGGGATGAATCTTTGTGCCAATTCGAACTGTTTTCTCTGTTTCATTTTCTAGGTAGACTACGATCGTTTCTTCTTCCGATTGTCCGGTGTTAGGTCGATCTCGTAGGCTGGTTGGAGCCATATTATTGTCTGGAAAGTCCGAACTCTTCTGACCAAGTTGTTGCGAAGGCTCCTCCGATCATTGCAGTAATTGCTATTTATGGGGAGTATTTATTGCTGCGAAATGATACTCACGGGTTACCAGTTGATCTCCTTTGATTCTCCGATACCATTGTCGATATGGTACTTTAAGCATTGGTGCATAATGGATGAGACTGTGCCCATTTTGTGTATCCAAGGTCTCTTGAGGAGCATGTTGTACACAGCAGGAGCATCAACGACAAAGAAGTCTGTCAATAATACTCGTTGCTTTTCTGGTTCTCCCTCTTCGATCGGTAGTTGAATCATCCCGAGTGGACGACATTGTTCCCCGCTGAAACCCACCATAGATTGATCGCTAGGTGATAACATCTCATTAGTGAACCGCATCCTTCAAAAAGCTGTCAGGTATAAGAGGTTGGTCGAGCTGCCAATGTCGACCAACACCCTTTCGATCTCCCATTTAGCTATCAAGACCGAGATCACTAAAACATTATTGTGCGGGAAATCAACCATGTCTGCATCTTTGTTTGAGAAGGTCAGAGTCTTCTGCATCGTTTCTATGCGTTGTGCTGGCGGCTATTGGTATCTGATCTTTGTTCGCAAGTTTTTGATTATACGCTTCGGGATCGATTGGATTGCTCATTTTTTATAGTTGTACTGTGTAAGACGTATATTGTCTCTTTTGATCGTTCTCTCGAGATGATTGTTTCGTCCTCGGGTCGACGAATTCTCCAGTGTTCTAAAAATCGCTAGGCGCTGGGCGGGCGGCGAGCAGGTGCCTAGCGCCCAGGGGCCTAGGCGGTCTTATGTTTTGTATTATAACTTTAATAATTTACAAAAGTTAAGCATAATACCTTATCAATTACATCCAATTTAATGTCAATATACATATGCAAAATTTAAAAACATGAAAAATTAACAATCGTGAACAAAATTTATTAAAACTCAAATGACTGAAGTTAGTCATGATGGGTACTTTATATAAATTTGAATTTGTGTAATCTTTTATTTTTCTTCAAATTGCATGAATAACCTCAGTTATGTTTGATAAAATCTACATTAGTAAAATTGGTACCGGCAGATCCTTTGAGAATTCCATTAAGTAATCATCTTTCGCTACATTTAGACATATCATCATCATCATCATCAAAGCCCATTCCCGAGATTTTCTAAAAAAACAATTAAATAGTTTATTTCTAAAAAATAGGAAAGAAAAATAAAATAAGAACACAATCAACCTTATTAAAAAATAAAAAAATAAAAAAATAAAAAATAAAAAAATAAAAAAATAAAAAAATAAAAAAATAAAAAAATAAAAAAAATAAAAAAAATAAAAATCTCCCAGACCGCCTAGACCCCGCCTAGACCGCCTAGCCCGCCCAGACCGCCTAGCCCGCCTAGACCCCGCCCAGACCCGCCTAGACCCGCCCAGACCGCCCAGACTGCCCGCCCAGGCATTAATCTGGGCGGTTTTCCACCTTCTAGCGCCTAGGCGGCCGCCTAGACCGATTTTTAGAACACTGGAATTCTCCGAGTCGTCCTTCTCTGATATGGCGTTCAACCTTCAGACTATGTCAGTCTTCAGTATCGTGGTCGTAGTCATTGTGAAATAGGCAGTGTTTGATTTTGTTCCACTTCTCCGAATCTCATCTCATTTTTGGTGGCCATTTGACATCCTCCCTTCTTGTTATAGCTTTAAGGATCTCGCTTCGACTTGCTATCAAGATCGGAAACAACTTCTCTGCTTGTTCGTGTTTGGGCTTCTTTGGTTGTAGTTTTCCAAACTTTCCTTGATTGAATCCATAACTGTTATTGACTCGATGCCTCTTAAGCTGGGCGATTTCTTCTCGAGGTTTGTTGCCCTCTAGGTCTCGGATGAGTCAATCCACCATCTCTATCACGTGGTTCATCTGAGCCATAAGCATTTCTACTAGAGGGTCCGAGGGGATTCCCCAAGATGTCTGAATTGTTACCTGTTGAAGCTCTTTTCTTTCTGGCGCGATTGATTCTACGATTGTCGCTGGGTTGATGTTAGGCAACATGTCATTTTGTTCACAGCCAGATTGAGGATCTGTGAAACATTCCATTGACCTTGATAGTTGTTTAATTGTTAACTAAATCTCAGTGAGTTTTGTTACTGAATTTTCTTTTTAGAAAGGAAACTCACCGTTCCCCACAGACGACGCCAAACTGATGCGTCTAAAAATCGTCATCTTGTGAGTTTGACCTGCAAAACAAATGTTAGACTGTCAATGACAACATTTTTTGGTTGCCGAATGCACTCCGATGCTTGAGTCAATAACTCTGTTTGAAGAAGGAAGTAAATCTGGATAAAACTCAGTTAAAGATGCATACCTGTGTCGAATGTTCCTTTTACCTTTTATAATGGCCGCAGTTAATTCTCTGCGTGACTTAAGCATGTGAGGCGCAACAGAAGGAGATGTTTCTCGTAACAGTCTCCTCCTATATGGAGATGCGTCGATGGAGGCGTAACTCCCTCTATGATTTTTTTTGGTGCAACGTTCTTCTTCTTTATGAGATAACTCGTGTTGGACCTGTATTTGGGCTTTGACTCGTTCGGGCCTGGATTTGGGCTTTGATTATATTTTCTTATAGTGGGCCTTGTCTGGGCCTTTGTAGTTGACTTTAATCTTCTTGGGTTTTACGAGCTGGCCTAGTAGATGAGATGTTGTATCCTCGCGATGGTCATTCTCTGTCACGTGTAAGGCCGTGATGATCGATCTATTTTGATGTATCATCAATTACAAATAAAGTAATATAATTTATTTGTATTAGGGTAATTTTGGATGTACATTTAGTTGGATATTATACCCACTAAAATGGTTTAAAAAGTTCTGAATACCAAATGTTGGCAGTGTTCTTGCATGTTGCATCGAACACAAATTTCATCATTGGACCCCTAGCCTAAATCTAGGCCCAAAATACATTAATTTCCAATCCAGAGCAAGTGAAGAAACCCAAATTCAAAATTAGGGCTGAACAAAAAATCGATCAAATTGATTAAACCGACCGAATCGATCTAAATCGAACCAATCGGTTCGGTTTAAATTCGGTTCGGATCGGTTTAAAAAAATTCAAAACCGAAGTGGTCGGTTCGATTTCGTTTCTATGTGATTTTAACCGACCAAACCGAACCGACCGAATATATATAATAAATAATATATATTTTATATATAAATAACACAATACGTTTAAAATAGTCGGTCGATTCGATTTTATTTCAATTTTAGTCGATTCAATTTAGTTACGGTTTGCATAAATTAGAATCGGTTCGATTTCAGATCGATTTTGTTAATGGTCGGTTCGATTTCGATTTGAAAATTTTAATTCACGATTTTGATGAAAAACCGAACCGCTCTGTTCAAAGTAGCTCAAGTTAAGCCCAGATTCCCTATCTATGAACTGCATCTTCTTCTATCCTTTCAAAACCAATCTCTACTACTACTCAAATCCAATCTCTTCCCCCAAAACACACTGCAACTCAAGCTCACACTCAAAACATGAAAGCCATCTTCATTCCCTCTCTAAACCCCAAAACCCATCATCTCATATCACATTACAACTTCCCCATCACTTCCTCTCCCTCAATCACAACCTTCACCAGATTCCATTCTCACTACATTCCCAAATGCAGCAGCAGCTCCTTAGAAGGGGGTATGAAGGATGTTCTGTCAGGAATGGTGGATAAGAGAGTGGAAGAGTTGTTGAGCAGAGAGGAGAATAGGGTTTTATTGGATGGGTTGGAGAAGGCGACCCAAAGAGTCGAATTGGCCAAGAAGGAGCTTGCTGAGATTCACAGGCAGGAAATTGAAGCTGCCCAGTTGAGGAGTTACGTTAGTCAGCTTGAGACTAGGGAATCTGAGGTCTGTTTGCTTCCACACTTTAATTTTACTCTTTCTTGTTGGTTATAGTAGAAAATGTGATTGTTTAGTTGAACTGAGAGTAGAGTCATCAATCAAATGCCCCAAATATTGATATAAAAAAATGTTTTCGACATTTTAAGCACTTCAAATTATTTGACAATATATGTATGTATACTAAATTACTAATATGTCAGTAAACTTTTAGAAGTTATTGAACAAATGCCACTCAACCTTTGATGACAAGTATTCTAAGTCATTTAGATAATTCTACTGAAAATAAAAAAGAACACTCGGCTCTGTTACGTTGTTTAAAAACTGAAATTAAGATTTGAAGAGGGATGCTGCTGTAAACACAGCTCAAGGGTTTACGGTTTCACTATTTTGTGGCCCAAGTTGGGGAGATATAAAAAATAGCCGAGAAATAGTACAATTGATGTAAAATATCCCTATTAATTTTTTGATGCCATTGTAGTGAACATAGATGAAACTGATAATATCTTTTATTTGACATTTTTATCTTATTTATGTTATTAATTATGTGAAATATAATTTAAAAGTACATGTTAAGGACTATTTTATGACAAATATTTAGCTCATAATCTAGGAAGCACAGGGCATGGACTTGGCGTGGATGAAGTAATATTTACTCCGAATTCGTTTCTGGCGATCTCGTTATTCCAAAAAGGGCATATTTAGCAAAGAAAAATAATATAGGCATTGTGATGTAAGCATGTTCTTTTAGTAATATTAGTATTAGTTATATTGTAATTGGTCTTATTTAGTAACAACCCATAATAGATAGGGCATTGGTTTCCAATTAGGTTTAGGATTAGATTTGCTTGCAATTATAAATAAGGCGTAGGTTGTTCAATGTTAGACAGGTTATTGAAGAAAAGAGTTTTTATTTATTTATTTGTTTTTATCGTAGATTTATTTTCTTTTAATTCCTGCATTGTCTTTCAATTCTTGTTTATTTTTAGTTTTAATTCTATCAATTAGTATTAGAGCCGAAGCCCTCCTTTGCACGACGAAGAAAAAAATTTGACGTATACACAGAAGAAAAGGCTATGAAGATGACAAAGGAAGAAAAATCCAAGCACTTGAAGCCATGGAAGAATGGAAGACTGTGACAAGTTCCTTGGACGTAGAGCTTGAACAAAAGTTAGAAGATGAGAGAACTCGCAGAGATGAAAAGTGGAAGATCCAACTTGCAGGACTGAAAAAGGAGATTAAAGAGATGATCATAGATCTGATTAAGGCAAACATAAAAAGGCAATGAGACAGAACCAAACAGCACCACCGCCAGTGGTAGCCACAAGGTCTCTCAACCACCACCATCGACGTCGGTGCACCCACTGAACAATCGTCATCCAGGTCTATGGCCTCCCTCCTCTCCAAGTTGATCATCAACCCACTATCAATCACCCCGTCATCATTGTCAACCCACTAGCAATCACATCACCACCCTCTCCCATCTTCAGATCAACCAACAACCTCACTAAGTCGATTGACACCTTGATTGCCCTCACCCCCCAATCAGTCAACTCCTCGCCCCTCCACCTTCTTTCACTGTCAATCGATCCTCTACAGTCTGATTGACACCCCTAACAGCCTCGTTCTTCGACCAATTCGATCGCACCTTCCACAAACGCCAACCTCTCCACAACCCCGTTCGATCGAAACGGTAGACCTCCTCCAGCGTTTGCTCTGTCACCCGCTGTCTCCTTTGATCAATTGGTTGATCGATCCTTCCCTGTTCCTCACTCTTTTCCAACCACAATCAGTCGCCCAAATCACACACTAGGAGGTTATTTACACCGCCACTTTCCAGTTGTCCACCACAACCCCTAGGAGGTTATTTGCACCCCTCGCCTTCCCTCGCAACCCACTCTCGCTATTTCCCCACCTTACCCTGTTGAGAGACCCCTCAACACATCCACAAGCCTTCCATACAACACCCCCATAATACCCAACAAGCTGTACATGACCCAAATTCGGGTAGTTGGTTGAACCCCGATTTTCTCCCATAACACCAACTTCTTGCCTACCCCAATTTTCCATCACAGGACCCTTTCCCTCTCAGGTTGAATGTTTTACTTAAGTGCTTGCACAGTTTGGCATCTACTCTGATCTTTCTATTGCAGATATGACTGAGCTACCACGTGGACATGCCAGACAGTGGGTGGAAAACATGCTGAGGGATCATAACCCGCCTTGGTTGCAGGACGGAAGTGGTAATCCTCTTTTTGACCACCTAATTTAGGCGATCAGAACTTTGGTGGAGGTAATTATTTTGATAATGATCACTTGGCTCGGCTGATAACAACCCTTGAGCATCGGGATGATACAAGTTTAAAACTCGACATGCCTTCTTATGATGGAGTTGCTATGGGTGATGCTTTTATAGATTGGTCTCTGGAGATTGATCGTATACTTGATTTTAAGCACATCCGAGATCCGAAGGCGATACAGTTGGTAGTTATCAAGTTAAATGGTACTGTGAATCTTTGGTAGCAGGAGGAATGTGCACGTCGAACAACAATGAGGTTACCTCTTGTTGCCACTTGGGATGATATGCGTGAGTCGATGCAGTCTTCTTTTGTTCCTATGGATAATGAGCGCGAGTTCTTTGGATGGTTAATGGGGGTTACTTAGAATGGGCTCACAATTACTGATTATGCTATAAATGTACTTTGTGTATGCACGTTAAGCTCAGCAAACCAGAATGACAAACAACCTTTTGTTTCTATCATGATTTGGATGCGCGACTCTAGTCTATCTTAGCATTGGAGAAATTTGATACAATTTTGGCGGCTTAGAACATTGCTAAACGTGCAAAAATGAAATTAAGGTTGCAAGACCGCTCTGAGAAGAAGACTTTGAAACCCATTCCACTTCTTATACACCGTGACCTGCTCCTGAGGGTCCTCTTACGTGCTTTCGGTGTGGTCAGCCTGGCCATCTCCAAATTAATTGTCTGAAAGAGAAGTCTGTGTTGCTGACAAATAAAGTTAATGAACAAACATTTATGAACCCGGTTGATGGTGAAGGCGAACTCATCTCCTTAGTGGTAGAAGGCACCGATTGCGCCCTTGAAGCTTGAGGACAAGCTTATTCAACCTGGGGCAGTTGATGTAAGCGGGTTCTTTTAGTAATATTAGTATTAGTAATATTGTAATTGGACCTATTCAGTAACAATCCATAATAGCTAGAGCACCGGTTATCAATTAGGTTTAGGGTAATGTTTGCTTGCCAGAAAAATTAGGTCAATTATAAATAAGGCGTAGGTTGTTCATTGTTAGATAGTTGATTGATGAAAAAAGTGTTTATTTCGTTTATTTGTTTTTATCATAGAAATAGTTTTTTCAGTTCCAGCATTGTTTTCAATTCTTGTTTATTTTCAATAAAAACTGGTTTTACTAAACTAGGAGAATCCCCTTAGTTTTCATGACTAAATAAAAATTATATAATTTCAGTTCCATATGAGCTGAAATTTTAAGAAAAATTAAAGACCAACAACAAAAACAATGTGTTAAAGTTTCAACACATTTCGACATGTGTGCCTCACGATCCGCGCTAAGTGGGTTAAAAAGAATTTCTCTATTAATATCACGTAGCGAGCAAAGGCCCACCTTTGACACGAAACAAGCTTGCTGGTAGGCGGGCTTGCACCCATTGTCCAAGACCACCCAAAAGAGTGGTCCTTAAACATCACAGATACCGTTTTATCAAGATATTCAATAGCGGGGGCCTAAATAGTATCTCGAGGAACAATGTCTAAACGGCCTATGACTTTGGCATGTTGTTTCTAATGTTAGTATGTAATTTTCCTAATTTTCAGCTCAAACGAATTTAAAAATAGTTTTTTAAACTTAATAGGGTCCTTAAGTTGCAATTAAAACTAAGGGAGTCCGCCTGAGTTAGTAAAAATCATTTTTTGTCCTAAAACTCCCAATGCCCCCAAAAAATTCAAAAAAACTAAAACCATTATTTCAAATAACAAAAGTATTACAAAGATCCATGAACATCCTTCATTAGTTCAATTATTTGGCTAATTATGTTGAATAATCAGAAGAAACATAGATAAGTTCATACTTTGAGTATTACATTCTTACATTCACGAGTATAAATTTTTTTTTAAAAAAAAAATCACGTGATGAGTACCTAGTCTTATCATTTTTTGTTTCAAGAAAATGGTTCAATGAAGTGTCTGAGGAGTTTCCAGTGAATGCCGTGTCTGACACGATGTGCAACAGGGACACGGCGACTCAAACAAAGTCTTGGTGCTTCCTAGGTTTATGCCTATACTCACTTACTTTACCAAGTGGTAGTTACTAGTAATTTATCAATAATCTGGAGAATTTCCTACATACTGGAGCGGAATCAAAATTCTGATGTAGTTCAGCTATACTATAAGCTCCAATAAGGTTAGATGCTGTAAGCCCAAAAGAGTGAGTTGTTGTTAAGTGTACAATGGCCCAAAGGACAAGAGTGACAACAGAGAGCTATGTATATGTTGTGTCTATTTATTCCATGTTTCTTTGTGATCTACCCAATTTATTTTTTTAATAACTTTAATGGCTTGTTATGTGTTTGTTCAAGATTGCAGAATGCCAAAAGGAAATCAATGAGGCAAGAGCCATGATTGAAGAGGCTGATCGCTCTTTGTCCCTGAACATAGACGCTTTTGAGGGGAAAGAAAAAGGGGAAGCCAACAAAGATGAAGAAAGGTGGGAATCCGTTAAAGCAGCGTCTGTTTCTGCAATAGTTGGCACACTTGCTGGACTCCCCATTTCACTGTCTCAGGTTTCCAGTGGCACGGAGTTACTTCTGCCTTTAGCAATCAACGTTGCTAGCTGTGCTTTATTTGGAGTTACCTTCCGGTACACAATGAGAAGAGATTTGGATGACATTCACCTCAAGACTGGAACTTCGGCAGCTTTTGGTTTTGTTAAAGGTATTAATGCTAAACTTGTAGAAATGTAGATAGTTGAGCATCTAATTGCTTAACTAGTAATTTTGTGTGGGCTGCATTTACATGAGCATACACTTTCTCTGTAAAATTCAGAACTAAATATCATAAATTTGCTTGAAAATGCAGGTCTTGCTGCACTGGGAGCAGGGCCACCTCTGGAACTAAGTAGTGCAAGCTTCTTGTCCCATGCTGTTGATGGTGCTCTGTATGCATCCGAGAATTTTGTTGTATTTCTTTTCGCTGCTATTGGTCTAGATTACTGCTTTAAGATGAAGCTTTTGAGTCCATTTCCTATTAAAAAGTCTGTGTCATCAGGGAAGTGAAAATTAATCTGTTCTCAAGACAGTATCTGCTTTCCTTGTAAAGGACATACTACTATCTATGAATATCCAACTGCTGTCTAGCAGTTGTACAAAACCAAAAAATAAAAATCTATATATATACTCATACAATTCTTTGGATTTTTATTTATTTATTTATTTTTAATTTTTATCACATAATGTAGTTTTCGACTAGAGATCAAAATTCTTCCCCTTGCTTTAATTTCCTACTAGTTCAGAATTGTGAAAAGGTGGCAACTAACTACTGAAGCTGTCTTCAATTAGACAAAGATGACCCAGCATTGCCAGCTGCCCAATATGACGTCAGTACTTAAAATCTCCTATTCACTGAATCCTCGACTGACATTTGTTCTTCAACGGAGAAACTGCAGCTGAGCACCCACTGTCATTCTGTTTCTGAATCCTTCCCTTGTTCCTGCAAGGAAAGACATACACGGCTTTGTTGAAAAACAGAGTCTAAAGTTGTTGGTAGCTTCCAAATTTGAGTGTGAGTTGGCAGAAGATGATGGAACCTTCAAGGTATGTTGGTGGGAGCAGTCGGTGGTTGTGGTCGGCGGCCGAATTTGGTGTTGATTAGCTGGAAATTGTTGAAGAAGAGGCTGAGAAGAACAAGTTGGATCGTGAAGATGATTGACTGGAAACTTGCTGGAAGAGAAGGTAGAAGAAGGTGGTGGAAGAGTTTCCACCGCCATTCCCCACCGCCTCTTCATGCTATAAAGGAGGGGTTTCCCCCTTCTTCATCATCCTCTAAATCGTGTTTTTGGTATTGTTTGAGTTGGGGTTCTTTTCTCTATTCTTTGTATGTGTTTGTGAGAGAGAAAGAAGAAGGGGAGGTAAGAGGAAAGAGAGTTGTTTTGTTGTGACACGCACCCCGCGTATTTGTGATGTTGTTTAGACACGTGTGTGTACCATCATAGACGTCGTGTAGCTCTCTCCATTTGTAATTTTCGATCTCACTAGTAAAATTGTTATATTTGCCCGTGGACGTAGGCAAATTGTTGAATCATGTAATTTGTTGTCTCTGGTATTAGTATTTTGTTTTCTGTTCCTTCACATATAGCTCAAAGTCTACTTCCCCCATTGATCTCATCAACCCTACCTCCCTCAATGTCCTTCACTTTTGCTCCACAAAGACCCTTAGTGGTTCCTTCAAACCCACCTCTTGCTCCACAAAGCCCTCCATTAGTGGTTCCTTCAAACCCACCTTTTGCTCCTCAGAGCCCCCATCAGTGTTTTGGGGTTAGGGGTTAACAAACGACATTGTTCTCTCCCCTAGTTTTACAATTGGAGTCTCTATCCTCAAAACATGTGCCCCAGGAGCAGTTCCTGGCGGACTCCTGGCTAGAAAGTCTGGCTGTGTAGAATTATTGGATACACATTGTAACCAGTTTCAGGGCTCCTGCTGTGTTTTGAGAGTTTGAATGCAAGTTTGAGCGGCACTACAGAGGCCACATTGAAATTTTAGGTTCTAGATGATGCTCTTCTGTTAGTTGTAGTTTTCACTTCTCATTCTATCAGCAAGATAATATCTTCGACCTTTTTTTGTTTTTCAGTACCATAGTGTTTTGAGTTATGCGTCTTGGAATGCATTCTTGTGAATGACCCTTTTAACAAGAAATTCAATAAAAATTAACTCCCCATTTTGGAGTGTCATGCATGATATGATGCATTCAGTGATATGTTGTGTTGAAAACTTGAAATCAAAGTAAGAAGCAACACACTAAACATACCCGTCCTTGTACATCTACAATGACTCATTAATCAATAAAACAAGCCCCCCCCCCCCCCCCATTTCGATTCTCAAGTTGACTATAAAACAACATGTATATCAGTGCATCCAAAAGAATACATTAACCAATTACAACACAATATTGGATTTTTAAACTTGCATAAAAATGGGACCAATACTTTTAGCAATGTTTTGTCTGGATCTTATGAGGAGACCAAACACAACACTTCTTTGAGTATGATGCCTTCAACTCGCCATAAGTCTAGTATTTGATCTTTTACTCATGTGTTTCTCACATATGTGAGGAGACGAGAGAGGATGATGGGTTGTCTGAAGTCTATGTATATAAAACAAAGAAGCAATGAGGAGGATATTGATTTAACGAGGACATCGACTACTCCACACCACCATGTATTTTTTTTTTCCTACTAATTCACACCAACCAAAAATTTGTTTTTTAACATAAAAATATGGTAACTTTTGACCAATTTAAACCCTCAATTGAGATCGATTCACAAGCTCATCAAACACACAAAAATTGTAGTATTCTGAGTTATGTAATAAACACAATTTGAATTAATTGAAAAATGTTTTAAAATGAGCAAATTATGATCATTTTACTAAAGTCACGCAATGAAAACATGGTAGTGTCTTTAACTTTCGGCCAACTTATATGCTCAATCGAGATCGATTCTCAAGCTCATCAAACCACAAAAATTGTAGTACTCTGAGTTATCTAATAAACAAAATTTGAATCACTTGAAAATGAAAAAATTATGACCATTTTACTAAAGTCACATAAATTTGTCCGAAAAAATAGGTGGTGTGGGAGAGAAAAGTACAATGCGTTATCTAATAAAATTTAAATTTTTATTGGTAGTGTGGGAGAGAAATCGTGGTAAAATAAAGTAAGTGGCTTGAGAGAGAAAAATTGATATAGTTGTATGAGCCAGTACTTTAAGTGGTGTGAAATAGTTGCTACCTTTAAAGAAAAGAAAAACCCCAAGACCACACTTTGGACTTTGGTTCGTAACATCCAGAGTGGTGGTACAATGCGGAAGTTGTGTGCTCACACAGTCAAACATAGCACGTCCAAGACGCGAACTCCATTACAAATCCAGTTGAGGGTTGAGACTGGAAAGAGAGGGGAAGGAAGAAGAAGAAATAATCTGCAGAAATAGAGTTTTGAGAATTTGAAAGAGAGATGGCAGAAGAAGAAAAATAAGAGGTTGATTGCCATACCATCTTATGAACAGTGGTGAAGGGTTCTCAACCAAACCCTCCTCCGTCTCTCTCGACTCCCTCTCCTTCCTGAAGTCAAGCTTTCTCTTTTATCAAAAACACTGACCTCTACACTCCTCCTCCCACAACTTCATCATCCAAAGAGGAACCCTCTTCAACTTCAAGGTACATACCCACCCCATTTCATTTCTTTCCGTTTCTTAAAATAATGGATTTTTATTTCAAAGTTGGGGTTTTTATTGGAAATTGCAATACCCATTTGTGATTTCTGTTGTTTCAGGCAAACACAACGCCAAGCGTCTTCTTCTTTGCCTTCTGGGTCTTCTTCTGTTCAGATTGGGAATGCAATCCCTGTAAACCGTAGACAGGTGATTAATCCAGCCATCTCTTCTCACTACTAGATCACTAAATTTTTTGAATTAATTGTTCGTATAATCTCTCGCTGATTAATCAGTGATTTCTAGCCGACTTAGCGATTTTTCATTTTCGAAACTCATTGATTAATAGGTCTATGATAATATTTTATATATAAATGAGAAGAAAATAATGTTTATGATCCATATAGCAATAACAAGTGTGTATGAAAAGGCTAGAGGGAAAGAAAGATCAAAGATGAGATTTATTAAAAGATTAAGAGGATAAAAACGACCAAAGGAAAATAAGAGTATGGAGAGTCGCACATTTATCTGACATTGAACTTTTAATTTTGTTATAATTTTCCCTAATTTTTTATTTTTTTGGAAGGTAAAAATTTTATTAAGCAACACTATAGAATCCCAATTAACAATCAAAAGGAAAAGTTGCCTTACATTGTTGCACGTGTTTACTACTACATTAATTACTTAGATGGAATGATGGATAGAGAAATTATGTTTATGAAATATAGGCCAATTATTTCCGGTTAATCTCATATCGCTCAACCGATTAGGGTCAGGTTAAATTATTAACTTCATAGCGTATAAGGGATTGTCGAATACTGTTTCTGGCTGTGTAATGAACAATGGCTAGGCTAGGTTTTATCATACTGATAGTTGCCTTAATATCAATTTTAAAATTATGACGTAGGTAATTCAAAGCAATACCTCACAGATGAGTTTGATATCTTAACTTAACTGATTTACCTGTGATCTGTGTGCATAAAATCTTAACTTAACTGATTTACCTGTGATCTGTGTGCATTTTATGCAGAAAGGGAATCCACTGCTCAAACATATTAGGATTGTAAGATGGAACTTTGCAGATGCGCTTTGTGATTAAATGTTGGGGAAGACCTCATGCGCTTTGTATTTAAGGTTAAATTTGTTATCATTTATCACATCTCCCTCTTTTTAGTGTTTGGCTTTTGATTTTACTCTTCTTTTTTGTCAGTTAAATCTTTATGTGAATGGCTTAGAAGGTTGTCTTTTCCTTTTGAAATGTCATTTGCAACAATTTTTTATTTGTGCACTTGTTCTTTTTTCTCTCTTTCTCTTTCTCAAAGGGTTGAAACATAGGTACAGAAAAATGCCTAACGCAAAGCAAACAAGAAAGGAAATGAGAGCACCAAGAAATCCAAGAACAATGTGTAAGGGGACCATAGGGTTGGATTTTCAGATGCATTAAATAATTCTCCTATACATTATGAAGATAAATTGGTCTTGGTGTCTGCAAGCATAGGTGTCAGATACATGTTGAGTGTGGATAGCGTAAATCAAAATACAGATTACATATTATTTAACATCCATGTTGAACATTGTTAGTTTAAATTTTCATTCTTAGCCACAACTTGAGAGTGACATGTTATAAAGAAGGGGAGGTTGATGTTGGACATTCTCTATTTAATCTTCTATCTCAGTTAGGATTTCACTTTTAAAAATTATTGTTACTAACTTATTATAGGTTTTATTTTATTTGATTTTATTTATAAATAAAATAGAATCCAACAATTTTGCCTATTTTAAAGAAGAGATTGAAGAAGGATGTAGCATGAAATTACTTATCTATCATGCTTATTGCTTCATCTACATCTTCTTGCTGGTCTTCTTTCATTTTTACTTTTTCTTCTACAATTATTTGTTGCATTACCATCATCTGCTTAAATCTAGAGGATCTAATCACACATCTTATTGGGTAAGGCCAGGATCGTTGCATATCTGACTCGATAAGCACCCATAGAAGACCGTATGCATGGAGCATCCTTGAACATCAAAGACCCTTGCAGACAACATCCAATACCTTTAGATGTTATCTCTCTGAATCTGTATCTTTAGGCCCTAATATCTGTGAAGATCAGATCAGAAAACACAACCCAGTGCCCTAGGTTGCATATTTGAGATAGTGGCATCCCAAAGGGATCTTCAATTCCCAAAATTCATATCCCGTCTCCTAAGATGTTCATGTTTTATTCAAAGTTATAACTAACAGGAAGGCTGATCAGTCTATCACGTGTATTATTTTTCAAGACAGCTGCATAAATTTCATAATAACTGATGGACCAAGCCAGCCGACTTCTCCTTGGATATTCTTCCTGTATTGAATTCATGACTCCAGGTGGTTACAACTTGTACCAATCTAATGTAAGTCTTTTACGGTGCCTCTTCAGTAGAAGAGTCCAACATTTCTGCATTACCTAATGTCCTTAGTGTTTTTCTGAGAACATCAAAGAGGGTAACAGGGTCAGTGGCATTTTAATTCGAGAAGTCAGCAAAATGTTATTAGTAAACTCAAATCTATTGCGGCGGAATCTTAGTTTTCGTCTATGTTCCTTGGCCTTGCAGAGGGATCTGTGTTAGTGCAGTAATTATTAGTAGGATTGAGGGATCTGTTGCCGGGCTACGATTTTGTTACACCTGTATTTGATAGCTTAAGACATTTAGAACAGCATGGGAGTGCAAATCTGCTCCTGCATGATGCTTTTGGGGTCAGGATGGAACAAGGATACCACCAGGACAGAACTGAACATTTACATGGCCTAGATTAATTCAGCTCAGACAGTGTGGTTGTCACAATGGTTAACTTGTTTTTGAAATGTATGTCTATATGTGATAGAACTATGGAACAAGTAAAATAACAATGATTGAAACAAAAGAACAATACTCGAAATAACGAAACAATATAAAAATAACTATTATAAAAAGCTAAAGAAGTAACTCAGAAATCGAATATTCTTTGGACCATCAACTGAATAACAATAAACAATCCATGCCTTATTTATAATTGTTCTAACTTCTTTGGCAAGATAATTGACCTAATCCTAATTGGTTAATATTGCCCTAACTACTATTTTGACGTCTTACTATATAGGCACAGTTATTCTTAATATTAATATTACTAATCTAATACCATAATATTGCTAATACTGCTTACATCATATTCTCTGGGTTGAAAAAGCTCGTCCTTGAGCTGGAAGTCGGATAAGGCAAAGGAACACAGGGTGAAAGTCATCCAACATTTGTCAAAATAGGCCAAGTACCGTCCAAAAACTTTGTTTTGGTAACAACTCACTATGGAAAATGAAATGGACCCCAATAAGGTACATGGTTCACATGTCAACAATCTGCAAAATAACATCTGGACACATCTTTTCATTAGCTCGCACCTTGTAGGACTCCCAATATGGGTCACTGTAAACTGCATCGCTTACTACCTGTGTCTCTATGGGAGCCTCAACATCATCTTGACCAATAATAGAGAATAAATTGCACAAGTCAAATGGCCCACATGTCAGAAATTGAGCATGTGTAATAGTGCCATTAACTTCCTAAAAAAGTAGACGGATTTTGACAAACAATATGGCTCATCTGCCGTTGTGTGCCTCTATTCAAGTTCATCTTCTTCCCATATTTTGTTATTTCGAAACGCTCTAAACCCATTGTCAACCATCTGATATCATACGTCTATTAGTTCTCTCCTTTCTCATAAATCTTGCTAAACTACACCGTGTTTGTTTCATTCTGTATCGCGGTGATCGGGGGAAGCGACGACTCACTTGTTTGTGCATCGTCACTGACTGTCTGGCAGGTTCCTGCGATGTTGAAAGAGAAGATAGTGTTGTTTGTGGATGTCTGATGGTCTTTTTGATGTCTGCCATAAATCCTGTGATCATTAGTTTCATCCTTTTCATCTCCCTTTTCTATCTCTACGATTGTCTCTACCTTGGCAGAGGTGGTAGTGGATTTTATGTCATTGGTCACTGGGGTGGTGGTTGTATAGGAGAAACAGGTTCAAGTTAAGTGTAATTGGAAACATAGGTGGTTTGTGGTTGGGGATAGTAAATTTGGTTATGGGTATTGGATTGGAATTGGGGTATTGGATTGTAGTTGGAAACATACGGTGGGGTATTGGGTTGGAATTGGACTTGGGCTATATTGGTATTGGTATAGGAATGGGGAATAATATTGGTATGTAGTAATAATAAGGGTATGGATATTGGTTATAATATTGGTCACTCATTTGTTTTTTAATTTTTAAAATAAGCTAGCGTGCTTTTACTGATTTTGGGTTGCACATAACTATTGTTTTAGGATCAGGGAGGTTTCTGCAATTTCTTGTATTTCTGGGGAGTTTTATGAAATTATTGGATAGTTTGGGGAGGTACGTGGAAATTCTGAAACAGTGTAATGAATAGTGTCTATAAACAATGATGATGAATAGTGCCGACTTTATATATATATATATATTTCAATTTTCTTTAAATTGAACAAATCTTTTTCTTCAAAACTCTTCTCAATTCAAACAAATTAGCGGACAAGAACCGCTTCGACTCTGATACCAATTGATAGAACTACAAAATAATAATCGAAATAAAAGAACAATAATCTAAATAAAAGAAAAATATTTGAAATAACGGAACAATAATCTAAGTAACTATAATAAAAAGCTAAAAGAAAATAGCTAAGGAGTCAAATATTTTTCAGTCATCAACTGAATAACAATAAACAACCCTTGCCTTATTTATAATTGTCCTAGCTTCGTTGGAAAGCTAATTGACCTAACCCTAATTGGCTAATAATGCCCTAACCACTATTTTGGGTTTTTACTAAATTAGTTCAGTTATTCTTTAAATTATAAATTAGTTCAATTATTCTTTAAATTAATACTAGGGTATTTTCCGTGCTGTTGGCACGATAAAAGTTTAAAACTTGTCAAAACATGATCATCCTTAAGTTTTTATCCTTCATACTGACGTGCCTAATCACTACCATCAGTTGAAGAAAAATAAATAAATATCAAAATGTTGGGTATGAGAATCAAACCCATGCACTCCCCAATAAGATTGATTAAGGTTAAGACATAAATGCTAACTTTAAGTCCCAACCATTAGATGAAACGAATCTCAACCATTAGATGAAATTTATCTCTTAGTGCTTTAAGTTCTATGTGATCCGTTAGATTCATATATTTGGGTAAATCTCACTCGTCTTTTATCTCCAACCTCAAACACCCTTCTGATTTGTATAATAGATTACTAATCTAATATCATGATATATTGCTTACATCAATACGTTAAGAATCTGTGTATTTCAGAGCATGCAATAGGATTCAATAACTTCTTGTTTTTTTAATCAGGCCCTTTTTGCTTGGCTTTTTCTCATTCTCTAGTGAATGATCTCTTCTAAAAACTTATTGTATTAATTTTGCCGCATGCAGTTTTCGTTATCATCTGCTACATCCGGACTACCTGTATTATCGAATAAGAGAATTGCCGAAGAACTTCAAGCTTCATGTTATTTTGTGCCATGATGATGTGGTATGCTTCCCTGCTTTTGATAGAATTAATCCTTTTTGAGGCATCGTCTGATTTCCTAGTTGCGGTTCTTATTAAATTTTGGAAGTGTGTGGATTGTAATGTATATGTCCTTTTTGTGAGGTACGCATTTTCAGTTTAAGGATGTTCTTGATTGATTCCTTGTTTTTTATTTCAGGAAGATGTTGTGAAACCTTTACTCGAAGTAACAAGAGCAGCTATACTTCATGATTGCACCCGCCTATGTGGGTGGAGGTACTATCTTATAATTCACTTCTTAGTGCAAAGATGTACAAATAAAGAATATTTTTATTTATTTCACTTACTCCGGCATTCACTATTCGTAACCCCCCTACAGTCTTCTTGTTTGTACTGTGGACTCGGCAATTGCTACTAATATCATGTAATAATAACAATAATATTAATAAATAAATTAATTAATTAATGCATTGAAATAAATTTTTGGTCTGCAATCAGAGAGCGGTTGAGATTTCGATGCCCCTATCATGTTTAAATGGATTGATTTCTTTAAATTTAGTTTTTTTTGTGAGTACTCAAAAACTCATTTAACAACCACATGTTTAGCATGTTTTGACATTCATATTTAGTATCACAACAGCTCTTACTGTGATTTGATCCAATACTCCCCCGGGCGCCTTCTCCAAAAGTTTCAGAGTTGGCGGTGCTAATGGTGTGTTCTCCTTTTCTTCTTCTTCCTATCTCTTTGATCTTTTTTCTTCGTCCCTTTCTTTTATCTCTTCTTCCTTCTTCTCTCTTTTAGTTGTAATTGTAAAAGCGATATGTTTTTTTTTTTTTTTATGATGACAATGACCCACTGAGGCTGCTGGTTTCTGAATGACTCTGTGTTCGATGATGATCCACATGAGTTTCAATTGAAAATACCATTGAAACCCATGAGTTTGATTTATTTTTAGTTTAAAACACCATTGAAAGTTTAAAACCCATGGGTTCAGTGACGAACCAACAAGATTCACAAGTTATTCACTAGAAACAAAAATAGCACCACCATGGCGGCCACCACCTTGTCCATTACGTTTGATAACATTCATTTTGAACTAATGAAGATTATAAAATTATTTTGAACTATTGAAGATTGTAAAATTATGTATTTTGACTACGGAAGACCCATGGTTGCAGTTCATGCAACTTGTGGCCATTGGTTTCAAATGCTTTCTGAAACCCATGGGTTTCGAGCTTTGGAAACCCATTGGTGTCAATGTTGTGTCACTGTTATATCACAATAGCGGTGTTATAACGGCAGGTACTAACTCCTAAATAAAAATGTTGGTCGTACTAAACCCCAACAATTTGAGTATCAGGCCCTTAAGCCCACTACCCTGTTTACATTAATGTATAATAGTTGTCAGGGAGCCACCAAGGCATTAAAGGCAATTTTTCAAAAGGCACTTCGCCTTAGGCTAGCCTTGCCTCTAAACGTTCTTTGCTCACCTTGCTCTAAGGCGCTAAAAACGTTTAGAGGTGAGGCATTAAAGGCGTTGTTTTTTCAAAAGGCACTTCACCTTAGGCTAGCCTCACCTCTAAATGTTTATTCCAGTCACATTTGCAACATGTGTATCATGTTTATTCCAGTCTCATCTTTCCACGATACACATTTGCGAAAAGCAGCTGAACTCACTAAAAAATAGAGCAAGGTGAGCAAAGAACCAGAAGTTGCAATAAACATGTTGAGAAGACTCCAGCCCAAAGGCTCGTGCCACAAAAATTATCCAAAATCATTGTCATTCACTGTGTATGACTCTTTAAGAACGTCATCTTTTGCTAAAAATGGGTATGACTCGCATTTCAGAAAATCGAGTATGTGTGAGGGTGCCCTTAACTTCCTAAAAAAACTAGAGGGACTCTGACAAACATAATGGCTTGTCTTGCTCTTTCTGTATCTGTTCAAGTGCATATTTCTCCAATATTTCTTGAAGTGCTCTCATCTTTTTGTCAAATATATTTATCATGTGCTAGTACCTCTCATCCGCCCTTCTTTTGTTGTTCTCTCATTTTTCTCATCTGCTGGCTCTCTGTCATTGTTTTTGTTTGTTCTGTCTAGGCATCAAAAATGGGTCAAGCCAAGCGCCAGTCCGTTTATGCTAAATCTCTTGAAAACTTCTCCCAGTCTATCTCAACCTACATCACATTGGAGTGACGTGATAGTGGGGTTTATGTCAATGGTCACTGGGGGTGGTAATGGTGGCGGTGTAGGGGAAATTGGTTCAGGTTGGGAGACATAGGTGTATTGTGGTTGTGGATAATAAATTGGTTGTGAGTATTTGACAAAATGGGGTAGTAGATTAGATTTGGGTTTGGGCTATATAGATATTGGTGTGGGGATGGAGAATAATAGGGGTATGGATAATGGAAATAATATGGGTCACTCATAGAATAGTGAACAATGCTAATGAACAATTTTTATTTTATTTATTTTTTCCAAATTTTCAGTCAAACTGTGTTTCTTCTCTTCTCTCTTTTCTCCTTCATCTTCTTCTAATTGAACCAACGAATCCAAAAACGTTAGCTCTGATACCTAATAATATAACCTAAACTACAAACTAAAATAAATCTAAACAAAAGATAAGTAAAACTAAATAATCTCCATTGGAGTTTCTTCATGCACTAAAAAACCAATGGCCTATAGGCCCTATTTATACTAAACCTTACTTAAATCGAGCAACCTAATCCTAAATGCTATTGGACTCCTAATCCCCAATTATTCTAATGGGCTTACTTAGATCTAACCCAACTACTATTAATTAATTAAATCCTAGATTACATATGATCTATAATAGAAATTTTGCGGTGTTTGTATAGAATTTTTTTAACTAAAGAAATTTTGATAAACAGATTGTATACAACTTTTTAAATATTTTTTTTTTTTATCATTTTTAGTTTGGAGGAATGTGGCCTGTATTTAGAGACCATAAAAGTATATGAAAACAAGCCTGCTGACCTACTTCAAGGGCAAATGGACTTAGATTATCAATCACGGGTATCCTTTGGTAGACATCTTTGGTTTTGCAGTTCTGTTAACATTCTTGTTCAGTGGAAAACCCCTAAAGCAGAATGGTTTCCTGCAAAATATCAGTTCGGAATAAAGCTAACACTGTGGCTCAATTGGTTTGATTTTTTGTCATGCAGCTGAAATATGCCCTTACAACAGTTCGGCACGTTAACAAAACTGATGTAGTTACGCTTGGCTCTACTTTTGGGGTAAGCTTGGTATTTTGTATTTAAACAGGTATAATTGATGGCAGCAAATGAAGGTCAATTGTTATGCAGTTTACTAACTACCACATGAAACTATTGTTGTGATGAGACTCATGAACTGCCATATGCTCTATGATTGCTCACACAAGGCAGCTTTAAGGTCTTATAATACAGAATATTATTCATATGAAGATAGTGACTGTAATTTAAATTATTTATTTTCTCATTGCTACTCAAATGTTACATTTCACTTTCGGCTGCAGTCACTTTCTCGTATCATGGACGCATCCAAGGAAGATCTTGCCCGTGGCCCTGGGATAGGTGAACGCAAGGTATTATAATCATACACAAATATAACCTTCAAGCATGTCTCACATGGCTGCATTTGACTTGGTATGAAGCTAGTTTATTACAGGGATCCACGAGTATGTAGATCTGCCGGGTGCACAAAAAGCACCCAGATAGACCTGCATCTTCTCTTGGTCAACAATGGTTAAAGATTTTTTTGGGGCTCAGTTTTGGAGAACACACAAGTAATTGTTGGAAGTGGTACGCATCTAGGAACCTTGTTTTTGCAGCCCTTTTAGGGGCCTTGTTGACATGGCAATGTAAATCACAGTTTTAACAAATTACAACAAAAAAAAGACTAAATTCAAACAAAATAAAGAGGACTGACTAAGGGTAGTCTGGTTAGTTGGTTAAGGCTGTGGTGGTTTAATTCCCATGTCTTGGGTTCTATACCCACCGGCGGCACACTTGCCTTTCAAAAAAAAATAATAATAAATAAATAAATAAATACAGAGGACTGAAAGATATAATAAAATAAAATTCAAACAAATTAACAATTAATAACCTGAACTGGTCATACTGAATTTATTGCCAAATAAACTTGAAACAAACACTATCATTCGATCATACGTCAAACACTGCCATTCGATCATACATGATATATGCACTAATTATGTAATTTCTCCAAACATAATCAAATACTATCATTCATATAAGAAATAAGTAGGACGTTTCTTTGCTGTTAAAATAAGTTCTAATCTCTCCACTCTAAGTTAGTGCCAAGTTGAAAGTCTCTAAGATTTGGTGTTTTCATGAATAAGCATTTAAAGAATGCCATAGATTAGCATTTAGCTAAGAAATTCAAGTGGATGTTTTAGACTTGAGCAAGAAGGATAGCAACGGAGGTGTGAAGAATAGCCACGGAGGTGTGTTTTGCCTAAATTGCTTCTTTAATTTCGGTTTTTCAATCTCACGTATTTGCTTTATCTAATTTAGCCCCTTAGTCTGATTATTTATAATAGACATTTTGCATTGCCACGTCAACAAGGACCTAAAAAGGGCTGCAAAACGAGGCCCTTTAGAATTTTTGGTTGGAAGTGTGATTCTGATCTTACTAAATTTTGTGTTGAACTGTTTTAGGTAATTCCCTCTTAATAGCCATAGGCTTGTGAACTCCCCCAGTTTGATCCACTCACTTGAAGAACTATTAGTTGCTTCAAATTTAGGTTTCCTGTCTGCCTAATTGAAAATTTTCCTCCAAGGCCATTCTCTTTCAAATTGATGTGATTATCCATGTCAAAATCAAGACTGGAGGGTTTGAGGAAAATATAGATATGATATATGTGATCTTTAATTTCATTGATAATTGTTTAATTGATTAACGGTCGGGTTCTAGGGATGCATAGAAGTTTTTTCTTAAATTTCTTTAGAGTAAACTTATTTTTCTTTTTTACGAAACTCGAACATGATGTGCAGAAAAATGATTATATATGATGAAAAAAAAATGAATTTAATAATTTTTGCAAGGGACAATGTTGAACTCTTGCTTTCCAGTCAGCCACCCAGGATTTGAAGACCACTGATTTGCTTTTGATTTTGGAACTTTGATAAGAAGGCTCTCGAAACATGTTGAATTAAATTGTAACAAAAACTAGCTGTGTCATCTCGCCTCTATGGTATTTCATCAGTTGCGACAGATCAAATGTCACATATTCTATTTAAATATTAATGCAGAAAGGAAAGGTCTTTAGAATTACCCATAATACTTGCAGCATCACCCATCAACTAATTCAAAATATACCATAGCTGCCAAACTTCAAAACATTGAGGCTAGGACTGCAGTTCTTTGCTGCAAGTTCAATGCTTTTGTGAGAGCTGCTTCATTCAACAAAAAGCAGAGGCTGTGAACTACCTTTATTATATTAGCTCACCTATTTTTTTAACTTTACTTTCCCCATGGCTATAGGTAAAAAAATGCTTGTACGATACATTTCACGAACCATTCAGGCATACTGCTCCAAGCTTTCCGAAACACCGACAAAGGAGAATATTCAAGTGAGCCCTCCTGAGAATGAAATGGAAGTTGAGAAATCCGGAGATAGAACTGTAGAGGGCCAACAGAAGAAAGAAAAGAAGCAAGCTTGATTGTTAAGTCTGCTTTAACAGCTGCATTGTCAAAGTACTCGGATAAACTTTGCAAAAAGAAGCCCTCAGCTGAGAAAGAGCTTCCTCAGAAGTTGAACAAGCCAAGACAAACTCGGATTTAATTCCATCACAAATTTTACAATCATCTGCATGAATTTGAGAAAATGTGTCATCTGTTGTAGAACAAATACTTCTATCACGGACTGCCCTTTTTGTACAGTGGTGGTGGTGGATGCAGATTGGAGATGCTCCAAAAAGCCTGTCTAACAACAACGCGAATAAATGTGTTGGTATACCACACATTGATTGAAAATCCTCTAATAGGGAGGGGGCTTGCCTGTCAAATGAAGTATTATCGTTCTCCTTTTTCTTTTCTGTTTTCTATTATTTGCTATTCTTACAAGTAAAAAAAAAAAGGTAAATTTATTGTTTTTCTACTATAAACTTCATTTTAGCATCGTAAATACAATATTGCTAGCTTTCCACGACATTCTTATAAAGAACTGAAGTATTTCAAAGATGTGGGAAAACTTCTTGATCTAAACATGGTGCTTTGTTGAGAGCGTCCAACATGTCTAAATGTGACGCATTGTAGTTACAAAGTCTACAGTTTATTTCAGCTATCTAATCCAAGAAAACAACATATCACTGTAGTGGAACATTTTTAATTCTGTTTTGTAGAAAAAGAGATTCATCTAACAATTCGTATCACAATGGGTACAAACTGATGTGAATTGATAATCCAAATCTTGAATTGTTTGGTGCCGAAAACACTGATCATTCATGACACTTCCTAATGTAATACTGACTAGGGCCTAGAAATGTAAGTCTTAAGATTGCAATAAGCTAGAAATGAGTGGGTACGCTTTGGGTACAATGTTGGCGTGATTTGGCGTTGTGGGTGGAAACCGAAGAAACTTCAGTTGTAAGAACATTTTGAAGGTCTATAATAAGATTTGTTAGGTGTTTCAGTCAACTGGAGAATGGATTGAGATCAGGTCAATGGTCTGGAAACTCCCTAGATTTCATATGCAATCCATGTTCTAGATATGATGAGCTTCACATCACTGCCCCTTTCTTACACTTTGCCACATCAATCCAGTGTCATTAAAAAGAGAGTATTTTTTTTTTTTATATGTCCTTATCACTTTGAATATTGCACATTCCATCTATCCACATGTTCGGATAATTTCAAAATTGATCGTCCTCCTCTAATTCTATGGTATCTAAAGGAAACAGATTAATCAATTAAACAAATCTTTCAAACATCAAACAGTAGTTGTTTTCCTGAATATGCATCTTCTCTCCCACACTTGAGAGTTGTGATACTTCTTGTCAGCTCGCTCTTGTACACTTTGACAACCAAAGTCATGAAACCCATGACAGCAAAGGTGGCATCAGTGGTAGAGTCAGCGCCAGCTTCCACAGCCCTGATAATCTTGAATGGCGCGTCCGTCCGCTTTGCATGTTAAACTTGTGGTTTTCCTCCTTTGCTGCTATTGACAAGAAGAGAATAGGAAAGGTGATGAAGAAGATTTGCAAGTAAAAAGATTGGGTGGTTTGGCATAGTTGAATAATATCCAACTAGTCCAGGAAGAGGAAGAGGAGGAGGAGGAGGAGGAGGTTTTCTTAAGAAGAAGAAGAAG
The DNA here is from genome assembly GCA_963556465.1 of Berberis vulgaris. Taxonomy (NCBI): domain Eukaryota; kingdom Viridiplantae; phylum Streptophyta; class Magnoliopsida; order Ranunculales; family Berberidaceae; genus Berberis; species Berberis vulgaris. The sequence goes on along the minus strand of OY747131.1, from coordinate 26,634,209 downwards.
GTTGTTGAGGTTGAGAGTGATAAGGGACGACATGGCACAACAGATGGTTTTCCGCGCGCACCATTCTGTCATGCACCTCCCTGCACTCATGTAATATCTCTCTCTCTACCGCCTCCTCTAAATTCACCAAAATAAATCTAAAAGGCAGCAACTACACTGCACCACTAATTCCTATCTCTCACACCATTCTACTATTTCACAACACCTACTTACTTTTTCACACCATCTATATAAACCAAAATCCATTCATTTTTTCCCTCTTACCGTTCAAATAGACAATGGTTCTTCCCTCCCTCATTCGAAATCTCTTGCAAATCTCTCCCCTCTCATTAAAAAACTCTCAAAATTTCCTCAAAGTTGAAACCATTCAACCCAAACTTAATAAATATGCATAACTTAACATAACAGACAAACCCAAACTCAAAACGAAAAAATGAAAAATAGGATAATTTTCGAACCAATTTAAACTCTCAATTGAGACTGATTCTCAATCTCATCTAAACATTAAAGTTGTAGTAATCTGAGTTATCTAATAAACACAACTGAATCACTTAAAAATGTTTTGAAATGAGCAAGTTATGGTCATTTTACTAAAGTCGCGTAAATCTGTTCGAAAATTGAAAATGGGATAGTGTTCCTGACTTTCGGCCAACTTATGTGCTCGATCGAGACCAATTATCAAGTTGATCGAAACACAAAAGTTGTAGTACTCTTAGTTATCTAATAAACTCAAATTGAATCATTTGAAAATGTTTTGAAATGAACAAGTTATGGTCATTTTACTAAAGTCGCGCAGAACAGGAAAAAAATTCATGTTCTCATTGTTCATTTCAATGCAAGGTATCTGAAATTTTGTTTTCCTATGTTCGCATTGTGCAAACAATTTTTTTTTCTTTTCTTATTCTGCGCGACTTTAGTAAAATTACCATAACTTGCTCATTTCAAAATATTTTCAAGTGATTCAAGATGTGTTTATTAGATAACCGAGAGTACTACAACCTTTGTGTTTTGATTAACTTGAGAATCGGTATTGATCGAGCACATAAGTTGGTCGAAAGTCAGGAATACTATCCCGCTTTCAATTTTTATACAGATTTGCGCGACTTTAGTAAAATGATCATAACTTGCACATTTCAAAACATTTTCAAGTGATTCAAGTTATGTTTATTAGATAACTCATAGTACTACAATTTTAGTGGGAGCTTGAGAATCGATCTCAATTGAGGGTTTAAATTAGTCGAAAGTTACCATGTTTTGCATTTTTTTTTTCTTTTTGAGTTTGGGTTTCTTTGTTATGTTAAGTTATGCATATTCATTGAGTTTGGGTTTAAGGGTTTTGACTTTGAAGGGATTTTGAGAGTTTTCGAGGGAATGAGAGGAGATTTGCAAGAGATTTGAGTATGGGGAGAGATTTGGAAGAGGAGATTTCAAATGGGAGAAGAAGGAACCATTGTCGATTTGAATGGTGAGGGGAAAAAATGGATGGTTTTGGTTTATATAGGTGGTATGAGAAAGGAAAAAAAAAAAACTCAATGGTGATGTGAGAAAGAGGATATGGTGGTGCGAGGTAGTCGTTGCCAATCTAAAAAGAGAGTAAGTTCTACATGGGACCTGGTGGTACTAAAAGCATCACATGCCATAATATCAAACAAAGCTTTGGATTCGATTTTGAGAGGCAGAGAGGCCTCCACCCAATTGTTGCCTTGCATAGACCTTACCTGACACAAGAAAGGTTCACGCAAACCTACCTCGAAAAAAGGCCTAGCCAAGGTTTGTGCGAGTGCGACATATCATTAGCTTATTCACATAAACTTTCATTCCGTCAGGTGTTTCAATCCCCGCTCTAGTGCTTTTGAACGGATTCTTCTAAAATCTCAACTCTATAGCTCCCAAACCCTACTCTCAAAATTTTGATCCCCGCTTTAATGATTTGGAGCTGATTGTTCTCAAATCTTTGCTTTATGATTTATGGAACTTCACTTAAATTTGAATAATTGCAAATGATTTTATTTCATCAGTCATTACATTTTATTAACAATCATTATATTTTTTTTGTATATTACTGAAAATATTTTATGCACATAATAGTTTTCAAGGTTTCGATCTCTCTATATGATTATTCATATATCTAATTACTTTATCTTATGCATGTTGTTAATCTTAAATAATTGTTATTTAATAGTTGTTTTGTAGATTTGATATTAATAAAATAAATTGATGAAACTCTTTAATATTTTAAAATATGCAATAATAAAATTATATAAATACATTGCATATATGACGTTCTCAACGCTTTGAGCATTAGCAAAGTTTGAAGTTAAGTGATTTCACACTCCTACTCGCGCTTACGCTCCGGTGGCTAAGATCATTAGCTGTGACACATGATAAATTTACGTGGCAAATCTCTATATTACTTTTCTATACAATAGGCATTGTATCTATCAGTTAGATTTTTTGGGTTAAAATCATCGAAGCACCAAAAACTTCAACGAGGTTTTTTTTATAATTTAAATCCAATATTTCAGCAACAAAATCCAATAAATCTAAGTGCAGTCCTAAGTGTATTCATCTTTTTTGGAAATTTAAATCCAATATTTCAGCAACAAATCCAATAAATAAATTTAAATGCAGTCCTAAGTGTATTCATCTTTTTTGGAAAGAAAGTGTGCACGTGTTGTTTGCATCAATAACTGCACTTTATTTGGTTATTTTTTTCTTCATAACTAGAAAAGAAAGGTGAATGATTTCAAATATTACTTCTGAATCAATTTTGAAATCATATGTATGAACCAAAGCATTTCGTGACCACACCAGGCCAGAAGCTTCTCAAGCTCCAACATTCACTTTTCTAGTTAGAACTAGCGTCTTGGAGCTAATGTGGGATCAGCTCAAGGAAACCAAATTGTCAAGTTTATTAAAATTGAACCAAATCAGTCAATTTAGCCTTTTCGTTCAGCCATAGTTGATGTTGTTTAAATAAAATCAAACCTTTGACAAACGTAGAATTGTATCGATGATGTGGTACTAACACACATGACGATGATTGGCGTATGTTACTAAGAAAGTGAGAAGTCCCATTCCCAACTGCCACATATCAGTTTGATTCAGATTGACAAACTACATTGTTGGTAAAAGTTGAAGCATAACCAGTCTCCAAGTTGTGCTACAAGGTTCAGAGAAAAGGACATTCACTTCACCTATGGATGCAAACATTTACTAGAGAAATTGGTTGCACATCACATCTCATACTTTCAGTTCAAACAATGATAAAAAAAAAAAAAAAATGGGTATTTTCAATGCCAAATACATTTCCTTGCAATTGATTAAGATAAGATTTCAATCTCTGAGTATATTCTTGGAAAGCAGAACCCTTTCCTGTGTTGTACTGAAAAACAAATGACACTTGCGGCAGGCAATTTGAGTCTCCTCTTGCACTTTCCTGCAAGCTACACAGCTAGCTATCAGTCTCCATGTTTTGTGGGGTAACTATTCTGCATGGACTAAGCCCCATCCATTTATGCAAAACCACCTTTAACAGAGGCATACACAAACTTTGTGACATACTATTTTCCCCATCCATTAATTCACTGATACTTTCAAGACCCAAATATCAAATACAAGTGTCAAATTTCTGAAAATAATGCTTGCTCTTTGTTGCATGCTAGACTTGTAAAATCTTCTTTTGGACAAGATATTAGTCTCAAATAAGATAAATTAGGAACCCTAGGCGAGGAAGCTTTCAACATGTTGTGCCACAGACTTGGCCAGGCTCTCTGCTGCTTCCTGTGTGGATGCCTCCGCATAAACACGTATAATGTCCTCTGTACCTGACGGTCGTATAAACGATCGACCCTGAGGAAACTTGGCTGGATTAAAAAAAAAAAAATTAATTAAGAATTGAGTAGTGTAATTAGTTAAACACTCTCAACTTGGATAAGAAAAATATCAAAACTGGCCAGCTGATTCAACAAAAGTATAAAACTGAAAACCTAGGTACAACATTATAATTAATAAAATCTGACAATAGAAAGAATATAGGCTTCTTCATTAATTGTCTATGTGATTACCAATTTCGGAATCGATTGCTTCCTGAAGACCAGAAGGCTTCACAACCACAGTTTCAACATTTGCTGTAGTAACAGCTGTTCGGTCTGCAACTTTTACCTGAGAAAAAAAAATTGGGGATATAGCAATGAGAAATCAGTTACTAAGAAAAGATCTTTAAGGCCTTCTTCTCTTCTGATTTTCATTGTACTCTCTTTCTCAAACAATGATATTTGAACCAATTGAATAAAAATAAAATAAGAGAAGGATTCGTGCATATATGAGGATCAAAATTATTAGCTAGTGTGCTTATGTGTGATAAGAAGACGCCCCAAAGAGAGAGTTCGGCATTTAAACAAGACTGATTAAATTGCTAAATTTCCCCATAATAAAAGGTTTGTGTGACATAGATGCCAAGGGAAATGAGTGAAAAGGGCAAAAGCTTTTGATTGTTGATCACAATCCAGGAGTGTGGTCAAGGTTCTTGTTCTCATTGTGCTAAAAGTTTCAGCCCCTAGGAAATGGAACTTCTATTTGTGAAAAAATTGGTCGTGTCTGAAAAAATAAAAACGTGGAAAACTAAGAAAACACATTGAAATCTATGAGATAAACCTAAACCCAGTACTTTCATGGTTCAAAATATCGTGATATATCCTGATATTTATCCATTTTTTCAGGTGAAAGTATCCAAATTATCCATGATATATTCGGATATATCCAAATATGAGAGGAATTATCCACAATATCGGTGATATTTCAAGGGCCGATATATCCTAGCGATATCGATATTTTGAACCATGCTTAAACATAAAGATGGATAATAGACATGATAATATGAAGAAAACTATAAACTTCACAGGCAAAGGTACAAAGAGGGACTGACGTGATATCAAATAGGAAGTTAAACATATAGTAATCTAATGCCAAAAAATCAATCCAGTGAACTTAGGAATGATGAGTCTGGACAATGGTTGGATCAAGCATTGGGAAAAGCTTAGAGAAGAGGTAGGTGAGCTTGCTGAAAGTCCATTTACTGGGTGTAATCCAAATATAAGCAGTGCGCCCAGTTCAGTGAAGTTCTAAATCAACTAATCAAGAGTTTTTCCTTAAGTTCAGCAGTTTAGTATATGCCCTGGTCCATTTTGTTCTAAATCAACTAATGTAAGAAGAATACTGCAGGTCCTGGCTCATTGAAGATCCAAATTGTTCTCCAATCAACCTCAGCAATCAAAACTAATCTCAGACACTTAACACCTTTACTTTTATTGAGGTCTATAAGTGCAGAGCAAAAGGAAGAACCTCTATTGGAGCTCCGGTGGGGAGGAATCTAGGCAGTGATGATTTGGAGGAGGGCAACAACAGATCGGGATCAGCAGACTCGTAGGATTTTACTCAATACTTTGACCAAAATCTCAACTCTCATTCAATAATTTCTAGAGCCTGAAAAGGTGTCGCGCTAAGGTCAAATTTATTGATAATCACCTTACAACATTTGACGGTTAAACATTAAGGCTCGAATACTATCACATCCCAACACCTCAATGGACGTGCGAGATCGCCCTTGACTCAGTCAAAGGGAGTCGTGGTATGATGGACTGAATCGAGAGAATGTCCAGATCTGTCGTATAAACCTCCCGAAGATCAGGAAAAGATAGCTAGGGCTTACCCGAATGGTGGAAAACCAGTAGAAAAAGGCAAATAAATACATAGCCTGAACATAGAAAAGGTATGTAATCAACCCATCTTGTACTTGCACTCTTCGATCTCATACTTACTCGAGTGTCGAGAGTGACATTGCAGGTACCCATCTCTTCCATTCCAGCTCTACAAGAAGCATTCAATCAGAGTCTTTAATCCCGACCTAGTGGTGATCTCGAGAACTGAGGTGCGAAAACGCCCCGACAGTTTCATTTATTGAGTTTCTCTAAACCTCCTTTCCTCTTGTTTCTAATTTTCTTTATTCTTTAATTTGATTTGGCTCCAATAATTTGTACTTGTTACCAAATGATACTCAGATTAACTAGTTGAGACTACTATGACCAATGCGTCAAATCGAGCATTTTTTTATGGACTATTCTCGATAGAAAGGAATAACACAAAGAATCCACAGTGAATGGAGCCACACAAGATGTGATGAAAAAAACAGGAGACTGAAGTTGAAGAGCAAAGTCTTTGGAAGGAATTAGTTATGGCTAGGCCTGGATACCAAGAAGGCGGATTGAGACTGGGGAGGTTAGGGGACCTCATGGTGTGGTATTGAGAACTTTAGAAAAAGGTGTGTTTAGCTTTTAACATGGGAAAGGGGGAGGAGGGTAAGACTTGGGACGATGCTTGGAGCCTTGGTTTGTCTCGGTTTGCTTGGTGAAGCGTTCCCTAGGTTATATTCTATTTCTAATCATAAATAGACGTTCATCCAAGATGTCATCTCTCAATATGCTAATGGTATAAGTGAGAAGAAACATAAATTGGGTTAAGCATGCTCCCATAGGCTGGCTTTCTATGTTTAGAAAACAGTCCTTGATAAGATCTCCACCCAAGATAATCTAAGAAAAATAAGCAAACTATTGTCAATGCTTGCCTTCTCTGCCCTTATGCCTGGGAATGAGTAGACCACCTATTGTTTGCATGGTTAATGCCTTATAAAGTGAGGAATCCCGCTTCTTTTCCTAAATGGCCCATGTCCACTAAAGAGAGGGAAAAAAAAGCTTTAGATGTTATCCCATTTTCCGTTGAATTCTTTGGGGTATTTGATTGGGGTTGGGGGGGAGGGAGGGAATTTGAGAATATTTGAGGAGGTAGTCCAAATGGGGAACTGGGTGATCGTTGATATCAAAAGCTTCATTTTCTGTTGGTGTTGGGTTTTTGGAGTTAAGGGGACTTCACTATGATGACTATAGGATGAACTCGAAATGGCTTATTGATTTATAATATTCTTCATAGTTTTTTTCTCTTTTGTTTATTGGAAGGCTACCTTGCTCTCTTTTTTCTTTTGTATGCAATGAATCTCATTTTACACATAACAAAACAAATCGATAATAGGAAATAGGCAGCTGATTAAAAATAAATATATAAACAAGTATGATATTTTATTAGTTTAAAACAAACAATTTTTGTAATAAAAATTTAAAATTTCTTGTTAAAGGGATTCCACACTGTTTGCCAAGAGAAACCTATCCCAAGAGTGCACACTAGTTATTCAGAATCAGCCAAGAGCGCACACTAGTTATCCCAAGAGCGCACACTAGTTATTCAGTATCAGTTCCATAATTTAATGGAAGTTAGGGGTGGAAGCCTTGATTTGGAATCCGTCCCTGCTTTAAGACTTCTTTTTCAAGGGGTTTTGTATCCAAGGATTTTGCATTGTGGTGGAGAACCATTCAACTTGGGCATAATAGTTAAATTTTTTTTCTTGCAGCAAATGAAGTAGACAAATATGATTTGTTTAGAAGAGTAAAAAACAAGTTGAATAGAGGAGAGCAAAGTGAGAGGATGCGAAGCCTAGAAAGAAAAGGCTATTTCACTGATTGGATAAAATAGGGAGCTATGGAAGAAAAGAGGAAACTTGCTCATGTAAATGAGTTAAACACAAGGACGCATAGACACGACACGTCAACTCAACAATTTTTGAAAAACTAGGACTCGGGGACACGATGACACGTCGTACCTTTTTTTTCAATAAAACCAAATCAAGATAAACAACAATTCAATAAAGAAAGATTTTAAATAGAAAAACAAAGTATCCATCTTTCTACGGCAAGTAGGAAAAATAAATAGAAGAGGAAGAGGAAAGAACGGTAAAGAAAAAGAAGAGGCATAAAAATGGAAAACAAAATAATGTTTTGTCAAAAAAAAAAGTAAAGTAAAGTAGATGAGAGAATAATTAAAAGAGAGAAGAATAAACAAAGATTAAGAAGAAGCATAGACTAAATCTATGCTTTAGTGATTTTTCATCGCCTGTTTCTATCTTGACTTCTAAATCACAATTGAAAGTTTCTCACTTCTGATGGACTAACAACCTAAATTAGGTAGTTATATGAGTCCAATAAAAAATAAAAAGTAAAATAAATTTGGTTGTCGAGTCTTGACTGTGTCATGATCGAGTATTGTGTCAAAGGTGTGTCTGACACGATGACCATGTGTTGAACCCACCGACACGTTGACCAAGTGTCTAATACGTGTCGAGCGAGTGTCGGTATCGGATACGTGTCAGACACGGGTGCGACAAGTTTTTCAAAGAGTCTGTGCATTCTTGGTTAAACATGATATTCTTTATTTGATTTTTCCTGAATATTGAAAAACAAAAGAGCCAGATACATTACTTAGTAAGTTCTTCGCCACATCAGCTAATAGCTTTACTATCGGATCAAATTTAATGGAGGACAGTCAACCTCATGAGTCTACTAATCTCCAGCTGGTAGCAGAAGGAAAAAGGGAGAGGAAAATAAAAAAGATAGGAGTGCTACCCAAAATCGATAAAGGGCCAACTGTCGCGGAAGCGTACAACTTATCCAAACTTCTTAGGTTTAATTTCAAAGCCAAAAAAACATAGCACCATACCCAAGTTAGAAGATTAGCGACGAGGAAGAAGCTTTGAGATGCACAATTGGTCCATCCCGAACAATCAGTATGAACTAGCCCCTTCAGAAGGATTTGGTGACTTGGAGCATTGCGATTCTCATGCAAATTCCTTCAAAATGGTCTCTTATTTGACTCGCTAGACCATCTGTAGGATGAGAATATACACCCACTCTAAACTTTATGCCAAGGCATGATTTGATGTGTTAAATTGGGCTTTGAGGTCAGATTGAACTCTTTTACTAGGGTATGGGCCACGGTTGTCTCAAATTCCGAGTATTGAATCTAGTCGGTTAAAGGACTTTCTTATGTTTTGTCTTGGCTTTCATTGCATCTCATCTGGTTTTGCAAAGAAATTTAACCTTTTTAACATAAGAGGATTGGGTGGGTGGGGGGACGCTCAAATTGGGAATGGATTTGTAAAGACCCCATTTTTTTTTCTTTGAAATGCCTATAATTTGTTTTACTCGAAAAATTTATTTGTACATAAATTATGCATAAATTGACAAAATTATTACTCTAGTGGTAGCTAGAAACTTATTAACTAAATATTACATTTTTTTTTGTGATTAGATTAAATAATTTTTTTTTCTAGAATAGGTGCAAATAGTAAGTTTCAGCATGGACCCAATATTAGGATTTGGACTTGGGCTATTTCCTTTGATTAGGGTAGTGATAAGGGTGGACTAAAAAATTTAATTAAAATTAATGGTGTGTAAACACACTTTGTGAAAACCCTAGTATTAGTTCTACCCATATTTTGGTTCTTGTTTCTTGTTGAATTTTTTATATTAAATTGATTTAAGCATACATGTTATTCAATATGTTTGGAACTAAACCATTGAAATATTTATTCTATGAAAATTATATAAATATAATATTAAATACATTTTTTCTGAAATTAGATATACACATAATGAATTGTGATAATATTTGTAATGTAGATTTTGCTATGTGTTCACCTTAGAGGATGAAGTTGTTGATAGTTAAGTTGGAATTAATTTGTGAGGAGTCATCCTTTAATGAAATGAATTTGGAAATTTGTACTGTTATGCGAATGGATATTTATATTGTTTTTGATATGTGAATTGGTATTTGCATTATCATATTATGACTTGAAAGAAGTAGTTAGTATGTGATCCTCCTTTAACTTGGAATTCGATTGTTATGCAAATTAACTTGCTAAGGAGTATAAATTTCTATTTAGTTTGATCGCGGCTTTGTTATAGAGAATTTTTTTATGAAAATGTTATGTTTCCCCAAATGAATGATGGAAATTGTGGTGGATTTATTTATGATTGTCAAAATGTCACAGTTCAAGAATTTTAGGATATCGCAATAGGCGATACAAATAATCACGAGTTCATAAACTTTAATTACATTAAATTGTATCCTTAGAACTATTGTATCTCTTGTTTTATGATGTCCCCCTCCTATAGAGAAACTAAGTAACCTTCGGGTTCGGTCTTGCATAGTACGATACCTCATTTCTATAGAAAATAAAGTAACCTTCAGATTGGATCTTGCGGAAGTGAGAAAGATTTAAAATGCTTAATGAAGGCTTTAGTTTTCCTCCATAAAAAAGACATGAGATGATTTACACATTGTTAGCCTTAATGTGGTTTTTATGGGACTCGTATAGTTAGTGGTATCCAGTGATACTTGCCCGTATGTGATATTCCCACTTAGGCATGGACGACGAAAAAACTCTCTCTTATATGAGAGAGGCATAAGACATATATGTTCAGCACGGAGGTGATGCGAATGTGTAGCCTAAGATGATCAATATATTGAGAATGAATAATTTGTTTAAGACAAATAATGTATCGGCACAACTGTCTTAATTGATGAATTATGACCAATTGGTAACTCTGTTTGGTACAATTTTCATTGTCAGATAACATATACAATTTTGCACTTTTATTTTTTGTGAAATACATATTTTTTGAAAATTTGCATCTACAGTGAGATAATCAGGTTTTAAGCAGACTGAACAGTCCGCAGGAAAATGAGTTTTCGATGCTTGCTTAGTGCTCGAAGCACCTAGTTTCGCAAGTCTCTGTAGAAAAATGTGTTTGGAACACTTTTTGTTAGGGCTGAACAAAAAACCGATCAAACCGTTTAAACCGACCGAACCAATCAAAACCGAACCGATCGATTCGATTGGGTTTTAAAAAATTCAAAACCGAAATGGTCGGTTCAGTTTTCGATTTCTATGTGATTTTAACCGACAAAACCTAACCGATAGAATATATATAATAAATAATATATATTTTATGTAAAAACATTATAATATGTTTAAAATAGTCGGTTCGGTTTTATTTCGATTTAAGTCGGTTCGGTTACGGTTTGCATAAATTAGAATCAGTTCAGTTTTGGTTTGAAATTTTTGAAACCAACCAAAGTCGATTCGGTTCACGGTTTAGGTGAAAAACCGAACCGTCGGTTTTCAACCCGACTTTTTGTTCTTTAAGTTTTCCAAAATTCTAAATGGGTTGGTTAGAAACGCTAGAGTTCTACGCTGCCAGAATTTTAGCATACACTGTTATATGGTTTCATCTAACTTTTGACATGAAAGATGGCAAACTAACTAACATTTTCTTGCAGGGTCCGACTTGTCATATAATTCTCCTATTGGTAAGTATATGTCAACTAACCAACATAATTGTGTATCTAGTTGACTATCGTTACTTAACCAATTAATGTGAGACGTTTACCTCCACATAGTATGAGGAACTACTGGTCTCCAACTGCAACTATATCCTCAAGCAATGAGGAAAGAAATGAAACTCTTTCAACTTTTGTTTATTTATTTATTATTGTTTCATTTATGGTCGAGCTTAATTGTTAGCCCAAGTGAGTTTTTGCTTCTTGGGTACATTCCTATGGGAATGCAGCCAACTAACTTTGTCTCAGGTTTAAAGAGTTTTGGATGACATTGTTGGAGGTCTCTTTTGTGGGGCAATCATCTTCAAAAAGTTTCTTTGTTAAGAGTCTTTTGTTTACTTCAACTTTATAGTAAATGTTTTGGTCATTTGTTGTTGAACTTTTGTTATTCTGAGATGCTAAGCATTGTAGGTAATAGTTATCTATTACCATAGCTTGAGGTAATTTTCACACCTAGACTTTTGGGGAATCGGATAATTCTAGAGACATTAATGTCAAAAAAATCGAGACGTGACAATTTTGTATCAGAGCTTTTGGCTAGCCTAAGCTAGGATAAAGTCTAGGTGATCCTCAAAATATGAATATGGGTGATTAAGAGTGTAGAGGTATAGAGATTAGGTGGCAGAAGAACCTTGAACTTTAGGATCGTTTTTTTCTCCATTTAATCTAGTGATGAGATTTATTGGACTTGTGTGTGATAGTAATCACATTATTTTATATGTCAATATTGGGTGTCATTCTTTCGTTTAGTGTTCCCTTTTGGTGGTTTTGTTATCATGCATGTTAATTAGTTATCTGTTTTAGAGAATCTTGAGACGAGATTCTATTGAGGTGTATATACTATAACAGCCGCAGTTTTTCTATGCTTGAAACCTATTAATTATATAGGTATTTTAATTTTGCATGCCTTGAAATGAAAGTCGCAATATTTAATTTATTGATAAAGTATATGCAAGTGTATGGAGCCTCATGTTAAGCGTGTTGCATGATTATGCGTGGTTTGCTCATTGTCGTTAGGTATAGTTGTGAAAATTTTGTCAATATGTATGGAAGCATGGTTCCTCATTTGAAATTGCATTTCATTCACATTGTCATTTATTTAAGGTTATACACTTATAATCCCTACCCTCAGAATCTTAGGACGAGATTCCATTTAAAGTGTGTAATGACCCCATTTTTTTTGTAATGCATATATTTATATTTAATTTTGTGTTTGAACTTCTAAGAGATTTATATTCCTTCATATTTAAAATTCAAGCAAATTTATATTTTTTTATGTCAATAATTTGTTTTACTCGAAAAATTTATTTGTATATAAATCATGCATAGATTGAGAAAATTATTACTCTAGTGGTAGCTAGAAACTTATTAGCTAAATACTACATCTTTTTTTATTGATTTTTATTGGTTAATTGGTGATTAGATTAAATAATTTTTTTCTAGAATATGTGCAAATAGTAAGTTTAGGCTTGGATTCAATTTTAGGATTTAGACTTGGGCTATTCCTTTGATTAGGGCAGTGATGAGGGTTAAAATTTTAAATTAAAATTAATTGGGTGTAAATACACTTTGTGAAAACCCTAGTATTAGTTTTACTCATATTTTTTGGGTCTTGTTAATGATGGCAGAAAAATGAGGCATATGGGGGGAATTGCTAATCCAAAGAGAAGAAAAGTGTCACGATTGTGACAGATTTGGAACAAACCGAAGAGGGAACACACTGGGCAGATGATATTTCAAGAGGGACAAAATACAATAACTATCTCAAGTTCGTCTTGAATAAAAAACCTGATTTTCTACTTAAAAACTTATTTGCCTTCATTCTCTCTTCTACCTCTCTATTTATAGAGGAATTGAACAACCATAACGTACTATTGAGAATCACATGCTACTCACGTGTCTTAACTAACTGAAATAAGAAAGATTACAGGAATATTCTTGATTCAAATTTAAAACTCGCGCCAGCTTTCCCGCCTCAATTTCTGATTTCATTTTTGTTTGCCAATCGTGACATTGCCCACCCCTTTTCAGAATCCTTGTCCTCAAGGATTAAAAGAAAAAACATGGCCTGTATATGAGACCAATCCTTCCCTGACTTCAAGCATCCTACTCGGTAGTCAGAATAGCTACTCATCCAATGAAAGTTAAAAACAAAAACCCAGTCTCCATGCTCAAAGATAATGACCTTGTCTCCATTTTTTCGTGAGATGTACTGCTGCTGGGAAGTCATGAAACATATTTCTCCTCAAGATGATGCATTGCTAGATCAAACTCTTGCAGTCCATGGTATCTTAGATATTCTGCATCCCCTAAATCGAATCTACGTCAGCATTTATCAAAACTGTTATTATTTCCAAAGATAACAGATCCATTAGGCAAACGCTGCTCACACCTGGGGAAATCTATCCACTCTGGATGCCCAAATTCAATTCCCATAAAATTGAAATACCCTTCTTCACCTAGTCCCATTGTAATTGGTTTGATCATTTTGTGTAATGCTATCCCACAGTCTATTACAGGGGTAGATTGTGATACCCTTGTGTGGGCGGACCTGAGGAGGAGGGTGAGAGAGAAGCCCAAGAGCCCATGGATCCCAAGAGGGTTGGCAAGCTACAAAGGGGAGATCATAGTCCCACATCGCCTGAGTGCGGGATGGTGATGTGCTATATATGTACGAGTTTGAATCTACAAAGTACAGTGCGTTTTAAAGCCGTGCGGGCATTGGGTCCAAAGCGGACAATATAATACTCTGTGGATCGGGTGGTGACATAGATGGTCTATCCACAACCATAAAATCATACATATCCTTGTCCATAAGCTAGAATGCAATAGTTTCATCACCAACTAGAAGTTGGTCATGATTTTCGGCGTAGCAAACACATTTTTCCTTCCACCTTCTATTTGTAAGCATGTGAACAATGTCACCCATTTGCCAATCCTCATCCCTTATTTGGAGAATTTCAATCCATTTATCAACAATAGCCATATGTACCTGATAATCAAATCCGACACCACCATTTCGAACAACAACGCATTCCACTAACATCTTCCCTAATGGTAACAGTGTCAGGAAAGAGCCCATGAATTAAGTCGTTTACAAGCATTAAATAAACCACAGCATCCACATCTGTTGCCCACCCAAAGTACTCCTTATATTTTCCAGTAATTGCCACCTACAATCCATGGTGAGTGTACATCATTGAAGTCATACCATCAAACAAATAATCAATCTCAAATGTGGTCTGGACACTGGATGAGAGAGTCCTCTTTTTCTTGTGCTTCCTCTTAAACTCTTGCACCAAGTGGTTCACCATTCGGTTATCGAAATCCTCTCCACCAAGATGAGTGTCCCCAGCTGTAGCCTTCACTTCAAAAGCAGCAAACTGCTTCTCTTTAGACTTGTATTGAGCAGTGATCATGGGTTTGTCACCAGGGCCTGTGGAGACCTTGAACAACCATAGCTACATGCCAGCTTGTACAGATGCAGCTTGTACAGATGCAGAGAATCTCCTACCATCATTATCATTAGGCTCCATCTCTAATGTTTTCTGGGAACTTTCAACAGCAAAAACTATATTGTTAAGTGTCATGTGTGCCTGCCCCTTGACGAAACAGAGCTTTTACATTAGCCTCTCCATCACACATTGCAAAGTCAGCATCCAGTAGTGCTCCTTTCAGTTCTCCTAGTTTCAACTTATTACAAGCAGAAATGTTTGTGAAAATCTGTGATTTGATCTTCCTCAAGTATGAACTCTTCTCTGTTATAACAACAAGAGTGGGACAAACACCCTTAATAGGGACATGCTCAACAAAGCTAACAACCCCCATGCCTTTGGTTACCTTTCCAAACACATGTTTTCCATCTAGATGAGAAGTTCTAGTCATAGTTATAAAAAAACTGAGAACCATTGGTGTTCGGGCCAGAGTTGGCCATTGACAACATTCCTTTCCTTTCATGTTTCAGTTCATCTTCAAATTTCACTCCATCAATAGATTCCCCACCTGTACCATTGCAAGTTGATATATCTCTACCTTGTATCATAAAACCTTTGATCACACAATGGAAACAGGAACCCTTGAGATGGAGAGGAACACCAGTGTTGGGACCGATGCCCTTGTCACAGAGCTTTGTCTTTCCTGATTTGCAGAACTTATATTCCCTACATTCGGCTTGGTAACCAGGTATGAAATGTCTCTTGGTTCAACTTTAGTTACTCCTTCCTCAAGTGTTTTTGCAACAATTGTACCATCAACTAGCATGATTTGATAAATGTCTGTAACTTCATCCAAACCACCAGGTTGCCCATCCCTCTCCCCTTTTGACAAAACTTTCATCTTAACCTTTATCCGAGAAAAGTAAGTGATACCTTGAAACTGATTAGTCCTCACTCCTTGTATCTGCATCTGTTCAAATATTTCAAAAGCATCTTTTATAAGCCCATGAAGAGCACACACCGAAATCATAACCGTGCAAGTCCCACAACTATCTTCACCACGACTAAGGTTTAAATCCAAAGAATTGGCAATCAAACTAATTGCCGGTTTCCTATGCCATTTCCAATTCCACCATTTGATGGAGTTTTGTCCCGGAATACTAGCTGAAGCAATTTGGACCATGGTGGAAAAAGAAAATCTAACAGTGGGAATGGTGAAGGCTGAATAATTGGGTTTAAAAACTTGAACCAAGGACTTGATATCAAATCTGTGATTACTTAGAAAACTTAGCACCAAGTAGTTCTCATCCAAAATCTGTATTTCATGAAAGAAATCCAAGGCCTCGTTAGGACTCTCAACATCCCTTGTAGACCTTTCATCATATACCTTCCATGCACATTCTAACTCTCCACCCATAACATACATAACAGGGGGTTCCTTGGAGGTAACTTTCTCTTGTCAGCATTTCATCAAATACTCTCCATGCAGGGGCGGATCTACCCTTTGGTTAAGGGGGTCAATTGCCCCCCTTATCATTTTAAAAAAAACCCAGTAAGCTATTTGTATTTTTCATATTGCCCCTCTTAAAATTTGTATCTTGCCCCCCTTCATTTAGGTTGCCCCTCTCACGTTCAAAAGAAGCTTTCATTCATTGAATTTCTGAATTTTTGATGGGTACAATGATGCATTTTGAATCTTGTTTATCATAATTCCCTGTGGTCGCGTTCAAGAAATTCTACCTTGGCATGGCCATCTCCTGGCTCTTCTGCGTCTCTGTTGCTTTCGACGGATATTTAGGACTCCCACCTATTGCTGCAAATGAACCAATTATGTACCTAATCTGGGAGCAAATTGCCACGCTCTACACATGATCGCTCGATGATAGGTCCAATGGGGAAGCCTCGCTCGTTTCGCTTGTTCATGACAACAATTGGTATGGGAAGCTAATAATTGAAGAAGGTAGAGTTGTGTCACTGCTGAAACTGGTTTAGTTGAATAGTTGTGCACTGTTTGCCCCCCTTTATCTGCAATTCTGGCTCCGCCCCTGGCTCCATGTAGGCAAATCACTAGAAGTATATTGATATGCACTATACTTGGACTGATTGAGGTTGATTCCATCAATTTGGGAAAAATCTAAGTTAGGGACACGATTGAACTTACCAGCGGTCTCCCAGGGATTATGGGAGACTGGTCTATTGAGTGGCACAGTTAGATTTGCGATTTGAAAGGTGGGAGAAGCACTCGATCCAACAGATCCAGAAACCTCTTGATTGTTCTGAATCAGTTGAACAATTTGTTCAAATCGAGCATCCAATCTCTTCTCTTGATATTGAGCCAACCTTTTTCAACTCAATTTTCAGGAGTTCGATCTGTCCCGATATCTCGATCTGGCTCTTTCTAGTCTCCTCTATGAAAGCTTTCATATCTTCTGATATGATTTCCATGGTTGCTCAGTTGGTGGATCGTAACGACTCTGATACCAATTGTCACGATTGTGACAGATTTGGAACAAATTGAACAAGGAACACACTGATTAATGATAGATGATATTGAACAAGGAAAACACAATTCTGCACATTTTTTTGTGAAATACATATTTTTGAAATTTTGCATCTATAGTGAGATGATAAGGTTTTAAGCAGATTGGACAAACAGTAGGAAATGGAGTTTTCGATGCTTTCTTAGTGCCCGAAGCACCTAGTTTCACGAGTCTATAGAAAAATGCATCCGGAACACTTTTTGTTCTTTAAGTTTTTCCAAATTCAGAATAGTTTGGTTAGAAACACCAGAGTTCTGACGTTGACAGAATTTTAGTATAAACCGTTATATAGTTTTATCACATGCAGATGGCAAGCTAGTTAACATTTTTTTGTAGGATCGACTTGCCATATAATTCTCCTATTAGTAAATATAGTAAATATAGGTAATCTGGCATAATTGTTTATCTAACTTTTGACACTTGCCTCCATATGGTGTGAGGAACTACCGGTATCCAATTGCAACTATGTCTTCTAGCAATGAGGAAAGAAATGAGATTCTTTCACCTTTTGTTCATAGATTTATTTATTACTATTTCATTTGTGGTTTATTTAGAGATGAAGATTTTTCATACCAGCTTAATTGCTGCTCAAGTGAGCTTTTGCTTCTTAGATACATTTTCATAGGAATGTAGCCAACTAGCTTTGTCTCAGGTTTAGAGAGTTTTGGGCGGCATTGTTGGAAGTTTCTTTTGCGGGGCGATCATCTTCAAAGAGGTTCCTTGTTTAGAGTCTTTTTATTTACTTCAACTTTGTAATAAATGTTTCGGTCCTTTGTTGTTAAACTTCTATTATTTTGAGACACTAAGCATTCTAGGTTATAGTTGTCAATTGCGATAGTTTTGAGGTATTTTCACGTCTTATTTTAGGGGAATCGAACAGAATTCCACATTAGCATACATAGAGCCTCATTAATTCACAAATCAATGTGTCGAGACTGAAGATAAACATGAATTTGCCAAAAGTACCAACATGTTGACATTGAATAATTTCATAATAGGCAAAGGAACTACCTTAAGCTGCCTGCTGGGGAGGTCCTGATAAAGCTCACTCCATCTTTTGATTGACCAAGCCATGTGCCTCAAGATGGCCTCTACCAAAAGCAACCCACTCAAAGCATCTCCAACGGCTTGGTTGATCAATTTGCTGACTGCCAACAGTCTCGAAGCAGCCTTCTGCTCTTCTGAACCTGAAATGAAGGAATTTCATTGACTTTCAGTAGTAGTGTTAAATAATGTGACACTGGTGGAAACTACATCAGAATTCAGCACCAAACCTTTAGATGAAAAAGCGAGTTCTTCATTTCTAGTCTCCAACCAATAAATGAAGTGTTCTGAAAACAAAATAGTTCCATGCCCATTAGCTTCGAAGTATATACCAATATCATACTCAGCAGCTTTTTCATGTAAGTATTTAACTCCTGTAGGAGTTAACACTGCTTCTAGGCCCAGGCTTTTGAGGTAAGCTGTAGATGCCCCATTTGCGTAGGCTGTCTGTACGACACCAACCCTTGCTGGATATTCTGTATTTGTTTGTTTTCTTTCCACCTTGTTGAGAATGGTTAACTGCTCCTTAATAAATAAAGCAAACAGAGATAATATCTTGTCTCCATCAACAAGATCTATCTTGTTGCTATTATCTGATAACATGCGAAAATATACAAGCCGATCGGCATCTCCATCCAGACTTGCACACCTGAATTAAAAATACCTATTCAATTAGCAACCATTACCTTAGGTCAATTTCAGCATTTCAACATCATATGAAGTTCTGAAAAAACTTGGAAGTTAATTTAGACTGGTCAACTTGATTCAGTTTTCACCCATCAAGTTTTCACCCATTTAAGGAGACTAAAACTGATAGAACTAAGGAATAAACTGAAATAACTGAAATAACAAATTGAAATAAATAAAGCAATACTCAAAATAAATGAACAAGAATCAAAATAATAATGATAAATTGCAAAAGAAAAAAACTATTCAATCATCAACTGAATAACAATGAACAACCCTTGCCTTACTTATAATCTCCCTAACTTATTTGGCAAGCTAATTGACCTAACTCTAATTGGCTAATAATGCCTTAACTACTATTTTTGGCTCTTACTTAATTAGGCTCGATTATTCCTAATACTAATATAGCCAAAACTAACCGTGATATTGCTAATACTGCTTATATAAAAACAAAGGATACATATATTGCTTACCTTGAGTGCTAGTAGATCCACACAATTACCAAACGACATGACATGCTTTTGATTAGTTTTGAAAACTTTGGTTCTTGCATGTATATAGCATTCAAACTGACATATATTAAAATTAAACTATATACAATTATACACAACCAAACGTAACTAAAAAGAAGCTTTGGGAGAACTATAATGCATGACAAAAATGACATGTAAGACTCGGAAGCTTTAGAAATCCTTGTCAAGGAATAACTGTCCATTTAAATTAGAGTATTAGAAAATAAAACAAATAACTCACAGTAGTATACTCGTACTAAAAAAGTAAAAGGTGAATCTCACGGTTGATAAAAGTTATCTAAGAAAAAAAAGAAGTAAAAAAATAAACAATAAATAAAGATATATAATTTATTAAAAATAATATAACAATAAAAAGGAGAGAGAGATGGCTAACCTTATTCCAACATCCGCTGGACTGAAGCCATGTGGAATGACCTTCTCCTTCTGCACAAAATCAGCACCAACTCCATCATTCAGAACACCTTCTCCTTCCTTGCCAGAATTTCGAATCTCTACCACCAGATCCTTCAAAAGCTTCTTCAATTCAACAAGTTTTTCTCCACCTACTCCATTAGCTGCATCTACTAATAATTTCCCGTCGATCTCAGAGGTGGTAAATTTTGAGGGAACCAAATCCATTAAACATCTGCATGAGAGGCTCAGAAGCACTTAGCAACAAACTAGGAGTAGATAAGGATAAAAAAATCATGACATTTTCTGACACTAGCCTAAAAGAGTCTGAAAGCTGTTGAAAGTAGTCAGATTCAGATGCATTTTTGCCCTTGTTTCTACATCGAACCATCCAATGTAGTTCCGGTGTTGTGAGAATCCCCATGTCAGTTGCTGCTGCACCAAATATGGAATTGATTCCCTGTATACCAACAGAGGATAAGTGAACTATAGACCAAAAGTATGTTAAGTTTAGATGGTAGTTGAGAACAAGAGGAAATATACTTGCTTTGCAGCCTCAAGAAGAAATTCTCCACTAGGCCTTGTGTCTCTTCCCAACAATATTTCTGCAGACTGCACTTTTCCAATTGGTATGGTTTCCTTCTTTGCAAAGTCAACTATCAACTGTTCAGAAAACCAACAAGAAAACAGTATTATTTGACAGTTCACCAATTACTACAAATACATAATTAACTATACAATAAAATAAAGACTGGAGTTTGCTGCATTCTCATACTATGGGTTCAGTTGCTTTACAAAATTCTGAAGTAAAGTATGACTGTGTAGTTCACTATTTCATTAGTTTCTCAAACAATACAATTTCCCTTAATTGGATACGGTCAGAACTAGAAGTATGTATAGCCGATAATGTAACAATAAGTGCATACTCGGATAGGATAAACATTTATGTTTGTCATCATGGAACCACTTTGGCTATATATTCAAAACTTGATTCTTTGAAGATGGTAGAACAGTAATTAATCCATTTACATGTAATGATGTAAGCTATTGTGTTTTGCATGCTTGATCTTCTCATTGACTATTTTATGTTGGTTTCATGGATCATCTGTTTTGCAAAAACAAACCATCTCATCTATTTAATCCCTTATACCACAACAAAGCAAGCTAGTACATATCCATAAAGACTTGGACTTGCTTAGTTTACCAACAAGAATTGCAGGCTACAAAATATGAAGAGTCGTGCATCAAGGCCTTTGCCAAAGGGACTCCAACATAACAGAGGAAGATAAAGGTGCTAATGTACTTTTTTTTCACCACTAGCAAACAAACTGCAAACCTTGAAGGTTGTCCGCATCTCTACCTCCTATTTTTGTCTTTCTTTCTCTTTTATTTTATTTTAAATTTACGTTTCTGGGTATGAAGTTACTTAGACCAATCTGAAGTGTTTATTCCTAGTAAACTGAGATAGGTCTAAGATATAAACCAATTCGACTGTCAAATACCAAACAACCTCATTGACTTAGAAAAAAGTAAACTTACACGAACAAGATCTTCAGCATCGACGGCATTTGCAATGGCATCAGCAAAGGGTTCCCACTCCTGTGTCAACATCCCACCACTGGGGTCAGCAACTTTAATCCCATTATCTACCACTTGATTGTGAGAAGCAGTAATCATCAGCCCAATAACGGATTTTGTTTTCAAAGACCTCAAAGCTGCCAATACTCCAACCCTGAAAACAGTTGATGCCAGGATTGAAGCATCTGATCTAAATCCAGAAGTCCCATATGAAAGCTTCACACCTACAAATAAATTCAAATGAATAATTTAAGATAAGAACAGGAGATTGAAATGAAAATGTACATTTTTCCTCACGGATACCTTGAGAAGGTGGGAAACGAGAGGCTGATTCGATGAGGATTAGCCGTTGTCGTTCATCCATTGATATTTGATCACTGTATTGTTCTTCCAAGACTTGTAAATTGATTTTCAGAAGAGTTGGGGATTTTCAGCTTGCTGTCTTCAGTTACAAATTTCTTCGAACAAACTGAGTTCCCCCTGGAAAATTTAATAAAACTGGTGAATACAATACAAAATTTCAAACGATTTGGAGGCATAGGGTTTGGGTTTGGACTTTGGAGTATGGATTTATGAATTTACAGTGTCAAGTGACATATATATCACAAAAATCACAACCACTTCTTTGGAGAAATCAATCAAAGAAACAATAAGCTTGTGGGTTACTGGTCAGATGTTGGAGAGGAAGTAGTACATCAGAAATTGAAAGAACAAATGAACCATAAAATTAGAAGTTAAGGGAGGAAAAATTATCCAATTCCCAATTTCAACTTTAAAAAGTAAAAGGAAGTCATCAACTAATTTGTGCAAATAATGAACAAAACGAACTAAAAGAATTTGCAATGATAAATACAAAGTCTCTGAAAAGGGTACCTAGTTTAATTGATGAAGGAAGAGATTTTGATTCTACTCAACCAAAGAAGGTGGAAGTGTTGAGTTGTTCATAAGACCAGAATAAAATATGTGAGTAAATCATTGTAGTTAAGGCGTCGAGGCGGACGAGCCTGAAAACGCCTCAGAGGCGAGGCGATAAGCGAGGCGGACGCCTCACTTCACTGAGGCGGTCTTTATCAATTTTTAAAGATTTTTTTATTATAATAAATTGAAACATATTTAGATAAGTAATATTCATCATCATTTTGATAACTTGCATAAGCCAATATGTACAAAAAGTCATATAACTATTTAGAATTGGTTTCTACAGGTACGTCCTAGAGTTTATTCACGAGCTGGAGCTGGAATCCAATGAACTCCTGAAAACAGATGGTGACAATCATAAAGTAAAGAAAGTAGATGAAGGGAAAATCCAAAAAAATGAAAGCAAGAAAAGAAAGCAGTTGAAAAAATGGCAGCAAATGTGCAGGCAACAGGAGAAGAAGGCAGCATGATCTTATTGAATAAAGTCTATTAATTTTTCTTACTAAATGAAGTTTGTCTATTCTTACCAAATGAAGTCCGTTAAAAGTATTCTTACAAAGCATCCTTAATGTTTCATGCACAAACACATTATGATTTAGTTTGACACTATTGTTGGCAGACTTGTTATAGTCGAAAAATCATATTGATGTGTGTTTGGTTACTTTAGTTTGTATATATACAACATCCAGAAAGTTTATTATGTACTGAATCAACTGATATATCTATGGAAACAAAGGGGCAAACACATGAACATGTTAACAAAATCACTTGTTAGAAACAAATTATAAAACATAACTAAAAACAGAGTACCAAAAGTATTGACAAATGAATCAAGTACTGTATCATTTCCATGCAGACTTAGTAGTACTTGAGGGTACCTAGCTAGCTCAATGGTTTTAGTCTACATCATCCTTTTTCTTCTTCTGTTTTTTCAGCCCTCATCATGTGCACACACAATCACGATCAGCTCAGGATCTTGTTTCAAGGGCGGAGATTGTTGCCGACAACTTTGGACCAAATTATTGACATAATTCACTATTATCTTTTCTTTAAGATCATAAAACACTAGGGATAGGATCATTTACACAATTGCAAATGTAATTGTTGTTCACCCCTCTTTTTATACCATAAAACAGCAAAATAGCTTTCATTCAAGAGGGATTGAGGGAAGAAGCAGCAGCAACAAAACAGCAAAACAGATCATAGAAAAAAAAAAAAAAAAAAAAAAAAAAAAAAACGCAGCAGTCGGCACAGATCTGTGAACAGATCATAGAAAGACAAAAAAAAAAAAACGCAACATATTTGAAGAGGGGAGAAGATTAGAAGAAGAGGAAGAAGATTAGAAGAAGAAGAAAGGAAGAAAACATACCTGATTTGCATTTGCTGATTTGAAGGAGAAGAAGAAGAAGAAGAGGCGTTGAGAGTTGAGTTGAAGGCTTGAAGCAATGAGAAGCCAACAGACATCTCTTTCTCGACCCTAATTAACCCTACCCCAAACCTTTGGGCTTTTTGGGTTTTATTTCAGTTTTAAGGTTTAAAAGGCTTGAGGCGGTCCGAGTCGGTTGAGGCGGGTAAGGCGTGAGGCGGACCGAGGCGAACGCCTCAGTTTACCGCTCCGCCTCGCCCCAATTTGAGGCGCCCCTTTGCCAAACCGCCTCGAGGCGCGCCTAGGCGTCCGCCTTAACAACACTGGAGTAAATAACTTTAGATTTGGTCTCAGAATCTTTTTATTTAAGCAGCGTATGATGCACACTCCTAAGTAAAATTACTTATACAATGCTGAAAACTAGCCAAGTATGTGTACAAACGAGAAGAGTTTCAATTTCTAAAATACCAACAATTTGTTATTTATTTCACTCAGGACTTATTATATAACTTTGGAATGATTACTTGTCTCTAAATTTATACTCAACCGTTTCTCTTTATAAGTGTCACCTAATCGAATATTCCTACATATAACAAAGATTGAATATCACAAGGCGTACTTATGGATCAATCAAAAGTTATAGTTCTACATAAGCGTGAGAACACTAATTCAGTAAATGAGAATACCAATATAAGCTATGTCAACTACACTCTATTTCTAGCAAATAAAAGTATGTCGACACGTATCGTGTCGGATTCTCGTGTCAACACTCACGGATACTCTCATCGTACACTTCATGCTTATATCATAAACTTTGACTACTTTTTCACATACCTTTGAAAAGTTTCAATTATTTTATATTAATGTTACAACTTACAATAATATTATGGCAAGTTCGTAGTACACGAGTAGCAATATTAATCTACAAGTGAACGAATATGATTAATAGTTCAAAACTTATTGCTAAAAAGTAAATATACTTAAATGTACAAGTGTGTCCTCTAGCGTATCTAGTATTGAATTTTTTTTGCCAAACGTGTATGATACTTTGTATACGTGTCAAATACCAATACCCGTATCCGTGTCATTATCACATAGAATATAAGAAATTAAACAAACACTATATTTTTTTAACTCTTTCTATTTACAAATCACGACAAACATTTTTTTATGTGAAAATAAATGAACCATTCCTGTAATTCATCATCATCATCAAAGCCCACTCCCGATATTTTCGGGGTCGGCTACATGGATTTTGGTTCTTCAAGCAATGCGGTATTCCCACATATCCTCGCCTAATCCAAGCTCAATGATGTCTTCATTCACCGCCTTCATCCAAATTTTTGTCTCCTCCATCTACACCCTCCATTAACTTGCCAATCTAGACATTTTCTAATTGGCGTCGTGCTTGGTCTCCTCCGCACGTGACCAAACCAAGTTAAACGCCTTTCTCTAATTTTGTCCTCTATGAGCGCTACACCTAAGTGTCCCATAATTCTTTCTTTCATAATTTTATCCTTACGGGTTTTACCACACATCCACCTTAACATACGCATTTCTGCTACTGCTATCCTATGCATATGTTGTCCCGTAGTAGCCAACATTCTGAACCATATAGCATGGTTGGTCAAACAATTGTCTTATAGCATTTCCCTTTTAGCCTTGCACATATCTTTCTATCGCATAATACGCCTGACGTCATTCTCCATTTCAGCCAACTGGTTTTAATCCTATGGTCTACATCTTCTCCAATAGCCCCATTTTTTTGAATTATAGATCCTAGATATCGAAAAGTCTCACACTCTGGACCTCCACACCTTCGATCGCAATTGCATTACTTCTCTCTCGTGATTCACAACCAAAGTTGCATACTAGATACTCCGTCTTCGAACGACTAATTCTAAAACCTTTACTCTCTAAAGCCTCCCGCCATCTATCTAATTTCTGACCTAAACCTTCACTAGTCTCATCAATTAAGACAATATTATATGCAAATAACATGCACCAAGGTACATCTTCTTGTAGATGTCTCGTCAACTCATCCATGACCAAAGCAAAGAGATATGGACTTAAGGTCGATCCTTGATGTAATCCTACTGACACTGAAAATTCACTGGACATTCCACCCACTGAGCGTTACAACCCCTTCATACATATTCTTAATGATATCGACAAAACATGGAGACACTTTCTTCTTTTCAAGCACCCACCAAATTAACTCCCTGGGGACCCTATCGTAAGCTTTCTCAGATCAATAAAAACCATATGCAAACTCTTACGTTCCTCTCGATATTTTTCTATAATTTGCCTAAGCAGGAAGATGGCCTCCGTAGTAGACCTACCTGGCATAAATCCAAATTGATTCTCCGAAACCGTGGTTAAACTCCCAAGTCTTCGTTCTATAACCTTCTCCCAAAGTTTCATCGTATGACTCATAAGCTTTATCCCTCTATAGCCCCATTCCTGTAATTATGTTTTGAATATAAGTGGTATCAATAACATAGTCTATGTGATAATTGCCAATAAAATGTATGTTACGCACAGTTGATGACAAACGTTTGGTGACAACACCAGACCATCATATCTAGTTAAAGCTTACAAATCAGGTGATGGTAAATTGATAATAAACCATTACATCTGCAATTCAAGTATTTGTAGAGGTTGCTGCTAAGTTTGAGGACTGACTAGAAGGTGTTGTCTTAGGGGACATAATTTGAAAACAGTACATTTTAATGCAACACAGAGCTTCAGGAAGGAGACCCTATCATTCAAGATGGAACTTTGAACCATGTAAAATTGGAATTTTTCTGTAAACATTTTGGTCCATTCTCCCCTGACTGGTGCACTATAATACTACAGCATCTTTATTTTAGTCTTCTTCTTCAAGATTGCTTTCAGAGACTTCATTTCCCTAAAGCTTGAAGCAGTTAAACAGGTTCGCCTCTTCCTCTCCCTTCAACATTATCAGTAACCATCAACTAAATGACAGGTGATGATAAACATTTGAACGATACTGTCACACCATCGATATCCAGTTGAAGTACACTCTCAGGCACAGTTTTGTGCTTATGTTGACCGCTCTGTCAACAAATTTTGTTGATTGATGGTGCTACCTGATACATATTTGACAAGAGAAATTTGGGGATTTCAATGTTATTAAAGTTGTAGAAGAGAAATTTGGGGTTGGTAGTAGAGTGTATAGGAGGAGGCAATTTGTTGATTTCATACAAGACCTTAGTCTCTGTGATTTTATTCTTAAAGGAGATCTTTCCCTTGGTGTAGTAACCAAAGACAGCCTTCTCTCTCCCACCTTGATAGGTTTCTGTGCAGCACTGACTGGGATGAGCATTGGCCTGAACTTAATGAATTGTTATTAGAGAAGGGGATATGATCTTTATGCCATTTGTCTGAAACCTAATGTAAACTTAGCTGATCCTAAACTGTTTAGGTTTGAGAGAATATGGTATGAACATCAACCTCTTATCATTGATATCAACACTTATTGGAGTTCCCTTGACCTTCAAAGGAGAGTTGGTTTTGTCTTGTGGAATAAATTAAAATTACTTTAGGCTTTTCTGAAAACATGGAATAGAGATGTTTTTGGAAAACTTCAGACTCTTATAGATGATGCCCAAGCTTGTCTTCACACTCTTGACTTGACTGAAGAGGATAGGGAATTGACTGACAGTGAATGGGATCAGAGAGTTGCCTTGAAATCTGACTTGAACAAACTGCTGAAAAGGGAACACATTTACTAGAAGAGAAGCTCGGATGGGGCTAAGTGGGGAAGATATGGTGATTATTGTTCTAAACTGTTTCACAAGCTTGCTACTCTTACAAGAATGTCAAACTCCACTTTATTTCTTAAGGTGGATGGACAAGCAGCCATGGTCCAACAGCTAATTTCTAATCAAATTTTGTAGTTTTACAGTGAGAAATGTGGGTGGAGACCATATATTGACCCAGCTCTGTTTAAATGTTTGGATACCCCCACGGCTTCCATCTCCAATGTAATATCACTGAAACTGAAATATCACTGAAACTGAAGTCATTAGTGCCATGCAAGGATGCACGGACACGACACAGCGACTCGACAATTTTCAAAAAATTAGGACTCGGCGAAACACTCAAACTTTACTTTTTATTCATTTTGCTTTTTTTATAACTCATGAACATAAACAACCTAAAGCTTAAAATTGTTTAAAATTTTTGCTTTTGAAGCTGGAAGATGAGAGCTTAACAAGAGAGATAGGAAATTTTACAGAGATGCTCGGATAGTCAAAATTTACTGAGAAGTGTATCTAATTTACAAATTGTTTCAAAATAATATGTAATTGTGTATCTAAGAGCAAATTAATCATAAGAAACATATAAATCAAATTACTGAGAAATTATATAGCAAAATACCCTTTTTTGTGTGTATTGTATCTAATTTAGAGTGAGGGAAGAAACGACCTTGATGATGCCTAATGTACCATCAAATGAAAATGTCAGTCAAGAACCCTCTGATTGAGTACAGCGTGAAGAGGTGCTCTAATTAAAGCAACCCCTCTCCCCGACTGAAGGAATCGAAGAATTAGCGATTGCAATTTAGTATAGTAGAACTTGGTGTTTCTTCAAGAACTACTTCCGAAAACCAGCAGAGAAAAACAGGAAAAAAACACTGGCCTTGTCGGAGCCGTGT
The DNA here is from genome assembly GCA_963556465.1 of Berberis vulgaris. Classification (NCBI taxonomy): domain Eukaryota; kingdom Viridiplantae; phylum Streptophyta; class Magnoliopsida; order Ranunculales; family Berberidaceae; genus Berberis; species Berberis vulgaris. Next base: position 26,605,749 of record OY747131.1, on the reverse strand, counting down.
CCTGGCCGAGTCGGGCCTGTGTCGAATCCGTGTCGGTCTCAGTCAACGTGTCTTGACCGTTGACCGCGTGTCGGGCACGTGTCGAGCGCGAGTCCGTGTCCGACACGTATCCGACTCTCGAAACGGAGAATTTCCGAAGAGTCTGTGCATCCTTGGTGCCATGCAACAGTTGGAAGGGAGTGTGGTTCAAGGTCTTGATGGCTTTCCTCGTGATCTTTTCTTGAAATGTTGGGAATTCATGAAGATTGATGTAACGAGGGTTATAGATGATTCTAACTCCAATGGTATATTGGACGGAGCCTGAACACTACACTGATCTCTTTGATTCCCAAAGTCAAGGAGCATGAATCTGTTGTTGACCTCAGGCACATTCGCCTGTTTAATTCCATTTACAAAATCATCTCCAAAGTCTTATCTAGCAGACTTAATGATGTATTGCCTCAATTCTCTCTCAATTTCAATTTACAGGGGTTGGAAAGAGGCAACTTATTGATGGTGTGCTCATTGCCAATGAAATTATTGACTATAGAGAGAGGGATCATAGACCTTGCCTTATGATAAAGGTTGATTTCTACAAGCTTTTGATTCAGTCTCCTAGAGCTATCTTGAAAACATGATTCAGTCTTTTGGATTTAGAGAGGAAAGGCCTGAATTCAAACTCTCATTTCCGCTGCCTATTTCTCTATTGCTGTCACTGGGCCCCCCACTTGTTATTTTAAATCTTCTAGAGAAGTGAAACAAGGTGACCCTTTTTTCTTTTCCTTTTCTCTTTGGCAGCTAAGGTTTATCTATTTTGGTGCCTCAAGTACAATCTGTGGGAGCTCTTCATGGCTTCCAAATATTTCCCACCTCACCCCTATTGCTCTCATCCAGTATGCAGATGATATAGTCATTTGTTTATTGATGCAACTGTTGATGAAGTGTTGGTGGTGGTTAGAGATTTACTCATTTGATTTGAAGTAATCACTGGTTCGAAGGTGAATTACTCCAAATCTCTCATTTACCCCATAGGTGATGTACCTGGTATTCAAGATCAAGATCAGGCTTCTTTGCTTGGATGTACTTTGGGGTATTTTACCTTGTTCTTATCTAGGTCTGCCTCTGAGGGCTAAGTTTAGACGATGTGGAATTGAGCTTTGTTCTTATTTTGGTGTGGAAATTGATGCTCAATGGAAACAGACAAGTGGCTTTGGCACTATGCAGTTAAATCGGAAAGCGGTTGCAGCGTGATCCTGGACCGAATTACGATTAAGCGAAATTAATCGGGATTAATCATATTTAATTGGTCAATTTTTTCAAAGTATATATTTTTAAAATTTATTCATAGTCATAGATTACAAAAATAAATAATTAATCAAAATGGTGTAAATTTATAATTATACAACTTTACTATTTATCTGCCAAGTTACTTAAAAAGAAACTAAAAGAAAATTGTAGATTGTTTTAACAGTCAAGCTACCAAAACAAATATTCAGAAGCAAATAGATGTCAGACTTAACGGGAAGAACCAACCTATCTCTCCCACTAACCCATGAAGGTAAATCGTATTACTTTACACCGAAGATATTTCTAGAAAAACCACTTTGTATAAATAAAAATACTCTACATCTAGAGGATTATGCTGATATATTCTAGACCAAAGAATAAAGGAAGTCGTGACTGAAGTGCGGGGGGAACTAAACCCCAACTCTTCTTGTTTTTCTTCTTCTCCTGTACGATCTGGGTTTAGGGGGGGCTGCGGCTTGTGAATGAAATGAGAATCTTGAGTTTAGATTTTTTTTTTTTTTATACATAGCAATATAGCATAAATCGGCGAGTCGGTTGGGCCGATTAATCGGTGACTCGCTGATTTTTCGTCAATTAATCGGTGTCCGCTAAACACCAACCGATTTCACCCAATTCGGTTTGATCAAAACCCAAATTGCGATTAATTGGCGATTTGCCATATTAATAACTTAGCTTTGGCATGGTTAAAAAAAAACTGATTTTTCATAAGGGATGCTACAAGCAACTACTCCCCTCAGATTTGCTTGAGAGTATCCAAACTCCACTCATTCATATGGATGAAGGAAATTCCTCCAATGACTTGCATTTTGGTTTGGAACATTTTTCATGGTAGAATTTTTACTATTAATAACATTATAAAGAGAGGTATCTTGCTTCCAAATTAATTTGTATTTTGCCAGCACCATGAGGAATCTATTGATCATTTGTTCTATCTTGCTCTTTGATCAATCAACTATGGAGTATTGCTTTGTCCGAGTTCCAGGTCCAGGTTGTTTATTCCCCGTCCCTTCTCCAATGGGTTGAACATTGTGTTCGGGATACTTGTTCATGCTATGGTTTGGACCATTTGGGGGAAGGAACAACAAAATTTTCAGAGATAGCAGCAAGGATATTGATAAGTTATGGATTAATCTAAAGGTCACATTGTGGCTTTGGGCGTCTAATTGGGACAAGTTTAGGGATATCCAGTTCACTTCTTGTATGTTCAGTTGGAATAATATTCTCCTCATCTAAGTCTGGTGCCTTGTTGTAAATCTTTGTAATGATAGTGATTGAATCCTTTGGGCAAATTGCCCATTTTTTTATTGCATATACAAATGATACTTGTTTTTCTAATAAAAAAAAATTATCGCTAACAACTTTGACAGTGATGAAAGAGCTGTAGAGGCTCAAATCGAAGTCACCAACAATGGCATTGAGTTTCTTATAATTTTCTTGACTTCTCTATTTCACTCTCTTGCACTTGGGATTTTGTGTCATCCATCTTGTAATTTATTCTCTTACAAACAAAATATAATCCTCTCCCCAGCCTTGAAGCATTTTATTCGATCACAGACATCGCAAGATTAAGGTATTCTCAAATCATACAAAACCCTAAAGTCATATTCCTCTGTCATTGGATTTTGTCTTCCGTGTATGCTTTCTCTTTAGGTTGTTGCTAAGTTTGAGGATTGGATTAAATATGTTGCCTTTGGAGATAAAAGTCCAAAGGATTTATGCTGTAAAGGAAGGAAAACCTAATAATTTCAAGAATAAGATTTGACATTTGTGATGTAGTAGTTTTTTCTGATAACATTTTAATGTATATTCTGCATGATGGTGACTTGAATTGTAGAAATTTGTTATTTTAGTTATACTCTTGTAGAGTGCTTCCCTCAAGTCTTTATGTATGATGAAATACAAGACACCGCTTCAGTTTTCAATTACTTCAAACTACAGTAACTCGTTATTCATTTTCTTATCACTTGGTTTGTATTTGTTGAGCGCAGATAGGCATCAGCTTGTACCCTTCACCAATAATATAACCACTCTCTCACCTTTGTCGGTTAGGAATAGGATAGAGCAATTTTGTGAGGGATTGCCTTCTTTCAAATGATCCTTGAGGGAAACTTTTGCACTAACTCCTTACATGGTCATTAGCCACATAAATAAAATGAAATGGCTCCATTAGATGTCAACTTTCAACACTAACCATATTCTTACTTGCAAAAAAATTTTGGGGTTGCTTTAAAAAAGTTCCCACCTTGTTTATTTTCGCATCCCTTAGTTTATGTGTTATTAATACGCCATTAAATCGGCGAGAAATCGTTTATCAGGTAGTGACCGATACGAATTGGGTATTTAGTGTTTGGTTTAGTAGTCACCGATTAATCGGTGAGTCACCGATAAATCATTAATTAATCGAGGGGAAATCAGTGAGTCACCGATAAATCGGCCCATCCAACTCGTCGATTATTACTACATAAAATATAGTGTGTATATATATATAAGCTTTGAAAAATAGACTGATTAAATCTGATTAATTCCGATTAATCATAAATCGGTCTTGGACCGTGAAGGGTCCATTTTTTGTTTTAACTACATAGCCTTAGACCTTGTTTCTCCCGATGGAGCTTCCATTCTGCTATTAGGTTCTTTATGTCACGATAATCCTAATAACTTTACCTTCTTTCTATAAGCAATTTTAAAGCATAAAGCAAACCATACATTCTCCAAAAACTCAACTTTGTTTCATTTTCCTTAACATTATGGGGGTGTTTGTTTTATGTTTGATTCATAAATAAATCTTTGGAAATTTGAAAATATGGGGGTTGTTGTTGACTAACATGTTTGATTTAGAATTGCCTCTAATTTTCATAACCTTTGAATTGAACAGCCTATGAACCAATGATTTTCAGAAGTTAGAGGTCCTAATTCCTTCTTATTAAGACATTTATGATTTACCTCTTGTTAGAGGTTCCCTCTAAATTAGAGGTTAGACGTCTAACTCAAACAAACATTTCCTAAGAAAACCCCTCTCCACAACTTAAGCTTCCTTTTCCAGAACTTAGCTTATAATCTATTGAAGTTTTGACCGACTCTTCTCAGAAGAACAATCCAATCACTATAATGAACTATCTAGTGAATTCTTTAATAAATTCTCTACTTTCCCATGTCTCTTTTCTTCTACTATTTTTACTCCAAAAGAAAAGATAAAATGGAACTTAGTCCATTGATCACAAAGAAAATTATCCCAACTACAAACCAAACAATGAAGATGGCGCAAAACAAAGAAGTGCAAATTAACAGTAATGCTGCAAAACCCATTTATCAAACCCACATCAAAACACGAATCAAACCAAAAAACACATAAAGAGTATGTACTACATTTCTACTAGGGGTCTGTTTGGTTGCACGTTTTCCATGGAAATTGGAATCCAATTCCCATGCGATTCGGCTTTTCCAGCGTTTGGTTGGACATGTTAAACTTTAAATCAATTTCTACACGTGACTATGTTTCCCGTCTTAGACAAGAATTCGAGTTCGAGCACCCCCCCCCTCCCCCCCCTCTTTCCAGAAACTGATTCATTGGAGAAAAAAAAAAAAAAAAACTTGGTTGTTATTTACTCGCAAATAACCCTTCAATCCCAATAGGAACTCACGCTGCCTCATTTTCTTCAATGCTCACACAGGCAGCCAATCCTCTTTGCTCTAATCTCCACTCTCTCCCCATCTCCTTTGCTTATCTATCCCCTGTCTTTCCTTCACAACCATCCCTCTTTCTTTTCTCTACTTCTCAAACACCATCCTATACGTTGCTATGAAGCCGTCAACGAGAGGGATTAAAGCAAATTTTTCTCAACTTGCAGTGCTCAAACCTTCTTAGATCTGCAATGAGTTGAACTTGAATCCAAGGGACACTCAAATCAATAGAAGATTCACTGCAAGTACAAAGGAATTACAGTTCACCTTTTCTACTCAATTCCGCATATTTTATTTTATATGATTATCTTCATCTTGTGTTGAAAATGAAGAAGTTGTGATTGATCCCCTTCCCACAATTTAAGCATTCACTTTATTCTTCTTGAAATTCAATAGTATTTTACGGGATTTTTTTTAAATGAAAAAGTAAATCCATTTTTGTTTTCAACAAAAAATGTTGAGCAAAATTCAATTTTTTTATGTGGACTGGGACATCACGGTAACGGTTTCTTTTCCCATGCCAATTTTCCTTGGATGCAAAGAGACCCTTGAAGAAAATTAAGATGGAAGAAATCGGGAAAAAAAACATATATGATTCCAACTAAGAAAAATATCACATTTCTAGTGAGCAGAAACAAAATTTGAAGAAATTGAAACAACCCCAAATCAAATTCAGAATTAACGAGATATGGAGAAGCAAACATAAATAAATAGAATGAACCAACTAAAACAGAGAACGAGAATCAACAAGAAGACTGATGAAGGTGGGGGGGCTGGGGACGATAGTTTAATTGCAAACACACACCAATTTATAAATGAATCCCATTGTATGTAGAGAACATCATCATCATCTTTGTAACAATTTCAACCGAAATAACATAACCGAATCGGAGTTCGATCAATAAACACAAGCGAGGAACGAAGAAAACGAACGAACCTGTGCGTGTGTTTGTGTTTTGATTGTGCAATTCTTCTACTCTACTCTGAGAGTTGCTCGAGGGAAAGTTGTTGTTTTGGAGGAGTTTGGGTTGTAAATCGAAGTGGCATCTCGCGAGGGTTTGAAGCTTTCTTATTTGGCTCCGAGTGGAGGCTAGTGGTGTGGCCTAGTAAAAATAGTGGTGAAACTAAGTTGTTTGTGTTATTGAGTCGGAACTAGTGGATGTGAATAGGGATATTTAAGATTTTAGTTTTGGATTTTTTTTTTAGTAAGGTTGGGGAATCATGTTTTGCAATCAGGATGATGTGGCATCGTCATATGAGTTTTTACAACCTCGAGATAGACATAAAATCTTTGGGAATTTCATCATTCTTTCGAGATCATGCCGCGTCACACTGGTTACAAAACATGGTTGCAAATACCTGGTTTCCTAGCATTTTTGTTTATTTTTATGTTTTGTTAAGGGGTGTTTGGGAAGTTACTAAAAATAACATATTTGCTTATAACCGCTGAAAACTACCTAAAAGTTTGGAAACTCCAAAACTTTCAACTTCTAAGAATTTTTACTTTTTTGCTTAAATCGAAAGTCTTTTTTTTTTTTTTTTTGGCTTTCTAATTTAAAAATATTTTAGCTTTTAAAAGTAACTATTCACTCCCTTATTTTTTTCACACATATCTTCTACTTCATATCTTTCCTCCATTTGTGATCTAACTACAAAAATAACTACCCATTTTATACTAAAATAAGAAGTGACTCTACTTTTGGTTGCCAAGCACCTCGTAACAAAAACTCTTGAGGCCCAACTACCTTCCCTCATAATCCTAAACTTAGAATAAAAATCATAGATGGTGGATGCTTTTATTCATTCATTAATTATTCTTCAATGTGTATATGTCAATCAAGATGTTTTTATGTCATAGAATAAAATAAAATGAGTGGTTCTAGGTTTTCAGATTTTGATTTTGGTTTCATAATTTGTCTTTCGATGGACACCGACACATTTTATAATATCTTTAAAAATATTTTGTATCCCTAGGTTATCTGGACATCTAAGTAGGATGATCTAGTGACAACCATCTCGAGAGTCCCAAAAGTCATGGCAGAGTTGCACCATCCATAATACACAAGCTATTTTGTGAGTCATGATTTTTGTTATTCCATTCATACCAACAGAGTTTATTAGTCTTGAGTGGTGCAAACATTGCGACACTCCAACGTCAAGACATTTTGATGCGCTCTAAAGCTAAGGTGAAACTCTTTTGTAAAAAGTAGTTCAGGATATCAAAATGATACTTGACATATACAGTCGTTGCCGCAAAATAGTCAATGTACAAGTGTGGTTATGTCAATGGGCTTGAAATTCATTTTACGGTTAAGCAAAGATTAAAGTGTTGGTAATAAGCAACTCAATTGGACGATATAGACTTATGTGAACCACAAGGGCATTCATGTGGATCTATAAGACATGGATTTGGATATCAACCCAGTTATTACCCATGTGGATGTAGTGAGTAGTGATTCTACATATCCAAAAACCTTTCGAGATCATGCCATATTACCCTGGTTGCAAACCTTGTTTCCTAACTAGCAAGGTTCACTGAAATAATTGATATCTAGAACTGTGAAACTATGCCTTACATAAATTATAGCGTGTACAAAAAGTCTTAACAACATTTTGTAACCACACGCGTCCATATTTTCCCAATTCGTTATACTTCCCAAAAGGCAGTGACTATTTGACACCACCACCCCCACCCCCACCTGCTTTTTGACACTAATAATATAAAATCTAATTCTGAAAATTATCTCCCTCAACTCTCAACAGAATTCCCCTACTCTAGATGACGTCCATCGTATCACTCATTTGTCGATCGTTGATAAGTTTGTTATTGTGAAAAAAAAAGGAAAATGACTTTTTTAAAATTTATTTATTAATCCATACCCAAAGGCTACATGACTAACCCTATAGGGTTAACCAAATCAAGCCCGAAGGCTACAATATTGTTGCCACTTAATATCCTCGTCGCCTCCATCTCGCATAGAGACTTGCTTTCGCTCTGGACCATCGCCTCCACCTTGCATGAAGACTCATTTTCGCTTCGCTCCGGTCTAGTCCATCTAAGCAGCTGCATTCAATACCCGAAGGCTTGTCAACAGCGGAACAAATGTGCTCCTAATAATCGGGCGAAAACTCACAAAATCCTAACTGGTGAGTCTCGAACCCGCGACCTATCACAAGGAGAGTGGATGTCCGACCAACTGAGCTACAATTGGTGGATAGGAAAATGACTTATAAGGCCTAATTTTTATAATTGTATACCACATAAGACCTTAACAAATGAAAATGCCTCAAAAGGCCTATTTTTGTAATTCAATACTACTAAAGGCCACAAACTCAAACCATGGTTAAAAGATATATAAAAAAACAAATATACCCATATTCCTAGACATGTTGAAGTGGTGTCATTATTTATGTATTCAAATTTCAGTTACATTAAAATAAATGAAATATGCAATCTTTTAACGCAATTTGATATTTTTTCAAAGTTTTTTCATGTCCCTAAAACACAATTGATCGATTCTTATTGGGTAATCTCGAAGTCAAACAAATAAAAAATTTGGAAGTAAACTTATGATTGTTTTAAGAAGGTGAATGAATTTCGATTAATAATAGCATGACGCCAATTAGAAAATGACGTTTAACTTGGTTTGGTCATGTGCGGAGGAGACCAAGCACGACGCCAATTAGAAAATGTTTAGATTGGCAAGTTAATGGAGGGTGTAGACGGAGGGGACGACCGTTGAAAACTTGGATGAAGACGGTGAATGAAGATATCATTGAGCTTGGATTAGGTGAGGAAATGTGGGAAGATCGCATTGCTTGGAGAACCAAAATTCATGTAGCCGACCCCGAAAATCTCGGGAATGGGCTTTGATGATGATGATGATGATGATGATGAATAGCATGATTCAAATAGAGGAAGTCAATGTGAAAATCGTTATGTTCTATTGAGAAGCTATATTTTGAAACCATATTACTTGTGGTTGAGAAGAAGTCATATGAGTACAGAGTGGCAGTGGTATCTAAGATATTGAAAATGACTCAAGGTCGAACAGGGTTTCTTAATCCAAAGAGAGTTTGGGGTTAGAAATGGATAAATAAGACTAGTGGTGGCAGGAGAGTTGTATTGAATTGAGTCAAGGCTCAACATATGATCCATGTGATTTCGTTTTTGAAAATTGATCACTTAAGGTAAATAGTAAGAATGTCCTAATTATTTTTAGATCATGGGTTGGGTTTGTGGCTTTTAAGAGTATTTAATTAAATAGACCTTTTAAGGAATTCTCATTTGTTAGAGTATGATGTGATCTACAACTATAAAAAGCAGGCCTTATAAGTCATTTTCCAAAAAATAAAAAAGTAAGATGAAAGTAGAGAAATGTGTTAAGCTATTGGTGAATGGTTTGGGCATTAAAAAATGGTGAAGCACAAAAGCGTGTCCAGAAGAATATTACTTTTGTGGAGATGAAGTTTGTTAAGAATAATTGTTATGGAAAAGCGAAGGCAATTGATTCTTTGGAAAAAAAAAAGTTGCTAGGGGTTACTTGTTATTTCTCCTTGGGATGACTACATTTGCCGATAAGACTGGAACAAAGATTCACATTAAATATTTGAAGTTACTGATGAAGTTGGAATGTTTGCAAGGGGCATAGGTACTTAGACATTTTTGTATTGTCCATTGTGGTGTACTAGTAGAGCGGGTACTAAGCAAATATATGGATATTTGCCGTTTTTGGAGGTATATTTATAATTTGTTCTTCAGTTAAATTACATTTTAATTGTTTAAAATATTTAACTAATTAATTTTATGTTTTTTTTTTCTTTTATAAGCTTGTATATACGACCATTTTAGGGTTTGGGATAACGCCAATGCTTCGTGGAATGATATTACCCCCACCAAACCTAAGTGAGGATGCCTTCAGTCTAAGGGTGCATCTAGATGATATGTCTCATGATGAGGTAAAATTTAGTAATTAAGTACAAGTTTGATATAATCTTGTCTCTCTCATTAATTGTTTTGATTTTTCTTTCATAATTTAATAACTTTCATGTTTGTATGGTCAGGTCATTTTGGACCCTTATGTGAAATTGAAGCGAAAAAATCTACTACATAGTATCACATGGTTCCAAGGCTATTTGTTATGCCCCGACGTCGAAGAACCCTATTACCCAGATAGAGTGATAAGACAGATGGGCATAATACAAGTGATTTCAAATTCTGACGCCAGACAGAATAGCGATTATTCTACAGGCTAATAGCAACAGATAATTGATAGGGAAGAACACAAGAAGATTACCCAAAAAACACAGAGAAAATAACTCTAATGTTTAATCAAATTACTCAAATCAAAGGTCTCTTATAATATTGAGGAAAAGCTCTATTTATAGTGCTAAAATTACTTGAATAATAAGCAGCCTATTCCTAAAAGAAAAAATTAGAATCAAATACTAAAATAACAAACAGTCTATTCCTAAAAGAAAAAGTAAAGTCTAATCCTAAAAGGAAACTGCTTATTCCTAAAAGAAAAATTAGAATCAAATACTAAAATAACAAGCAGTCTATTCCTAAAAGAAAAGGTAAAGCTTAATCCTAAAAGGAAACTAAAAAGACTCATAATTAAATTGAAATAGCAAATTAGGAACCCTAGAAACCTAAATTAGGAACCCTAGAAACTCAAATTAGAAACCCTAGAAACTCAAATTAGGAACCCTAGAAACCCTCCTGCATCAAATTCCCTCGTTCGAGCAAAAATGAAGAATAGAGGTTGATCTGGCAAGAACTACTCGATGAGGCATGAGATATTGTTGTCGTTCACTGAAACTTAGGAGAATCATCTATTGTCAAGTGACATTGACAACCAAGGTGCACCATTGAGGCATCCGAGGAGTGGAATGAGGACTATTTGGAATGATTTCATCATATTAGCCATTCTTTTGTCCAATCACCGAAGAATACGAGAATTCATCCCCCAAGAAAATAAGTTGTTTATATCAAACAATACAGTAATTTAACTAAACATGAACAAATTTGCGTACTTGTCAAATACAAATTTTCATTGTTTTAACTAAGATCAAATGTTTCCTTGCATAACAAGGCGGTGGATGAGACTCTTAAGTGGCTTACAGCCTTTATTGATAAAGGCGAGAATGTTGATAGGGTAACCTTGTTTTTTAGGTAAAAGAAATAATGCGACTTTCTACAAGGAATGTTTGCCCATGTGACCTTGGAAGATGAAGAAGAAGGGCAAGGGAGTGTTCTAGGTGGTGGTGGCGGTGCTCCAAGTGGTGGTAGTAGTGGTTCAGATGGTGGAGGAAAGAGTGGTGGTAGAGGAAGTGGTGGTGATGGTGATGGTGGAGAAAGGGGTGGCGATGGTAGTGGAAGGGGGCGGTGGTATAGGATGCATTGACAATGGTGAAAAAGGTAGTGGAGGAAGTGAGGCTAGAACCAAGAAAGCCAGGAACGTATTACTTCAATGCAACCTGAAAATAAATAAATAAATAAATAAACTACGAGGATGTGATGTTGATGTTTGATTCTTCTAGGTGTTCGATTTTGGTCTAGGCGTTTGTTTTAGTACATTTAATTTGATGTTAAGTACATTTAATTTTGCTCTAAGTGTTGATTTTATATTTGTGTCCCATGCACTTTTGATATAATGATTTCTAGTTGATGAAATGAATTATTGTTTCGAATACATGAATTATTTGTCAAAGCATTTCTTTACGCTTGCTTTACGTTAATGAAAAAACATAAAATTTCATAATCAATTTCAAAATGAAATGATTATGACATAGTCATGGCTAAAAATCATGTGAATATGTAAGAAGTTCAAAAAAACTGGAAAAAAAATGGACACAAATTCAACCTCAGAATTTGAAACACAACCTGGTTCTGACCATGCTCGCAAAAACACAGATGAACCCAAGACAACCCCTCATATAGCCCACTAAGCCAAAAACCAAAATGGTTAGAAACAACCAAACGCATACGCCTCTGCTACTATGAGCTTTACAATCGCAATATCATCTGCAATTGGACGCGTGTTGGATTTATTTCCACTCCACGTTTATCGTTTTCTGATGTCTATTTTTTTCCTCAGCTTACTTTCTTTAAGTCTAATTTCTGTTTTTCAGTTGTGTCATTTTGGTTATGCACAGAGACTAGTATAGTATAACAAAACAAAACATCCTCCTGAAAAATCGAAGCATGTTACAACTAAAAAGTTGTTGTTTGCGGCTTGTTGTCTAATTCGCGAGCCTTCAGTGCCCCGTTCTGTAACTTCCCATCTTTCTTTCATCCACGAGGCAGTAAAAAGAAAGAAATGGGCAACTACCTAGTGGGAGTTGTGGCGGTTGTATGTCACAAGGTCCCTATGGACAAGGGGACAATTTAATCATCGCTTTGGGGCGCAAGCAACTCTCTACTATCCATCTCATTTCATTCCATTGTCTCATATTGTACTATAAGAAGACGGCTTAATGCTAAATTTGTGCTTAAGGGCATGGAACTTTGGATGAACTAATGTGAATGGGTGTAAGCCTCGCTGCTTGGAAAAACTAAAAGGAATGTTTGTAAAGTTTTTATTTATCATTGTGAAGCCATAAAATAAACAAAAAATAGAAAAATAAAATAAAATAAACTTGAAAAATGGTAGTTTCAACACAAGTCGCATTGAATGTGGCTAGAATTATCACCAAAATCACATGATAGTATGCGTAAGGTACCAGACGTAGAAGATCATGCGAGTAACATCTCATAACTCGCCCGGTCTATGCCATTGGTGCTTAAGTTTTTTTTTCTTTCCAATTTTGTTATTTTTATGGCTTCGCTATGATAAATAAACAATTGGTAAATATTCTTTTTCACTTTTTTAACATTCCCTCCAAAAAGCTTTTTCAACTTCGGAGACTTGAAAATATGGATTTTTTTTAAGGGAATGTAAAAAAATTTGGAGGGTTGATTTAGTCTCTTATAAGTATACAAAAACCATTTAAATCACAATTTTTTTTAAAAAAAAAAGTTACAAAAAAATTCATTTTTTAAAGTGTCCATCTTTTTGCCCAATTGCATAGGTTCCTGCGATTGTAAAGCTCATTCTCGCATAGAGTTGTGCATTTGTTTGTTTCTGGCCATTTTGGTCTCTGTCCCAGGTGATTATGCGATTTCTTTTCTTGGGTTTGCATGTTTTTTTGCGAACCTGGATGTAACATAGTAAACAACAAATGTAATATTTATCCATTTGGTCATCAATGTCTACACTAAACAAGAATACACCAATCCAAATAGTCTCAAAACAAGGTTAAACATAAGATAAACAACACTGAAACACACCATACCCACAAACAAAATAGAGGAAACACAAACACCACACCACAACATGTTCAACTAACTGGAATCGTAACCATAGTAGTCAACATACATATCCCTCGGGTCATTAATGTCCAAATCATGAATCACAACGTCCACCTCATCGTCCATGTCAAGGATCATCTGTGTGTCGTCAAGATGCTCTTTGTGGTAAGAACAATTCATCTTTTAGGTCTTCTTCGTTAGAGTCGTTGTCGTAGCCGCGATACAACTCCCTATTACCAATGGGAGCAACGAACTTGAGCCAAGAAATCAAGTCAGTGGGGCATGGTTCATCCCCCACTCTAGGAAGTGGAGGTGGAATCCACCATTGCATCAACCCATATTCAGGCGGTGTCCTATATATTCCCTTTTTTTTCCTCTAATAGGGTTGTCGTGTCATAGTACAAGTCATTTTTTATTGTTGCAACAACATATGTACCATCCAAAGTAGCATCAACATGCCTTTCCATATTAGCGGAAGGAGGAACATCGTCCAGACTAACAGCAGGAAGATGATGGTCGTCGCAGTAGGAGGAGGAGGGTCGTCCACAGTGCCAGCAGCAGTAGGGGTCACTCAAGTAGAAGTAGATGAATAATTCACTAAACAAACAACGTGTTTGCATTTGCGGTACATTGTAACCATAGCTGCAGATGTTGCTTCCTTTTGCCTTGACAAATTTGGGAAGATGAAGTTTTATCTCATTATTTGTATGTCGAATATGAACACGCCATTTTGAATTAACTTGGTCATCAAACGTTACCTACAACCATAATAATGGTTAACTCTCTACTCCAACGGTTACCAAAGCAACCTATAAATTCGTGATTAGGCATTCTGATGGAATGTCATAACTATGCATATTTATTATCATTGGTATGTTGATTACCGAGGCAGAGTGAAATTCACACATGATCATGCGAACCCAAGACCCATCCTCGCAAAAACTACTGTGACGACCAAAATGGTTAGAAACATCCAAATGCAGTGGCTCTTGCAGGTATTTGTCTTTCACTCACATGACCCATTGCCATTAGGCCAAAAAATTGGACTCTGTCCAAAAATGACTTCTTTTTTAAACTTCTATGGATTTTAAGAGAGAAAATTCACCCTCCAATTACCTTTTTAATATTCTCCTCAGAAATCCATATTTTCGAGCCTCTGAAGTCGATTTTATCAAGTTTTTCGGAAGGAATGTCAAAAAAGTATTTGGGGTGGATTATCTCTCTAATAAGTATACAAAATCATAGAAATTAAAAAAAAAATTCAAATATTTTTAAAAGAAAAGTCATTTTTAGACATCCCAGTTTTTGCCAAATCATAGTGGGTCATGTGATTGGAAGACTTAGACTTGCAAGAGGCGCTGCGTTTGGTTGTTTTTGATCATTGTGGTCATTGTCGCAGTGGCTTTTGTGAGTGTGGTTCTTAGGTCGCATAATCCTGTCCGAACCTGGTCAAAACCAAGTTTTGTTTCAGAATTGCAAGTTGAGCTTTTGTTCATTATTTCAGCTTTTTTAAACTTCTTACGTACTCACATGCTTAATACTAATAATTTTTAGCCATAACTATGTTGAATTCATTTGAAGTTGACTTTTATGACCATTACTATGCTTTGTGTAACCAAAATTTTTTTAACTTCTAACATTCTCCAAATTATGATGTTTAATAAAAAGGGTTAATTGTTTTCCCCCCCATAATAAATAGTTATTTGTGCAGTACTCTCGTAATCATTCCTTATTGTAGTTTGCCCCCAAGATTAGCTGTCAACATGCATTGACCGTCTGTTTTCACAATAGATAACCAAAATACTTTTGACAAATCAAAGGCTAAGATTGAAATGTTTTGTATCTAGAACATCTCATCTCGAAAAAATTGAAGGGTCCAATTGAAATTATACATATCTCGAGAAAAATCCAAAAGTTGTTGAAAAAACATCATCTTCTTCCCCATGCCCCCTTCTCCTCCTACTCCTCCCCATTTTATGTAATCAAATCACCACCACCCCCACCCCTTCTCCCCCTTCTCCTCTCTCTGGTTAGCAACCCACCAACCCTTTTTTTCTCTCTCTAGTTTACAGCCCCCACCCATTATTCCTTCCTCCTCATTTATCTGGTTTGCAACCTCTCACCTCTTCTTCCTCCTCCTCTTCCTCTCTGGTTTGCAATCTTGGCTCCACAATATAACCAACCAACCAAACACTTACCATGAACAACACCAACCTCAAAACTGCAGGATTGCAAAATCTATGCGATTGATGACTATGAGCCATCTAATCAGTTCTTTCAAATCCAACCAAACCCTACTCTCTCAAAATTAAATCCAACCAATACCCAACCTTTGTTTTAAGGAGATATCAACAAAACCTAACACCATAAACATCATCAAGGATCAAAAGAACCAAATTTTACGACAACCCATTGTAGGATCTGATTTAGGGAATCAAAATATGAGCTGAAATCCAACTTAGGATCATTTGCACTTTCTTCAAATAGTGTATGAGTTGAGTAACAGAGAGAGATGAATCATTAAAGTGTAAGAGCTCAAACTCCAAGAAAATTCAATCAATGGGTGTCTGTGTTTTGTGTTTGGGAGGAAATTGAAAGTAGCCCGTATCCCAAAATGTGAACCAGAAAGGTGGAGGGAGGAAGAAGGGGGCGGGGCTGCGAACCAGAAAGGATGAAGGGGGAGGGATCGCGAACCAAAGAGAGGAAGAGGAAAGAATAAGGGGGTGGGGTGAGGGGCTACGAACCAGAAATAGGAGGATGGGGGAAAGGGTGGGGGTTGCAAGCTAGATAGAAGATAATGGAGGAAGAGGGGGTGGGGGTGGGGGTGGTTGCGAACCAGAGAGAAGGGGGAAGGAGGAATAGGAAAATGGGGCTTGTGGAAAAAGATCATGTTTTTAACAATTGTTGGATTTTCCTCGAGTACATATCATTTCAATTGGACACTTCAATTTATTTCGAGATGAGATGTTTGAGATACAAAACATTTAATCTCGAGCTTTGATTTGTCGAGGGTATTTTGGTCATCTATTTTAAAAACAGACGGTCAAGGCACGTTTACCGCTAGTCTTGGGGGCATACTGCAATACGAAATGATTATGGGGGGGGGGGGGGGAGCGATTGACACTAACAATAAAAACAATTGAAATGTGAATGCATCATAAGTAAAATGGGTATTCATTCAATGGAATGTAAATTGTATATTAATGACCACAAGTGTAAAAGTCAGCCATAAATACAAAAAAGGTGACTTCTCTAACAACCAAATCATCCTATGTCACCAAATCAAATATTGTTTCTTCGAATCAACATATTGGTATACGTATGCATGTCAGTCACAAAATGTACAAAAAATCCACATGCGTGCATCAATCGCCTATATCAATGACCTCCTCTGATTTATTGATCTTATCATTCTTGACATTGAATTTTCTATCCATCACATCTCCAATGTTGAGCTAACCATTAAATGAACTCTTCCGTGAGATTGCTTTTGGAAATAGGCAAAAGGACCAGTAGGTACTATCCAAGGCAATGGTGGTTTTGGTCTCATATGAATCAACATAAAGTGAGCACTATGGGCAAGGTGTGCCAAACATACTCGTATGTCATTCAACTGTGATGGAGGTTCAACATACAAAAAAATGTAGTGCTTTGGTTCCCATAACACACTGGTAATGGTTTGTCGCGAGCTCTATCGTATCTAGTTCAAGCAACCAACTTTGTTGGTCAATGCGTATCTTGCTTTTGGAACTGTCAATGCATCCTTGACCACCTTCACCCCACACTAGTCCCACATTGCAACCCACAACTCTTTGTTCGATTCTAGCTCCATTAGTAGTTCATTTCTTACCTACTTCAAATCATTTTCTTTGTTGTAATCTAGGAAATATGTTATGCATCGAAATCCACAAATTCCAATCAGCGAGTACATTCTCAATGCTATCAACATATTTTCAAATCCACGATAGAATTTGTTTCATGAAGAGTATTTTTCCACTTCTCCGACTTCTACTTTGGCTTAGAAACACTTTATTGACTTTTATAACTCCTATTGAGTGTTGGGTTACTCATGAACTGATGAGTCCCTTTTAGTTAACTTCTCATGCTTGGACAACTTCTTCTTTTCAGGTCTCTCATTGTTCGCCACAACCGAATGGTTCCATCATTAGAGTTGAACTCGGGTAGCTCAACTCTATAAATTCCATCTTCAACACCAACTACTTATCAGGAGTGGATTCATTAAACCTCTACTTAATGGCATCGACCATTGATTCTATAATCACATTTGCAACTTTAGGAATAGGTGTTTTGCCAAGTTGCATCTAATGTTTTTTTAAGGTAGCCAATGAAAATTATCCATTGGGGGTTAGATACTCTCTCATTTCATGAGCACAAGGCTATCCATGAGTAGTTTGAATCATACATCCACACTTCTCAAGGTCATTGCCCACCGATTCACACCTCCAAATTTCCAATAACATCAAATCGATAACTTTGTGTGCCATGGAACAATAAAGTTCTCCAAAAAAAATTGACACATGTTCATTCTTCACCTTCGTCAAACTCGTTGAAATGAAGCTTTAATTTCTATCAGTTGGATTTGGATCATGTCATGTATCTCCGTCCATACATTTAAAAATTATACATTGAGAATTTTTCCAACATCTTCTTTAGCTTGGAGTATGCACCTTCATCACGATCAAGTGTTCATTGGTCAAAATACATGAAAGTATCGTTCCAAACACTCATGAAGTACTCATTCTGCAGATACCAAACTGTTCTCAAATAATCCGAACACTTTGGGTGTGATGCCCATTTTTTCTTCTCAAAATCATCTATGGTCTTCTTTTTTATTTTTTTCCTTTGTACTTAATATACAAATTCGAGAAAACTTCTATAAACTCGTTCCACCCCTCATTATCCTCAAAGTGTTTTTTTTGCAATTCTTTTCAACATTTTTGTTTATATGCCATGTGCACACAATCTTTTTCCTCTGGGAAAGACTCACTCAATGGCTTTGATCAAACCCAACTCTTTATCATTGACATACACGGTTGGCAAGTTTCTAGATCAAAACTTCCTAATAATCTTTTAAATGCCTAAG